>OX461809.1:84597412-85273977 GCA_949802685.1 Dicyrtomina minuta
ATCGGAGTCATCGTTCTCTACCCTCCTATACACAATCATAGGGCCTTTATTCATAATAAGAATCCCAAGTCACGCGTGAGCGTACGTGTGTGACCGCATTTTAATTTCTATTTTCAATCATACCTCATTCTGTCTGTCCGTAGGTTCATGTATGCAATATTATTATTTTTTATTTGTTCTTTTAAGCTTATTTTAACAGGTTAAGTAGGAGCATGTTTGTACTTATGTAGTATACGTATGTACTGGAACGCATTAGTAATAAAATAGAGCAATCAAGCTTATTAATAAGAGATCTAAGAATGTGTCATCAAGACAACAGTGAGCAGAAGTGAATGTTTTTTTGCGGGCCTGACAGACAGCCACAGTAACATTAAAATTTGTTTCATCATGTGCCATTCGAACTTTTCTCTTTTCTTGTTATTTCTGTATTTTTGCTTTTTTCTTTGCCTCTTGTATCTTAAGATGAAGAAATCCGCAATACGTTTTACTTACATCATAATCTTGATACATACGGAATACATCATTTTCTTTTATTAGTTTCAAATTCTAACTATAGGGAGGCCTATGAAGAGATAAGACGTTATACGGACTTCAATAAGTTACACGCATATTAACCCATGATACCTGTAAAAATTGTTTGAATACTTTTTTACGATTACTTAGTTATTAATAAAACTTAATTAGCAGTTTAAAAAAAAAGTATCTAGCAGTTTGGCAATTGGCAGTTTTGAAATTTTTATTTTCTGCAAATGAATTATGTTCTATTGTATGTAGTTGTATCTGATATGAATAAATGTATGAATGTATTATACTAATGTACTAGTGCTTTTTGTGTGGCTCAGCAAAACAGAATTTTACGGTGCCTGAAAACAAATTACCTATATGCTCATGCAAAACAATAGCTGATAATAAAACGGTATGCAAAGACAAAAAATAAATAACTAATACTGTAATGTTGCCGAAGTCTAAAATAAAGAAAAAAATAATGAATGTTATACTTAAAAACGTATTGAAAAAGTAGACGAAAACTCAGAATCACGTGACCACTAGTAGACAATGAATAACTTGACATCCATTAAAGTTTACTGAGCTTAGAAAAGTACAAGTTTTCTTATGTCACTGGTAACAATTTTTAATTATACTTTACACTAAAATTAAGCTTAACATAGTATGGCAGTATTCTGAAAACAATTTAGCACAGCGTACATTTAAAATGCTATTTAGGTAGGTACTACATCGCATATATACAACACACTTGGAGTGCACAAAATAACCATCTGATATGTATCCGTGGAAAATAAATAAGCGATATGCCCATCATTAATTATTAACGTCGTGCGGAAAAACCTGTTATTTTAACACTAACATGCATACTTATTGGTACTAACAATATTTAGAAGTATTAATTTTACTTGAAAATAACGCTATGATAGAAAGTACAATTTAACAGACTAGGAACCATTCATAAATTATTAAAATACTTGCTGGTTAAATAACATTCCAGCAGTCCACTGTTCCGTTATTAACAAAATGATATGCTTAAGTTTAAAGCTTAATTAAAGCTTCTTAATGGAGTATTTTACATTAAAGCTTCTTATTTTACAACTTCTAAACAAATAGGTATAAGTATAAGTTGTTGTATCACATTTAAATAATACAAAGTTAGCTAATGGCAGCAAAATAAATTCGAGAAGGATGAATGAATAAATAGTCAAGAGTGTTGTGGTGCGTAAGAACTTACTAATGACGAATGTAGACTTATAATTGACATCGATGAACTAGAATTGCCTGCAAATCCCAAATCATCGATAGCTAACTTAAATCATCCTCCTCGCATCTCATGGATTCACGTACGTCGAAATGCTTAATTTCTTGTGAACTTTCCTTGCTACTACAGCTGCTGTTCTTTCGGGGTGATTGCGAGAAATCAAAGTCCCAGTCACTGGTGAATTCTTCATTAATTTTTAAACGTTTCGGACTAGTTGGAGCGTCAGCTATGTCATCAACGGTAGGGGTTTCATCAGTTTGCGTAATCTCAATCTCTATCGACTGTCTACGCTTCCACTTCTGGCTAGTTGTATGAACAAGTGGCTGTTCGTAAACGTTCTGGTAGTCAACAAATTTGAAATTCCAAGAACAAGACTTACGCAATGCGTCATGAATCTGAAGATATAAAAACAATGGTTTTTTAAAAATATATTTTGCAAAGCAATATACGCTCAAGCAATATCGCATCTAGGAGTGGTTCTAAGTTTGCGAGCAAAATTCGATATGATACTGTACAGATATCGGTTAAAAAAATGTCGATAATTATCTGTATAAAAATGGCTTAACTATAATATATTTCTAATTACGCGTCAGCTTTTATGTAACTCAATTTAAAAAATTTAAATTAAATCAAACCTCTTTCATATTTGACTTTGGAGGTTTAACCAGTGGAGTTACAACTTTAGGTTCAAGATAGTCAATCATTTCTGCCACTTCCGTCAGGGATGAATGCATGGAAAAACAAACTTGAATCATCTGTGGACTTATTTTTATTGCAGAACGCGATTTTTCCCCTGTCATAGTGTACCACATAGAAGTTAATTTGAGAGTTTTGACTGGCTTCCCCTCTAAGCAACCCTATTAGCAACAAAAAAAAAACAAATACACATACATATTTATAAAGGAAATTACTATACTATCATTATTTTTAGAGTTTCAGGCAAAAGAATTACTTACATTGTTGTCACAAAAATGAAAAGGAGTTGAAGGATTCATTGAGACACAATTTCGAAGACCAGGTATCTGCTCGTAGATATCATAGCGCTCTCGGTTGACATGTGTTTTTTTATTAAATACTTTGTAAAGTTCCATGATAACGTACTCGTGAGCAAAACGGCCTACGTAAGAAACATGGTTGGTGAATTCACTTTTATGAAGATTAATATTAACTACGTAAGTGTCTATACAAGAATATTGCTGCGATCATACCAGGAAATTGCAGTTTTACACTGTACACTTCTCCTTTGTTGATCCACTCCCGAATATCCATAGTAGCATCATCAAAAGCTTGCTGACGCTCCGGGAAAACGTTTGCAGCTGTTGTACAAAACGTAGTATCAACGTAAAGTTGGTGTAAAGGCTTTACTTGCTGGCTAAGCGTTTGACCAGTATGTAAATGGGGAATGTCTTTCAAAGCATTCACAGTTAAGCGGCAATCGCCAGTATGAAGGATTCTTTTTGTAGCTGTTTCAAATAAAAACCTGCAAAAATAAATAAAAACGCAGCTTAAAATAATATTTTAGGTGCGAGCTTGAATTGAAAACAACTTTACTTTGCACGCAATGAAACACTGGCGTCGGAACCGGGGGGGGGGGGGAGAGTGCCCCCCTGGAAAACGGATGCCCCATGTTAAAGCATAGGCCTGCCCCCCCCCCCCCATGGTAAAAATTGACCTTAGTGATTGCCCCCCCACCCCTCGGAAAATAGGTTCCGACGCCCCTGCAATGAAATCAACTAGCATATCGTATGTCATAAATTATCACAGACAAGCAATTTAAAGCTTAACAATCGCACACTTACATGACAGATCCTGGGCAGTGACCAGCAGGTAAAAGGGTAACAGTTAATTTGTAGCTACCAGATCTAGCAGTAGGGACACTGATTTGGCAGGGTGTATCAGCATCCAAAGGTACTAATTTTTTTGACCGTATTAATTCATCTACCGCAGACCTCCCACCAAAATACTTAATTCTAAAATCGGAATGTGCCAGAAGTATCAATGTAAGAGAATGACTATACAGCCGTACATGTGGTTCTTTTAACCGTTTTAAAAAGGCTGCTGTTTCTAATCCTTCCATGTGATCTACAAAAACAACATAATCACAGATAACTAAATGTACATGATACAAATATTTGGAATCAAAGCCTAAAGAAGTGGCTGGTGGTTTTTATTTCCAAGGAATGATGCAGCTATAAAACTATACATAAACGCTTAGCCAGCAAGTAAAGCCTATAGATCAATTTATTAATTATTTATCCAGTTAGTTCACATATCTTAAATCCTTATCATATACTATAGTATTATCGTTGATCCTCATAATAATAATATTTTCCTAGTAAAATTATATATACAGCTGTAGTAATTACAGTATCTTCAACTTATGACTTAAGTTTCAAGTTCTATATTTGAGCATCTTGCGCACAATATACAATAATTCAATACACATTTTTTAGTGCTCAGGATTTTAATTACCAGTGTGCAAGTGAGACAAAAAGTAAACAGTAGACTTCAATCCATCGCCAATAAAACGATCGACGCAAATTTCTTTGAAATCGTTGAGGGGCCCCGCGTTCACATTATTTTCTCCGTAATTCATGATTTGTTGATGCTTTTGAGCAGAGACTTTTGCGATACACTTCCAACTTCACTCAACTCAGTGATACTCCACTCCTAATAAAACCCTCACTCTCTCAGGTTTGTGTATAGCAACAAAAAACAAGAGATTTAATTCTAAATGCTAATTGCAGATTCAAAAGTACTTAAGACTCCAAGTTTCACCGTAAATCAGATGTTTGATTTTAATTCTAGTTGAAGGGTTGATGAGTTGGGCAACCACCAACTCAAAATTTGCAAAAGAACAAAGAAAATATTCTGTTATTTTTGTGAGGTGAGGCCATCGTCCTCGTCCTTCAACCTTCAACCTCCCACAATCACAATTGATATTTGGATTGAAAATGAATCAACGCATTTTGTTGCAGCAATGTGAAAAGAATAGAAAAAAATATTTACCGCCATCCATTTAAAATTCCTCCCACCTGACTAGTTGGGAACAAATGGAAGGAATATGATTCATATTTGCCGCAGCTCGTGGCTAACCCAGTGAGAAAAGAGAATCTTGGAGTTGGCCAGAATGACAAGCAAAATAGTCAGCATTTCTTTTAGAGCGATCCTGTCCTGAGAGAAGATCTTCAGTACTTTGGTTTTGTCGGACGGCAAGTTTCCTACTAAAGACAAGAATTAAAATTTTGAATAGTTACAAAACCATTTAATACTTCCTGTTTCATTCTGATCCGGGCACCTGGATACACCTGCTAAAATTTTGCGTGTTGAAGGAAGGCAAAGCCTAAGTTACTCTCAAAATGGTAAGACATTTTTTTTGGTTTTTAATTAATTGACAGAAACTCTCCAATACACAGTCAACTGTGGACGGTCGGTGGTTGGGATTATGGATTATGTGATATGTTTTTTTGTTTTTCAGGAATAACAAGTTATTAGGATTTAATTATAAATGAGGGAAATTAATTATTACAATTTTAAATGAAGGTACCTACCGAAACAGGCTCACTTATTAGGTATTACTAATGCAGGATCCGAGTAATTATACCTTAAATGTTCAACCTAAAGGATTAGTTAGTGGTTAGTATAGTTAGTGTTAGTCTTTGCTTTGTGTGATAGTAATAATAATATTCATTTCTGGGTTGTAATGATAAAGACAAAAGTTAATTTTCTTTACTCATCAAATGAATGTAACCGGCTTGAATTTTAAATTTTGAACCAGATTAAAGTTGTTCTGTAGCCTATTTTGTATTTATATATGGTTTAAGTTTAGATTATGTGACATGTTTTAACGTGGATGTCAAATACGAAATAATGTAATTGTTTGATGGTTCTTATAAGTTGTTATTTTTATTTTTTTTAGTCTATCATGTCGTATAACGGAGGGGCCGTCGTGGCCATGAAAGGAAAAGATTGTGTAGCAATTGCTGCCGATCGTCGTTTCGGAATTCAGCTTCAAACTATTGGCTTTGACGCGGATAGAATTTTCAACGTAAATGATAATTTATTTATCGGCTTCCCTGGTTTAGCCACTGATGCACAAACTGTTAATCAACGTCTGAAATTCCGTACCAACATGTACGAGCTGAGGGAGAATCGTCAAGTTACTCCAAAAGTTCTAAGTTCCATGGTGTCCAATTTTTTGTATGAGCATCGGTATGATTCAAATTGCCTATTGTTGATTATCTATTTCAATTTCAATTTTTTTGGTGAAAATAATAGCGAAAATCTGAGGCTGAACAGCGCCAAGTAGGTAAATTAGTTGTGTTGCAGTTTTGTACCTTCTGATTTTGTTTTGTAGTTTTGGACCTTACTTCGTAGAGCCTGTAGTAGCTGGATTGGATCCTAAAACCAACGAACCTTTTCTGGGTACATTTGACTTGATTGGATGCCCGAATGAACCTGAGGATTTTGTTGTTGCCGGCACCTGTGAAGAACAATTGTACGGTATGTGTGAATCCCTGTGGAAACCAGACATGGGGCCAGATGACCTCTTCGAAACTATTTCGCAAGCGTTGGTCAATGCGTGTGATCGTGATGCAATCTCTGGTTGGGGAGCTAAAGTCTACATCATGTACGTCTTAATTATAATTACTATTTTAGAAATGCATGGGATTTCAATTGATCATGAAAATACCCTTATCAGGGCTTATATATATATGGCTTATGGTTGTTCTTTACATATTTTAGTGAGAAGGATAAGGTGACCGTCCGTAACTTGAGAACCCGCATGGACTAGAATGTTTTAACTCTTCTACACCGTCAGATTTGTTCTCCAAAATTAATACTTTAAAACCAGCTGGTTATTGTTGTCACGTATTATTTTACACACAATTTATAAAAAATGTTCTTCAAGTTAAATTCGGCGTACTTTGTAGGTAATTACAGGTGAAATGTGAAAATAAATTGATACAATTTATATATTCAACGAAGTTAAACGAAATCGTTTATTATTAGACAAGAAAGTCAAAAGCCAATTCTAAGTAAGTCAGGAGTAATATTGAGCTATTCGCAACTTACGTGTATCAAGTGCAGTGTATTAATAGTGCAGAATAATCAAAAGTACAGGGCTTGGGCTTAACAATCATTTTCGAATTTTTATTTACGATATATTAGCGATCATATTGGTATCAGTTGCACGCAAATTATCACTGGCACGTCTTTATAATATTTTACTTAGCTATTTATCCTTTACTCTAACCTGCATACCTAAGTTTAACTAAATTTAATTCCACATATTTCATAATTAGCAACCAACCACAAAATAAACCATTTAATAATTTTATTCAATAATTCATTTCACCTATAAATTCAGAGACAATTTCTGTACAAGACATCACATGATGAAGTATTGTATTTTGTAATAATATTTAATATTCTGGAGGTAGTTAGTAGTGTACTTTCTACATTTTAGTTCAACAACAATAAACCAAAGCCAACTTTGTTTCTGGACTCTATTTTACTGGATTTATCCATAGAAAATACATTTTTAATTTATTCTTAGTAATATACACTATTCAAGTACATTACATAGCTTAATATTAAAAATCAACGACTCGACATTACAACTATAGATTCACTGGAACGATTGGTCAGGTTTTAATGTTGTTCTTGGTAAAAAGAAATTTGGAAATGCATTCTTACGTGATAATACATTTAATGCCATACATTCAAATTCGACATTCATTAACATTCTTGTAGAAACAATATAGTTGTTGTGACACGAAAGACGAAATAGTTGTAATTTATTCTTACTTTAAGAAGTGGTGAGACTTTTTTGTCTCAAATTTTAGAAACATTTCGTAGCTACCCAGTCGTTTTCATTTTAATCGCTTAGTGTAGCTGCTTTAAATATAATTAGTACATTCTGTAGAATATAATTATTATTACTTTGTTGTGTCTCCAAATGCTGAACGCATACGACAACATAAATGACAAATACGAACATAAAGTCATTCTCTCGTTCGAAATAAAATATAAGCAAATATTTGTTTTAAAACTGTTTCTATAAACGTACTCCACAATAATTTTTTTAAGTTTCAAGTAATTTCAACAATACACTTTTACACAAAGACATAATAAGTTCTTAAATTTATAGTTTTAATAATTTTAGTATTCAATGTTTTTCAACAATCAACAGTTGACTAGTTGACTTCCATTACGACAATAACACAATTATCTAATTTTATGTAGTATATACAGAGAATGTGGCAGTTTTAAATATTTTTTCTTAATTTTATTTTTGTAGTATTTTAAATATTTAATTTATATACATGTAGAAACATTTTCAAATAGTTATTACAAAAATTTCATTTTTTGTGAAAAAGTTGCATCCAGTGTATTACCTAATTAATGTAATAGTAAATTGTTTATCTATATAGTTATTTTTAATAATCTACTTGCGTACTTTTGTCTTTGTTCGATAGAAAGATTCGAAATTTTTCTGTAGGATTACATATTACATAAGTATTATTTATTCCGATCCGGATCCGATGCACATGTGGTTAGGCAATGTATATATTGTTTTTGTTTTTTATCAGTGTAGTAGTATACTTAGATTGTATGTGAAGTTACAAAGTTTATAGTAGGTAGGTATAACCGAAAGTATTAGTTTCGTGTAATTTCATTTATTACAACTAATTACACTTTTGTAACCCTATTTTCAAAAGTACCTACAATTACGATAACACGTACAGGACATCACATTGAACTACAGCAATAGATAATGTATTTATATTTGTATTATAGTTTTTGGCATCTTTACTTACACAAGAATACTACTATCTTCATCTCGATCTCTCGACTTGTAAAATTAATTATAATTTAATTTTATGTACTATCCTACATAAAGTATACACCTACCACAACCTACCATATAATATAATATATATATAGAACTCTACATTATTTTACATGGAGTTGTCCTTCGGATTCTGAATTCAAACTCAAAGTCTGGTATAGAATTTGAAATGAAAATGAATTACTTACTATTAATTAAATTATTTAAAGTTTTAAGTTTTATTACTTAAGTATAATATATGGAATTTATAGGGATATATAGTTACCATAATCATAATGCATACACTTCACGTAGAAGGTTTGCACTCTCGCTTAAGCTGCATAATTAACTGCCATGAATTAATACTGGATACTTTGAGGACGGTCCGCACACTCATATCTTAAGTTTTGCCCTCCTTTACAGTACAACAATACACACATATTTTTATTCTTTCTTTAATTCTCGTGTAGACTAAAACGACAACGTTTACGTTCAAAGCTCTGTATATTCGTTGTGTTGTGGCTGCACTTTTTTTTAAATTTATTTTAGCTTGCGCACGTAAATATATTATTATTCTGTAATAAGTTACTATGCATCAGTTAAAGCTGCATCACATGCCATACTTATAGTTGAAATTGAAAGTAAAGCAAAATGTAAAAAGTAATGTTTAATGTAGGGACGTTTGAATTAAGTGAATTCCGTGTGACTATTTTTTAAGCTTCTCAATATAGATCTAGATCTTGTCCTATATAATTATATAATCAAATGAGAAACGTTTTTTGGTATTAAAGTTTTAAAAGGTCTTGATTTGATTACTAGGCTCAACGATTACAGAAAATAATATCAATAATATGAGCCTATAAAATCTGTATCTCAGAATCTCACTCAGTCCTTTCGGTATTCGCTTCTTCTTGTTCTCTTATATACTGATTGCTTGAATCAAGAATTCTTCTAAAAGAAGCGAAGAAAAGAAACGTCTAAAATGATCAGATCGATCTGTCGTGCAGTATTGTATTAAGTTATACAATTGAAAGTAAATCAAAGGTTAGAAAATATTAGATAATTATTTTGAATAGGAACAAAATTGGCTAAACAACATTTTTCGAGAGAAACAAATTAATAATGGTATTTAGCTTCTAAAAAACGAAAAACTAAAAACTAAATTTAGTATAATCATTATCAAATAGTAAGTACGAAGAAAATACATCATTGAGTTAGAACTTAACAGCACAAATGTACGTCTCATTTTATACTTCTTGTACATGTACTACGTTATAACAATGAAAGTAATGGGCTTTACTAAATTATCGTTGGTCAACCAATATCAAAATCGATTAACATTTTACATATACATGTAAAATATGTATATGTTTTACATATATATATGTAAGGTAGGCATTTTATATAGGGATTTGCAGTCTAGAATATACGTAGTCAATACAATGTAACTGAATTTTATCTGTGTAATAGGAAATTAGGAATTTATGAAAGAACAGATTATTTTTAAAATAACTGTAATAATTACTTAGACATAATTATATACGTATTCTAATTACAAATTACTTTACTAAGTTTTAACAACACTGGCAGTGTGAGTTGGTTCAGGACGTCTTCGTTTAAAAAATCCAGTTCGATATAGACAGTAGACGATAAGAGCGAGAACCAGGATTCCCGCAATGATCGACAAAACGTAGATCCACCAAGGAATTCCTTCAAAATCAACTTTGAGTTTCAAATCTGGTAAGCATGTTGTGACAGCCATGGCCACATCATTCCCCGGATCCTGCCGGTTTTCCTCTGAGACTCGAATAGTAGCTTTTGAACGGATTCTCACTTCATCCACTGATGGAAATTCTTCTACTAAAGTTCCGTTCCATAATCTAATTTGAAGTCATCAAATTCAAGAAATGATTTACTAATTTATATGTGCGTACATTACTTTCGTAATATCAACATTCAAAATCAAAAAAAAAATTTAATTATGTAGTTATACTCAACCGATACTCAATCATAGGTCACACCAAAAAAGAAATAAACCGAAATTATTATATAATAATTTAATTTTGTATTTTTAAAAACCTTGAATTTACCTTGAATGGATTTTAATTACAGCAGATTCCTTGGGTAAAAGATTTCGGATTGTACACTCAATTTTAAAACATTTTGCTGAGCCTCGATCACAATTCTATTGAAGAAAATTGGGAATAAAATAATTAGAAATAGGTATGTCTGTGTATCAGGGCAATGTAAACTTTCCATACAAACATATAATTCTGACAAGAAATATAATAATGAGTCGAAGACATTTTCTTACCATTTCAATATACTTCTTTGTTTTGCCATCAGGAAGTACTTGCGTCTGTGGAGCAACTACCCATTCATATTCCTCATCCTCCTCATCCACACTCCTCTTAGGTCGGAGATGAAGATCATCAATAAAGTTGGGTGGAACGGTGCACTTGACGTCGCCCTCCTCCTCAGGTAGACTTTCTGGGTATAGAAGCCATTTTCCTAGCACCTTTTTATTTTCTACTTGATGAGGCCACATAATATCCACATTAAATGAAGATGCTTTCCAAGGACCACGATTGAATACTTGATACTCATGAATGACTCTTGGACCAATTTCAGCAAAGGAGTGGATTGCAGATTCCCCTGTAATCTTGCCTCCGTAGAAAACATTTCCAGGCTCACTCCGCCTATTATATTTCAGAAAAACATTTATTTTATTAGTATGCAGTCAGATATTTTTTTTCTTTCTTTCACTTTAAAGCAATTACAAGATCAATTTAAAATTTTATAAAATTATCTATAAAATTAATGTTATATATTTAGTATCAGGCTGTACCCATATATCTCCAATTCAGCCTTTTTAATTACATGTACAGTAAAATGATCGTTATTATTTTGCTCGTCGTGCTCGATGGAAGTTGAGTTGGCCTTAATGTCGAAATCCAAAATAGCTTCAATATCTTTCAAGCTGGTGGAAGGAAAGCGAATTTTAAGTGTTAAAAGGCTACGACTTTTGAATGGGTTCCCTAATGGACATGCTACCAGATCTGTATGTCCTTGTGCTGGGGAACAACCAATAAAATCTGCAGTGGTCTAAAAACAAGAAATAAAAAGCAAAAACAAAAGTGATAAATAAATCATAGACAATAGGAGGGTATACGACTATGGAGTTTCTAACAAGATTGGGGTCACAATCTCGTAGGAACATACGTAAATTATTAGGCAACAGCCATGTAGACTACGATTAGAGTCGGTTACGGCTGTTGCTGTTACATATATCATCGGTCGGTGTAGAGTAGAAGCAAATCTGCATCTGGAAAACTGTAATATCTGAAATGCTGTAAAACCGTATCTTTCCACGGAAATATACGGATAGTATGCTTTCATACGTTTTTGGAAAGATGCGGATTTGCTTCCAGAAAATATTTGAAAGATACGGATTTGCATCTACACCGACGATATTCTTACATTCTATAGGATATTATAGAGAACTAGTTCATTTCCTTATAAAAAAGACTTACATCTACCAAGGTAGCAGCAATGAAAGGCATGGACTTGGGATGAGAAATGTATAACATAGCCTCATAAGCTGGTTCGCCAAAATTTTGGACATCAATACTAACAACTAATTCTGACTTGTTGCCCAAAATAAGTTGAAAATTATTTGATTCATCCACATCTAAGTCCGTGGTGGCTTTGACGTACAAGTCACTCTCACACATATCATTATTCCCACAGTCTTTCTCAAAACGAGCAAGGAAGACTCTGGATGCTTCCTGCTGATTCAGAATTGGATAGTTTTCAATATTTGGAAGAATTGGGGAGTTTGGTTTGTACTCCGGCACTTTCTGCTTCAAAGTGTACGTTAATTTAAAGGCAATCGGAGTTTGGATGTCCTTTGTTCCATTCTAAAATATAGACACATTGCATGGAATTAAAATGAGCACCAGCATTAACAACAACAACAATAATAATAACAAAAACAATTCAAATTTCATCATAAAAACACTCTGCGATCATAAAAATGTATAAAAATTCAAACATGAACCCCATAAATTATTATATAATTATAGAAATAATTACTATACAATATACAAAGTTTTTTTATCCCTAATGTATAAAGAATGAGCTTCTCAATTTTAATTACCCAACAAATAGCACAGACATAAGTAATAAGTTACATCATTAAAGCCAAAGAATAATAATTAATAAAAACACAGAATAAAATGCGGAAGAAGAAAGAATTGCAAAAAACAATAATAATTACGATTTACAATTTATAATCGTTTGGATTTAAAATGCTAAGCAGCCACACTCTCTGTCTCTGAATTTGCCCTTAGAATCGCTCATGTACAGAAAAATAGTTAAAATTAATTAATTTCTGCACATCATGCCAGCTTAGACATAACAAATGAATTAAAGAGAAGGCAAAAAGAAGGAAACTGATGAAAATATGCAAACATAGTGACAGCAATTTTAATTTAATTCAACCCACACACAAACTCTCTCTCTCTCTCTCTTTCTCGCACGCATCTTTAAGATACCTACTACCTACTACGTAAGTAAGTACAGTAAGACAAAACACAAACACATTCACCGCACGCAGTCATTATTGAGCTTGGCAGTGCGTACTCGTGTGCTTTTAAGTAATAGGTACTTCCCCATGCTTGCTTATAGCTTTCAACGAGTAGTTGTAGTTATACAGAATTTTATACGTTCCGTTCATTCTAACTAAATGAACTTTAGCTGAACAAGTTTCTTACTTACGCATTTGCAAACATGCATTTTCCAAATCCAAATTCAACGAAACAATTCACAATTCTTTGTGAACACAAACATAAAAACCCCTCAAAAAAAAATACTACTACATACTACAATGCAATTCAGTGTAAGGGCAAAATGCAGAAAAAGAAAAGGGATATAGGGTACATATAAATACACATAAATACAGATGAACTTCACATTCCTATTTATACAATGTCAGAAGCATATAGTTACCTCCAGAACAGTTTCACACTCTAACGGTACGTAGTATGAGCGGTATGTATATACTATACTATGACACATGTAATTACATATAGAGAGAGAACAGCCTAATTTGTGGTAGAACATGACTGACTTACTTTTAAATAGACGACTTCACTTTGGCACTCACGTTTCCAACCAACACCGACTGGGTTTCGTTGTACACGGATTGACTTCCTCACAACTTGAAGTCGATCTTCCACGCCATTCTTGAATTTTACCCGTGAAAATTTTTTACCCTCAACGTAAGTCTCAGCTTCTATCTTGTACTCGACATGGAGTGCTTGTGCCGGAACCGGTGTTCCTCCTCGAATTTCAAAACACGCATCGAAACCAAAACTGCGACATTACATAAGAAAAAAACATCCATAAATTATTTTCTGTTTTTTCCCCCCATGGCATGGCATTGCTATACGCTTTGTTGACTATTGATTCTTGAAGAAGGGAAAAAAATACATGTCTTACAAATATCAAATCCATAATTAAACTCATTTGATTATTTTGACAATCCTTCATCATTACAAACAGTAAAAGACCCATATGCATTCTTAACAACAGTTTAAAAGTTGATGTACAATTACCACCAACAGATAAAGAATGAGGAAGAGAAAGAATAAGAAGGGAAAAAAAAGAACGATCATAAAAATGAGAAAAAAACAAGAGTATAAAACAACATTTAAAAAAACAAAAGGAATTTATCATTCTCAAAAATACTACAATATATTTGACAAAGGAACCTACCAAACTTCGTCCGAATTTCTATCTTCTTCACATCCTTTACCATTTGGATCAATCCCTGTTAGCTCACTAACGTTCGTAACGATGTCAAGGATTGGGCGGCTTCGTAGTAAAACAACCGCGTCCGCCTCATAAGCACCAACGAGGAGATCTGGATAAGTGTTTGAATCTAAATCCATACCCCCACTTAAGGAGTAGCCAAATGTTCTGATATGAGGAAAATGTTGACTTGCTTTTATTACCTACAAATTACACAAGCATACGACACAGAACATTAAACTTTTAAAACACCCACATTAAGATCCTCAAGTATTATAATAATATTAAAAGGGCTATTAAAAAACCAGGAAAGAGTTGGATGGAATGCACATAGCCACATGTTCCATATCATTATAATGAACCATCTATACTACAAGCCTACGAAACAGATGATCACGCACATTATAAAAGTAAATATACTCACTAATGACATTTTTAACTTGCGGGAATTACACTAGAGGTGTAAGATTTCAGAGGTATGCAAACGAGGGGGTGGATACAATTTTAAACGTTAAATTTTCATTTCCATTATAGTGCAAAAGGTACTATCTAATTTTTTCGAATATTAATAATCCGAAAATTTTTCTCAACTTAAAAAAATATAGATATAGTATTTTGAACTACCAACGAAACCAATACATGTTTGAATTTAGGTGCATATGATGATTTACCTGTGAAGGCTGTCTGATAACTCCATCAGCAAATCCAAGATAAATGTAGACATATCCAGAGCCCTTCTCAGCATAAGGAGCCCCGATAGCCAAGTCATCATATCCATCCTTGTTGAGATCCCCAATTGTTGAGATGGCATAGCCAAACCGTGACTCAGTTGGTCCTGTTAGACGGACAAAAGGTGTGTCTTTATGGAAGCCTCCTTCCGTATTTAAATAGACATATGCTGCTCCACCAGCTCCCCTATCCGCATAAAACGGGGCACCCACTACCAAATCTGGCCGTCTAAAATAGAACAAAAAAAAATCTCATTCATCTTCAGCACCTCTACTTCGTCTTCATCTTCGTCGTCTTTTGAACTCAACTTCTTTTCCTTTGATCTTCCCTCTTGGTCCCTTCACTTTCATCATTCTTCCTTTCCCATAATACTAAATATCTCTCCCTCGCACTCTTTACATTTTATGTATGCTCCTGTACAGATATTTCCCTTTTGCTTTTTTTTGACTAATGATGACTTCCTTTACATTTTACTACAGCCAAATATAAAGTAGGAAGGTAGGAAGATTGGTGACTAGGCTCTGGTTTCGGCTTTCACTCTCATCCTTACTATGAATTTATAGGGAGCACATGGTTTAGCTTTGTATCTGCTGCACTAGTCTCACCAGTACCAGTACCAGTGCAGTGTCCCAGTCCATCCGCAGACTCCACTTTATTTTCATCTGCTAAGGATCTGGATGAGATGATGAGTCTCGTTTTTTATTCTATCACACTATTAAAAGGGATCAGTCTCGTGTAGAGGAGAGAAGAAAATCATAGACATCATTCATCATCCCTATCATTGCACCATCCATCAGTGTATCTTTGACGATGGAACACCCATTTCACATTTGAGCTCTTTTGTGTCAGCAGTCAGTGAGAGTCAAGTAAGTAGTAAAGTAGCAGAGGGAAGTCAATGTCAGTGTGCTAACAACACAGCCTCAGATTTCACCACTTTTATTCAATGTTTCAAAACTATACAACCTCCAATTCATTTGAAGCTATTATATACATATTATGCCTACACGCTATTTACAATGGTAGGTCTCTGTACACTTGTGTGCACAGAATTACTTCGTTTTCCTTTTTGTATACTGACAATCACAATCACATACTATATATAAATAGTCCACATGCCACACACATAATAGGACCTCTACAACATCTAAATAGCCTAATATTATATTTTATGTGTGTAATTACATAATAATATATCTGGTTTTTTTTGTCACGGCCCGCAGACGAAGTGATGAATAGAGGATAATTTTAATTCTATATAACCACTAACTACTAGCTACCCACCACTAGCCTACTGGTTGGACGGACAGCTTGGATTTGATTTTAATTATTGTTCGTATAGCACTTAAGTAAGATACAAAATTGTTGGTCTCGTCTCAAGAGAGTGAAAACCCCCGTCAATCATCAACACGCCGCAGAGTTGATAACACAAATCAAGTCAAATCACATTTAATTCTAAAATCCAATTTACTCAAGCCTATTTAAAACCCACTAACACGCCACAAGCCAATGACATAAATATCAACAAACTGTACATTCTTAATGCACACAGTTCAAAGTCAAACATTCAAAATTCCAATTGACTTCAAAGCAACATCATACTTCAAAAGTTTGATGAAAATATTTTATATTAAAATGAAATAGTGAAACTTTGATGCGCCTTATCTTATCTTAAGACATACTGACTAAAACTCTGTTCTACGTCCACCCACACAACTTCAAACTTCATGACCCGGGCCAGTGCTAGTGCCAGTCCAGGCCCAGGCTGTACAAACATACAAATATCTACCTACCTACCTACCTAAATATTAAATTCACCGATTAGGTATTTATTGCCGTTCCCGTATTTATTATTACAATTTTAACTACATTTTACCCAGGGCCGGACGAAGGAATTGCTTTTAGGTAGCAATTTGTTTCCATAAAAAAAACAACTATTGTGATTTGGTATAGCAAAATGTTGTATTTAATGTTTTAGAAAAGTTTAAAAGGTTCTGTTTACTTGATTCAGAAAAGTGCAAAATGTTCTATTTACATGTTTTTTGAAAGGTGTTAAATGTTTTATTTCCACGTTCGTTTTGAAATGTACAAAAATTTCTATTTTTCATGTTTTTGAAAAGTCAAAATATTCTTTTTACATATTTTTGAAAACCGCAAAATGTTCCATTTACATTTTTTTGAGAATTCAGGCAGCGGGGGCTGCCTGCGCTGGCTACATTATCCAGCCCTGATTTTACCCGCCTTGCTAGATTATAAACTTACATATGTAAATAAAAAACTCACTTGCTTTACTGTTATAAATTCTTATATTTACTAGCACCATAATATATTACTAGCAATATATTGTCGTAATACACAAAATATTATGACTGTTGAATAAAATTCGAGTCAACTGATTTTATTAGCTGATGCGGAAGCTAAAAGCTAGGGAAGGGCCACTAGGGTGGACGTCAAACAACGGTGAGAAAGTAACAGGTGAGCGGGAAACAGGACGTGGACTGACATCGACATTCGGCATCCTATGGTGAGGAGGATATCTGTAAAAAGGAGCCAAGGCCAAGAACAAGACAAGGAAAGAAGGCACGGGCGAAGAAGTCAAACCAAAGACAAAAAGCTTTCCCTCTGAAATCATGTGTACCAGGTAGTATGTAGCTTGTAGTAATTGGCACTTACTGTTCTATAGGCATCTTAAGATCTCTACACAAAGCTTTATATTATTATTCTGAGCTATTATATATTATGTTATAGTTACATGAGCCTTTGAACCCTAAAAACTAACATTTACATGACATGTTCATTTCACACCTCGTGAACTCTTCGGTAAAATTACCTTGTTGTCTCAGTAGGAATGGATACAAGTTGTATCACAAGTGTCTATGCCTGTGCCTAAACAGACAATATTATGGAAGTAAATGTTGACTATTAAACACATATATAGCTATAGATAATTAGATAGATAATTTTATTTACTGTTTCAACCAAATAATTTCCCTTCGTGGCAGTCATTACTATGTCATTACCTACATCAGATTCAGAACGAAACAAAAAAGAACTTCCTGTCCTGTAGAGTTACATTTTGTCATTTATTGAGAGTTTAGCTTAATCACATTATTTTAACAGGGATTGTGGATCTGCAACTACAACTACAGCTGCAGCCACAGTAAGCCACAGGAACCTACTGCACAACATATTATATAATCGAAGCATTGAGTGCGTCATAAATCAAAAATAGAAGTACGTAGCATATTATGCGATAGTGCACACTGCTTATTAATATGCAGTATGAAACCTCTTAATTGCTTGAATTTTAATACAAATGGAAACAACTACTATTTTAACTCCAAGTTTGTACGCTCACGTAACATTTTGAGCCGAGTCTGAGACTGTCTAAATAAATGTGAAATAGTTATATGTACAGCTATAGGAAATGGGACGGGAGCAGAGAGCCCTGTATTAATAATACAAATAGCCCACGTCAGATAAGAGGAGGTCTAGTTCAGAAAGCTCCAATATTTTCAGCCTCCCGTCTCTCTCAGACACACAGACTCTCATATATAGTGCATCATCTCTACTACTTGGAGTGTTGAAAAATAGTGAGGGAAACAGATGGAGATGTCGACTGTCGATCTGTGTTGCTTTTGTAGACTGTTATTTTGACGGAACACTCGTGCTCGATCACCGTCAGAAATAAATCCTGTCCCGATACCGATTCCAGGTGTCAATGGCAGAGAATACAGTGAGTATTACAGATACAGGGTAGTAGTATGTGTGTGTGTGTGTCTGGGAGTTTGTAGAAATTGAGGGAGTACCACACCATACCAGCACCAGCACCAGTAAATAAATGAGTTTTCTGTGGTGGTGGGGTGTAGCCCGCTCCACGTCGGTTTTCTTTTACTTAAACTCCAAATGAAATGGAAATCAATGGCACTCTACTCAATGCATGATGCCGACGACGACGATGTTAGAGAAGTTGAACCGAAACCGAAACCGAAGCCCATAAGTCGAAACCGACGCCGATAAAGCAGATGCTGCTCCTGTTGTTCCTCTTCTTCCCTTTCTATTGTATGCTTATTACCTTCCATATGTATTAAATCCATGTATTTGTCCAAATTAAAAACTACCGAGAGACTCAAAGACTCAAGACTCCCAACAACAACACAAAACACAATCATACGATACCACATAATAATATCTGAATCTGAATTTGAAATTCGAATTCAAATTATGAATAACACCCCCTGCTCGCTGCTATGTATATCCATATATCCAACGATAAGCCAGTCAAAGGATATCCCATTAGGTATACACTAATATTCCGTTCTGGCTATGGCCTTTGCCTAAATATATCATCATAGTAGTATGTAAGTAGTCGAGTGAGTGAATTGCTAATGCCTAAACCTACACAATATCTCACTATATATCATCTATAAACTACAAACTCCAGAACTCTTCCGCCTCCACCTACATAAACCCATCAATTGTCACTGTTTATCTAGAGTTATTCTGCCGAGTGAGATTGTAACGTTTAACACAGATGTGCGTGCTCTACTCCCTAAATTGTTTCCACTAGAACATAATATGTACACACTCCAGTGAGACTCCACTCCTGCTTCTAATAATCGAATGTCGAAGCCGAATACACACATGATCTTTACCCTGTGTGAGTGTGACATGAGCATATCAGAACATGATCTCTGACAGCCATTAATCTTACTATTGCTCCAACCAACATATTACATTCAGGTGGTCGTCCCATCATGAATGCATTTTATAGAAGCGAAAGTTTTAAAGAGTGAAAAATAAAAATAATTGCAATAATAATACCACACGGCCACATTTATAGATCGAAAATAGAATACAATACACAGTATGTAATTTTATTGTAGAAACAGTTGAGCGCAGAAGGCCACAAGATTAATTATTAGTGTCCAGGACCAGGACCAGGACCCGGCTCGGCACAATATATAATTTTAATAGAGAACTGAATAGATTCAAAGGTAACTAAATACAAGCAATACACACACAGTCAGTCCCATTCCCGCAGTAACACCTTGTTTGTACGACCTCGAGCCAAAAACTGATATAAAGGCCAGACATATAGGACATAGACCCAGCCAACACAAATTTCATAGGTGATGGAAATGCTTCCTCTGTCTATGTAAACACCAACTGACAAAGATTGACGGATTCTACACTCATAACATAAGACTGGGTCATAACAAAAACGAATAAGATTTGGAATGAGAGTAATAACTAAAAAAACACGAGCATTAGACAGTTCTTTTTTTTAATTCTATTTTTCGTCTATAAGCTAAGATTTAGCACTCTCGGTCTCGGGCTCGGGGAAATGAAAGCAGACGTCAAAGAATTATTCAGTACTCATGTGAATGTTTATATCAACATCAACGATAGCTATACATACACACCCTGAGCAGCTATATGGTCCTATATGTATCACTCAGAGACTCACAGCAGAGTACAGTGCAGTGGAACTTAATGCTACATATCTATAATGCTTTCTCTTTACAAAACAACAGAAAAGACGAATCGTAAGATCGAGCTATGGTTACAGGTTTAGGAATTGGAAAAAAATCCCTGGAGTTAAAATAGTCACAACTTGGGATTTCAGTCTACATACAGATCAGTTTGGCCGGGCCATGTCATGGTTCAATTAACTACGTAACTAGTACATTGCCAGTGATTAAGTAAAACTAGCCAAAATAACTGTACAAGGTGCAAAAGGCTATATCTTAAGCATACGTACACTGACTGAGGATTATAGCGGCAAGAAATTATAATAGAAGACAATTTTGTTTTTTAAATTGTGTGACTACATAATTTTCTAATAGAGCAGAAATTCTAATACAATAAAATTGAAAAATAAAAGTTGTAAAGTATATTATTTACAAGAAAAAATTAAAAATATCTGGTATTGTTTACTCCATGATGAGGGTTTGAAAAAGGGATCTTCTTCCTTTAATAAGTCTACTGCTTTACCGTACGCCGTACCGGTCGGTCCTGGTACTGTGTACTTCAAGTCAGAAGTGTGAGAATATACAACTATCTGAACCGGCGTAATTGCGAGAGTGGGGCTGTAAGACTGTAAAATGTGCATTGTTCCCGTTTACGAGTTCAGCAGGACTCTACTACAGACTACAAGGACTACAACTATACGAGCAGAGGAGTAGTAGGGAGATTCACCAAAATGAAAACAACACAGATGTTGCGGCCAAACCTTCCCTTTACTTACCATTACTAGTAAGACTAACACAAAATTCCTGTAATTATACCTCCACAGCTTATATCTATCACCTACAACCCTGAAGGGGAAGGGAAATTATCGATATCGGTATGGTCTGGCTGACATACGAAACTAACGCAATGCAATGGAATACATAAGCAGTGCAGCATACCGAAGCCGAACCTTTCAACATGAAATTATTCACATTCACCATGCCATGCCATACCATACCATACCATCTGACACAAATACTTTTAGCATAAACTACGGATATAACTGAAGTTATCGTGATTGTTCGGAGCTATTTGCCAGTTACATGTATAGTTAGCATAGGTAACCAATATATAATGATGATGATGACGATGATGATGTAACTACCATCACCATCAAAATAAGAAGTGCCTACAACAGTAATTTACGTAAAAGACAATTTTAGCTTGTATTTGGTTTTTGTTATGTAATGCTCCATCCAGACTATGATCATAGGCACCTATGATAGTCATTGAGTTTAAACTGAAAAGCGCGAAACCTATCCACACTGCCTATGAGGGTTATTGATAATAGATTACAGTCAATTGGCAAACCAACCTCAATTGACTGTAATCGTATACCTATCATAGTCTGGATGGAGCATAAGTAGGTAGGTAGGTAGGTAGGTATGTTACACACGTTCAAAAAATTAAGCAGAACGAGTGAAAAGCCAGGCCAGGCCAAAAAGCCAGGCAATCCCCGTACAAATATGAAGCTAAACTACCTATACACTATACATACAAAATATACATATATATATACAGAAAAGCAGACCTCAGCACCAGGCAAGGCTTTACCAGATGCTCCCAGGTTCGTTTTCGTTAGTGTCGTAAACTGCAATATGGCTCTGTCACGACTTGATGATAGCCAAAATACACACTAAGATCAACTGTGAGACACGCACCGAAACCAATTGAACACAAAAAGCCTAGACCTTTAGTGTACATACATTTATCACTCCCCACAATTCCAGCCCACACGAATATGTTTACAATAGGAAAAAATATTCGTGGCTATTGATTATGCAAATACCAAGAGGAAATTAACATGCCTCTGTGAGCAAACTTTATACGCGATAAAAAAAACCGTCTCGTCCATTTCCATTTTCATTCTAAGAGAGGATTCGCTATAAACTTGGGTTTTCCTATTGTAATACATATGCATAGAACATCACAGCCAATTTAATTGTGCTGATGTAGCTATCGATAACTTAATACTTATAAAATACCTACCTACTTGTAGCATTCAAATATAATATGAAATTCACAGCAACTTTGCATAATGAATTGCTTAAAGCGTTCTACACGTATTTACTACCGTGAAGAATCTTGAACAAATAAATAAATATTATATTATTATAATAATATTATATCACACAGCACAGAAAATAAGAAGGAGATGGCAATTGATTCAAATACATGTGGACTTTACATAGTCACATACAGACACTTAGCACCTCACTTGCAAAAGATGAATTTTCGTTAAGGATTTGAAAATCCTTGCCCTGCCTGCGTTCGTGGTGTTATGTTTGTGAAAATTAATATCCCTCATTGCCAGACGGACTTCTCATTAGTTCAATTTTAAATACCTATATTTTTTGGCCGTTCAAAACTTGTATGAAAAAATTGTAATTATAACCACTATAGGAAGAATAGAAAAGGGCAAATGAGTTTAAGGGGTCAGTTCAGGCTCAGACACTCAAGTATACAAACGTGCAGAGTCACATAATACACCTCCGCTTGAAAGGTAACCTTAGCATTTTGAACTGTCTGTCAAAGTCCAAACGGGAAAAGGCTTAAAATAAAAATGATGATGAGAGTTTAAAAAAAACTGTTCAAAAATGAAACCGCTAATAAAAATGTAAATGAGCGGCTGGATTGTCAAAAGTGTCCATTAAACCACGTGGTAGTCTTCAATTACATGCTCTACCTGCCTCTATAGGCTCTGAGCACTTATTATTATTCAAGAACGTGTAGGGAACTCGACACCATCGAGCTCTACTATACGGAACGGAACGAAAACTAAAAAGGAACAACACGGAGACGGATATAAGCCATAAGGCCCAGTCAAGTGAAGCAAAAGAGCAAGACGAGCCGAACAATACACCAAGAAAAATGAAAACCACCTTCATTCCATCATCTCCATCCCTATTGCTATATTACAACCCCTATATAATTTCTATACACAACAGTACTGTATGCATGTACTCGAGTCAGACGAAAGAGAGTGAAATATGCTCAAGGAAGAAAAATAAATTATGAATTCTCCCTCGAACAATATACGCACAACAACCAACAACACAGACAAACACACCGACAGACCGACGACAGACCGCGACTCTAGGATCTTGGTCCTAATTCTTTTACTTCACAGAGTATAGAGAAAGAGAGAGAGATGCACTCACAGCGTAAGAAGAACTAAATAATGTGTGAAGCTTGCAAAAAAACTTTCTTACAGTCTCAAACTATAAAGCCCACTAATAACGGACGAGAACGAGAACGACTAAAAAAGAAGGACAAGTCAAACGAAGAATCTGAACGCAATAATATATAATGCTTGCTCTCACAAATGAAACGAAGAAAACTTTGTAGCAAAGTAAAGTAATCCTAATCGACTTGGTTCATCTTGACCGTTTACGACGACGACGACGGCGGGATGAGCCCATATATCTCGATCTCAATTCCGTTTCCTTTTCCCTCCGCACATAGAACACATGATTACATGAAAATCTCATATAAAGCATGAAAAATTCAAATTGAAAATCCTATATATTTTTTTATTTTCAATCCTTTTAAGGAAACCAAAGAGCTAACTCACCCAGAGCGGCTCACCTCTTCTCACTAATTTAAAAGTCATAAAGTCATAAAGTGACGTGACATAACTAATCATAATTATCATTATAGTCTTCATCATCTAGGAAATTCTAGTTTTCTCAAATAATCAAGATTTTTTTTCTTTTTCACATTATGTCCAGTTTACATACCATAATAATTAATTATTTACAACCATGTCATAAATATAACTATAACCATCCAACTATGTATGCGTAACTATGTTGCTTCTCCAAGAGATCCTACAGATATTATAGGAGTTGTATATTTTTGACATATTTTAGCAGTACATGATACTCATATATACGCCTGCTTAAATATTTCGTGATATAAATCTTGAATGTGTCTTGTATCTCCTGATTTAAAGTGCAATAAAAACATGATCTGTAATTATTATTTTTTTTACAAGCTTAATCATTAGTATTGTAAAACGACTATAAAACGTGACACCTATATACTGCTCGAGAGCAAGTTTTTGCAATTTCAAAAAGTCAAAAATTCTAAAATGTTATCTTTTATAAAATATTAAACTTCATATCTAGGTTTTAAAAATCTAAAGGGCTCTATCCCATATGTTTTAAAACCTTGTAACTTCATGTTTCTGAAAGATACAAAATATTCTAATGACATTTGTGTAAATTTTGGTATATAGATAATTTAATTTCCATATTTTTAAAAAGTTTTAAATTTTCTAATAATTATTAAACAGTACAAATTTCTGAAAAAAACACTCTTGAAATATACTCTAAACAAATAAGATATATGATTATTTGTTTTTAAGTTGTGTAGATAACACATTGTGAATGGTCAAAGACGACCCAGAGTTACAGATATAGGATATACCTATAGGCATAGTACATGGGGGTAAACAACATAATAAAATCGCATCCAAAAAAAATTGAGATGCTTTTAAGACTCTCAAGTTCAAGACCTACGATATTAGATGCTAGCAGGGGACGCAGAATTTATAGCTTTTCATTCTTCAACAACTCCAGGCCTTACGGATTCACAGAGTCAGCGTCATAGTCTGAACAACTTTTGGCTGAAAACATAATATTGGCTCCAGCTATATGTGTCTTAGGGAAATATAATATAAATACTGGGATATACAACACAGCGTATTAGCGGTATAGGTCATACGTAGTACATATTTGGAACAGATTAAATTGCTCAAACGAGAGAAATCATCAGAACATTAGAGAGATAACGGAGAGAAAAGAATTCAGCTGGACTACAAAAGACTGTGAGATGAGAGAGAGAGAGAGAAACAAATAACCGTATAACAGACAATCAACTGTCTTTCCAACTGTAGGCCATACGTCTGGATTCTGGATCCTCGCAGAGACTCAAATGATACACACAAGACACAAGCACACACACACACACACGCACCACACAGACACACACATCCAGTCGGCAAAAGGGTGAGATATTGTAAAAAGATCTTTCATCCCACACCCACATTGGAGACGGAGACGGACTGGAATAAATAAGCAATAAAGAGGAGCCACTGTGAAGAGTGAAGATCAATTCAGAGACTCCTAGAAAAATATTTAAAGATGCATAGCCCAAAAATGTTTAAAGGATCAACATCAAATAACACAGGGACAGAGAGAGAGAGCAAGAACCCAAGAAGACACACACAGACACACATAAAAAACAAATGGAACCCAAGCTCCGCAACTCGAAACGGAATCAAACGAAAATCTTTCATCATCTCATGTCAAGTTAGAAAGATACCATCAAAAAAAATCCAAATCGAAATACAGATATTATGTAATTACAGATCTTCCTGATATTATAATTATATCTATTTATATCAGTCTCAAAAGGGTACTTCCTCAGCCTATTGTTGACTCTGACTCGAGTTTTTATTCAATACAAAGTTAAACGATTCTATTATTATCATGTAATCAGTTTGAATCTCGACTCAAATCCATAAGTATGTAACTTACCTTACAGGGTAGCTGTGTGCATTTTACAATACCATGGTATTAGTACAGTAAGTAGTAGTACTAATGCCCTATAGATGTAAAATACAAAATGTATGTAAGGTACCTGCCTACCTAGGTTCTGGTTCTACTATAGTATCAGTACTCTCCTGCCTCTGTCTAATAGAATCTATAAACATATCCATGTCATAATCGTAATCATAATCATCCATCGTAAATTGTAATGTATAATCCCTGTTCTAGATTTTGACATGAATTGCATCTGAGGAGGGGAAAAAATCTCAAATGAAGAACAACATGCAGTAACTGTCTATGTAATGACATAGAAAAGGCGTAAATACAAGACAAGCTACAACCAAAGTGCATACGCATGCATTTTTCTAATCATAATTAATTTAATTACACACATAAAAAAACCAACAGTCTACAGACATCTTTTTTATTGTTCTTGTCTGTCATACTAGAGAAGTCGGAGTGGAGAGCTGTGTAGTAGGTCCATTATATCCATTTCTATCATGTGCCAAGTAATAAACCTATCTATGTAAAGTAGAAAATCTGTTGCGTGACCAATTTGTATGTGTGTGTGTCTTGTGTACGTGTACAAGGGAAATACAGGTATTATAATAATAATAAAGAAACAAAATATCCATGTGTATAGGTACTTTACACTGTAATGCAACACCACCTACTTACACACCTACAATACATTATAGAGAGTCTGTAGAGCCCCTCGCATGCTAATAAAAAATCCAAGATTATCTCGAATAATTATTACCAAAACTAATACAAAGCACAATTATATTAGTTACTAACAACGTGTGTAGGTGCATTCTTTACAACTTACTGCTGCACCGGCTCTGAAATTACATGCTGATCCGCGAGAAATACTTGGGTATGCGACGATACAACATAGATATTCACTTTTTACACGCATGCAATCACCTCACACAGACACACACCGTCCAACGTTACCACCCCCCCTTCAATTTTCTAAGTATCCTTTTTAACTGTAGAAGTGTAGAAAGTGGAGATATAGTGAAACGTGAACGGAAGGAAAAGGATCAAAATTCATCGGATTCCCACTCGGGAATTAATTATATTAGTCCTGCCAAAATTACATGGATCAGGACCACAAATATGACGAAGATGAAAAATACTAACATTTGAATTTGAATAATTGTCGACTTGAATTACACCGAGACCGAGACAGAGAGTGGTGGTACTGGTACTGGCACTGGTACTGGGGTTGAGAGTATATCAGTAGTAATATGGAAGGTGGACGGGTACGACCTGCCTATGTATGTACATAATACAGATCCAAACTGTAACTAATACACTCGAACGACATAACTACTACCGAAACTCCAATTTCGATAAAGGCAAAAGTCAAAGTGTTTTATGTGGCGGCTCTCCACACCATTTTTATGGAGAGAAGAAAAAAAACGGCTCATAGGCACAACATAACATGTTTCACCGAGAGAGAAGCTCTCTGTCTCAACTCTCTGAAGGCGAAACACTAAAGTCACGTCATAAAAACAATCGAGTTAAACTGTTCTCAAAGTTAAATAGGAATTCAGATAGGGAAATGACACGTAGACAAAATTTTGACACGTACAAATGCAATGCAATAAGTTTGTTGTAAACTATCTCAGACGTTGAGGTTGTCTGTCTCTCTCGACTCGACTCTCCTCGCGATATACGATAGTCTATATGTAGAAGAAGAAAAAAAACCACCGCCAAAAACACATTACAAGCTCCTTTATTTACAACCTATTAGAATCAAAGATCCGTCTTGACTCTTCTCAAGAGAAGTAAAGTGTGTGCATTTTAAAATGCTTCCATTTTAATTCCTCGCCTTTTTACAGAGTTATTCTGTCCTAAGTGGATATATGCACCTGATGTATAGTGAGTAAGTAAACTACCCAACACACTATATATAAAAGCTCACACTGACATTTACACTGTGTATGTACCTAGTAGGTTTTACATATATACTATGGAGCTATATTCGAATCTGAAACCTCGTTGTCGTTAAATTATTTAAGGACTGTAAACTGTAAATATATAATACTGTTTAACACTGTAACCACTATAATATACTCCCCTACCACTAATTCGCAGCGAGTTAATAGTTGCTAGTTAAAAAAAATGACTGATGAACTGTACAGCAAATGAAAATATGAGTCCCTCCACTTAATTATGCAAGAATTCGCATTATTTTTAGTAGGTATTAAAATTGCTTTAAGTTTTAATTGTGCCTGTGTACTCGTCACTACTCGGAATCGTAAAATGGAATCGTGAAATCACTGAGAAAGAAGTGAGCGATAGTGAGCCCGTGTACTACATGTACAAGTTAAATTCCATGTGGTGCGCTACTTCGACTTTCGACGATGTGACCCACGCACTCCATTCTTTTCCAAGCTCAACAAGATACGAAAGGAAATGCACCCAAAGAAGCCTATTGTAATCATAATCATGATTCTAATTATAATCAGCATCGACAACATGAGATCATCTTGTATCTATATTTCCTATGAGTCCCATGACTTCTCACATTTTTTTTATATCAAGTTCCTCTACATTGCTAAGTAGGCATCATATGTACATCTTATAATCTTATCGTTACCTTTGGCTTATGGTTTGGTATAGCAGAGCCTGAGTAGATAGAGTAGCTGTCATCGTTTCGTCGTCCACTATATAGGAATGATTAAGTCTCCAACACGAGTCGTTAACCAGTACCAACCATGAATATTCACTCAAGTTATGACATGTTGTAGGTTGTTAGGTTATAATAGATGTGCTACATCACCAACCTAAATACATTTGGATTTTATTTTCGACAGTATACTTACTCTTTACAGGGATGTATCGGTACATCCCGTCAGGATTAAGATTAAAATAGCACTACTTTTCCATGATCATGATGGGAATAGGAACATCATAGATGAGGGAGACGACGATATTTGCATCAAAAGAGAAGGAAACTCACAGTGGAAATTGACAGCGTGTGAACCCTTTATGCCAATGCCAACGCGGTATAACAAGGTAAAAAGGCATAAAAAGGCGAGAACAGAGAACAGGACAAAACAAAACCAACCCTAGTATGTTACATGTCGGAAGGAGAAGGAATAGGGACTTCACTTACAATTTTCATTTGAAAATCAAAGCCCCCACAAAAATGTTTTTTTACACACTAAAGAAAATACAAAAAGAAAATATTTAAAAACTTGTCTACGACTGTATTTATATCGTTATCGTTTTAATCCCTATAGTGTAGAACTTTCAGAATCAAAATGCACTACTATTTAGTATTTCCATTATTCTCATCTCTAACCATGTACAAAGTTCAAAGATTAAAACCATTTGCTTCTAAATAAGTGTTGCCCAGTGGAGTACAACTATTATTAAAGTCATCCTAATAACGAGTTGTGATATTAGTGACTCCAATTTACACAAATTGTATTTTTATTTTTCTATAGTATGTCGACCCCCGTCAGGCCTAGTCTAGTAGACAAGGAGAGTAACCACTACATTTAAATTCAACGCAGCACATCCAATAACAATACACTTGAGACAAAATAACACAGAGAAAGAGAGAGAGAAATGTAGCTGAAAAACTAGTGCACATTATCACTTCGGTAATAAATTTTGTAGATCGGAAATCTTGACGGAATAATGTAATAATAGTATGTAATTGCCAGGATTGGGAAGACGGAATCTGACAGAAATTAAAAGGCCTGAGGGGTCCTGGCGGAGCTCACTAGTCAGAACAAAATCCGCGTGCATAGGCACGTATACTTCCAGTTCCATAATATCCATAGTATATAAAATCCTTTACTTATTTTACAGAGCATCTTTGCAAGGAAATAGTGGAGCCTTAAGTTCATATATAATGCATAATAATACGAAGACTGAAATGAAATTTCCATTAAGGCGTTGCAATAAAAACCCACATAGTATGTGGTTTGCACTTGCACAAAACTTAATGGCTTTCGCTCTTACCATAATATATTATGTATACATCTACCTACCATACACTGATCGTGTCTTCTGGGCTTATGCACTAAATGTAATGTATGTACATAATAATATTTTGGACTTGGATTAAATCATACGTTGCAGTCTGCAGTTGATCCACTCACGTGCTTTCATCCCTGCATATACATCTCCCTCTATTTGGGTAGTCGGTATATGTATCAGTAATCTTTTATATATAATATATACTTTTTTTTAACTGTCTAGCTTCCTTCACCACCACAACACACACACGCACACGCAGCCCACTATCCCTAATACTACTACATACTATACAAACAAAAAAACTGACTGACGGGCAGTGGTAATACAAGTAACAAAAATATATGGTAAATTGGTAAATTTAAATTCCTTCTACAAATAACATTTTATTATTGAGTTTAATCCCTTGTTAACAAATGTATTATATTTGTATCTTGTCTATATACCCATATAACACAAGCTGCCAAACTGAATTAATTAATTTCGTGGATTATTTTACTTCGTGGATGGGCATACGTGATTTGTGGTGATTTTCTGTTAAAACTTATATGCATGTATCTTTATATATTCCGAATTTAAGGAAAGATTATGTTACGAATGTTGTGGTACCTATACTTTAGCTATAAGGATTATACCTACATAGTTTGGCTTTTGCTTTGGCTAATTTAAGAAAGAAAAATGGGAAGATGGAAAATTCAGAAAGTCAGAACTAAAGGTGTTCATAAATCATGTTATATTTCCCTCTAACGAAGTGACTTTAAGCTCTTCTTATGTGAATTATTTTTATTTTTACTGCAAAAATGAAAGAAATCTCATACATTTATTGCAATCATAACTATTCTACATACTATTCTATACATATGTGCAAAATTCCTAGAAGTAGAAACTTATTGAGTACAAACTACAGTTAAACCTGTCAAGAGATCTCTCTCCTCCACTCCCCTCCGCATTTTTATTGCAAATGCAAATGTTTGAAAGTTGTGTATAATGGTAAATCTGGTCATTTTAACATTAGCAAAGTAAAATATACGTACAGCAATATACTAGCTTATAATGATTATGAGTTTCTCTTGTGAATTACACATACACTTAATGTTTTTATCCTTTTAAAAATTGAAATAACTTTTAAATTTATTTTGAAGTTTAATTTTTGCCAGAATTATTATTTTACTTTAGAAGATGCAAAAAATGCAGGCTTTAAAAATTGTTTTAATTTACTAGCAGCAGTAGAACTGGGGAGTTTGATATTACATAAGGAAGACTTAGAACCAGAAGTTTAAAGAAAACAAAAATCAAAAGAGATGGGCCACCATGAAGGGGCGCACATAATAAGAAGAAAATGAATTGAAAACTCGACGAGGCAAAAAGACGAAGTTGCAAGTTTGATTTTGATTAGTTAGGATTACTCTGACTTGAAATTCTAACTGCATATAAACTTTATTAGCTCATACATAAGTCATACTGTGAATCATGATGATGGAGCTACCTTAAATCAACATAAAATATCTGTGTGGACGGCACACAGACATTAAAAAAAACACAGTCCTAAAATGAACACCAAAGTACCAAAACCAACAACACCGTTCTCCTTCATTCCCTCCTTTAAATTAAACCAGTGAAATATATATATATATATATATATATATATATATATATATATATATATATATCACTGGTATATATATATATATATATATATATATATATATCACTGGTATATATATATATATATATAGAAAGAGAAGTAAAAAAAACTTACTTGTCACCGTTGAGATCAAGTGTAGCAAGCTCGTATCCATAACTGGAGGCGAATCCCTCACCAGTGAGGGTGGCCCTCACTCGTAAAATTATATCGCTACCCTGAAAAATCAAGAAATAAAAAAAAAGCGTTGAAAATAAATATACTCATGACTTTTGGTTTTCAACTGCTCTCTCCTCCTCGTCCGCTACCACATCATCAAGTTCAAGTCACACTCGACTCAAACACCACGACTTTTCATTTTCATACTCACATCATCATACATTTTACAACTTTTAACTCCCAACCTAGTTTTGTATATTTGAACACATACCTAATATATATTATGTGTGCACAGATATGCAAGCAAGGGAACCTAAGACCAAACCATGCCATATATTAGGTACTTACGTAAACCCTTAAGAGGACCTGGGGACCTCCTAATAAATACACAATCCTCCACTAATACATTGTTATACAGACGCACAGTTGGTCGTGAACATTAAATTCAAAATCCAAACCGTATAGTGATATCAGTACTTCAAATCCTAATAATATATCCCAAGTATAGATTATATTATGCGGCAAGAGAGCAATAACGATTTTATACAGACACACAAATTACTTTCCCTCTCCGAGATCAGCTCAAATCATAAACAATCATCACTCGAACGCACACTGAAAAACCTCAACTCATCCTCCATATAATTATAGACGGAGTACCAGTGTGTGCAGGCTTATAGTATGGTATATGCTTACAGTACGCACACATTAGATACATACTCTCGCACTTGCTTACATAACCTTCCTCCCCGCTCGCTTTTCCCTTTCAAGGTCCTGTAATATATTGCAGACATGAAAGTGAAACGGAGACATAACACAGAAAATCGGATGGTAAAAGCGTTTTCCTATATTGTGTCTGCATAAGGTTTATCATGTATTGGTTACAGTGAAACGAACTATTCAAAAGCCAGTTCGAATTCGTATACGTTTTCCTGCGAACATTGCGTACAAGGATTTTAATAATGCGTACAGATTCCATCCCATAGGCATCCAGTAGTATAGATATCCGTTCAATGTAAGTTCATAGTAATATGCTTAGCTATAACTATAATAAGTGTAGTACACTCAGAATCCTTAGCTCATTTTTAACTTTTTCACTGATTCTTTCAACGACCTCTCAAACATTCTGAACCATCTGTCTCCAATGTCAACGTCTTGCTCTCCAAGTCGAACTTTTGTCAGAACCCTAATACCCGTTAAGTAAAAATGATAATATAATAATGTACTAACTACCTACTAGTGTGCATGCTCTCTTGCTCGCTCCCGCTCCCATTCTTGAAGTCTTGAAGTTCAAGTCAAAGTGAACTCTCTCTCTCGCTCTTAACTACTCTTTCACTCGGTCACGGTTCTCCTCTCCTATTCTTCAAAAATAGTTCTCATCGTGCATCGTTTTTTGGTGTAACCTTTCAAATTTGCGTAAAACGATAAAAGGCATGTTTTTACTATTTACACGTATTTAGTGAAACGGAGCCCAAATTCATTCACATACATGCTCACAAAAAGCACGAATATTATTGTTATTGTATTCACTACCAGGCTATATCTACAGTCTACAGTCTACAGGATCCGTAAGCTAACACTTGTCATAGCCTTAACCCTGGGTCTTCGTCTCTCCCCCTCTATGTCTATCAGTATGTAATGTACCGGTTCATTACATAATATTTTATACCAGGGCTACCTTACCTTTTACCTTACAGAGACGGTCCACAACCACAACATTATTCGTATAATGTTCTCTATAACCTTTTACTCAAATTCACTCAGCAGAAGAGGGAAACAAATCTGACTGAGGAGCCTCTTCAAGTACAAAGCTACGAGGAACACAACAATCAGAATCAACTAAATACCTACCCCGTACACCTATATGGATGTGGAACTAACCCCGTTGTCTTTTTGTCTTATCTTGAGCGATGATTATTCATGATAATTTGAGCCATTAGCATTTAAATTCAATTTTTTCCAGACAATGACAGAATACATCTTGGGCAACAGTTCCAAGACTCCGCACAGACATACATATAGCCGAGGCCGAGTCAAGTCAAGGGAAATGGAATGGAAACAGAAAAAGGGAGACAGAAACACTGCACAGGGCAGGGAAGACACAATAAGGTCAAAAAATGTAACACACAAAATAATCCTTGAGCTAATCGAAATTGTCAAAGCTATCCAGACCCAGGACCAGGACCAGGAACAGGACCAGGACCAGGAGACCAGAACTAGAAATAGCTATGAAATTATTGCTGAGACTTATAAGGTCAGATGCATTCCAATTCTAATTCAAAATCCAATGCCAACGCTAGCGTACAGTGCTCTCTGCATACTACATCCGGCATAATAGGTGTACAATTTCTTCATAATAAAACATAAACACATGGTCGCACTCCTCCTGCTTCTTGTTGAGTTGGAATTCTTTCTGGTGTGATGTGAACAAATGCTTGTGTAATGACAGCGAGAAATGAAAATGAGAACGAAGAGAGGAAAACGAGCTATGAAATTTAGATGGTAGAATTATATTCAAGCAGACCCAGAGTCCAGTTCAGAGTCAGAGACATGGTGGTTTTGATTTACATGGTCCACGAAAAAGAATTTGGTTTACAACAGAGTGCAGTGCCACTACTGCACTGGCATCACTAACACTAACCACACCATCGCATCGTCAAGTCAGAGAGTCAGACTTTCAATTTTAGTCTACCTCAAATGATTAATTCGACCTACCCATGTAGTTCCATAAATAATAATCCCAGAACGAACAATGAAATGATACACACGTGAAATCCCAGTCCTGAGAGAAAGAGAGAGGAGTGAATTATCTAGCTATTTAGTAGTAGGATCCAGAGAAAGAGAGAGAGATGAGACTGAAAACGAGAACGAAATAGGCCATGTTTGAGTTTTGAAACTGTTTTAGTAGAGGCACAATCACGATCGCTGGCACATCCAGAAAGTCAAAGTCAAGTAACCATTATTTCATTTACAACCGGATCAACATGATAGGAGATTGTGGGCACTTTACAGAGTTACATTACGTATTTAGAATGAGAAAAAAAGAGCAGTTTGATTTTATGACATATATTTTGAGGCGACTCTCCTCAACTCGTTTGTTTCTCTTATGGGAGACACACCTACAGATGAATATTTAGATAGAGATACATTAATGTGATATCCCACCAATTCCGAATACCCGGCACCACCACCAATTCCACCAACAGCAACAACAACAACCCTGCTCAACTGCCTTAGCCCATCACTATCAAAAGACCACGACGAAGTCATTCACCATTCACTATCATCTCCCTCCCCCCTTTGTCCCTGACAATGAGATCATGACATTTCTTGACTCTACCTTAACACGGCGTTATTTTTATTTAATTTTCACTTTCACTTATGCATCCAAATCCCTGAGCTTACAGTAATAGTGCGAGTGTCTGTATAGAAATATAAGCCCAGTTCCCACAGTTTCCCACACACGAATATAGAGGAATATGAATGAGCCTCCACAGACACACACACACTACTCACTGAAAATGTAAACCACAACACATATGGACGAAAACGATACTCCCCTGTCTACCCAGTATGTGTATCATAACGTGCCGTCCTGAGTCATAGTAAATATTATTACTATATGTAAAATATAAACGGACTTCAATAATATGAATTGCATGACACCACCTCAGCTTCAGACTGCTGCCTCAACTCAACTCACGGTGATTTTACCACTGTCTGTGAAAGCATATGAGAAAAAAAAGGATTGTAATTACTACAAGCCAAAAAGGAATCATTCACCTGTCCACAACAGTAAAATTTCAAGATAACTTATGACTTGTGCAAGTTTATAAATCTGGAATGAAATTTGAGTCCACAGATTTTTTTGAGGTGAACAAAAGTAAGAGAAATGTATAAATTACTTTCTTCATCCTTTCTCACTTGAACATAAAAGTACAATTTATTATCATTTATGCATGTCAATGTGTCGTTGGATACGGCAGGGATCCGACAACTTTACACAGCCCACATCCATCTTAAGAATTTTATCTCATATCCTCGATTTTTATCTTGAGAACCAGTCATGCTTCATAATGCAGCTCCAGCTCCAGTACAAGCACCAGTACAAGCAACCAGCACCAGTCCCACACAGTCCCATCGCGGCCCAGGACCACAGCGTTCCTTAACAATCTCCCCTTTTGTAAGTGTAAGTTACAACTTGCAATCATCATCCAGTACACTAGAAAGTAGTATATATATCTGTATACTCCCAATGTCGACGTCGACACAGATCTACTACAGCTTTAGGTATTTTCCAATCAACGATAGACATTTTATGCTCCATACATTCTGAGTGAGAGTAAAGTTTTAAAAAAAATACTATTTGGTGAAACTTCAAAAAAATAAATTGTATTTTATCTTTCACAAAAGAGAAGACATGGCTCGAAATAAATGTGAGGAAAATCAGAATCAATGAGATTCCCATCACTTTTTATTATATATTCATGACTTTTGAATACTTTGCACACTTTTTCTATCTATACTAAATAATAGCAATAGCAAAAAAAATGAATATCCTACCTAATATATAATTACATATACTCAGAATTCCTAGTTTGTTCGATGAACACATTGCACAACTGTTCAGCGATTTAAAAAATTATAATAATTTTTGAATGTATAACCATGGCACACACATTCCGTGGGGTACGTTCTCCTGACACGTAAAAAACTAAAACTATACAGTACAGGAAGATGATTGTGAAGGAGCTAAAAACGTGTACTTAAGTGCACTGGAATTGCTCAAGGAAGTTTGTAATTTCCTTTCATCATCGATTTAAATTCCATGTTTTAGAGCCTATCCTTCATAGCATATTCTGGAACCATACCATGGTTTCATAAATTTGAAGGAAAATGAGCCTGGAATATAACCAAATCTCACAGTATTAAAAAAATCTTCAAGTTTCCCTGCTTCGAACAACGAACTTGGAAGTAAGTAACTTCAAAAACTTAAAATTCTGTCCACACAAAACTAGAGAGGATTGTAATCTAAAAAAGCCACACAGAATACTTTGTTCGTAAATAGGTATTTCCACAGCATGCTTTAACTTAATTGCCTTTACACCTCAGTATTACACTGTATTTAACTATATATTTGTAATTTTGAGAGATTGAGTACAAGAGCGAGGGGAAGAAGATTACACTGATAGTTTGGAAGGAATTATTATGCAAAACTGATTTTAAATAATGGAGAGATCAAGAAGACTATATAAAATACCTTTTCAAAGAAGATGACTTGTCCAGAAAAGTTGGCAGCCTTGGGTGCACCAGCAACGTAGGAGATGGTCTCATTATCAAAAAATCGTCCGCCACCAACGGACATTCCGAGGTAGCTGTACTTCTCAATGGGACTATCTTCCAACGTGGGTGAACTATATCGGTTCCTATCTTTGTTCAACCAGTCATCAGAAACGGAAATCCCATAAATCTGACCACGGGCAATGAAAGCCCCAGGAGCACCCAACAAAGCCATGTCATCTTCAAGCAGACTAGCTGAAGTTCCGGCTTGACAGTAACCGTAGTCCTCAAAACCATAACGCTGTTTACTATAACATGGGTTTAAAGTTTGATCGTACTCCAGGTTCTCTGTGAGGAAGTGACATAAGCCCAAGCCCCATCGAAAGTCCTTCCCTTGATGAATGTAACGATGGGCACAAACCTGGGAAAAGAAAATACAATAAATACATATTGTTGACTGCATCGTTTATTTATAGTTATTCGTATCTTTTATAATTTATTTTACCAAATGCATTTAAGCGGCTTAAAAATTTAGTACTGTAGATATACCACCAAAATATCAATATATCTATATAAAAAATATGAAAAGTAATATTTACATTGTTTGAAGCATGCAGGAAGTTATGCTAATGAACCTAAAGTATCTACTACACGGGACGTGTACCGCATAATAAAGCTTTATTTACAGCAGACGATTGCCATCATTCATTTACAACTTATAAGCTTACGCTAGAACCTGAGCCATGTGCATTTATATCTCGTGTTAGCAGTGAATAATTAAAACAATTATCATCAATATAATCTCTGTAATTAAGTTTACAATCCATGTTAGTTATTTTATGCGTTGTCAAGTCCAAGTTGAAGTCGATAAGGCGCGAGACTGCATCGTGAGCTGAATGAGTAATATTTGGCCACACAATATTAAAAAACTCTGCTTCTCGCATAATTACACCCATTGAAGGAGACGGGGGATCTTGTAAACCAACCATATACATAATGTATTAGAAACGGACAAAAAAATCCTTCAATACAAAACTTAAAATGATTTTCAAAATAGACTTTCTAATTCCTTAGATTACCACTAAAGGGTACTCCTAACAATTACAATTATTATACTCCAGACATTTTCTAATTTCAATAAATAAATGAATACAGTGTACTATGTAATCACAATATATATTGCAAATTTTGGAAAGCATATAATAATTTATTATACTATGCGTAAACATGGGTCAAAAGATGGAAGATTATAGTTCATTCGTGAGTTCGTTGAACCATGTCAACATGGACATATGTCCATGCCATGGAGCACACAATTAAAACGTAGATACGCTCAAATTCAAACAAATACAAACTACTATACAGACACACATAGAGTATCATTCATGATTGTGATCGATAGTTGTCATTTTGAACAGAAAACAATTGTGTATGATGAGTTCAAGTCAAGAATGTTACATGAATGAGAATGACTAGACAATACGCTCATTCCAAGTCACGAAACGGTAAATTATTAAGCCCAACAAACTATAATGTAGAAGACGGAGAAGAATAAGAATACAAAACCCGACCACATTAACGTCAAACTGTATGAACTACGAATCTATTCAAAAACTGAATGAATGCTCACCCATGAGAAATATAGGTTGATATTTGTAACTTATGGTTTAAGGAAGTTATAGCATACCTACATATTCTGTTCATGTGCTCAACTTTAACTACAAAACGAAGACCCGAAAGTAAGTACAGAGGTATTTGCATTTCAAAATACATGGATATGGAGACTGCACAGACATAGGCAGGTAGACAGATAGAGAGACCGAGAACAATCTTGTCTATTTCATTTCCATACACATTCATAGTTTAGGTTGTTCTTTGACTCTTGAATGTGTAGTAATAATAATAATAATTTTGTAGTTCAGAATTTAAAACTTTTAAATGCGTATAATTGTGCGTATAATCATAATAGCTGCAGCAACCTAGCACTATATCCCCATTACATTCACTATTTGATTTTTTTTGTTTTCGTCCAACCCTATAGCGATGTCGAGGGAAGAGACTACAGTCGTAAGATAAGACGCAAAGAAGAAAAAGAAATGAATGCCGGCCGATCCACTAAACAAAACAAAGCACAAGAAAAAAAAACAAAACGGAACAATGAGACGTTCAACAACACCGATTCGAATCGTGTCTTATCCAAGACAGTTCACACACAAACCCAACCACAGAAAAACCATGCATGGTCAATGGTGATCTATAATTCACATGCCCACATACACGATCAACCGTACCATACCACAGCCATGCACTAATTAGATACAAAAATTCATTATTGCTCATCAATTTTATTTTCCTTATGTCTGCTCGTGTGATACCATGTGCAGTATAGCTCAGTGAGAGGGACAACCTTCCTAAGCAATTATATAATTACCTACCTAACCTACCTATACTATATCACATACCTACATGCGATATTAATACAGTGTAAATTTTACTATTCGCTATTACCAAGTCCTTAAGCAAATTATCAACAACAACACAAATTGAAAACAGACAATTCAAATGTAAATGATTGTCCAAAATGGCAATAGAGAGAACTAAAAATTCAAAACTTGAGCGAAATATAATAATTGCCTCAATCATAAAAAAACAATTCACATTTTTACTGTTGCTGTTGAATATTATTATGTATGTGTACTCTGCTGTACAGAACGTATGTTGGCACGGATGAGTCTTATTTGTTGGATCCTTGGATTCACTTATCAAATTTATGGGACGGACCCATGAAAATTTTTCATTAAAATGCAAAAAAATATGTTGAACTCGACAGCTGAGACATTTAGACATGACATCTCGGCGTGTGTGGGAGTTCCTCAAGATAACTACGATTACGGTAACTAAGAGCAAATTTCTTACGAAATTACTTATGAACGAAATGTGGCAAAACTTTTCTGATGAAGCAGAAAACAGCACAAACATTTTACGATGCATCTTAAATTTACCAACTTTTTTCATAACTCAAAAACTTGAGTCACTCCAGCATCAACTCAAGGCTAGTCAAGGCAGTCCTTCTGGTTCCTGGGCTTAATAACTTTGACGGATGTCCACTGTGTGACGTTTTATAAAGGATATAAAAGGAGTGAATCAAATCAAAATCAAAAGTTTGAAATGCGCGCCACAAATTCACTTACTTCCATGCTTGCTAAATGATTAATAGCTAAGGGATGACAGAAAGTTAACTTGGTTAGAATTATGGATGGGAGCTGATTACATTGCAAAAAATGTATGCAGATTTAATTCCTTCCTATAGCCATTCCTCATTCGTGTGGCAAATCTAATGAAAAAAAAAGCTTTAATGGTAGAAACGCTTCACTACTTCAGTTATCTCATTTTTAGTTTTTTCATACACAAATCGTCTTCGTCTTCGGTAAAACGATAACATTAATAATAATATTTCACTTATCAGAGATAACATACTTCCATAATGTAAGTCATTCAACGTGTAAGAGATGTCATTTGACGGAAAAATAAATGGAATGGTTACGAAAGTATTGAGTATGAATCAGTTCCTGAGACCAACCAAGTGCAGAACCACTGACTTTGTTGACTAAGGTACATTTTGTTCTACAGTAGCCGTTAGTTTTTGTTTTTGGTAGCTAGAACTTTACTTAATTTCTCAGAATACGCGTGGTGAGGCAGACGGCAACCACAATCACTACCCCAGTTTTTGATCCTAACATGTTTTAAGATAACTGTACTACACTGGCGGCACTTGATTATCACCAGATTTTTTATAAAGCTTGACTCGGCGCGTATTAAATCTTATTTTTGTGGTGTAATATAGGTTTATTAAAATTAGCATTCCTAAGAAAGTCCAATAATTATTTACTATGCCTATTTGTTAATTTAGTTCATTAGAATATACGTCATCAGAAAAACTATAACCGACACTCACTAGTTTGTGAAGTTCCCATGAGACAGCCGTTATACACACCTACCCGTTTCAATATCAGAAAAACAAACTAAAAAAACACAAGAGGATGTTACTCGCGCCTCTTGAAAATTCAAAATTCAAACATCTCCACAAGTTAATGTCTTTATAATTCCCTTGCTCCTTGAGGATTGCTATGGAATATGCAATCCGATACGGCTTAATCGGACACGGCTGTTGTTACAGAAATGGATGAAAACGTATAGAAATCAAAGTTAAAGTCGAACTCAGTTTACAAGGGAAAGAAATATGTAGTGTGAAAGTGCAAACAATCCTACTTGGGCAATAAATAAATAGGTAGGCAGTTCTGAGGCTGAAGAACTAATAAGGAGAGGTATGCTTATTATATTTTCAAAAAAAGATGAAGCATGTTCCCGACAGTAATTTTTTTTGACATATCTCATACAGTATAGATAGAGCGCGGGGTTGGATATGTGAGATGTTGGATTTTCACCCTCTCATCTTTTTGGATATAATAATAATGTTAATATAGGATGGGGTATTACATATATACTGATAGTACACGTATATAGTATGTATGTAGAGAGAAGTGCGAGAAACTCATAAAAACATGATTCGCTCATTTTAACGATGGAATTTTTGGCTATAGTCTAACCAAGCCCTTAAAAATTCCACCCTCAACAATTTCAGTTCCTTCCGGACTTCATTTTTCAGCTCACAGGAAACTTCCAGTCAGACAGCGTATATTTATTGCTAAGGGAAAACGCCTTTTGTTCCAGCCACACGTTGAATTGTTGAATTCCAAAGCTTATTACTATTACCATTACCTAATACATAGACCATACACCATCCGTATACTCTGACTAGTGAGTCTCCATGCGTCCCTACCAATATGTGTGTAGGTATACTTGAGAGACTCAAGACCCAGACCAGGACCACGTTGATGCTACGCATGCAGAACTCTTCACATATCCCGATATCCCCATCTGGTCTAATCATGATTATTCACACAATTTTATCGAGTTGGGTAAAAACCTTTGGTAGAGTCCATGTAAGAAATTTAATGAGTTGTCCAATTTACAAGTTTCTCTGCCAGCCAGCATTAGCACTTCTCATAAATTTCATACGTATCTCAAATGAACCTTAAATCTATTCCATAATCAAGATTCACTTTGCTTATTTTTGCCATCCTACATATACTGATATTAGTATTATATTCATAAGCAGAGATCTCACTCCGTCTTATCAGTAATCTATAGATCCGTAGTAGTCAGCATTTTTGGAATGTAGATAGCTCGATTTGCAAATTTATGCATCTGAGTGTACAGTATTACTACTACAACTACATGGGTAATCTAAGTACAGATCATGTGATATGAGTAGGGCAGATGAGGCAGCTCATCAACTTTAAACTGTAAATAAACATAAAAACAGAAGTTTGATTTTTTTGGTCTTACCATGACTTTTCGCCCAGCTCCTTGACTCACAACATTGACACCCATCCACTGTCCATCTTTGAGTTCTTCAGCGAGCGGTGCTGACAAATTCCCGGCGCCAACCACTACATTTCAGAGTCAGAACAAGACACAATTACAATCTATCACTTCCCCAAAAAGCTAATCAACCAGCAGTTTTTTTTTATCAAAGCCAGGCAAAGTCAAATCAAGAGATGAGTCATATGTGTGTGCCATGCGTTTTACAATAATTATACAATATAGTATATATTATACAGATATATGCACACACAAACTCCCACACAGCACAGCAAACAATAAATATGTCATGTCATTAGACGATCAATCAAAATATTTTTCATATCCGGGCATAATATAAAAACTACGCAGCATTCATATCATATAGTAATCTAAAAATGCAAAAACTTTTTTCACTTATATAGAAAATTCAACTCAAACTGTCAACTAATCGTATTGACATTATTACCAAAGTAATTATTTATATTATAAATGCATTCCAAATTCCAAATAGCGGAGCATTACCCATACCATACGGAACCACATGTTGATAGTTTAGATAATTACCATTCACGTCACATAATAGTGATTTCCATATACATATTACTGTAAAGTGCAGGGAAGAAGAAGAAGAAATCCCGTTCTACTCTATACGTAGAGGTAGGTAGTTAATTTAATAATTATTGCATTTTAATTTCCCCTTTCTCGGCTACTCGGCTTCCCAACTTATATATTTCTATGCTACATTATTGCATTTTAAAGTTTCCATACCTGTACGCATTAATTAAAATTACAGTAATTACTATATAATATGATTTACTTCCAAGCCATAGAGTATATTTCAAATTCAAACATTGAGATTTTTCCTATTGATATTGATGTCTATATTTGGGATTGATTTACTCGAATTCAGAATTTAAATTCTGTTAAATAATATTTATGATTCACTGTTAGCATGATTAGGTGGTTAGATGCTTACTTAATGTGTATGCTGAGCAGGAGGGGAAAAAAAGCTCAGTGCATCGTCATTATTTGTCTACTCTTACGTATATTTTTGGTCTTGATCTATTATCTATGAATTGTAGATGCACCCATTCTCATTTATGCCAAGTTCACTTTCAATGCCTACTAAATATTACACAATTACACACCCACACTCATTTAGATATATCACACCACATCTTACATCAGACACACAGAGACAGATCGGACTAGTCCCTTTCCGTATTCGTCCACATGCAGTCTCTCGTAATATTCACCTTCACCCCCTGTATGCATTCTACCTGTCTGCGTATTCTGTATCTGTAAACAGTCAGTGAAACACGCGTACTACCGACCGAGACCGAGACCAATAAGTCGTTCAATTCCAAATCCAAAGTATTAAATATGTGTGTGAGTCTAAAGTGAAGTCATATTTTTTTTGTCTCCCTTGTAGTGAGTGCGTAACATGCGGTGTATGAAGATGAACGCATGAATTGCTTCCAGCATCCCGTCACTCATTGTCAGTTTTGGCGGTACATCCCATACAATTCTGTAGGCAGAGCCAAAACATTTGCTTTAAACATGCATATTAAATGCCATAAAATTGCACGGCGACCTCCGAACCAATATTCTTATGGTAATACACGACAAAGCCTCTCGCATGGCCTTCTCTGAACTCCCTGTCACAGTAAAAACTACGCTGGGGAAAAAAATACACAGAGAAACAGAAACTAAATGCACCTGTGCATCATCAATGCCAAGGTAAAGGTATCTGTATCTGTGTACTGTAAAGTCAGTAATAATACAGCACAGCTGGTTCTGGTTCTGTGTGTTGTCTAATTGTCTGCCTATATACGAGAGAACAACCTATCGATTTAATTCCACTGACGAATGCTCGTGCTAATCACCTTCACTTTCATTATCGAATTGGAATACTGTCAATCTTCTATATAATCAGATCTTGATGAGTTTTAATGAAGAAGACACGAGAAAACACATTTATGAATTATGAATGTTCCCATTTTTTCTTTTACATTAACAAGAAATTTTGGTCAGCCATATCGAGAGAAGATGCTCCTTTTAATTAGTTTTCCTGAATCGCTGAATAATTATTTAGAAAAAAGGGCTTGCGTGCACAAGTCATTACATTGCACTGCACTGAATATTTTTGCATCATTTGTAAAAAATTGATGTAAAGGAAAAAGTTGAAAATTTAAGAAAAAAAAGTAAAAAGGAAATTCAAAATACAACCGCAAGTCCGTCTACGAAGTTAAATTCAAATGTGATATGATGACGATGAATCAGACCTTATTAAAGTGGAGTAGAAGTGGATATGCAAGGAACACAATAGTAGAATACCAAGAACCATTAACAATCAATATTTACATTGGAAATTAAAATTAATAAATTTAAAAATCACACCATCTACACATAATATGTAATTACTAGAAGTCAGGCCCCCCTGCCTACGGCAGGGCCACGCAGGGGAGGGGGCAACAAAAAGGAAAAAAGTAGTAAAGCGCATGTACAATGTGGTAGCCTTATTGAGAAGTCAGGTATTACAAATACATAGAGAGAGTAGCATGACACACATGTTTAAAGTTATGAGTCGCCCGGTAGCGACGGAAGTAGCAAACGGATCTAGGGATAGCAGTTGCATGTCCGTAAGTGACGAATAGCGGACTACAAAAGGGTGTGGGGGTCAAGATCGGTCGGTTAGGGCAGGATGGTACAGGACGGTGAGGCCCGCTTCCTACGGCTGCGACCGCTACAGTGTTAGGCAGTTAATGAGAAGTGACAGAAAGAACGACTTTTACAAACTTGCAAGTGTAAGGTGGTACGACCCACAAGAGTGATATTAAAACCCAATGCTGGCTGAAAGTAATTGCCTTTGAATCAATTGCCTGGTGCCGACATTTCCCCTGGTAACTGTCATTTTACCAGCTTTCCTGCATTTAATGCCTTGCAGGAACGCGCTGTAGCAGATGTGTTGAGTAAACTGCCTGTAAGTAGCTGCGTGGTGGCAAACGACTTTTCGCCACTGCAGTGCGGCAAGTACTGGCTGGAGATAGTCGCCCAGTGGCAACTGGGCGGGTTACCATATGAAATTTAAAACCTGAATCCAGGATGTGTGTGTAGACGTAGAATTAAACAAAAATTAGCTAACTAATCTAGCTAACTAGCTAACTAGTCTACCTCTGCTTCCGTGCAGTTTTTTTCATAGTCTTGATGAGAATTGTCAGAATCTGATTTATCTTGTCATATTTGGTACCTTTAGTTTCTTTAGGTACAATTACGCTGATAGTCTACCCGTAAGAGCCTTCTAGATAAAAGAAATCTCTCTGATTTACTTTCTGACTACTAAACAAGTAGTTTGCTTTTTTTACGCAGTTAACAAACGTTTTGTGATCTCAGTAGTTGTAGTGTCACTTAATGATTTGTTGATTGTACATATTTAGGGCAAGAAGGAAATAAACAATACTACACTTGTTTTAATTAAAAAATATTGAATTTGATGTGAAAACTAAAACTTTAAACAAACTTGTAGACGGTGAAATTTTGAGTTAGTGCTTGTTTAGGTTTTGTGCCTTTTCTACGTCTTAAAAACGTTTTTGCTTGAAATATACTGGCTAATAGTTACCACGGTACCCTGGTTTTATGCTGCCAACTTCTTGGTAGTAACTGCTCTGTGTGCAGCTGCCTCTTAGCAACTGCCTCACAGTATCTACCTAGACCAAGCGGCATTGTGGCATCTAGCCAGTGGCAACCAACTTGCAGTAAATTTTTTCCGTTCCACCGCATTTAAAAAAATGCATTTCAGCAGGTACTTTGTGGCAACACGCTTGTGCAAACTGCCATGAGGTAACTGTTAAGGGAGACGTGGATTGTGGCAGCCTTGTTGCACTAAATGGTTTCAGGGAACTGCAACGCTGCAGCATTCTATGACAACGTCGTAAAGCCAACAGATTGGCAGTATCTGTCAACCTGAAACATCTTTGTCGCAACTATGTTGTGACAATTGCCTTGTGTGAATTGCCTTGTTGCAATCGCTTTGAGCCAACTGCATGTGGACACTGTCGCTGAGCAGCTGAATTAAATGCAACTGCCTTGTGGCATTTATCTTGTCGCAACAGATTTTGGAGCAACAACCCAGTGCAAAGTTTATTTTTGCAACTTTATTGAGGCAATTGTCCAGCGCAACCTGCTTTATAGCAACTGTGTAGTTGCAAACGCTTTGTAGCAACTCCACTTAGGAGACTGCAAGGCTGATTTTTTTTTGTGGCAGCTATTGAAGCACATGGCGTGATGCATGGAAGGAACTGCCTCGCGTGACATTTGCTTTGGAGCTACACCTTGTATAAAACTTCTTGGTGTGCAACTGCTTTGCGGTAACTGCTTTAATGCAACTGCCTTGTGACCGCTGGCCAGTGGCAACCACGCCGTGGGAACTCTGTGGCAATTGTTTTGGGGCAACGACATTACAGTCATTGTGTAGTGGTAACTGCCAAGCAGCAATCCTCGAGTAAGCACCATTGTAGATGTATTCTGGCAAAGGAAGGGGAGGGGGGGGGAGGTGTAGGTTTGTTAAGAAACAACTGTTATATGTCAATTCTCTAGAGAAATCTGCTTGTTGGCAACTTCCTCGCCGCAATTTCTTTTTGCACGAGCCTTGTGGCAAGTGATCTGTGGCATCTGCCTTGTGGCAACTACCTCGCATCATTTGGTTTCAGGCAACTGACTTAAACAACTGTCTAAAGGCAAATGCGTTGTTGGAGATTTATTGTGTTTAATGCTATGGTTTTAACAGGGAAATATGAGACGGAGAATAAAATATTATAATTTTATTATTTTATAAAATTATTATAAATTCTATAAATAATAGTGAAAATAGTAGCTAAAATTACCTAACTATAATGATGATTACAGTGATTACCGATTAGTACCATTTTAACTGCCATTTCAGACAGACGTACTGAAATGTGCAGAGAACGATTGATCCAGAAATACTACGATTTTACAAAGATCCGATTGAACCTGATTACTAATATTAACTTAATAAATTAAATAAATACTAAATAAATGTGTACTCTAAGATTGTGATTTATTTGGCTTTTGCCATTGATTTAAATGAATGAAAGAAAACTGTCTAATTTGAGACGCTAGTCAATATCTCGAATATGCGTTATGATAGCAGCGTTTTGGACAAGTGCTGCGCAGAAAATGCCTTGCGGCAACAACTTTGTAATACATACATTCATTTTCTTGTGTCAGCAGCCTACTGGTTATAAAGCTTGCATAAGCCCGTTGTAGCAGTTCAGTTTCCAAGTAGCAGTTGCACCACGGACGTTGCTACCGGGCAGAGGTACCATGTGGAAGTTGCCATCTAGCATAATGTTATCTGGCGGGAGCCATTGGACAATAGCCACTAAAAAGATGCTTTTAGGCAGTTCCTTTCAAGGGGTGACCACAAGGCAGTTGCCGTCATGCACTTGCTATCAGCTAGTTGCTGTGAAGCAGTTCCTAACAGGTAGTTGCTACCTGACATTTGCGGCAAGGCATTTGCCACCAGGCAGTTATCATGAGGCAGTTCCACTTAGATAGAATGTTGCAACCTGGCTGCTGTTACCTAGCGGTAACCTACTGCCTACTTCCTTAGTGGCTACTGCCTTGTATAAAATTGCCTAATGAGCAACTGCTGTGCGGTAACTGCCTTTTGGAAACTGCTTTATGGCAGCTGGCCAGTGGCAAGCCCGTAGGAACTATGTGGCAATTGTTTTAAGGCAACGACATTAGGGCCATTATGTAGTGGTAACGGCGCAGCGACAATTGCCCAGTGGGCTCTATTCTAGACGTATTCTAGGACGGAGGGGTCGGGGGTGATATGCAGGTGTGTTAAGAAATAACTGCCATATTTTAACTCTCTGAAGGTAACTGCTTTTTGGCAACTTCCTCGCCGCAATCAAGTGACCTGATCTGCCTTGTGGCATCTGCCATGCGGGCAGTTGGGTTGTGGCAACTAGATTGTGTAAACTGTCCTAAGGCAACCGCTTTATGGTAACAGCGTTTTGGGCAAGTGACGCGCGGGAAATGCCTTGCGGCATCAACCCAGTAGTACTTGGATTGTACTCATTCTCTTGTGCCAACTGTTCAGTGGACATAGAGCTTGCATACGAAACTTGTAGTGGATCAATTGCCAAGCAGCAGTTGGACACTGGACGTTACTCTCAGGCAGAGGTCCACTGTGGAAGTTGCCATCTAGTTCTTGTCGTCTGGCGGGAGCCATTGGGCATTTGCCACTAAAAAAGATGTATTCAGGCAGTTCCTTTTAAGGAGTGACCACAAGGCAGTTGCCATCATACACTGCTATCAGATTGTTACCATTAGGTAGTTGATGTTAGGCAGTTCCTACCAGGTAGTTGCTACTTGACAGTTGCGGCAAGGCATTTGCCACCAGTTGCTAACTGGCTGTTGTGACCAGACGGTTTCCACTTTACTATGTATTTGCTATTAGGGTGTTGTCTTCAGGCTGTACCATTATCGTGGTTCTTACATTCAGAACTTTGGTGCTTCACGCCTAAACCTGGGATTGGCAACACTCAGAGGGGCTGAATATTACACGGGTCTATAGTTGAATATGGATCTTGAATTATTGTTGTTATAGCACATCCCTTAAAGGAATACCTAAAGGCCCGTGTAAAATTATAGAGTTGCATACTACCCAAATTTGGACTTCCAATACCCGTGTAATATTACAGTCTCATATACGTAATACGGTACTTTGTGCGTTAAGACGTTGTATGGCCTTTTCCTTATTTTGTTGCGTTTTTTTCTCTTAGGTTTAACGTTTCGCGTCCTCGGAAATCGTTCATACACGTCCTACATTAACGTGTGAGGTATCAGAACGTGTGTAATTGTTTTCTCTATCAGTGGGCGGTTAAGGTTTTTCTGTGTTTACACCGCAAAACTGTGTTTTTGCCCCCGCCGTTCTCCCTTCTTTTTTCACGTTTTGTCTTTAATGCGCTTCGCGCTTATGTGTTTGTGGGATGATTTTTTTAAATTTTCTCGCCTTATATGAACTCTCTGGTTTATTTTGCATCTTTTGATACCTTTCACTCTTTCGTGCGTTGCGCCGTTCAAAAGGAGTAGCGCTACGCGCGGCCCCCTTTTTTCCCAGATTTTGCAAATTTCGATTTTTAACATCTCCGTTCCTGCGCTAGGCTTGCCCATTTCTCTGAATGTAGCACTTTATCTGTGTTCCTGACGTGATTCTGCTTTTGTTGGTACCACTTGCACCTTTGTGTGACCAGTGGTTCAGGAGCTACAACTCAATCTGTGTTTCGTCGCACGCTTTATTATATAGATCCTTATCTAGTGACTAGTGATATAGCTTGGTCTCTCCATGATTATTAGCTTCATATTATGTTTAAATAGAAGACTCAACAATCTATGAAGCTAAACGACTACTCAGATTTCAGACTCAGCCCCACAATCAGACTGCACCTACGCCCCACCCTATGAACATTAACACACATTTCTACTATTACATATGTGGTACGAAGTGATATTTGAAAAAGGTTCCACCTGAACCTCTAGTATTTAATAATATTTGGATTTGTCATTACATCCGAGGTAAAACAACACTACTAAACAGACTACAGCACTGATTGTGAGAAATGAATTGGAAATAATGTAACAATCAAATGTGCAAGTAATGTTATTAAACATTACATTGGACACTCACAGGCACACATAGCATAGTGAATTGCACAGATTTGATTGTAATTGTATGTACCCAAATACACGATAATTACATCCTGACGAAGATAGAGAGAGACAGATCTCCGTATCTCTCTGCCTCTGCCCTTACAAAAAACATACTAATGTTATAAAGGACAAAAAATATGCATGTGTATTTATGTGGTTAACAAAACAAAGCTCCGTTACAGAGGGGAATGAAGAGTCGTCAATAAACAAAGATATATCATATATGTAAGTAGGCACTTGACAACATAGCACTGTAATCATGACGAACATAGGTAATTTACATATTGATACATGTATATATGTATGTAATGAAACAATCTACAATGAACTCTTCGTTAGCATAAATTGCTTTTGGTTTTTTCCAATTCTAATTTTAAACTAAACACATTACAATCACATCAGAGCCCATCACAACAGCCACAAGGTGTGAATAAGAAAGATTGGCAACTTAAATTCTTCATTTTGACAATCATGGATCAAATAAATTGATTGATTGCCTTACTGCGCGTAAGCAGTGAAGTTTAATTTACAAGTTTCTGACAGCCACTGCCATGCAACTATGATTAATTTGGATTTAACAACAGCACGGAGCGGAGCGACGCCACAGCGGCGTGACAATTGAATTCCTTTAATTTCCATTTTCATTTCCTTCTCTATCATTTTCACATTTTAACTAGGAGCACACGAGAGCGTCAGCTTCCAATTCAAAATGAACGGAGAAGCGAGAGATGCCCTTTAAATTAAAAATAAAATGGGTGCACACTATTTATATGTTAATGCCTAGTATGTGTGTATGGGTAGTTCAATATGTGCATAACCATTAGCTGGCGCCAAACTGAACTCAATACGAAATTGAAAAACAAAAACGAAGAACGAGTTATTAATTTAAAAATCAATGACATATGCCATTTTTAAGTGTCGGGTAAAAATGGATGATTCAATGAGAGGGCTCAGTTCAGTAGTGGCTGACAGTGACTCTCAGAGTCAGTTTTTAATGATCAAGACAAGGGATATGATTATACTATTATTCCCATTATATTACGTATTCACCACATACTGCATTAATTACTTCATTACCACAACTCTGCAGTGGGTTTAGTATTACTAATACCCGTTGATGCCCTGGCTGAGGATGAGAGCGTGGACAGAGAGGGTAGTCTCCTATCGTAATTGCGTGTAGAGGCACTTGAAATTCAGAGTTCATTGAAATTCAGGGGTTGGCTACGGCCATGATAATTGACAATAATGCTTTAATAATATTAAAATCCAGTTTTTTGAGATAGTTCAATTACATTTTTGAGGGCCCCATGAGACGAACACCAACCCCCAAAACCAGCACCAGCATAATTTCTGAGTGCCGAATCATATAATACGTCTTTCAGAGTGAGTCTCAGTAGTCTCGCCTAAGGAAGTCATCACCAGTCTGTTCTCTTAATCTTGTGGAAAGGTACATTTCTCAACCTCCCTAGGTAGGTAGGTAGGGAGTTTTTGCTCCTTCGCTCAAGTTGAAATTGATAGGAAGTAAGTTTATATAGACACACTACACGTCTGTATTTTCGTTTTATATCATTACCATTATCATCCCAACAGAATATTTTGCTTGATCATTTCAACATGATTTCATTGATGCAGTCAGCATAGTTGATATTCATTTAATGTTGATGGTAGAATAAGGGAAATGAAGCTATATATGCTTGACTACAGATAGCTCCGAATGAGACTCACTATGGTGGACGCTGGGACTCGTATAGAGATATACTGGACAGCCTGGTGATAAAACCCTCGTGTTGAACATTATTCATGAATTCACACCCATCGCAACAATAACGCCTAATTTAAAAATAACAAAAGAGATGCTCGTCAGCTAATCGAGGACTTATTCTGGATGAAGAGATCCATGTCCATGTCCATATAATTATACACACATACCAAACCATATATACCATTATAATATTGGTAAAATGCTACATGGGTACTGACTGAGCGACTTCTATCTCTGTATATACATATAATATTATTAACCCGACAACAAGTCCTCCAAAATCTAAATCCAAATACATCCCGCAGAATTCCGTTTTTATGCCTATTACTGGGAATTAAGGATAAATTCCGACATGCATACCAGAGACAGATCCAGGACCAGGACCAGAACCAACACCAGCCCATACAAGGATATCTGTACTCACTCGGACGTCGCAGTCTTCATTAAAATATCAGTGGGTTACATTTCAAGTTAAGTCAATGTCAAACGCAAGTTTAATTTTTAAACTTTCCTCCCTATATGTCTCCTTATTCGAATATTCTAATCCTGTTACATATCTCTGGATTTTTGTATAGAACTTATGCAAGTAGGTACAGGTACTTCATACATTTTGTAGTTGTTCATTCCTCGTTTAAACTTGTGCTGGAAGAAAGTTCTGATTTCAACACAAAAACGCCATTCAGACATCCGACTAAAAATAGAAAGGAAATTGATTTTGGTACTAAATGCTCTTCCCTTCTTCTTACATGAAATGAAAGCGCTACTATCTACCTATATGTATGTAATTGTGGGCTGCACATAGCTTATTGTCACCGTGACAAAAGCATGGTCGTGGATCGTGATCGTAGATTTACTAAAAGACAAGATGACCTCCCACCTCCAACCTGAGCATTTAATACTATTATTACATGACAGTAGGACACTAAAGATGAGCACGGTGATCCATCCATTGAAATTTTAAAAATTCAAATTACACTGGACTAGGGATGGGGTATCGTTGGTATCGAGCAACGAAATTAATTAATACCAAGGCACAAGCATCAAGTACCAAAACCAGTACTAAACGCTAAAGTATTGAAATTTCGCTATACGAGCTAATTTAATACAGTATTCCTCAGATTTTCAAAAAACATCAGAATTCTCATGCTTTTTCGAAACACTTTAATTTGAAAAAATTATTAAATCTATACAAAATTATGATGCATACTTTATTATTTTATAGACTAAAATTAAAAAATGTCTTCAATCAGTGCTTGGTAATGTATCAGTATCGAAATTCGACACTATACTAATTCAGCACGAAACCCCATCTCCACACTGCACCGGACTGGACTGACAGTTGCATGGCTATTCTATGTAGAGTTTTATATGTAGCGATCATGAAATTAATTTCCTTACAAGCTCTACCACGACGGACCATGGTCACGGACTACCATGAGCCGCATAATACATGTTAATATAATTATGCTTGTATTAAACGTATCTTCCTTACTGCATTGTGTAACATAAATGCTTCTACTGATAATCGGCTCTTATGGAATAATGAAATAATGATGACACCATGTGATTATGATTACGTTGGCGCACAATAATGTTAATGCTGAACAGTATATAGGTAGGTAAGTATATTGGCTTGACTAATGCTAATATACATACACCTAAAACTGCCTATATAGCTTTTAGCTGCCTAGCCTACGTAAGGTAGGGACTTGTGATTTATAACATGACAATGCATTAACCAGACTGTAATATATGCAATATATATGTATAGATTTAAGATTGTTCCCAGTATCAGTACCAGTTACGAGTGAGTGCTACTATTACTAAAGATGAATCAGGACGTAAAAGCTTCTTCATTCTTCATGCTCTTTTATACGCCTACCATATGTTCAATGTAGAATTGATGAACGTCAACGTCACCGTAACGTATAATATTGTACTTCCTTACCTTCTCTCCTCCTTGTACATAATTTACACTGTTCCTATCAGTATATCAAGACTCATTGTCAGAGAGTACGGACATTTCATATGGAGAGAATGAAAATAAAAATACAAAATGCATTCAACACTGTGTAGTAATAATAATAATAATAATAGTGCACCTCCGCTCTTTGACTCACACTCACAGCCTCTGAGGACTTTGTATCAGTATGATTAGGAATAAGAAAAAAAAATCAAAATGAGATATTCAAAAACTTCAAGCCCGAAACGAAATTATTTACAAACATAAAATACTATGTACACAACTGATACTGATACTGACACTGAGAGACTGATATGGGTGCATTATATAATCCTTATTTTATTTTATTATCTTTTGACTCACTCAGACCTGACATTCAATGCACCTATGTAAAGAGCATGTAAATTTCACGCTGCAATACATCATTGCATCACATCTCAATTTTCCTCTCTCCTATATCCTATATATACATACTTCTTCTCCTTATTCTCCTGCCCAAAAGGAAAATGTATATTCTATTTTTATGGCTGACGAACTGAACGTGAACGATGAAAAACAAGAATGATCTCTGTATCAATTTTATCGCTTGTCTGTCAAAGTGAAGTCTGAAGCTGAAAGCTCAAGTCAACTGAAGGTAACAAACACATCATGGAATGGATATCATGGATATGAGTACCAAAATTAAAGACTCTCGAGACTCAAACCAAAAGACCAAGTCCAAAGTTAGTTTTGTAATTCAAGTCAATATTTATCCTTTCAACTTCCATCATGATACAATGCACACAAATAGGATTATTTACATTTAATAATATGGAGCGGTAAGTATTAAATGAGTCTTGCGAAGGGAAACTGTATCCAATCTCCAAACATTATTTTTTTTAGCCTTCTTTAATTTTTATGAAGCCAATTTTAAACTTTAGATTCGAGCCTAGGTAGCACGACCACCAAGAAGCCTATAACCTAAACAAATATGAAGGCAACCAGATGCACCAACATTCGATATTTTTAGTTCTTTATTGTACACAATTACTTAAATTAGGTACTTTATAAAAATATTCCATTTGAAACTACTTAATTTAAAAACAATCTTATCCAGTAAAAATCAGGAAAAGATTTCAAACTTTTAAGTTTAAGATTCTCTGTAATGTAGCTTTACATTATCGTAGAAATGCAAAATAAACCTCATGCTTAAGACATAACTCACTTAATTTGAATTAAGAATCTACACTCATTTTTTGGGTTTGTCACTATCGTACTTGTAAATGTAAAGTATGTATATTAACATTCAGTCGCAAAATAAAAATGATTGCAAACCAAAACTTTAAAAATAAAAAAAAAATAGCAACTGTCTCACTCAAAAAAAAAATCAAAAACTCAACACAAATAAAAAAAAACTAGTGATAAACTACACAAAAACTAATGGAAAAAGGTGCAACAAATTTGTGCATGCGAAATGCTAATTCAAGTCAAATTCAAAATCAAGCAACGACAAAAAAAATATATAACATGAGCGCACGACATCGATATTAAATCATGCTTTTCTATATACTGATACTCAATGCAAATACACTACAAAAAAAAATATTGTGAAAAATCAAAAACCACATACCAGTTTTCTGGTTCCAAAAATATGTGTTTCGTGGAGTATAAAATAACAACTAAACCCATGCAGGCACACCAATACATGTCGCTTTTTCGTACATGTACCCAATAATGCCAACTTCAATAATATTGCATGCCAAGTGAGAGAGAAATGAGAAGGGGAAAATCTCCTCAAAAATTTCAAAAATCAAAAAAATAGTGACTGTCATTGACTAAAGTGCTAAAGTCGAAAAAAAAATTAATATCTAAGAAATAATCAATACTCATTATTGAAATACAGAAAAAATCAATCAAAAAATTATATTAAATAGCTAAATAAAAGACTTAAAAATTTCGATAATACCAATAGATCTAATTATTGTAGGTAATTAATATTATAGAATACCTAAATGGTTATGGTTAGATTTTATACGTTTGAAATTTTAAATATTACTTCAAACTTAAATTCCGTCATGCCTTTCTCATTCTAATCACTGTATTGTTATTATCATGACCAAAAAAAAATTTAATTTCCAATAAATCCACTACTGTATATTAATTTTTATAAATAAATAATTGGAAATCGAAATCCCACATTCGAAATAGAGAAATGCGAATGAAACCAGAAAAAAGGCGCACTCAAAATCGAAATCAAAAACCGAGATGACAAGGATGTTACCTAGACCATTGCTTGGTACGCATTGAACTTACATTTTGAGTAAAACCCTTCCTGGGGATCTATACACAGAAAATAGGAAAACCAATGGATATCATCAAAAATCATTCCCATTATCAACTTTTTACAGTTATGCAGTGTACTAATAAGTATTAAGATAATATCGCATAGTTTCATCCCCAAAAAAAAGTTATATACGGTTTGTAATTAAAATGTATGCTTGAAGATATACATACAGTATTTTTTGATGGCTCAATCAATGGCTGAAAAAGTACAAATTAAGAATTAAATACAGGATGTTTGAGGGTGTTTCAATTATAAAACATGGGAAAGGTAGTCAATGTGGGTAGGAATATGGAGTTGAGAAGGGAAAAAAGTAGTCAAAATATAAAGAAAATGAAATGAAATGTTTGGCTATATAGTTCATACAATGGGTATTTTATGGGTTATAGTTATATGTACTATTTCCTTCCTTACTAATTCAAGTAGACACTAAAAAAGATATCTTACTCATGGAGTCATGGAATTAAGGGAACAGGCAGAAAACGCATTGCCTATAGTACATTGCTTTCTTTAACAGGAAGGAGGTAGGACGTAGGAAGTTAACAGTTTTGTTTGTATCATCGGTCTGGACAAGAAAGAAGAAATGAGTGGAAGTGGAAAGTGGGTAGTCAGTAGTCAGACATGTGTAAAAACTTGAAGTTCCTTGAGCATTATTTTTTTACAAGAAAGGATGGCTCCACACAAAAAAGGCGACATATTTGTGTAATTATGGATGTACATGATCTCATCTCCTGGGTACTATATCACCATCAACAGCTTTGTATGTCTCCATGAACCCTTTCAATTAGCTAAACAATTCTAAAATTTCTTGAATGTACCTACCTACTTTGGTTTGCGATTGTGATGTGGTGATTTTGCATGGGCAAAAATGGCAAAGCTTTTAAATATTTGACAGCATTCTCATTTGACATGTGTGCCTCCTTACATATCTGTAATAATATCTATTCATTATTGTTTTTCTGATGTACAAGAATAATCCTACATTTCTATTAATAGAAAGTAATCAGTCATAAAGTGATGGAGCAGTTAGTCTAGTCGGTGTATAAAGAATCAACCTACCAATATTATTTATGTGTCCATGCGACAGAGTATATGGACAGTTTTGAAGAGTTCTTCCTGAGCTGTACTATACAAATGTCACAATTGATTCTCTAAGATAAATTTCTCGACTCAAGACTGCAGATAATATTTTCATTCTTTACATCTTTACCACTCAGCTGACATTTACAGATGATCAAAATATTTTTTTTTATCTCCATGTCTTCCCATCGCTCTTTATCATAATCATTCCCCATTCGTCCTTAGCTTACTTTTCCGCACGTGGGTCTCTCCGCATGCTCTTCACTCGAGGAGAGATGTTCATACAGCGAGATCGAGAAAAGTACCTTTATTATTATTACTGCTATTACTGCTATCAACCTATTTATTACCTATCTGGCTTACAGCTTTGGCACTGGCACTCGCACTGGCACTCTGGCCAAGCTTGAATTTTCAATTATTTCCTATCACTATACTCATTCATATAAAAGTAATACAAATAATAATAGTATTCCTATTGGCATACATATATTTATTGGGATTAGGACAAAAACTGCTTATTGCCTATACACAACGATAATAATAATGATGAGAATGGTAATCATACATCCTGGCGCTTAGTTTTTACGATTTGCTACAATAATCCCAATCTCCACTATAAACCAGTATCAGAGATTCTCCAAAGTAAAATCCAGGCTATCAACTATAATCTTCACAACTAGTTTTTTTTGTACACCCTGTCTATGCTGGAGGTATGTAAGGTGCATGTATCCATTAACTAGGTTATGGGTATTTAAATGAATTGGATTTGTGTGACAAAAGTGCTGGAGTCCTCCAATCTGTATCTTTGTAGAATGGAAATGGAAAATGTGGAACAAGGGAGAACATGTCATGGAGTCGTCGTTACTTGTTCAGCTCGTCTCGAAATTGAAAGGAAAGTTGTTCCAGCACTTTTATGGAGTGAAGTAAGTAAGTTTATTATGAAGAGTTTACATTATGTTCGTGTCTACCTCGTAGGTACTGTCTGTATATAATATATGAACGTGTGTATGTGTGTACACCTTCTTCGATTCTGTTTTCGTTCCAGTTCTCTACAGCGAGAGCAAAAGATGCGGACTGAAGATTGACTGACTGACTGACTGACTGACTGAGGAAGAAGTGGAAAAAATGTGAAGAGTTGGAACAGGGATTGATGGAAAAAAGAAAGGAAAGTGAATGTGAGAGAAGTTGATAAATGAGGAATGATGAGGGAATGGATGAGATCCAATTAAGTTTAATTGGGAAGCCTCAAACTTGGGACTGACCTCTTTTGCCGTCGGTCACCACTTGCTTACAGTCCTCTTCCAATCCCGAGATTGGGCACTTGAATAATGCTCCAGACCGGTTCGTCTGTGGTTGTAAATTCTGCCCGAGTGGCGCTCCCACCAGTATCCTAAAGTTTAAAAAAAATAATCATGAGATTAAAAATACAGGTAACGGGTCTACATACAATATACGTACATAAAAAAACAAAACAAATCACGAGTATGCACTTTATATGCAATTCCAACTTCAAGTCCAACTCTATAGCGTTTTCAATGTCAATGTCCATGCTATAATGCCATCTCTAAATCAATAAAAACCTACCCAATAGGATTACACATACTAAGGCAGGGGAAACCACGTTTAATCAAAAGATCGATTTTCTCCTTTATTTACAATTTACATCTTTCTTCCATATAGCATCTAACTACATGTAAAACCTTTGAGTGGAGATTTCGAGAGATTCTATCAAATTCACATCAACATTAAATGAGACGAGGAGTGTCACTGAAATAATGTAAGACTCTTGTCCCATATCAATTTCCATATCCATATTTACTCAAGCACAGCAATTATTATTGTTGTCGAATGGGACTTAACGAAAGGTACGTCGCGGAGAGGTACAAAAAAACTGGACGTTTTAAACGATGTCGATTGAGTTTTTAAAATTACAGATACGAAACTGAGCATTTTACATGAGTGCCTAACTAGTAAGATAGGTTCTAATTGTATGAAAGCCAAGTCATAATGAATAAAGTATGCAAATGTGACTAGACACAGCATGGAGCTTTCACGCACCAACGGAACATTTGTGGCATAAAATAAGATCGATACTGACACTGATTTCAGTTAACGAAACACAAAGCTCCATCCCATTCATTCTGTATTTAGGTATAGGTAGGTACATAAGACCATATCTATATCCTTTTCCTAGTTTTCCTACATATGTATGGATTTTGGATGAAGGCACATAAAACCTACGAGTGTAATTACTTAGGCAGGATGCAGGAATTATATATGTATCTGGATTTTATGTAAGGTGGTACTTGTAGTTGTGATGAGTATATAGTAAACGCAGTGAAATCTACAGTGCGTTTTGTACGTTAAAGGCTGAACATTCCTCAACCCCTACAAGATTACAATAAAATGTCATTCAATTCAATCCTACAGACCTACGATGTACACACATTCGTTTTTCTGAAAAAGTCCGTTTGCCGTTTACCGTTTACAAACAACATTTCGTACCAAAAGTACTTTGTACAGACAGCAAGTCTCTCATCATTCCGATGTGGATGCTGTAAGCTTTTGTAGCCGTCCGCTCCGTTCTGTAGTAATGTGTATATAATGGTCGAAGCTGGATCCGGAATTTTGGGCTTGGGTCCAAGTTTACACTGTACTCTGCACACTTAATGGAGACGAAGCGCTCGATAATATTTAATTACGATGTTGATATGACGCATCCTCTATTGTTCTGTACTGTACAATATGCTTGTTTTTTTTCTACACAAACACACGCATGTATACTGTACACCGGTCTTTAGTGTTTTATTTTAGTTCTCTGATTGGGCAAAATTCGGATTTTAAAGCAAGTTCCCACCTACTAAACAGTGAGGGGAATATTTTATTTACATTTTCCATCATCCTTAACCAACGCTAACGTTTGATGTACGTATTAGTTATTAACAGTAAAAATCCATATAGAGTTTCAGATACCATTAATAATATTGTTATTGTTATGTGATCATTATTTTAAATTCAGAGAACCAATGAAAAGCAGGATTGATGGCTAAATCTATAGGGAACGAGTCAGATTTTGAGTGAACTCTGACAAAAGCAGTTCACAGAGAAAAGGTTTGATGGAGTTTCGAGAAAAATCCAGACGTGGACCAGGACCAGGACATGGGCCCAGAATCAGAGCGCAAGGCTATAAGTGTACGTGGTACCTACCCCATAATATTGGGTAGAATGTAGAATTTTGTGTTTGAATGGGATGTAACTATGTGTGTAGTTTGTATGTAATGAAATTTTGAAGAAGCTATTCACAAAAAGAAAGAAAACATAGTGAGCCCGTCGCCCGTCATGAAACCCATGTCTCGTCCATCAGCAACCAATAATATTATAAAAGATATGCTTCAGAAACAGCCGGAGCTGATCATGTCCCTGTCCATGAAGATGGGATCATCCTGATCATAGCACGGTCATGGTATTATGCCTCTCTATATACATATTACATATTCGTGGATACATATGGAGCGAGTTCTGTTTCTGTAGTGGGTGTCGAAACTTGAAACTCTCTCTCACTCAAAGACTCAAAAAATTCAAAGGCTCGTACTATGGTACTGGCAACTGGTACTGGTACTCTGGTATCCCTACAATAACAATACCCTCCCTCGCCTGCGTTATTCCTCTTCCATACTATCCAATTCTACGAGAAGAGGCGATGGCACAAAATCCAGTTTTTTCCCTCTTCATTTTACTAGTTACACACTTAACAATGTAATTTTATTTTTTTTTTTATTTATTGTTCTTGTAGACAGACACAGCAGAGCTGATCCAGAAAAAGTATATAAAAGATAGTACTAACAATAGATGTATATAATTATAATATTAATAACAATTTTCGAAAGACTATTACATCGATATATTTTGGTTGAGAATATACCACACAATATTAATAGCAGATAATTTGATGCTTGGAGCACCCCCGTATATAGTTTAGGAAAAACAAAACATTAGCTAACAAACACTGTTGACACCACTTTGAAAAGACTGTGAGTTGAAAATTGTGCATATGATAGAGTTGACTGAATTTGACATGCGACTGACCAAGGATTGTTTTGCGTTTTTTCTCAGTACTTGGAAGTTATTCACTGAATTTTCTTCAAACATGATTGTAGCACTAGAGTCTCTTTTGTAACCGCAGATTAATCTGAAAGCATTATTATACGCTACTGTGATCTTGTGTAGCTCTGCCTTAGAAGGAATCCACAAACTTGTACAGTAGATAGTTGCTAGGTATGTAGTAAACAAGAAGGTTTTCACTCCTCTAGAGCATGGCCCAAATTTGGCCTTCAGCATGTTGGCTCTTTTGTAGACATCTCGAACTCTCTTTTGTATCTCATTTCCGTCGCCAAGTTCATCCTTCTTTCCGTTTTTTTTCTTTTGTATTTCATATCCTAGGTATCTCACAGAGTCATCACTGGAAATTTTGACATTTTGAAAATATACATCCGTAGAAATTTTCCCATTATTCATCCATTTTGGCAAGAAGGCCTGTACATGGGTTTTTGCAGGATTGAAAGTCAGATCGTGTACCGAAGCAAACTGTTCACATATTTTTAAGAGACGATTCAAAACTGCTACGCTCGGAGCCAAAAGACAGACATCATCAGCGTATACAATGCAGTTTGTACATATGTCCCCGATCCGGCACCCCACCCCTGTGTCACCAAGATCCGTACATAATGTATCCATGTAAATGGCGAAGAAATAAGGGGACAGGATGCCACCCTGCCTCACTCCCTTACTGACCTTGAAAGATTTGCTCGTTACAGATCCCCATTTTACACGGAACTCTTGATTTTGAAACCAGTAGCACAGCAAAGCAATAACACAATCAGGAAAGTTTCGCAGTCTAAGCTTTTCAATAAGTTTATGATGATTCACGTTATCAAATGCCTTTGACGCATCCAGGTAACAAACGTAAACAGGCATGCCTTGGCTTACATACTTATTAATAATCGTTTTTAAGGACAGAATGCCTAGTTCACAGCCGAGGTTTCGTTTGAACCCGAACTGGCAGTCACCTGTGCGAAATAGATGTTGATACTTATCGAGGATTAACTTTTCTATAACCTTTGACACCACCGTTGCCAGAGCGATAGGACGATAATTCACTGGAGCCTTTGGATCCAGTCCCTTTTTCTTTAGGATAGGTACGATTGTGACCGCCATAACTGAAGATGGTATAAAAGAGTGAGCGAACATACTGTTGACAAGTAGCAACACTAGGTCCCTAAGTTTAGGATGGGCATATTTAAGATGTTCGGCGGAGATACCGTCATGCCCTGGGGCCTTTCGAGCTTTAATCGTCTTCAGAGCTTTATTTAGCTCATTTAACTCAAACACGGTCTCACATTTATAGTTTAACTGTGATGGCAACACCTGCCCTGAGGCTGAGCTGAACAGGGATTGATAGTGATTTCTCCAATACTCCCCGATTTGTGTCTCCCCTACGGCGTTTTCAACAATGTTTGACGGTGGAGCACTGGGACTTGTAGGGTTAGCTAGTCTCCACATTTTTTGAAAGTCCTTAGTTTCAAAGCTAGTTGCTATCTTATCTGCTTCCATTTGTTTTTTTCTTCGGTTCTGCTTTCGCAGATGATACTTGAAGATTTTCTTGGAGCTTTTTACGTGGCCTTCCAAGACGGTGTCTTGTTTATGTGTTAGAAGCCATTCTCGGTAGTAGTCTTTGTACTTGCTATAGGACTCCCTGACCGCATTTTCCCAACCAACTACATTATTATTAAAAGTTTTTGGTGTGCTGCCAAGAGATTCGTCCAGCTTAATTATGGCCGCTGTCAAGTCTTGATAAATTGATTCGATCTGTCTACAGTGTGACGAGTCACTGCACGCTTTATTGTTAGGATGCACCACCCCCTCAAGACGACACAGTAACTCAATTGCTATGGATTCGGTTCCATTCAGAATGCTAGATTACTACTACAACTATTATGGTAACTTTTATACAGGCAATGAACAAACTTAGAGAGTAAAGGTGAATAACAAAGTAGTATCCTTTTTGGCTGCTCCCACTTTTCCAGTCATCTACTTCACATTCATTTCGTATTTCGTCCAGGATTTGTGTGTGCACAGAACGTGAACGAACACTCAAGTTAAGATACAAACCATTAAGGTCTATAGTTAAGCCATGACTTACATCATGCCATATCAGTCATAGTCAAGGTAGACATCTTATAGAATGTATCTCTGAGTAATTCTACTACTAACCTAGTGCTGGGCCCGAAGGTGGTTTTAATAGCTTAACCAAACATTAATTTTTAACAAAAGTATTTTGTTACCTTAACGTTACCTTATCCCCATGACCATGATATTGATATCGTAGCGACAAACTAAATTCGAGTTCGAATTCCTGATTGTCTGGAGCTGGATAACATTGCCGGGGATTCAGATGTGAAGCAATAGACAAACCATGCGACACATTTCAAATTTCAAAGCGTTATACTTTAGAATTTAGAATTATTAAAGCAAAATTATTGGAATGCGAGAACCCTCGAGAGGCACATGTTAACAATTAGTGATTCCAACACCATAATAATAATTCTTTTTTTAGTCAATTTATATTTTTAGCCTGAGACTTGGAGAGTCAAGAGGAGACATAGTTCTGTCAAAATTTTGATAAAAATTTCCATAAAGTTGTATAGCCACCTGTCTTTTTTCTACGGATTGTTCCCCTATACTACAATGTTGGAGTGACTATCTTTATTTTATTTAAGTACCAAGGTGGAAGTACATAATATGGAGATAACTTTGAACTCTTCAGTTCTAGTATCCGACGAAAATTACTCTTATATACTCCCTCTCTTTATTACTATTGCATCGTTCATCGTTCACATCATCCGAGTCATCTTCTTCGATATTTGCTATATGCTTCGGAGATATTTCATTTTCCGGTGTACGAGATCCGTCTGAGTGAGTGAATACTTTGGACTATACACATGTACCTACAACTTGTTAGTTATTTATAATTTAAAATACCACTGCCACTATCACTATCTAGCCAAGTTAAATTTTTTAAAGTTCCTTTTTACTTGCATTAACTGACTCTTCAGAATGTAAACATAGAAACATCCATCAGAGATAGGACTAGGAGCCATCAAACTTAAATCACAAGAAAACCGTCATGCCAAGCCAATAGTCAACAATGTTGAATGTTAGTTCCCTCACTCCGTCTCTCTCTCTCTCTCTCTCTCTCTGCATCCTTCTTCCCAAACTATTTTTTTTCACGTCTATGTACCTACTTATGTTGTCAAGCACTTTACACAGTTTGTGCCCACATTCACATGGGTACCTAGGTACGTACAAAACAAACATTGACGAAGAACTAAATACAAATCTAAATCCATTCCTCTCTCGGTAAATAAAGTAACACCAGTCACCAGGACCAGTGTCTGCTAGAGTATCTGACACTGCCTATTTTGTATCTTGAGTTTGGAGAAGTCGAGAGTTTCACAGTTGAATTTGAATACGATAAAAAAAACATGAAGTGAAATACATACGGATGACGGAGACTATCAATTTGATACTGGAACCTGGAAGTTGGACTGACATTGCACTGGTCATTTTCAGCCTGTAAGTATCAGCTATCAAACGGACCACGAGTCCCATGGATGGTCCTACGATATATTTCAGAAGGTTGGTGGGTATTGTTTGGTTTTGGTTTGGTAATACTGTGTAGATAAGAGCGAGAGAGAGAGACAGAGAGAATGAAATTCAAAAAACTCAAGAACCATCAACTGTAAATAAAATACAGTAAAAGAGTATTGCATGGGTGCAGAGAATAAATCTAATTCCGTGTTCAAATGTAAGTAAAAGAACTCACGTCAGACTTCACCGCCTAACTCCCAATAATAAACTAATGGGTATAATCTATAGGTATGGACTTTGTACAAGGGAGTAAGAACATCTCGAAATTGTTCTATTATGTCAAGTTAACCCGGAGTTAACAAATACTTTTCTAAACTCCGCATCCACACACACAGACAAACACCGTACCGTACCTTGCCTTGGTCGTCCGTTGTTTTTTGTATCAGATCAGTACGCACTGGACTTATACATGTCTCTCAAGAAGACAAGGAAGGCACTGGAAAACTCAAGAGTTTTAACAGCCATTACTCTCTAAACAAGTTAAACAAGACTCGTTCGCGCTTTTAAAATTTTAACCTCCGAGAGGTACTTAGCTACGCTTTACGTACCTTTCCATTAATCATTGAGTCGCATACCTATCTCTGCACCTTCACAGTCTTCACACGGGGCGAGATACTCGCATGCATGTCTACTAGCTAGGGCTAAGGGCTGGACTCCGGGACGACCGGGAATCCTGGATATCACGAGACAATGACGACGATTCGATTGTCTGTTGTTCTGTTCTGTTCTCTGTCTGGATGTAATACTGCAGTTTGTTACTCGTATTTTTTATTTTTATTGCTACCTCCTCTATATATTTCTTTCTAAAAACCTAAACCGCCCTGGTCCGGAGCCGGAGCCGGAGCCCTACCAAACTTTGTAGTCAACAATACTCAACAGGCCAGGAAAGGCAGGACTCAAGAGGGTAATGTGGTGGTGAGAGAATTAAATTATCTACCCAAGTAAGTATTAGTATTTTTTCAATCATCCAAAACTACTTTTATTCTGTAGCCCCACATGTAACCTTTACTTAAGGACTACTTGACATTTTACTTTTTTTTTCCTTATTGTACCATTACTCACCCTCACCCTTGGACAGGACGAGGATCATCAAATTGTGGACGTGGGGTTTTCTATACTTACAACTTGTACCCAAAAAATCGAGACGACAAAGTCAGTCAGACGAGCGGAGAGCCGATTGATTTGAAAACTTTTACTGATAGTGGTAAATAAATGTTAAATGTTATTCCCTTTTTAAAAGACCTATCAATGCCAATGTTACTGAGCGGAAAAATAATGTACATGGGTATTTCAAACAGGTAGTCACTGGAAATTTAGGTAAACCTTTTATGAGATACATTATAATATATTCGTGAAATGTCAATTGTACTGATTACCCAAACGCGTGTTCTTACTATAGTTAGTTTTGTAGGTTGTTTTTGCAGGCACTATCTCAAATTGAATAACAAGATTTACGGTAGTAATTCGTTTGAGTAAACTGTTTCAAGAGTGAGCCCATGCTAAAATGTTGAGGATTGTGTAGACGGGAACAGGAGTCGTCGGTGTCGGTATCCTCACACATGTGACGAATACGTTGTCGACGAGAGACAATTAATTTGTTGACTTTGAGTAGTTCGCAGTTAAAAACTAATCTGGATTTTGTGAGTAGGTGAAAATGACATAAAAATTATTGCTTATCAAGAAAGGGATCGTGCTGGCACAGTTGGCACCTTCCCGGAGTCATTGAGTTTGTCATGTCACAAATTGCATAATAAAGTTCCTGGTGTTTCACTTCCGACAAATTAGTTCGACACCGGTTTTAGTGTAAACATGCCTGCTCGCTCGTACCTCAGGCAGACGCTTACAGAACAGGAGTAGGTAAAAACTATACAGACAGGGCTACAAAGTTTTTAAGTACAGTAATGGTATGTAGTACCTGGCACGTTAAAATATATCGGTCATGCTATCTTAGAAACTCCTCTATGGCCTCTGGCAATGGCAACTGCTCATCCCTAAAACTCAATTTATTTACTTCACAAATGATATTCACATCAACATCCACAATCCACAGTCTCTTTGACAAGGTGTGTAGCAAAACTAAAAAAATAACAACTAAACATTTTAGGGGTTGTACAGTAATGCATGGAATGTATGGACTATGGAGACGTAAAAGGGTTCTTCTTGTTTTTTTTATTTATTCTAAATTGATCTCAACTTCATCATCCAAACTCGTTCTCGTCCGCTCTTCTGCCTCACATTTGACACAAAAACTAAAACTAATTTGATGCTTCACCACCTTCTGTTTCAAATTCAAAGCCGATTACAACGACTACACTATCAAAATGCCTACGTGTGAGCATGGTTTTTTAATTATAATCCTGTAGTGTGTCTGACAATAAACAATGAGCTTATAATTTGAGGGAATGTCTAATTGTAAGCCATGCCAGCCACCATACGCCTAACCTTTTTATATTACGCTGAGTGGTCTCGCGAGTTCTAATTCGATTTCGATCATCACTTAACTTCTAACGAACCACCAGAGCTTTATATTCATTAGCCTGTATTTTTTTGTAATAATATAAATTCTAGTTCTCAATCCATATCCACAAGGCTGGTTGGGGCAGAAGTAGAAGGGTTGTCTAATTTCAGCTTAATGCATTCTGATTCAGATTCGGATGAAAATTGAAATACAAAATAAATGGAGACAGGACTGGAAGGAGATGGAATGTTGCTGGCACAGACATCTCCTTCTCACTCGACCACTACTCATCCCATCCTGGGTGGGTACCGGAAAGAAAGCTGATAGTGCTGATAATACAGATGATAAAATAAAATAAAAGCCAACTTAAATATACAGTTGCAACTCACAATGTCAACTCGTACACGTAAGTACCTAGGTTACATATATAAATGCATTTAGTATTGATATTATTAACTCCTTTGATGCGAACACTGACAATTTTAAGATGTATAAATCCATTTTATCTTTTTCCTGTATAGTTGTTTGTTGAATCTTGGGAATGGCAAGCAGTCGTCAGTCATCAAATAACGAGCTATCTCCGTCTCTTAGAGCAGTAAAGACAGTAAAGAGTAAAGATTACAAATCTAAGAAAAGCGGTCTTTGTTATCGTTGTGTAGATTCCACCCAAACCTAATATTGCCAGTTTAACAGAAAAACAAGTATGTGTTATTGCTCATAGGACCTACATATATTTCGTACCCATGTACTGGTGGCTTTACCATCACAATCACCAGCGGTACATTTATATGAAAACGGATACGACGAGCAATTCTTTTTACTTTTCTATAATTGAACTTCCCCCTTATGTATGTATACCTGACTGAATGAATCTGGTGCAGCTATATGCCAACACTATGATGCTGGTACATGTAGAAAATGCACGCATATGTAGTCTAAACTAGAGTACTAGACATCTGTTTCTTTTACGTCACGTATTAAACTGAAACTGAACTGACGATAGGAGAAGAAAATGAAACTATGTTAGGTCTGTAGATAGTAGATATGCCTCTTGACATGAGGCGTCTCTGGTCTCTGGCTTAGACTTAAACGATGTGATGTGTTATTAGTGTACTAGCAACTATAGGTACATGCATAATAAACAAGAGCAGACTACATAATACAGGGACTAGAGATTACTCTGAATCTGGCGGTGGTGATATGATTATGGTATGGGTGGTGTTTCTGTTTCTGATGCCAGACCCAAAACTATCTCACTCAATTCTTCAGCCTTTTATTTTCCAATAGTAAGGCAATATATAGGAGTGCAATGGGAATTGCAGTAGAAACAGGAGCACGAGGGGAATGTAATAAGTGCCCCGATATATTATTAACAAAGGTATAAATCTATGATACGATGTACGACGAGACGTTAATACGGAAGGATTCCGCTTTTCAGCAACACCACCATCACCAAAACCAGTAAGTAAAGAAGAGTGCCATGCCACAGTTGAAATTCAGAAATTCTGAACCGTTGGATCCCACACGTTCACTCTATATCCGTCGTACTAAATGTAATGGAAATGGATCCAATCCAAAGACCGAAAGACTTTACAAGCCAATGTTATGTAACTCCAGGACCAGGACCATAGGACACACAGAGACATATAGTACAGGAAAGCCAGAGCCAGAGTCTGCAATACTTTTTCCTCATCCCAAAACTCCAATGTTTATGTATCTGTTCGCAAGTTCGGTCTTTGAACTCACATTCTGGCGCGCGAAAGAATGTATTTACACTTTATAAATACAATACGAATCCCCAAGTGAGACCGCCAGCTGATCATTCTGCTCTTGGCTTTTTCAATTCCTTTTTTCCTCATCTCTTCGTCTCTCTACCAGTTCCTTCCCTGCCTTCCCCATAAATATTCCCAACTAACTAAGCCATTCAACCAGCCAGAGTTATGTTTATATGGCTCGAGTCGAATGTTATGTTATGCCCTGGTCTTGGTCTTGGTATTACTATTGGAATTTCACGGAGATGGGGAGGAATTCCTATTTGCATTTTAATTTTGTATATTTTGGACGACACGAGCAAAAGTAAAACTGACGATAAGAATCCAAAACCTCCGGTCTAGACGATATATAGGATAATACTCTAATTATTATTTCATCTCATCTTTATCTTATTTCACCAAACCCCTAGCGCTCAGTCCTGTAGTACCTAACGCTGTTTCGGTAAAATTGAATTAAAGACTGCGGAACTGAAACTGAACAATGTTACCTACGTGCTAGTGCCAGGTAGGCACATAATGAAGTAGGAATGACACGCATATATGTGTTGGATAATTTAAAGTCTAATGTTCGTGATGTAATTTATCCGCCAAGAAAGAGCACACTAACACTAATAATCATCACTAGTCCAAATTCGAATGTGGATTCAATAGTCGTGATACAGGAATTATTACATATTATTTAGTAGGGCATATAGGGATGTGTGTGAGCAATGTGGACTCGTGGATAGAATATAGGTGTAGGTCTCGGTATAGGTAGTAGATATATGTATTTTGAGCTTTAAAGTTAATTTTCAATAATAATTATTACTGCACTGTAACAAGACCAAATGTACAAGGCAGAGCTGTGTAAGGAAAAGTAACAGAATAACCAACGCCCTATTTACACCGACAGCGAACGTAAAAGCATCTACCACTACCTAAGCTGGAGACCGAGACCGGTACACTACATAAATTAAATACATATATACGCACAAATATATTGCGTAGATTATACCATAATATAATATGTTGGCTGGGACGATAGAATATACTCGCAAGATAACATTCTCGAATTCTATTTTGCTTCATGTCTCCACGTAGTCTGCTTGATGGAGCCGGAGCTCGTTTTATACACTACGACATGATCAGAGATCACAGTGCAGTGCCACATGTATAAGTCATAGTAACCCCACAGTCCACATTGCATTGCATTTCATTGCATTGCAAACCCATTAATATAAAAGGTTTATAATATATTATATATACTATAGGAACTTATATATTTATTTTTATTATATAGAAAATACCAAAGTATTATTATATGTGCTCTAGTGTATTTCACATAAATATATCCTGAGCTGCTGAGTAGGTCTGGTACCTCACAAAAAAAAACTTGAGAGAGTGAGAGTCATATTATATGTATAGAGAAAGATAGTATAGAGAAGCCAGTTTGAGTTTTTCCGAGAGTATACGGGACGTGCATATAGGAGAACGAGACTCTCTGAATGAAATAAAAACAGAGGGACATCAGTCTTATGTGCATCTACATAACAATGGGACTGGAAAAGTAATTCCATTTCATTTGCTCATCATCTAATGTACTCATGTAAGTGGGCATAGGTTGTCGAGTTGGAGTTGTATGTGAAAATAAATCTTTGTTTTAATCCCGAATGGAATCCTTATGTTCCGTCCGTCGCACGCTTAAAATCCTTTCTTTTTTTTTCTTCTTCCTCTATAATACTAAACTCCCAAGAACCGAAGAGCCTTTAACCATTGGAATCTATAGCAAAAACCTTCCTTACTATTTTAATGCTCCTACAGCAAAACTATACAGTCTACAGACAAATATTCAAGAGAGCTTTAAAAAACAAATTAAAAAAATAGGCAATTACAAAAACAACATCATCCTACGCTATAATATCTTCACAATAATAAAAAAAAAGCGCTTGAGCAGTTATAGGACATATCTTTATTTACTTTGGAATTAAATTGAAGAAAAATTCACATAAAAATTTTTAGGCTAGGCTCACTACTACCTACTACACACTACCCAACAGCTTGTCTTTTCTGATTTTCTGAATTCTTTCCCATTTTTTGTATGTAATTATTTCCATGCTGTTGTTTTACTCTAATTCTTATAATTTTCAAATGCCAAAATTTTTTAACCTAAATAAAAGAGATGCTCATATTATTATCCTCAAGTGGGATTTCTTTCCGGACAAAAAGAGCAACTGAATTAGAAAATGTAAAATCAACTGTATGTACATGTACGTACTCAGTTTCTACTTCAGTTTGGTCTGTGTCTGCAATGCTCTGTTCACATAATATCTTTCTAGCTGCATTTCAAAGACGAAGGTTTTTTAACGGTACAAAATGTACTCAGCATGATGCTTTGAATTCAACGTAGACGTATAGGTACCTCTCTGTGAGTGAGTTAAAAATCATATTACTCTGTAATCTTGACTTTGACTTCCAGCCGTCGTCATCATATTACTCCTCTATGTAATGTGGTTTGAGTTTTACACATAGCTAGATAGATATAGTTTCGTCTTGAAGCTATATGGTCTTGGAGTGTATAGCATAGTATAGGGGTAGGGGAAAAAATATAATATGTATATAGGGCTCATAATATTTCCGACGATACTTAATTAATATTATATAGACAGGCGAATAAGATGAATTTGTACGTAGGAAATGGATTTAAGGGCGGGGATGACTTTTCTTTCCTTTGCGTACACTCTACACTCCGTTTTATCTTTTGAAAGTTGGGGAAAAAAGTTGTCTGAGTGAGTACTACATACCTCGTTCGTCCATACTACATCACTCACTCTCGCTCTATAAAGCCAGCGAGAACTACAACTCTACACAGCTCTGTGCACAGAGAGTAAAATAATGTAATGCCTCTGTGTGTTTACTATTACTAGTACAACAACTACGATTATTACGACCACAACCACGACCCACGAGAAGAGTTACCCGCAATGTAGTGCAAGAGCAATGTAAATGGACGAAATGCAGTCTTTATACACAAACGAGTGAACTTCAAGTCCAAATTCAAGCAAACTCTGGTTCTGGTTCTGGTCTGGGCTCCGATCTGTACACATAAGATTACAAGTACGAACTATACACTAACACTATGTGCTTTGCGCTTTTGGAAACAGAACAGAAAAGAGAGAGAGAGAAATACGACGGCAGACAAGAACAAGGACCGAGAAGCACCTTCTTCAAGTGCCCTTAAGGAGAAAGGTGGAGAACTCTTTTTATCATCATTTAGGAATTTTTTAAAACAAACACACATGGCTATGGAAAAAAAATCCTTATCTTTAAACTGTATGCGTATTCATGCAGTGTAATGTGCTGTCAGTATATTATGCACCTCTGGACCAGCAGTACACACGTTATTAGTAGTAGCACATTGCTTGGTAGTACTACTTTTGTGGCGGGTCTAATCGGAAGACCACTATAGTGAGTAGAAATTTCTCTTGGATTTGATTTCATTCCATCAGTATTTTCAAGATTCAAAATTCTGTAGTGAGTATTTCTAAAAATGGACATTATAAAAAATATATATATAATTTGTAAGTCTGAGTATTTAACGCTACTTGCTACTTTGAATGAGCCATCCCTCATTTCCCAAAGTACTTTCTTCCTGTGTGTTGTTTTTATTATTGTTTCGGTATGGTGGTGATGCTTATGGTCTCATCATATTATTATCCTGAGTTAAAAGGGTAAAATGGTAGTTTTGATTTGATTTGAGGCAAACCATAAGAACCAAAGCCAAAAACCGACTACCTATATAGGTAGGTGGTTGGTAAGTTACTACAATTACAGCTACGCAGTCAGCGTGTACAGGCATAGAGCTACAGTTTAAGTGTCTATACAGTGTACTGTTAATGTTAATAATTTTTTTTTCTAGTATGTGTATAAAACCTATTTGTCCGCTCTCGTGTTTCCTTTCATTCATTACAATATTCTGATCATAAATTGTAATTTTTTCACACGCAACTCAAAACTTTAAAAAATCCTTGTTAGCATATATGAGTGAGGAGTGTATAAAAGACATGCATATTCAGGCCTACTCATAATAGTTCATTTTACTTCCCAAGTCGGGTGCCACAGTGGTTCTTAAAGTTAGTCGTCTCTCACGATTAAGATCAGGACCAGTCAGTGTGTTTTCTCAAGCTTTATAATAACCTGATGATCGTATGTAAGTATTATAAACCTACCTTGTCGTTCTTTAGTGAAGGGGGGGGGAGGAAAATCTAAATAAATAACTATTCATATACAATGTACAGCAACAACAAGTGTGAGGGGCAGGTGGTGGGGGGGGGGGGAGTGAGTGTATCACATGGCCTGCTATTAATACAAAAAGTAGAAGTTAGACACATGTGTGTTTGTGTATAAAGAAATCTTGTATAATAATGAAACATTTCCGACGTCGCCCACGTGCTAATTTCAAACCATAAACAAGCCATTCTAAATGGTCGTAACCATCCATCAGAAAATTCAAAATCCAGAATCTAGCTTCCTGGCCCCAGCTTCTCTTCCCACTTTTATCATTTCATTTCATTCCTTTCGTTTTCCATTCCCCTCCTCTACGCTCATATTAGAGGAGCATAAAATCTCTCCCAAAGACTTGAACAAGACTCGAGGGAGACGATGAAAAGTGCATATGTGGTGCACACAATTTATATATCAAGGGTGGTATAGTATAGCATAGTAGTATAGTGATGGTGGTTGGTGGATTGGTTTGGTGCTGATGGTCTCGAGGACTCTGCCGGAGCACAGTTGGTTTCCTTCACATCAACATCCGAGCACTCGCTCACACACTGCACAGCAAGACATGCTCAAAAATAATAATAAAAAAAAATAAAAGCTCACCCACCAAACTAAACCAAACTAAATGTCGACATCCACCATTTCACAAGAGTACTAAGAAAGAGTAGATAGGTACATAGAAAAACAAGCAAATGCAATGCAACGCGCGATGCAATCCAGTCACGACAATGACATTTCATATTTCTCATTTTTCTTTGGATTATATTTAAGGATTATATTATTATAGTTTTATTTACTACTGATATTTTTATATGGAGAACAAGTAGAGCCGGAGAATTCCATCTCCATCTCAGTCAGTAATAATATCTTGGTGGATAGTGTATATATTTGTCTTCGGGGGTATCCCAAGTCCCTAGTAAGTCCCCTGTATCCAGCATATATTAAGGTTACGCGCATGCCTATATAGTTTTTATTACACATTCTGATTCTAGTAGTAATAAAACTGTGCACATATATAGTGCCCACATATAATTTGTGCATTCATAAATAATTTCACTCCCTTCAAGCTCCAAATTCAACATTTATGTTTTTGCTGTAACTGGTAAAGCACTCTTTAAACCGAGGCGACTTCATAACAAAAATAATAAAAAAAATTAAATTAATACTACGTACAGTAAGTTACATAAGTATGTCAGATATATCTACATTCCGGCTTCTGGTTTTGGTTCTGGTTCTGGTCCTGGTCCTGGTACGGGCAGTACTACACCCACTGTATATATATTATGCATTATAAAGAATTCACACGACAAGTGATTAATATCCCTTGAGAGCAAAAAGCAGAGTTTGAGTGAGACTCGGAACTTAAATGAAGTGAAGAGCACGTATTGCGTAAAACGTATCAAATTAAAAAAAATGATAAGTACACATTCAAGCGTAATAAACACTTGCCATGCTAGGTGTGACAATTTATAAATGACACAGAAGCATTCTAGAAATTTTGTTTTAAAATTCTGTATACTTCATCATCAATTTCTAGCGTCTACTCCATACTGTATAATTAATTGCATATTCAGCTGTGTCCCATCCCATATCAGTTAAAAATGACCGTACTAAAATGCATATATTGACAATCAAATCTTAGGATTCGTTAGCTGCAGCCACCAGTAGTACATGGAATTAAAAAATTGAAAATAAATGCAAGTATCAAAAAAATCCTATAAATAATATCCATGACGTGAGCCAGCCATAGGCCTTGTGGTGTATTGAAAGTAAATATTTTCCTACTGGATTTTGTGAGTGTACTGATATATTATAATGTGATAATAATATCAAATGCTCGATTAGAAGGATAATTGCAACATAAACACACACACACACACACATGCATCTTGGTCTTTTTTCTATTGCTTCCTGTGCAATGCAATTTTAAAGGGAGTCCCAGCCTCCCAGCCGCAGCCCAGCCATGTGGCTACATTGCAGTGTGTAGTGACTCTGTATCCAATAATAAAGTGGCAGCTAGACAAATATCAGTAGTTCCGTGAATATTCATTTCATTTCCTTACTGCATATCTCCATAGTTTTAAAATTAGTCACCGTCGAATTGAACTGAAATGAACTAATGTGAATATAATTATGAACATTTATTACTGCCAGGATCTGGCTCTGCCTGGTCTCACAGCTACATATGAATGCGCTCAAGAATGATTCGTGTTCTGTTTTCAGTTCTATATAGTGCTACATATCTTTAGCCTTTAGTGATGGGTGTCTCGCACAATTGGCATTATGAATTGGTTGGTAGGTAAAAAAGAACGAGGAAAGTGAAAAACCCCATCTGGACGTAGATGGGATTAAGAATTTCGAATTTCGAATTTCGAATGTGGGTGGAGGTGGAAATGGAAGTAAAAGAAGAAGCTCTAACGCACGATCCAAAGAAATTAAGACCACTTTGTCATTCAAAATCCAAATAATAAAAATACAAAAAAAAATACAAACCAGTAAGCTTTATACAGTCCAACAATGATTTCATGAGGCTTACATTGTACGGGTAGGTAGGTACTTTTATAGTGTAATTACATGAGATATGAGATAACATCTCAAAATCCATGTCCTGCTATGTGATAGATTTACTCAAAAATCAAAATCCACTTACGACTACGAACGACTACGATTAACAATAACATTAGGGGCGAAAATATGAAATATCTATATAAAATAGGACTGATGTGGTTAGGAGGAATTCCACACAGGCTTTTAATATTGGAATTTATTACAGTATCTTAGGTACATAATATGCAAAATAGGGGGGTGTACCTTCCTAGTTCTACTGACGATGAGTAAAGTAAAGTGCACATTGCATGGACATTGGTGTATGCACAGAATAATAAAAAATGTACAGCTAACTCTAAGTGAAATTGGTAGCAAAATATTATGTATACTTCCATTTATGTTCCCACTTTGTATATATCATGCAGCACCAGCATCACTGCCACTTCCATAACTACCAGTTACAACTCCGACTTCCACAAAAGGGTGGACTTGGACATGGACGAACATCAGTGGAGCGATTTGTAGTAGAGTTTTATGGTTGTTACACATTATTGTTATGAATACGCAGGAGAGAGAGAGAGAAAGAGGGAAGATCGATGACTTGCGACTTACCCACCCGATAAAGATTTTGATTCCCTTATATTTTTCATGAATATAAAAATATATGAATGTAAGTACGGATATGCTCACTAGTCAGTCAGATCATGATGCACACGCATAGGACGCTTCTATTTAAAATATGCACTCAATTGCACTTTTACTGATACTCTCAACCCAATATAGGTACATATATATACCAATCGCATCGTCGACATGGTCGTAATCGTAATCGTAAAATCCGAACATCCCATGTGCATACAGTGCAGTCGTCCATGAGTGAATCGATCAATATTATGAGACCGATTTTGAGACTTTACCAAACCAACAACCACATCGACATCACACTCAGATTATTATGTAGCTATGTGCGTGTATCCTGAGACTCAGACTCTCAGATTGCTCGTCCTATTCCTCATCGTCCTCTCGTCTCGTCAAGTTCTAACACACTCCTCTTGTTCCCAGCACTCTGAGTGATCTATCAGTCCGATTCCATTAAGTTGATCAATGTGATAAGCTCATGCCGTGTCAGGGAGGGAAAGTGCACTTTGGTTGAGTATTAGGTATTATATATATAGTCAAAACTTTTATTCATATCCGCACAATTGAATTTCCTCACTAGGAGCAAAGAGCCCTCGTTTCCATCATAATAGTGGTGCACGAGTCAGGAGATAGTAGGTACTATACTCAGTACAGAGTGTATGTGAAACCCTAATTCCTAATGCAACCAATGCAACTACGATTCCAAATATAATTACACAATGTTTACTGCATTTACTTGAGTAAGCCTTGAGTCCTGAGCAGATCCCCACATGGATTTACAATTCATAATTCTCCAGATTCAGATAAAAAGGACCGTATCACTAATAATAAATTGTGAATGTAATTTAAATTCAAATAATGTCATGTTGGAAAAATTGCTAATCGTAAGTAAGTAGACATTTACTATTCATGTATTCTACCCACAAAATGCAAAAATTATTATTACAATTTTATACAGAACGTTACAGAGGCGGCTGGGAACTATGTAATATGTAATTTGAATTATTATGGATGATATAAAATTGGAATGTAACAGAATTGTTAATAATCTAGAATATCGTATAAAATTAAATTTGGACTACGATACAGATTTAATTGTTTGAGCCTCGTGCAAAAGGTTAATTGTTTTCCCCCCAAATAAACAAAGAAGACGTACAAAAAAAAGAAGAGATGAAGCTTGTAAAATAGTAGAAATGTACAATCTCCGGGGCGCTCCGGAGCGAGACAAAGAAAGCTCCGGAAATTAATTCAACTTGAGAACTATACAGATGAGGGATATAATGGGGAAACGGTTTCGCTAAAGAGGGGCTTCGGCGTCGGAAGCATGAAGTAGGAGGGAAGACCGCCAAGTCAAATGAATTCATCATCGGCTATCTGACAGCAAATAAAATGTAAAGGTCAACATCAGTCAGGAAATTCTGGGAGATAGGAGAGAGGGGTCCCTATGTGAGAAAACAATCGGATGGTCCACCCGACCACCGCCGCCGCCGCTCAGATTTTTAGACTTGGAATTCAGATTTTTGGTTCTCGGCTCAAAAGCAAAATAACTGACTCATACACATAAAGTAAAGCAAAAATAGAGCAGTTAAGAATCAAAGTATGGTATAGATATATGAATGAACATTGGCTCCCCCCCTATCATCAGCCCTCCACTCAAATTCAAATGTTTCCTTTATCTATACTGTATGTGTACATATATGCTTGTAGATCTTCCTATATATAATCTTCCCTCCCCACGCTCACTTCAATTTTCGGATAAATGCCAGCCATAAAAGACTAATCAGCTCAACTTTCTGACTCTATTCAGTTTCCCCTCAACCGACAAGTTTAATTCCAGATCGAGTGATTCTGAGTTACCATTACATTCCCACTATACGAAGGATCCAGCTCCAACTTTACGATTCCCTTTTGTTGCTTGTGTCCTTTCATTTACACACAAGAATTGTTCCCTGTATAATAATCATCTCTACGGCTTACAAATATCTCGTCTTACACGTTTCATGCATATAGCATCAGCTATTAACTTCTAAACGGTGTGATACGATCGCTATACATATCCCCATCCTCCCACAGATATTTACTTGTCTGATTGTGAGACAGTGTACGAAACTCTCCTAGCAAAATGATATGCATGGAATTATTTAGCCTTATAATACAATAACATTATTATTATTTGCTTTCATTTTATGAGTAGGGTTTGTAATTTGGACGAGGTCCAGATTTTTTTCATTGACACTTTTATGGATTATAAAGTTGGAGCGTGCAAATAAGCACAAAGTTTCTACTTATTAATTGCATACATAGGTAAACCTGTAACTTGTGGTTGTAAATCGGGCTCGTAAAAAAATAACAAAGTCTCATAGATAGCTATGAGGTCTTATGTGCAATTAAACGGTCTTCGACTTTTCGCGTTTAAAATACACACAGCCGTGTTAAAAGTGTATCTAGTATCCATCGTGGAATTACATAATATGCAAGTTTTCTTGAAACACAATGAACGACATGTAATCTGCACCGTGTGCCTCATGTAAATAAAACTACACCTACCTACCTACCTCAGACCTCAGGTGGTTGCATAGTGGCACTATGTGGAATTTTAAGGTTAACAAAATACACGTGGGAAATCAAACCGACAACCGACCTAAAGTCTGCAAGTCTGCAGAAAGAACGAAACATGTAGCTATATACTATTAGTATTGTTACCTATACCTACCTATGTAAAACGTCTTTCATAATCAATTCATAGGTGAGGTGTCAATAGAGACAGGAAATGCAGCATGAAATCGGAATTTCCTTCCTAATTTATGACTCATGCCGAACGGAGAGCAAATACAAAACATATAGATTTTTGTCAAGATAGTCATATAGAAAGAAGAGAGCTCGCTTCCTTTTTTCCCCTTTTCTCTCCTTCACCATCATTTATTCTTCACAGTTCGTTAATGTTAATACACTCGGCGGTCCTTCTGATCTTGGCTTGTACTCATTTCGTCGTCGTGTAATCTTTAATACAAACCATGAGAATTTCAAGCGTTTTGTCAGAGCATATTCCATGGATTTGTATTATTTCACCATCTCCGTCACACATTGACAACCTTATTAATCCTATACCCGAGCACGATCCCAGAATCCCAGAACAGAAGATGCAATAGGTACCTTACGTATCTGCACATCCGCTCTGACAAAATTGGCAGTTAGCAAAAGTAAATGAGAAAAAATACGAATAGCTGAACTCAAATCGTCAGCACAGACAAACATCCATTGTAGTAAATTACCAATCATAATCGTCAAAAAATTGATAGATTTTTTAGTCACAAAATTGAAGGGAACACCCGCTCGAAACACTCGAGAGCGATGAGTGTGTGTAATATATGATATTTTTTGTATCATTGCATTGATTATGTAAACACATGTGTAACTCACTTTCAGTAAAAATGCAAGACAAAAAGTGAAGAGCGTGTTTGTTTTTTTGTTCTGTTCCTCTCTCTCTCTCTCTCTCTTTCTCCATTCCTCGTTTGACTGCGTTTGAAGGCAATCATTTATAAATGACGGTGACGTTATGACTATAATTATAGCAACGAAATTAATGTTCTTGGATTGCTGATGATGTTCACGATGATGATGATGAACCAATAGAAAGCAAGGTACCAACACTATCTGAAGGAATACAACATCTATATCTATATCCATATATCCATATACGAATCAATCGTCGTCCTTTTTTAATCACGTTCCATGTTTCATATTGCATGGGAGAGAGTGCTACTGCACAGTCAATATCTCCAGCATAATATCATATATAAAATACAATACTCGTCAGCAAATAAGTGCTGACTGCATCTGTTTCTGTTTGCTTGTCTGTTAGTCTGCACAATGGAATCTTTTCATGATACGTTTAGGATAGGATTACAACAAACTACACACACACACACACACATAAAAAAAATAGAAAGAAGCAGAGTCTATGAGCCCACATGAAGCTTCATCAGATCATTAATGAGCTTCAAGTGCATATACAATATACATACAGTTCGATGACAGGGGATAGAGTCAAATAAAACGACACCTCAAACTCTATGGGATAGAGATACAAGAACTTTTTGTGAGGAGGCTGTGTAGTAGTAGTAGCAGTAGGTATGTGGATTATGTATTATGGAGTAGTAATTACACGTACTGTATCACAGCATCACACGGTGTCTGTATTTCATCTGTGTCTGTAGTGTGTAGTACTGTAGTGTCGGGTAGGGTAGAGCTCCTGGGTCCGCTCTTGCATACTGGAATTGGACCCGACATTTTTTCTGAATGTTACTCGTTATGTGTACTGATAAATGGATGGGTAATTTAGTATTTGGAGGGAGGTATGCATCCCCTCAACTCTCAGCTCTCAACATTCATAATCATAATCAAACATGACTTGCTTTCAAAACAGGAGAGAGAGAGAGAGAACAACGAGGGTAAACGAATGGACTCTCTCTCTCTGAATTGAAACTTAACTAACGCGGAGGACGTAGTAGATTGGAGGTATAAGATGGCGGTATGCTGAAAATTAATACTTGAGGATGTCGATTCGATATCGATATCGATGTTGATGTCGACCTTACCACTACTGTCAGTAATTTATTCCTTCTATATCTTGGTCCTGATTTTACCATCAGTTTTGTTTAGGTCTTGTGTTTCACAATCATATTTCATATTATAGTGCGTCGTCCTATAAACTGATTGCAGCTTGTATTGATTCGCACGACGACATAAATACACACAGCCTGAACAACTGGAGACAGTAGCAAGGGGGGGGGAAATCTTCAAATATTTCCAATGTGCCATACCTATACGTAATGGTAATGATGTAATGTGGATGTGATGTGGGTTAGCAGTACCAATTAGAATGAACCAAGCCCATAACCATGCCACAGATACTTACTATATAGAGACCTCAGTCAGTGTCAGTACCAGTACGAAGTACGAGTACGAGGGGAGGCGAACCAAAGTAAAAGCGCCAAGGCAAGGCAAAAACCGAACTGCCTATCCCGTATCATTGAAGTCTTAATTCTAATATTTTTTTATCAAGTAATGGAGAGCCAGTAGAGACGATGAGACAAGCATTATGGAGCCGAATCCGAATCCGAAGCCGAAGCCGACGCCGACAACGAAAGGGGTAGATAATATTCGATGATTTAAGAAATCTATGGGGATGACGGGAGACCGAATTACACAATATGTAACAGAAAACTTTATGTCGAATAATTATATAATATGGTAGGTACATTACATACATTCTATGTCTGATTGCTCACTTGGCTCTTCTTGTCTGAGAAGTAGAAACGACAAGGTTATATATTATAGACTTGAAGTTCAAACGATAATTTAATGCCTGTCTCTGTCTATATCCCGAGCCCGAGTCCGAGTCCGAGTCCGATCCCGACTGACCATTTGATTGTAACAATAACAACAGTCTGACTCGGACTTCAATGCAGCCGCATTGGCCAGCATGTCCAAGTCCAATAGAAAGCAGTCGGTGACTCTCTCTTGAAAATAATAATTATAAAGGAATCCGCGTCAGTCTCTACTATCAGTCTGTCGGTAGTCGGTCTCGGTAGACCTTATAACTTGTAAAAGTCTAACCTAATAAACCAATAAAGCGGCAAGATTTATTGCCAGCATTCTGGTCCGTAGTCCGTAGTGATAGTGGAAGCACATGGAGCGTGTGGTACGGGCACTGCTGGTACTGGTTCTGGTACTGGTCCTGGTCCCGATCCTGGCAGACCCAGGCACTGGTAAACTGGTACTGGTAATATAGCCATTAGTACAAGTGGCAAAATTGACTGATTAAAGATTCCGATACGGATTACAAATGACAGGGAAACAACGGAGACAATCAATTTTTCCCAAAGTGACAAACGCTTCTGAATGATGGACGGGAACGAATGCTGGAACTGGAGTCTGCAATGGTACTCCTCTGTTTATCGAGCTCTAAAGCGCTCTTCTAACGATAAGTTCACCATACGCTGTAAATCTTGCAAGAATAAAGTGCCTACTACATAGGTAATACGATCAAGGCAAACTATATGTTAAGGCCGCTTGATTCTTTCATGTACATACTAGCCTGTTAGTTAACTAATTTAGATACTATTTTTCAAATGTCAAACTGTAAACCAGGGTTATTGGTTATGGCTACATATACCGTAGCTGTAATACAAATACATATGTAGTGGGATACTATCTTTTGCTATGCTGCACTGGTGTGTACCTAACGGAATACAGAACATCCATAGGAATCTAACATCTCCGAACTTGACTATTCCTACAAACCTTTTTTCGACAAAACCAGATTTTTCTCCTGTAAGATAAAAAGTAAAACTGCTAAAACTCTTTCGGTAATAAAACAGAATATGAGCCGTCAATGAAGACAACCTATAAATCGTCCACAAGGAATCTGCATAAGAAGTTTTAAAAGGAAAAAATAAGGATCCGAAGTTTTCTTTCATTCCAAAACTCTCTCTAGAGTTCTTAAAATAATATTTAGTCAAGAAAGAAAAAAAAGACCAAGGGATCTGGGCACTACTTGTGACAATGTAGGGTACATACAAAGGTAGACTTATGCTTTCAGATACATAGCAGTAGATACACCTCTCAGAAATCTCCAACTCAAAATTCAATGATCCATGTGAGCGCGCACTTTTTGAGTATCTTTAGTGGAACTGGAACTGGGAGCAGCCACACATGCATGCGTGTACCTAAAAACTAGTGGAAGACCAAGTTGTATATATATGGAACAATTTTCAAGATTAGCCACTCGCTGTACAATGGTAATGCCCACAGATCTTAGAATAATATGACGTTTCTATTCATAAATTATACATCTCGTTCTCGTCCTCGTCATCATAATGCAAAGTTAAATTCATACTGGCTCTGGCTCTAATGCTGGAGCTATTGGTAGTTAGTTTGGACCTTGTGAGATGAAGGAGTATGCTCTACACTCCACACACACGAGTTGTCAAAAAAGTTGTAATCAATAACGTCAAATGTTTAGTGGTACTCTAGCATAATCAAATGAGGTACTAACAGGAACCAGAACCAGAGTACCTAAGTGAGAAAGCGAATGTAAAATGACTGGTTCTGGTTCTGGGTCTGCAGTCTGTTCAGGACCAAATATAGACAAGATGCAGTTTCATCTCCAGTACCACTTTACAGAACTTGAATGATGCAGCTGAGGAAGAAAAGAATTTCAAGTAATAGTAAATAATACAAACGCAATATCCGTATGTGGAATACTGTGCTGTGTAACGGCTATTATTCAGTCTGCAACGGGGATACATATAGGTGTCTGAAACTATAACTGTGTCAGAATTCTCTATGTACGTGAGTGACCGACCACTCGCTTTCTTCAAGAATTTCTTAAACTTGTTCAACATTTTTTTATAAATATTAAATCACTTGTTGCCATCAACGTTTAAGGAAAAAAGAATTTATAGACTGTAATTCCTTGTCCATTACCCCATAATATCGTAAATAACGATTAATTACAAAAATAATTTTGAAATTACATATGCTATATAACATGTAGACAAAGGACAAAGAAAAACCTTTGGATTGGAATACCAGACCCAGTCCCAGACCCAGTCTCAGTGCCAGCAGCACTAGCAACATGAGCCACGAGTACGAGATGTGCCATGCTCAAATTTGGCATTGGCATTCCCTGGTTTACTAAACAATAGTAGTAGACAGAAATGTAGTTGGACTGATGTAATAAAAATTAATAATAGTGTTTGCAAATGAAATAATTTGTCACGAAGAAGATGAAGAAGCCTCTCTCTACATTCTACGTAGTTTGCACTTTCATATTACTGTGTAGATATGTGACTGCTGAGCCCTCCAATAAAATATATGTCCACATTTGCATACAACAGATTTTAAAACAACAGGCGTCGAGGGTCGAGGGCTCCTTTCATATCATTTAAAGAAATCTTCGATTCAGAAGCCTTTTCTTTACTGGATGTGGATGCTCAGACTACTAACAAAAGAGACCCCCTATAGCGTTCGTCTTAGAGTCAACTTTATATGAAGTGTCTTGCACTTTGGTTTTGGTCGTTTGCAGTTTGCAGGAAGGAACTTATTAATTCAACAGCACATCATAGGATATAAAATATTATGTGTACAGCCCAACCAACTGCCACTACTTCCCTTTTTTTGCACACCATTATTTACAACATATGTAATTATATCTATAAATGATAAAATCTTAAAATTTTAGTAGGTACCAGTTTCAGCTGCCCTATAAAATGTGTTATTGTATAACCAAAACATACTCTCTAGAATCTGAAAAGAGCGATGAGCAAAAGTGTACTGATGAATAATGAATTAAATATTTTGAAACTGAAGCAAAAACTGAAAGGAAACAAAATTTTAGTTTTGGGTTAAGAATTTGCATGGAAATAACGATAAGCATCTGCTCTCCATAACATTAAATTACAGAGAATAGAGCTCAGGACTGCGAACTGAATACTGAGCACTGAACACTGAATCATCACCATCAGCCTGCATTAAAGATGCTCGACACTCCTCCAGAATGCAGTTTCCTCTCTCACAACAAATAGGTCTCCCATATGTAAAAAGGATAGCGTTGTATAGGGCTTCATTTGTAATCTTTTTTGTTTTGTTTTAATCCTTATGAGACAACTGGGACAGTGGGAGAAGGGAATATCCCGCCGTATAACCTTCAACCTACTTAAGAAATAACGATATGAGAGGAATGATGTGACAGATAAGAAAAAATTAAACGACTCTGTAACCACACAAGAGTAATGTAATGTGTCGCTACTTCTATAGTATTTCGGATGTATAATTATATGTAATGTAGGCACATGAGTTCTATAGGAAATAAACATTCGCTCACTCGTCCTTTACTTTTGATTTCGAATGGAGTGCAATACTTATATAATAAATTTACTCAGTAAGACTACAAGATGAGATGAGATTGCCGGTCCGGTTTTGTATCTGAGGTGCAGCAATAATGTTTTCGCTTGTTTGTATTTTCCTATTTTTATTTTAATTGTAACTTTTTGTGACGAGACAAAGGCAAAATTAAAATCAGTCTCTGTGCAGAGATTTTTTGTAACATTAAGGAATTTGCAGCACATTCAATTTCATTAAATTTCTTTAAACTAATTAAATAAACTTGGAGATATTTACTAATAAACATACAACGTAATTTCTTAAATTAATTTTGTATGCAGTTCACTCTTTTGCTTTGCTTGAGCATGTTTAAATAATAAATAATTATATTCCCTCGAGAGCGCTCCTTTTCCCCACACTACACTGGTGCAGTGTGAGTAGTCTCAATTCTGTTTCTGTTTTTGTATTTTTGTACACAACTATTTTTAGTATCCCCAAAGCAAGATGCATGTTGCATGTTGCTTTGTTTAGAAACATTTTTTTCCCATTCCACTAAACTATGGGCTGCTCACCACCACACACAAAACTATATACGTGATGACATGGTCCTCCTCCCGTTCCTGTGAAAACCTTGTCCAGCTTCACAATGCAAATTGTCTTGCATGAATTTTTCTGTATTTCCCCTCTAGGGAATTGTGTTTCCTTTAAGACTACAACTACAAGAGGCTTTTAAAATATGGGGACAATGCAAATACAATTCGATGGAGAGGGATGCATGTGTGGAGAAGGATGCGTGTACACACGTATATAACTCAAGACTCAAGTGCCATAACGTATGTAACCAGGACACTTGGGAGGTAATAGGATATGTGGATACGTCTCGTCGTCTCTCCAGTCTACTTACTACTACTACGAGTTCTATAATACTTTGTGTGAATTTAACTCATAAAAAAATACCAGTTTCAACGACTTCCTTTCACGATCTCAAAAGCCCTACTACCACTACTACCACTACTACTACTCCCATCTCCAGCGCTAGCGAGTCAGACCAGGCCAGGCCAGGCCAGGCAGTGCGAGTATATTTGCATAAATTGTACAAAAAAGCTCGAGCGAATTATGTATGTATGTGTCATGTCCTGACACTACCTACTGAGCTTATATGGGGGACCTACCTACCTAAATCAGAGTCAAAATCAGCATCCGACACATACTTGCACTTCCTGGCCATGGTCATTCAGTCGTCCTCTCGTCGCTGCGTCGTCTTTGTTTTGCCGTGGCTCTTGTCGTCAGGAGTGTAGTACCTGGTACTGGTGTAGAGCATCCCAAGCCGAACATCGACATAATATGTACAAGAGACAAGGACTGATATGGCTAAGCTCCACTCATGCATCATGTAATTACATTCATAAAATATAATTTTACAAAACAAAATTCTGTCCCATACACGAGAATCTATCAAAAGTCAAAAAGTATATGCACTGATATTTCATTTGCTTCCAGTTGTTTCACTCATGTACATAATCGCCCAAATGGCCTCATCGGCCTCATCTATACAACCAAAGTACAACATATTGACCGGCCGGACTATATACAGACAGACAGGACCAGGACATTAAAAACACATGAAACATGACATGCCCAACATCAAAACGATTCATGAAGGCACCGCACCGCAACCATCATCTTCACGTTTACTACTATGAACATGAACACGCTCGCCCGCCATGCAAAGGCAAAAATATACGAAAAAAAAATAAAATACAGAAGATGACACAGACATTTTAAAAACTAAATACGGACTTCAAAATTCATGGCAGAAACAACCCACAATTATAATATGTGAATAACAATGCTTTATAATTCAATGTAAGAAACCTAAGGGAAAAAAATTGTGTTCATCAAGATATCACGCTAATAATTACAACTAGAATGATAATGATGTCATAACAAGATCTTTGATGAATCTGCAAGGGAATTACAGGTAATTACTAGTTACATACACAACTCATTAGCGGACAAAAGAACAGCTGGTTCTTCTTGAACATGATATTACAGAGCGAAACCTAATATGGACACGGGATGATTTCAGTATGTATTTCAGTAGCAGAGTCCCGTCATTATTTCAGGAATAATTATAACGATCTATGTATTTGAGAACACAATTAACATAAACTAAATGAAGCGGGACGGGGTTTGTTAGTATAGACAAGATTTGCAAGTATGAGATGGCTATTCATTCAACGGCTAAAAATTCCTGCCTCCTGTCTATGTAAGTTGTGTATGTTAACCTAGGTAGTACATAATTATATTTATGTGTTATTAACTGTAATAGAAAAAGTCAGCAAGTCAGAAGAGTTTAAAAAAAATCAAGAAAATGTTGAGAAAAAGAATGGAGTGAAAATCAAAACACAAATCATGGCATATCCTACCCCCTATAAACAAAACTTAAACAAAAGAAAAGAAAACAATATGAAATTGTGGACAGACTGATAGACCAGACAAACCTGGACCAGAACCAGGGCCAGGGCCAGGCGGACCAGCCTTTTGCCAGCCAAACTATGGAAATGCGGCAAAGGCATAAGGGCGATAGTGATAAAACAACATGACGTGGATTAGCTCTCCGAAGCCGAAAAATCCAGTATTGCTAGTTTTAAAATTTTAATGCTATTTCATAGTTGTTCACTTAAGACAAGGAGATGATATTACTCCTGTACATTGTATAACGAGGATGTCAAGAAGAAAGAAAAAGAAAATATAAACTCTCCTCTCTCACAAGCTCTCACTCACACACAGTTCTTCCTACTCGACGTTGACGTAAACGTAAAGTGAGATTGCCACAAAGCGTACACATAAGAGCGTTGAAGTGAGTATTACCTTTCAGAAGTCATAATCATAAATTCAAAAAAATTTTTACATTTTATATAATATTATGAGTCAACGCATACTACACACATACAGATACTCCAGGAAAAATAAACGATCTTGTATTTGAAAATTAAACTATGAACCTTTAGACAAAGTAAAATATACAGTGTAGAGATCATAGAGTCTCTCTTGTCTTTTAATGACTAAACTGCGTTACATGCAGTCAACGGGGTAATAATCTACACAGTATTATTTACCTTCACTCTACTCTGTATTTGCTTAAAGGAATACCTGTTGGTTTTTTCATTTTCTTACCAGATTAAAAATCTCATTTTTGTTATAGCCCTATAACCCAAACCAAAATGCCTCGCATAATATATGTAGCAGGCTCTGTTTATTATACTCATACCCATAATACCCATAATAATGATATATTCTTAAAACATAAAACAACAGAGTCCCGTATAAAAAACATCTATTACTTCAAAACTCACTATAGTCAGACAAATTACAATGTAAATGTGTATCAAATATCGAAATATCCCCCCAAAAAAACTGAAATAATAATGGTGTGGTTAAGTATTCAGTTCAATAGGAATGATTATAACTATCATTATCCCTGCTTATAAGGCGTGTGTAAAAAACACTAAAATTAAATTTGATTGATTTTCCATGTGACCTAAAGTAGGTCGTGTCGCACGTATACGTCTCTGCCCGCGTCCCCGTCCTTCGCTGACCAAGACCAATCGAATTATGATCCCTATCATTATATTGCCATAGCTCGCTTGCTCAAAAATTAAAGACATGTTGTTAAACGATAAAGTGATGTTATTATTTACTATATAGAGACAGAGACCATAGCACTTACGATTAGCACAGTGCCTGTTTACATAGTTGAATTTGAGCCTGAATATTGAGCATTATAGCAAATAGGAAAAGGAACCTCGCTCAGTGATATAGCCGTACTATTTACTAGTCAGTCTCACTTTGACTCTGACACGACTCTATAGCTATAACATTGAGAATTGGGACTGACTGACTGACTTGAGTGAGTGAGAGTAGGTGCTCAGGCAGGACATGGTGTTTTAAATGGAAATGGACGTGATAGAAGTGGTGGCAAGAGGGAAGATAGGAGTGTAATTGAATGCAGTGCGTGGGACGAATAACGAGTAGTACTTAATTAAATGAAAAACCACAAGTTTATTTTCGAGAGATGATTAAATCAACCTCTGACTGGTTTATCTTCATAAACAATGCAAATTCTGACTGACTAATCCTGTGGAATATATTAACAATAAATAACTAATAACACGTTCGAGCCGCAGCGCATTGCATAGTCCAAGTCGAAATTCTATTATACACTGTCATATGTACTCTGTGTGTAGTAGTGTAAAGGGTTCATTCCACACCTTGTCTCTCTCTCTCACACACACACACACTCGTATTACCAATCAAGGATCAAAATGAAAAAAACGAATCCAAAAAAGATTTTCATTATTACCATCCACCATACATAGTAGGTAGTCCATACTGTACAATTGAGCTCTGAATAAAAATACGATACAGTTTCGTTCTTGTACAACAATATATATTACAAACTATAAATGGAAGTTTTTTTTAGAGACTCTCCACACTTCAATCTTGAAATGGGCATTAACAACAAAGTAATTACATTATTTAGATTATTACACGAAAAACATAAATAGCAGTTTTTGCACAGTCACATAGGATCATGACTATACGTTTCTGTAGTAATAATATATGTATTTAATCCTAATGATATAGGTACTCATGTATTTGCATTGAAATGAAAATTTAAATCAGAGATTGAAGAAAAAAAAAGGCAAAAAAAATAAATTACACACGAAGGAGAGTTATGCTAATATTGAACATATAGACATCCTTTCACACTTTCGTCCGTGCCACAATTCACAGTCTCAAAATCATGTTTAAGCCTTAAAGCTATTATTGCAAATCTCTCCCAGTAATACATTCATCCAAGTTTACATTTCCATGAGCCATCAACTCTTCTCTGTGTCTGTGTGTGTCTGTGTGTGTGTGTTGACGCGTCCAACTTTTCTTAAGTGACGACACTCGTACTGTACTGGTACTGGCTGACTGGTATGGTGTGACTGAATACAGGAAGTTAAACGAATTCGTACTTCTCATTTCTCAGTCCAAGTCGTACACGTAGTCGTCATGTTATGCCCTTAAGGATGTGTTCTGTTGTATGTCGGTGCCGGTGCCGGTGCCGGTGCCGCGGTGTTGGTTCCGGTCCCGGTTTGGATGTGATGTCTTCGCGCTTAGCGAACAGTTAAAAAGACACTATCTTTCTCGCTCTCTCTCTCTCTCCCATCAAATGTCAATAGGGACAGGGAGATAATGTTCATTTCGTTCGTTTGAGTCAATATTAGAAAACCCGCTGAATGCACATATAATATAGACTGTAAAGGGAAGGACTGAGAACTCAACTGACTAGTGAGTGAGTTACTCATCCATGAATGGCGAAGAAAATGTAGACACAATATGGTAATTTCTGTTATTTTGTCAACGCAATGCTATGCACCCCTGTGTCAGCATCTCAGCACTCGAGCATCAGCCAATGTACATTGCCATATAGCACCAAAACCAACACCAAAAATAGAGAATCTGAACGAACACTGATATATTATGTAAACCATCCATATGGGTAAAAATGGAACAGAAACCGAGGAGAGTTGAACTGCCTCCGTTTAAATCCAAATCCAAACTCCAACTCCTACTTAACACAAGACCTTACGTCTTACAGCTACAATGTATTATCATACTGTGACACTTATACATCTATACTAAATACTAGGAGCTGCCTATACCCATAGCCTTAGTCATCATACTCGGATCGTAGATTTTGTTGTCTTCTTTCTTGCCTTCCCTTGTCGTCTCACTTGGCCTTAGTTATTAGCCAAAACTAATGAATACTTCCGTAGTTTGGAGTTGAAGAGCTGCTGTAAACAAGTGATCCAATGTTCGTTATTATGTACAAAATGGAGGCGAGTGTGTGGAGAGCCGTTGTGTAGCCGTTGCCGTGGCGTATATATGCTACACATTATGCATAATATATTATGCTCTGTCTGTATATTCTTCCGCTCTCTCGTTAGCCCGCTTATACACTCAAAACAAAAAACCCTTTTTCCATCGCATCGTCACTACTTTTGACTTTCTTTGACTTCCTCTTTCGCCTTCGTCCCATATACACTGTGTATCCTCTTTAACTCCTCATAATTCTTTTCTCCCAAACTAAATGAGCTGTGACTTCCATTAACATCTCATGTACAGAGGCTAATGCTGAAACCTGGAAAAAATCTAGTGCTAAATTATGGATAAGGAATGCACACACCACTATAACTGCATTAGATTTTCTCCCTCATGGTATCATTATCATATTGTGCAGTGCACTAATATTTTGATATTAGTGATATCACAAAAATTACAATGAATTTTGATAGTACAGATATAGTGTAGAAACATGTATGTAAACTACGTAGACACTATGCATTATTTTTATTGCACTGTGCATGGGCATAAAGTAGATAAGCATAAAGTTATAATGCTGTTCGCTCCGGAACCCCAGCCTCAAAACCTCAAGTGATCCAACACATTATTAGTCTAACCAGATTTCAGTATTTCAGTGTCGACCTGAAGGCTTGAAGCGTTTGGAGCGGGCGTCTTTTAGGAGGAACGGAAAAGGACATTGAATGAGGACGTTTTATTTTCTTAAAAACCTAAAACACTATATCCTCCTATATTTTACATCCACAATTCACAATCGATCCTTTTTCCTTTGGATTTTCACAATGCTATCCCTCTTCAGTGCCTTGAGTCTTGAGTGTGTTTAGTGTTCAACACATATATATAAAATTTAATAGATCTTTATTACACTGGAGGTTTTTACGGAGTGAGTGAGTGAGCTAAGCTGAGGGACCAAGACAGCGTAGTTTGAATTATTGGAGTCGTCCATCTTTCTGGCTGTAAACATCCCAATCTGATATGATGGAATTTCAAAACGCCCTATTTATATTGTGTTCAAGCTGAGGACTTGAGGAGGGTTTAGAAGTAGAAGCTGTCCTTATTCTTTCAAAGTTGTCGTTACAAGTTATAAGGGCCTCACTCGGTGAACATAAAGATCGATATCTCCAATTCTACAGGGACAGTGCCAGTGACATAGTGCCTATATTGCATATAGGAAATTACTCATACAGTATACATGTGCTTGTACCAACAGTACTCAAACCTCAGGTCTCGGAAATATGTGTCATTTTAATTGACTCTAAACTTCATACGAATGATACATGTGATTGCTGTATTACTCACCTGGCCAAAGCCAAAGCCAGGGCCAGGACCAGAACCAGAGTGAAAATTAGTGTGACTGACTATGGGACGTACCGGCACCGGCACCGGTGAATATATTTACGTGTCCGCCTGTACTAATATTAATACTGCCAAATGTAGCCCTACGTGACTCTGTGTCCTATTCTTTATAAATAATAAGTGTGTCTTTGTCATTCTTCATTGCATTGTTCTTGTACTCGCAAAAGTGAAGAATTTATGAGTCATTACGGGCAATAATAATAAGCGTACGTATTAACTCAATTAGTTCCATAAACCAAATACAAGGTATTGTACATAAGAGTGGGATTTGCCCATTACATGTTATGGATTACCATAATTTGAACTTCTTGAGAACTATGAGTATTAAAGCCCCGTCATCGTCATCGTCATGTCATATAGCTATAACCATAACCATACTAACGGCAACGGCAAATGGCGACCAGCTATCAATCAGAATGTGAATGACGAGACACGAGAAAATGACTACATTAGTAAGAGCAGTACAACAGTCAAGTGCAGGATGCATTCGAGATAAATCACAGATCACATCATACACATAGCCCAGCCAAATTATTTTTTACTACAGTAAATGATCCTCATAATGGTCATGTTTACATTTTTATGGCTGATGAATCCGACTAAATCTGTGATTTTAAAAAATGACACACAACATCTTTTTTTACTGGTATTCAGATGCGATGCCGATGCCGATGGTGTGACTCAAAGGCACATCCTTCATATGAGTGCAAGTGCAGTCAAAATACTTAAATACCGGTATGTATATGGAATATGAACGTATCTTTAAACTAAAATGATTTAAAAAAAGATATGTACCTAAGTTCTTTACAATTCAGATAATTACATAAATAACGCGATCTAAATGTATATGTGTCGAAAAGAATGATAGGAGGAAGACCATAACACGATATCTAAGAAAAACAAGAAACAAAAATGAAAACAACCCACCCAGCTTACAGCTACTGCTGCTCCCCTATGCATAGTCCCACACAAAAAAACAAGACAGAGACAGAATAGTCAAACTTGAAAAGTCAAAAAGAAAAAAAAAGAAATCTCCAAATCCAATATATACCTTGTGCTATATATATTCATGTATTGTGAGTGTAATAGAATACAAGACATGAACTAAAAGGAATTCATTCCTAATCCGATAATAATTTAGGGTAAAGTCCTTGCCGACAATATAAGTGTCAAAGGAGAGCTCGATTTGATTCCTCTCGGATTTTTTTCCCTCTCTCTCTGTCTCGAAATCATAACTATAATATCCCATTGCCATTCATTCAGTCATCACGGTGCATTCAGCTTTCACCTCCGACGAACTTCCTGTGGCTTCGCTCACATTTTTATTACATCGTCAAGAGAATCATTCATTCTCCTCATATAGAAGAAGAACGGCCGAACTTGGGTGGAAAGCCGAGCTGAGAGACTTAGGGCATAATACAACAGAGTCATACTAATAGAATATATTACTTAATGACTCGTCGTTCTTTGGAGCTCAAAATAAATACAATATGCATATGTACATACTGTATGTACACACCATGGTATGTTGCTTTCATGACCAAAACATCAAATCGTGTCAGGAGGGGAATATATAATAATTGTAATGATAATAATATAGTCATACATCCACAGTTCTACACTCTACATTTACCATGTAGCTTAGCTACACTTTATTCGTGAAAGCAAAGGAGATGAGAAGGAGAAGAATGGGAGAGATTCATAATTGTGAAGTGAACCAAAGTCCTCTTGGTCACAGCTGCAGAGAGGATCATCATATCATTTCTCAATTGTACAACGAGCTCTAAACGTTACGTTCCACTCAAACTCACGCACAGCACAGCGGTATAGGATATATATAGCTATCATAAGGATAATGATACGAAGCTATGTATTTATTATATTGGATTTGAATTTGGTTCACAAGTAAAGGTACCTACCTACACCTACTATCTACCTCCAGTTTCACAGCTACTTTTAGAAACACTATTAGTTAAGATGACTATATAGGAAATCTAAACTTGTGCCTATATTGAAACTCGTTAAAAAAATAGGAGGCTGCGGATATGGATAAAGTATGTAAGTCAGGATGAGATATGTGTAGAATGAAAGAGTGCACGAGGATATTTTTTAAGATTTATAATTCTTTCTCCTTATCTATCCATCGAACCACTGGTGGCCTCACACAGAGACATAAGCATCACGATAAATGCTTTGTAACGACCAAAAGGCTCTTCTTAATATTCTTCCTTACATTGTGCTGAGGTGATTCAATCCTTGTCCTGAAATATAATCTGTAATCAGTCTGCAGTCTCCATCCCCATGCTCCAAGTGTCCATATGCTATTATGGTCTATTATTCTATTATAATATGAGAGATGGGACCTACACTAAAGCTACGGCTACAGCTACAGATTAAGTAGACGCAGTCTTCTAGAAATGAAAAAGTGAGCCCTAAAGAATCAGTAGTGCTTTTATTGTGCTATCTGTGCACAACGTACTTACGCACATTTTACCTACCTACTCGTTTTATTTTAGTATATAAAAATAGATTTTCTACTGCTGCAGAAAAAACGGAAATGGAGAGGTAAAAAAATTAGCTTATTGCTTGAGAAAAAGTTGATATCCATTTCATTTCAATTTTTTCTCTGTGATGGGCATGGGACATGAGTTGATGATTCAAATTTATTAATTTAAAAAAATCAGAGATGTAGAGACGGAATCGAATTACTTGAGTACCGACAATAAATTAATGAGCTTAAAGATTAATATACAATTTAAATTTTTAACTGTTTAACCCCAGGAAAATAAAATCAGGATCGGGATTTATGTGCATTAAATTGACCGAAAACATGGGCTTGGTATTTAACGATGCTAGACACTACTCCTACAACTTGTACAGTGTACAGCTAGCTATACTATACCTACCAACACAGATATTGAAAGTGCAAGTACTAAAGGAACCGTATCGAGGCCGCTACCACTGCGCCGCTCAAGCGTAAAATGTTCTTAAGATGGTGGGTGACTCGTTTTGAAAAGGTGACTTGATCTTTAGCTTTATCGTCTGAAACTAAAGTAGATGTCAGTTGTCACTTTTATGTAATTTTATTTGAGACATTCGTTTTTGGCTTGTAGTATGCACACGCACATAAATTGAGCATTTCATTTATTCAATACCATATTATATTATATAATAGCGATACTGATTTACTCTGTCTCTGTCTGATACTCTGATATACGCTTTCGTTGATTTTATTGAAAGTTATCAAAAGACGACAGAGCCTTCACTAATCTGATATCTGGATACACCCCTTGTCCCAAAATGTCAAGTTCATAAGAATACTAAATGTCTGCTCGACAGCTAGCGAAGCATAAATTGTGGTGTCACAAATGTCAACGAAAACATTTACTGCTCTCTTCTGCGAAAAAAAACTTGAGTGTCTCTCTGTTCTGTCTCTGTGTCCGGGCCCGGAGCACGTTTGCAGTATTTCATGTTCATATCACCATCAAATCAGAAGCTGTCCATGTTCAAATCATAGGTTACGTGTATCCAAGTACATTCTACAGCCAAGCTAATTTATCTCTTTTTGTATGTATTTAATCCATTGTTTTAGTTATGTATATTATCAATATCTTTATACGACCGCTTAAAAAGCTGAAAGGAAATATCAGTACTCCCAAACCTTTCCCCACAAATTAGTAAGCAAAATATAAACACGAAAAAAAAATGTGTGGTACTAAAGTTCCAACCGTAACCGACTCAAATCGAATCAAATGAACTTCAAAAAAATATTAGTAGAAGTAGTTGTAGAATTTTCCTTGTCAAAACATGTATTTCCTTGCTTAGATTTTAGCATTGATTGCTTTCCACACATGGGAACATATAATAATTTTTATATTTATTTTAATTTCATTCCATTATTCATTATTCTCTCAAGCGTCCTTGTTCTCTTTCCCTGTACATTGTTCACTACAAAAAGCATCCAGAGTTGTGCTGTATCAGAATGGCACACCAACGTTTTGAGCAATTTAAGTCGGGCTTGAGTTTATTTGACGGGGAAACTTTGTCACCTTTAAAGTTAAGTGTGTCCCCTGCAGATTCATATTATCATATTATTCCATGAAATTTAAGAGTGGGGATGACGAGAGTTAGGTCAGAAAGTCAGAACTCAGTCAGAAGTAGTCATGTTCATGTCCCTGCATTTTTTGTTGTTGAATTGCTATTTCTTTCATATTATTATATTTTAATACACACTAACACAATGGGATCCCTTTGTCTAAATTAGATTTTATGTGTATGCCTATATGAGAAAACTGTGACAGTGCAAAAGAAGCTGGCAAATCATAAACTATCAGACCAGGACCAGGACCAGAGCCGAGCCTACGATGTCACAGAAAACAGAAAGGTATAAGTAGTTACAACGACGTAACGTATAGTTATTATTACATTGTTCGCTACATTTATAACCATAGATGTGATTTGTGGAATGCTTTATCCATTCCTATATGCCAATATCGTCCAAAGGATAAAACAAGACGAAGATTCTTGAAAGAGTATAAACATTGAAAATTGGAACCAGTTCCAATTCAAAATGCAAACAGGCTACTTACTGCAAAAAGAATGAATCGGCACCGTGCCGAAAATACCGAAGCCGAAAGACCAGGAACAACCCACATTGCATTGTGATGAGTTCCACTACTTGGCATTAATATTTGACAATTCTAGATTTCAACGTATGCAGGAATGCATAGCATGCAGTTAGAGTTCTAAATACAGTTGTAGAATAATTATTATAAGTACCCTATAGGTATATCAGTAGTTAATAGAGCTCGTACCAAAAATATCTGTGTGTTTATGTATTCACACTACTTAATTATACTCATCGCCCAGTACACGTGAGTCTATTTACTGCGCTTCTTTTAAACCCATATTATTTGGCCGAAATGCTAAATGTGTAACTTAACCATAGATCCCGCAGTTCATACATCAATATTTGGATGAAATCTTGGAAAAACCTTGGACTGGGTCCATAACTCAAAAACATGTATAGTGCATTACTTAATTGCACTCGGCTGCTAAAAACTCTCAACTAAAATGGGTGTCTCTCATAAAGTCAAGTAATAACTTGTATGGATTAGACGGAAGTCATTCATGAGCCAATCAAGATAACTTCAACTCTCTTTTCAACTATAGACGAACATATTTCCGAGACCACTTTTTTGAGAGAGTCAAGGAAACCTTGGCAATGGAAATGGTAACCTGCATTCAAAGATGAACTCGAATTCGAATATATATAGGTATACCAGCTGTAATCTGTAATAATGTTTCTGGGGTTCCATATGCTAGCATCCTAGCATACAATATCTGTAATTTCTTACATAGGACCTTTCCTATATATTAAGGTGTAGGAACTCACGATTAGATAGATATACTTATACAAGACTATACGACATACAAAATCTATACACGAAAGGAGCCGTCGTCAAAAATTCCTCGTGAAGCTAACAGAACTTTTGTTAGTAAAAAGAAGTGCTTGTTTTTTTTTCACCGTACCTCATTTTTCCTGTCGTCTCTCTCTCTCTCTCTCTCTCTGAGTAAACTACGCCTATAGAAGCTAAAGAGCACCTCGAGATGTGACACCCAGAAAGTGTATAGTAAATTTTTTTTTAACATTATTTACAGACAACGGCACGCCATAAACTTCAAAACTACATTTCTTCTCCATTTCACATGTACCCTACCTACCTAAAACCTACACAAGACAGAACACAATACAATCTATAAGAATGAGTGTGTTTGACTCTTTACTTAACCGCTAACACTAACATTATTGTGGAGAACAGGAATTCTGAATTCTATGGTCCTCACACACTCCTTCCGAATTAAACCAAGAGTGTTACAGTGGCTTACAACCCACAACAACACAGTCTTATATCTCAAGTTAAATCTTGAACTTGTATTTAACATTAGCTAATTAAATTTGGATTTTGATCCACCCTTTCGGTTCAGAACCTTAATGCATAGCACTGTAGAAAATAGAACGGACAGAGGTTACGTAATCAAAAATTACGATAGAATTTAAACGTGATGGAAATATAAGTTTATTTTTACTGCTCACTGTTATAGCTGTCAGTATTGTTATATTGGGACTATGAGAGTTGGAGTTGGAGAGGAAGGAATTACAATTACCTAGGTAGGTACATATGCAATTTTATTTGTACTACTAACCCCCTGGAAAATCATCTCAAACATTTTACAATTCACACATTCCAAATTCAATTTTACCCCAAACCAAAACGAGAACTATAGAGATGGAAGAAGAAGTCATAGTGGGTAGTTTTGCCTTTGGACTTTTGAAGTTTTGAACTTTGAAAGTTTTGTAGATTGTGGGTACACAAATATACAACAAGGGAAGGAGAGAGAATAGAATAGAACAACAAATTGACGTGCAGCGGGATCACTAACTATTCTTTTGTATTCAATAGAAACTGACAGTCCAGTGCCAAGAACGGTGTTAAAAATTCTTCAGGTTTAGAGTTAGAGAGCACACCACTGTCATAGCCCTGTACTTACCTATCACCTATACATAATAATATGATGTAATTTTGTCGGTCGGTCGGGACCGATGCCGATGCCGATGCCATAGAGACGATGACTGGTACTGGTCCTGGTCCTGGTGCCGGTGATCGTAAAGGGAGTTTGAGCTACGGCACTACGGCTACGGCTACGGTTATGAGTATTTCATTTTAGAGATTTTTTCTTCCCTCGTAGCTCTTATGCTCCTACAATTTACATCATTCAAACATTGACGCGTAAGTCCCATATACCTATATGATGTAGTTGATATACGGATATACTCTGTGTGTATGTGTGTATGAAGCCATAATAATAAAATAATAATAAAGTGTTTCCCTCTCCAAATGTAGGGAGTAGGGAGTAGGGATTTAAGGACGCTGCGCTATATAGGTATCCAGATCCAGCTCCAGCAAATGCCTTTGACAGGTTTTACTATAAATGATCCTATAAATTTCAATGAATTAGTACACATAATTCATTCAAGGCCGATAAATAACTCCACTAGAAAATTTCATTTTATAATGTATGTGAAGAATATATATATAGAAACTGGGGCTGTATATAGTGTGGTATATAGCACTATAGGGAGTATGGAACGAAAATAACCTTTACAATGCAGTGAGAGTGTATACTTAAAATTAGTTGGAAGGTGAAAAGTATACACGTCCCAAGTGAGGCCTCGACCCACGTCCTTATTAAAATTATTATTGAAAATGTAATTGAAAATTTGGTTTCGGTTTCGGTCTTGGTTCGTTACTAGTTTTCGTTTCTTGTCAAACCAGTGTGAGTGCTATGCTATGGCACCAGGCAGGACGAGTTTCAGTATTTGTTAAGGGACCACAGTGAGGTCAGAAGTTAGTGTGAGGAAGTTGGCGTGGACGCTGACATTGACGGCAATAGCTCCATTTATAGCATTACATTATTAGGCCTTCGTTAGTTTATGCTATTCATTATATTTACAATTTACTATTTACACCGCTGCTGGATTTTTTAAAACTAAAAAATACACATGTAAAATGCACAGGAAAATATGGATTGGGATTTTGGGATTGGAGGCAATAGCGTTGGATGATGGAGTAAAATTGAAAAATTGAATTTATCAAAAAATTTGATTGATATGACTCTACTTGATTACATTATGTCTACATTTTATTCCTAGACACATACAAAAACAGAGGGACTGCGCGACTGCGACTGGTGAAGACGAGCTCCCCCCGTCGAGGTCAAGGATGCAGTCTCTAATCTTGAACGTGCATTATTTTATGACTGTGTGTGTGAGAGATAGCGAATTGAAAACTACAAAAACAATAGTGATCCACCGTTCCTCTGTCTTCTCCAGTTTCCTATATAGTCTCCAGTGAACGTATTTAATCTTGGAGTTTTTTTTGTAATGTCATACGGTCATACACAATGCAATGCACGTCAACTGCTGTGAAATCTCAGTCAGTCTTGCGTCTTACTACAATTATAGAGGTATGTGGAACAATTATATATATACATATAATTTATCTAATGGTTAGTATAGGTACCTAGCACTGCCTATAGTATAGGAATAGTACTCATCCTTAAATATTGATATAAGGAAAACTCATGTTAATTACTGTGCCGTCAGTTGTAAAAACTTTGGCTCACTTGTATCTGTAGTCCAAGGCAGGGGCCGAATTCAAAGTCCAACGTAAAGTACCTATACCTACATAACAGACTATATTATATGTCTAATTATGTCTTATTGCACATGTATGTACCTAATTATACATAAGTATAGGTATAGGTAGTTTAAAAATTGTGTTTATGCAATCAATAAAAAATGTAACCCACAGAAATTTTTTTCGGCACACAGGCAGAGGGTCAAAAGCCGATAAGAAAATAAATCATCACAGCGGCAGCTAGTTCTGGCTGTAATGGTAAATGGTAGTGCGCGGTAATCTATTCAATACTATAAAGCCAAAGGATACGCGAGTAAAACAACCTGCGAAGAAGTCAGTCTCTTCATATTATTATTATTACTATATGAGCAAGTCTAATTTTTCATTATTGTATTGGTTAGTTGGAGTTGGAGTTGGAGTTGCGGGATTGGAATTGGAATAGAAGAAGAAAAAAAATTAAACGGATTTCACGGATTGTTTCAAAAAGGTCTTGGATTTCCTAGTCAATCCAGTGGAACCACTAGACAGCCAGAGAGGACCGTTCAGTTCAGTTCAGTGCAGAGACTCAAGTGTCATCTGAGACTGCGTTTACGTTTTTTTTGTACGCTATGCATACATGTAAGATGTGAGAACCTCCCTCCACTTCTTCTAAGACAAGTCAGAACGTATTATTATGTAACCTACATATGACATATATAGGAAATCCAAACTTGATATGTATGTAGCTGACTGCATGGACTGGACGAAGACGAAGAGGAAGGATTGGGGGTAGAATCAACATTGGAATTGGAAGAACGCATATATCACACTGAGAGACGAACCTATACTATAATATAATTACTATCTATGTGGTGTGCAGTGTGTTTTTAGCTGATGCATTCACCAACGTACATCCTTAAGAATAAGTTTTATTTTAGCTGTCGACTGTCGAGTTTGGAGGAAGGAAAACAATATACAGATAGACACATAGATGCCTGGACTGAAAATCCAAAGCCAGATCCAGATCCAGATCCAGATTCAAGCAAGCGAACCATATAGCATTAAAAAAATAATGTAATGTAAGAGAAATGAAATACGAACTCCTCCTGTCACTAATACATATTTAATAAATACAAATTCAAGAAAATCTGCCCACAAACCCTACAGAGAAAATTATAAAGTATCTACCTACCTAGGTACCTATAGTATGTTCATGCTATAATGGATGAGCCCCATATAATTACGCTATACATATAGCAATGTATCCGTTACGGATGTAATTAGATGTGTAATGTGTAATTATATGTGTGTGTGTGTTGGAACATTCACACAGTGTCTCCCAACCCACTCCACTACGACTTCGCTCGTTCTCGTACTGATTTACTGATACACAGTATAATATGGACTTTTTTGAACGTCGACTCTCTTCTTTTTTTTGTCACGCGCATTCAAATAATTATATAAACATATATCACCATTACCATTATCAAGCCATCAGATTCTAATTCAGGCATTCATACTTTACTCAACAAAGACCTTCGTGTAAGATCTACCTACACACCACATTTTAAATATACTCAAAATTCGAATGTATGTACATATACAGTTAGAAAGGTGACCAAAATTCTGTTTTTGATTTTGTCACATATATAAGTTCATTGCAACTTTAGCTCCATTTAACATTACAACGACTCCCTCTATAAAAAGAGTAAACATAGCTAATTTGATTTTAAATTAAATTAAAAACACGTACATTCAGATTAATTTAATGGACGTCAAAAACTAAAGTAGGTAATTAGCTAGTTTCTTTACGAGAAACAGACTCAGGTCTGAGGAAAATATCACTCCCACGGGAAATCATTTTTTTTGAGCGGCTGACGACTGTATGCTTCAGACTATGCAGTACAACACCAACGCAATGTTACGTGATGATACTCTTTTAGTTGTTTTTACTGTATTATTATTGTAGGACAAAATGAGACTGACACACACACACACGACCGCCGACGACCGACGACCGACGACATGCCATACCATGCCATGCGACTATGCCACTGGTGATAAAAATAAAGAATTTATTTAGAATTTTCCCGTTGACATATTTGTTCATTTGTGAGAGAGTATCAATCCAAGGAGACATTAGAATTATTAGTATGTTTTCTCCGAGAGCATAATATTATTATATAATTGCATATATATTTGTGAGCATGACTGAATCTAGTTCACATTTTGGCTCAAGACCCCGAGACCAAGAAATATCACATGCCGCAACTGTAGTAATGAGGTAACCTTATTTCACTTGGAGAAGTGAATAAGCATTCAGAGAATTAATGATCCCCAAATTAAGACATGGAAAAAAAAGAAGAAAAATGAAGGGAAAACTATTTTTTTAAGTAGCTTCAGGGCAATTATGTAGATTGTAGATGGGACTAACAGTAATAGAAATAGTAATAGCAATAGTCATAGAAATTGTGAGAAAGTATAGTCTCAAAGTTTAGAGGCCTTATTACAAGTTAATTTAAACTTATTTTTGGAGTGCCCTCTTGGCCCTGGTACGGTCTGCGGTCTACGGTGCCGGTTCCGGTGCCGGTACCGTTTACATTTTCTCACACGGTGTCACTGTCAACTGCTGGAATGGGAAGTGGGGAGGGCATTTAAGGTAGTAGGTACGTATGTATTAACTTCACTTTAGAATTAAACCGAACCGATTAAATTATATTTTGTAATTATAAATTGAGTTGTTGACTGCTAACTGTAATGGATTCCCGTCATTCTCTGACTGTTTTACTCCAGAAACGTCAAATACTGATATCTCTAAAAGTAGGTAGGTAGGTAGGTATATCAACTATCTACAATCTACATATCTGTACAAGCAGTTACAGTTTTTTAGTTCTAGCTTCTAGTCTAGAATTTATTTGACTTCGGCCCGGCTTTGGCTTCCGCCTTTGGGCTCCCTACTCCGCAATCTCTCTCTCTCAAAGAAAAAAAAAGAAGTAAAAGTAACCCAGTGCGAAAATAGAGTGATTCAAATTTTAAATGTGAGGTCTGTCTGTCTCACAATCTGACTCTTCTGATTCTGACGCTGGACTGTTTGAAAGGCGGCTGAGTGGTTGGTGTTGGTGTTAGTGTTGGTTCACTTTTACTACAAATATGTCAGAATTCGTTATCGTTAGAGTTGAGATCCAAATTGAGCTTACAAATGCTTAGCCCTCCGTCCTCCACCACTGTTTTGTTAAATACAGTTCTCTCTACAGCCCAGAGAGTCTACACTATTAATCGTCTCATAATCATGAAAAACCGAAAGGGTAAAAAAAAGTTGATTAAACTTCAAATGAAGGGATGACACGAACAGAGTTCCATGTAAGGACATAATTTCACTGAAACTAAGCTGGATTTGGATTTTGAGTTGTGAATAAAAGGATTTTGAATGTTCAATCTTGAAGGAATTCACTCTCCATCTCCCCGCTCGCTCACTCACTCACTCACTCACTCACTCCCTCGCCGAGAATGAAACAGAATATTGAAGCAACCGAAATACGTGAAGTGTGAATAAAGTGTCCGTGTTACAACGTGTGTCTATATGAACATGAGCGGACAATGTTATTCCAGTACATATGTACATAATTAAGCATCTCAAGTGGAGGAACAAGTTGCCCATCATGGTCATGTGGATCCAGGATCCAGTCCCAGAGCTCGAGACTCTGATTGTGAGTCTCGAGCCTCATAAAGAAGCTACATACGGAATATACGGACTGTAAACACATTTTCAAATGGACTCATTTAACCATTTAGATAAGGTAGGTCCCTTGAGGAGAGAATTCAGGAGTCGCTTTTAGTGTTTTGGGAGTGCATCACATCATAATATCCTAGCAGTCATATGGAGAATATCTTTACCACTCAAAAGCCGCTGATGATCCTCTTCTTTTTCGGACATATTTTTTAACTTGCATTTTACGGAAAAAAACACAGGGAACAAATTACTACAAAGAGTGGAGACCAACGTCTTTCTTAAACACCATATATGACACGCGCCCAGGAAAAGAGAGGAACATGTGCATAATTGGACTGACACGGACCCCGATGCCGACGCCGACACTGAGATTTTTAGTCATTTTATTAAGCAAAAGATAAATAATCAAAATTCCAATTTCTCTTATTTATGCCCTCGTCTAAAATTGAGACCGTGTAGAAGTGTTACTTAACTGATCGTTAGTCATTTATGAGCACTGTGACAGTGGTATAATGTACACAACAAAATGTAAATAATTGCCATTTTTTATTTAAATCTAAAAATAACCTACATTTTTTGTGCTTCTTGAAGGATATGTATGTACTTCTAAGCTTCCTCTATTTGTTTTCCTTAAAATAAAGTAGCAAAATATTAGACGCACATTTTTTTTCGAGGGTTCGGATTTATACAGATGAAATTTATTATTATTGTTATGTTTTGATAAAATGTGTGCAAAAATTATAATTGTATCAGTACTCCATATTATGGTTCCGCAATGACTACTGTTATTCGCCGGGACAATACAATAATAAACTTGAGTTGGTACTTCAAGTTACGGCCAGATAATGCGATTAATTGATTAATTCACTTGAAAACACTTGAGCTGTGTAGTATACATTTTCGATTCCGTTAACAGAGCTGCAGCCTGCATCGAGCCAAGAGGTTGTTGATGTTGCTGTTGCTATTTGTGTTCGGAGTTTGGAGATTTGGAGTGCACAATTGCATAAAATGTATCGTAATGAATTAAAGCTTTGTCTTTGTACTTGTGCTCTGTACAGCCATTATTATAGGACCTAGGCTATTTGCATTATTTTCTTTCGCCCACATACATAACACAGATCACAAGGCTACAATCTACAAAACAATGGTATCATTATTGCTCGTCTGGCATTACATGGCGGTACGACATACAGTCCCGAATAAAAAATTTGGCTAACTTTAAGTGTGAAATGGTTTGCATATCATCTGTTGTTGTAGACGTGGAGTTTGAAATAAATCCCCTCTATGAGCCTGAACTCGATCATATATATAGCAAATCAGGAGTCAGAGCGACATGAGTGTGAAATGCAAATTAAAATTAAGGCAAACTTTAAAATTAAATCTAACTTCAGTTCGGAGACGTGTTCACACAGTCAAATAGAGATAATTTAGTAAGATAAGTTTTGCTTGGGCAATCATCAATATTTTCATCGAGAACGAGCTCTATTCGTGTTTAAATTTTTAAAAATATACTAATAAACATAACATGTGATTGGTTATTTAACTTTAAAAAAGTAGTTTGTGTAGATTTAAAATTGGCTATTTTAAAGCTATGAATCACAGTGTATTCCAAACTGGAACGAAGGTTCAAAAAAAATAATTAAAATTGGTACATATATTTTTTTTTAAATGTAACATTAATAATGTTCCCCACTACATTCCAGTCATGAGATGATAAAGCCTAACGAAAATATATACATAGCACATGGATTATGGAATTATGGAATTATGCAGTTGCGGCCACAGAATAATTTTGAGTTACTGCTTGTCTTGAATTTGAAATTTTTGTGAGCGTGTTGAAATACATTCGGATTCTTCATCGAGATCAATCATTCAAGGAAATGAGCTGAGACTCTGTCTCTCTCTCTCTCTCTCACTCAAAAAAAGGGCAAACATTCATATTGAGTGTGGAACGTAAACTATGACAGGATATTTTGGACACATTACTCTACAAGTTCTACAGTCACTACACTCTACTACTTCATTCTAGAAAATATTTTGCTTACTTTTTACGACCGAAAACTTTACAATGTTATATACTTATCCCGAGTTCATATGCAAACTAGGTACTTTACATCTTGGCACATCTACATCTACATATTATACAATTGCAATATGGTTTGCTAGGGAGTACACACGCGCTTGCTTTTGCTCTAGTAGGCTTCTTAAGAAATACGAATACTGTAGGAATAGGGAAGCATCTATTATATCTATTAAAAAATAAACATATATCAGTATAAGATTTGAACTCGACTCTGACTCTATTAATGACTACCTACGTCGCATCGTCCACACAAGATAATAATATTATACAGAGTTAAATAGAGAGCATAATGATGGCTCAAATTTACTTAAAATATATAAGCATAAACTGCAGATATCTGTGTGCGGCTTCTACCAGCCTGCTCTCTCCCTCTTGAGAGAATAAGACGAGAATAATATAGATATGCTTATTCACATTCTGTATATTATTATGTAATATTATGTAGTCATAGAAAATTTAACACTCTCAAAAGTCTCGAGTCTCGAGTCTCGAGGAGATAAGTCGGAAACGCACAACTATACCAGAGAGAAAGACATCGATATTTTAAACTCACTAAAAATCTGTAGTCACTCTCTGAGATTGTAAGTATCTCACTACACTCACTCGAGTGTCTCTCAAATAGTTTAGTGTCTTTTAAAATGTGTAAGACGATGCCCAGAAGCATGTGTGTACACTTATGATTAGGACAAGTTTTTTTTAGCCAGTCAACTTGACAATTATTTCAAGTGGATGCTACATGACTTCAATCTGGTTAAACTATGGCATTGGTACTGGTCTATATGCGTGGGTCTATGTCATTAAAAAAAACCATGCATTCCGAAGAGTGAGAGTCACACAGTCAGCCAGTCAGTCAGTCAGTCACAGAGTGAATTCAAGAATATCCTTTACATTAGGCATAATTTAATATCCTAATTTTTCTCCTTATACAAAACAACACACATAATATTTTGTACAGAGAACAGTGCGCATAATAATGTTCACAAGTAGTGCTACTTATTAATATGTTAAGCAACAATTCCAAAGAACCAAAACCAATCAATACTTCTACAAGTGTATTTCACACACAGACACACAGTTCAAAAGCATCATCTCAAAATTCCTAAGAACTTCCTTCATATGTGTAATGAAATCTGACAGAGCGCAAAAATTCTCAACATGTTCCTCACTTCAAAACTTGCCTGGTAGTAGTAATATAGGAATGCTGAGTATATCACGGAGGTTTATAGTACATATAGCTTAACATTACAAAAGTCAAAATTGTATCACTAATAACAGCAACTATACTATAACTATAAGTCAGTAGATTGTGTCAGTGACAAGAACCATCAGAATTGATCGAGGCTGACTGCGGATATGATGCTATATGGACTTGAATAAGGACTTGGTGTGACTTTTTGTCCAGGAGTTTCCATAAAAATAGCCTCCCCTCGGCGCTAAGCAACAATGCGAGAAAACGTATAAAATGGGACCTACAGGTAATAATAATACATCTAAATAGCTTCTTGTGTGTGTGTGCCTTGCGTTCACTATCTACTATCTACCCTTGTGTGTCTGGGTTTGTATAGGCACTTGAAGCTTTATTTTAGTTCTTAGGGGTAGAAGAGCGGATAATATTTGTTTGAAAAGGAATGAACATAACTTAGCGTAACGTAACGAGGTGAAAGAAAGAAAGGAAAATGTTATAAACTTCCAGTGTTCAATATGTATATGCTCCTACCCAATGGAAGGTACCTATACACAATAAACTCAAGATTACAGATAAATCTAAAATCCAAAACCAAAAACGAACCTGCTGACTTTCAGTTTAGTGAAGAAGGAGAGAGCGAGAGGCAATATCAGTAGGCATGACATAATGAATAGGGACCTAATACACGATCCCTATATCAGTAGAGCTATGTAGTATAAATATGATGAGCTTTTGTAGTTGTATGCATATTGAGGGTGCTAAGAGAAGTTTTTGATGCTGGACTTGGAATTATTATAGTGCTTACCTGTACACGTATATGTACAGGGGATATTGGGCTAAAATCTAAGAATTTATGGAAACTCAAGGAAGGGAAAAATAGAGGAGAGGAGAGAAGAAGATGAGAGAGAATGATGATTGTGAAGCTTACCACTGACTGCCATTGGAAGCAGAATGCTGGGCGACAGAGAAACCAAAATACGAGGAGGGTTCACCCCGTTTAATGACAGGTAAAGTTGGTTCAAGGTTGAAGCTCAACACACCACCATCACTAGCGCAATGAACAAGAACGAAGACGAAAAAGGCGACTACTTGAGAATCCATTCTTTACTATCCTCTTCAATCTTGTACGACAGCCTCTCATTTCATTATTATTATTCTCATTTTAGATTATCTCTCAAAAAGTCTTTTCAACTCCTTCTTCATATCCACTATAGAATGTCTTTTTTTTTTCTCTTAATTTGTATTATTTTCTATATGTATATTATGGACTCTGTCTTTCCGTGTGTTATTCGTCTTCGCCTTCTTCTGATTCTTTCAACCTAATTCATTCAGTTAAGAATTTCTTTTCTTTTCCTTGTTCTTTATATTTTTTTGATGAATGCTCTGGACACTGGAACTGGAACTGGACACAGAATAAACTTCCAAAACTCCCTGAAAGAAATAATTACATATAAAATAAATATGCAGCGGCTGTGTGTTAGCACGTGGCTAAGCGTTAAAAATGAATTTTATGCTAGATGCAACTGTCATACAGGTAAATTGTAATCTTTATCGTTATCTTTTAATTAAACCACCACACCAATACCACTATATACCAATGACAATAAATGCATACTGCAAACAAGGACGTTTGTGTAATGACAATTGTACATATAACAAAAGCTTGTAGTGCATCGGCATGGCGCGCGTTATCATTTCTTTACAACTATCAGTATATGGCTACAAATATTGTAAAAAAAATGCACACAATAGTTAATAGTAATAGTAATGATTTTTGACCATATTTTTTTAATGTAGTGGAAATTGAGTATGAAAACAATGCAGACTAAAAATATATAATATGCGATATGCTCCATTTACCCATATCAATATTGCATAAAACAAATAAATAATTATATTATGAGTAAATTGGGAGCTTATTTAGCCAGAAACATAGCGTATAGGACCAAAACGAAAAACGAAGCGATTGATTCAAAAATAAAACCAAGGTTACATAATTTCTGTGAACTGCTTAAAGTCACAGAGAGAATTATAGACAAGAAGAGACAAGTTCGTCCAGTAGTAGGTTGTATAGTTGTAGGTCTGTGACATTTGATTAAGATTAAAAGAGTTCAGTGATCTTATTTTAGTTTATTTTTCTATTGAATCGTGTAATCATGCTGTAATCTCAAATAGTCAACAGTAGAAGAAGACAGCATCATATTATATAGAATCCAATTCATTTCAATTCTCAATGATGCACAGTGATCCAATTTAAGACGATACACGATGAGAGTTATCCTATTCCCAGTCGCAGCTTAATATATAAGACCGTCAATAGTGTAAAAACTCTTCTATATATGAGAAGATAATATGCATTTTGTGGTTCATGTAAAGTATCAAGCGTAATAACATCCTTAAGTACTCATACTTATATAACAGATCTAATTTTAAAATTCATTTCATGCCTGTTCATACGCTATATGAACTATACGAATTAACTCATGCATAGTAAAGACAGTGCATCCAGCCGGAACGTACAACGTTCCGTCAAAACTATGCTACGATAGTTATATTTTTACTCATCTTTTCAAAAAAATAAGCGAATAATAAATTTCGTTAGTAATTAAATTTATTAGGAGGAAATGTAATTAAAAATTCGCAAAAATTAAAACTGAGATGGTTATTTTAGATTTAGTAATATAGGTAGGTACCTATATAATTATTGTGTAAGAACATGCTATAATATTCAAAATTCTTATAATTTTTAAGGCGTACTTTGGTACTACATTTCATTTCTATTCTAATTGTAAGAGGTTAATACTACTTGACAAGACGATAATGTAAGATTAGTAGTACTATACAGAAAAATACAAAAATAATTAGTTAATCCCTTTGTAAGACACGTCCTCAGTTTTATGCATTATGCAGCTCCCCTATGCATATCCTCTATAAAAACCTATAAGTGCCATATCTATATGTACCATGAAATCAAGCATGAGTTGATACTCCAATAAAGTAAACAATGGGAGACTATTGAGATTAATTTAGTATCAAATCCTTTGAGCATAATTATATGCACTCATAATATGCTGTAAGAATACTAAATTAGAGAGACATTGCAAAATTGCAAAAAATAAAAGCTATGAGGACACAATGGGTGAATACGCAAATCATTCCTTTCTTTAACTGAAGGATTTAGCTTTGGGTAGGTAGTAGCCAGTAGGTAGTAGGTACTTTTACACATAGTATATTATATTATTTTATGCTTATAGGCAACTAAATATTTTATTCACTGTATAATAAATTATTACTCACTATAGCTTTACCAGCTAAAACTTTACCAACTACTATAACTACTAACTGGGAACTGGTAAAAACTCGTTCAAGAAATATTTTATTCCAAGGGCTCAAGAAGAACACGAAGACGAGCGTGGATGATGAATAAAAACAGCACGAATCATCATCTTACCTGACTAATTCACATATCTACATATTATCCACATCCACATGTACTCCACGATTTAATCACGTAATAACAACATAGACATAGAGTAATTATAAGATGGTATGGTAGGAAACTAATCGTCAGCCGTAGTCGTAGTCGCCTATTCGTATTCGTATTCGTAATCGTAAGTAGTGAGAAATCTACAGGATTCGTCATCAATTAAAATATCTGAAGAAAACAAGAATGTTTTATTCTCTAAAGTTTAAAGTTTAAATTTTTTTTTAAAACATGATTAACGCTAAAAAACGCCGTGATATTTTGAAACGAAAGTGACCATTATTTTCGTATTAAAAGTTCAAACTTGAAAGTTATGCTTAGCATACAGCTGGATATGCAGTACGTCTTGACTGCGAATAAAACTCATGGTCAATGGCTAATTTATAAAATAATAATAATGCGACATGTGTCGAAAAACAGGTAAGAAAAAATTACCTTGTCAGCTTCTGACTCACTCAAAAGCCGAAGTACTCAAACATTAATTGTACATGAAAATATAATTTATAGGGATAGAAATAAAAATTAATGTAAATAAATGTGACAACATTATAGTATATTATAGTGTAGTAAATTTAATCTCTCTTAAAATGTGAAATAAATCATTACAGATTTTACAGACGTATTACCTTTAATGTAGTGGTATATATTCCAAATCCAAAATTGTGAAGACGGAGTAAACGTGGAAGGCACACAAATAATTATAATAACAGAACAGAACAGAGCACAAGAGTATAGCTATATAGTGGAACTATAATAATATCTGTACAATAATAAATATAGTTGGTAATAGTTGTTGTTATGTAGGATTTATTTAACTTTGATTTTATATGGTGCGAATTGCTTAGGAATTGATTGCAATTTACACATCCATAATCCAGAGAAAGAATTAAACCTTGATTTTGATTTTAAAGATATTCACTGTAAGTAAAGCTCCGCTCTGTCATCTGTAATCTATGATGATCTCACAATGAGCAAAAAAAAATAAACCCTTTGCTTCCAACTATACAGCCATTCAACTTATACAAGAGAGATGAAGAATAGTGTACAAGCAAGGAGATGACGAGATGAGTTCAACACTAACTTTTTCTTTTTTGTATGAACACTTTTTTTACTTCGCAAACCAACACACGATATACCCCAACAACATCACACACAATAGTAAAAAAAATGTAATACAGAAAGAAAAATTCTAACTTGGTACATACAATAGAATACAACAAGAAGACGAAGAATAAGAATAAGACAAGAGCAACTTCAACTTATTATTCAAAATGTGCTTCGTTCAAATATCCACAAAATTCTAAATCCAATGTAAAGTAATGTAGGCAATGTAGTATAGTGGTGTGTAGTGTGTGTAAAAATCCTCAAATGCAAAGTTTTAAAAATGAGATAGAGAAGAATCACCCGCACCGCACTCTGTTCTCTCACACAGTACACATGGAACTGACAGCTTATTTTTCTGAAAATGTTCACCTCGTCCAGTTTTGTGTTGGAGTTGGAGTTGAGCTCTTGTCTGTACCTCTCTTTTCTTCTAACTACAGTCCTCCGCTCCCTTCCACATGTTATTTACAAGATTTATACATGGGACTCTTTTATTTAGGAAAATACATATCAGCTGCACGGCAATCGAACGGGAGACGAGGGCTGGGACTGGGACTGGGGTTACACACGACTACGTACATAACATAACATGTACTACTTGATGGTGACGGTCTACGGTTACACCTAAAGGCAAAATAAGCAAAGCGAAAGCAAAGTCAGAAGATGAGATGAGATGATCAAGGCCTCCTCTTCTTGTGTATACTCGTCTCGTATTCGTATTTATTCGTATTTTCCTATATATATATGTTGCATGATGGGAAATCTAAAATGTAACTTTTAGCTTTGCTACTATAACTATACCCATCATCGTGGTGGATTCTATATGGTGCAGTAAAATAGTGTGGAGGGCTCGTCAGATTCTGAGCAGAATTCCTTTCCTACCGGATTCTAGAGATGAACACGTTTTAGAAGATTACCAAAGAATTCTGGAATAAAGTTTGGAGGCACTCGTTTCCCTATTCTTTATCGCTGGTCTTCTTCTTCTTCTTCTTTTTCTTTGGTCTTTGGGTAACTAAACTATAATCCAAATCTCAATCCCTATATATATGTATATTATAATCTTTTGGGTTTTGAATTTGATATTGTATTGGTTTGGTTGGTCGGGTTTTTGGTATAAAGCAAAGCGAAAAATCTACTGAAGACTCAAGATATATATAAAGATTCAAAAGATCTAATATTAAGCTATTGCATTGCTTTTGAACTGAATTTGAAATTCAGCAGTGCAGTACTCGCAGATCCCTCAGTCGCGCCTCCTGAAGATTTGGAAATGAAACGAGTACAATGTGCAGTGTGCATGATCACTTTTGCCGGGATTACAGCTGTATTTTAATGTATGAAAAGTGCAGAGCGAACTTGTGTGAGATAGTAAAGATATCATATCACACACGTTGTTTTTGAAATTGTTACAGGGAATATGGTAGTGAAGATTGGTTTTATTATTAGGATCGAATTTGTAAAATTCTTGTATTTAGTATTGAACCATTGGAGTTGTTCACGGGATTGTGAATCTCTCACATTTAATTTGAACATTCTGGAATTAGAAGTAGCTAGTAAATATTACCTGTGTTTGGAAGAAGCGTGTTTTTGAGAGATAGGAATAGGAATTGAGCCTGGTGGTTTGATTAGTCAGTCTGCGTCAGACAGAGCCAGTGTATTAGTCTAGTCCCCGTAGGGTATCATCGGTTTCGGCCCGGTATTTTAATTGGACGCTGCCCTGCTGTGTGAAACCGGCTCAGAGACGTTCTTCAGCCATGGGTAATGCATTTATTTTTATTGTTCTGTTGTTATTTTGACCAGATTCTGATGTTATTTTATTTTTAATTTCATATTTAAAGCATTTAAAAAATTTTTCGTATGTAATATACTACTAATTAAGTTATATGTATTGACCGCATAATATGTATCACTGTAGTAAGCACTTAAAAGAAAAAAAGTATTAAAAATATCATTAGTTATTAGTTCCTACAAAACTTTGGGCACAACCCACAAATAGTACGTGTTGTAGGATTTTCGAAGTGCATTTTGACATTTTTACTCTAAAAGTGATCATGATTTATAGGATATTTTGACAAAAATATAATTTACGAAATGGTTTCTTAATGCTAGAATATAAACGATTGTTTGGTTCAGTGATTGCAACAATTTTGTCATTCCAGATTCGGGTGGTACCGAAGAGAGGATCGCTTCGCTCTTAGCTCAAACCGAAGATTTGGAGACAGCGTGCGAATTTGAGAAAATTGTGGAAATTACGAAAGAAATTCTTACGATTGATGGGAACAATGTTCAAGCATTGCTGATAGGAGCTGGAAGCCTTGTCAGCAAGGAGGTACGTTTGGTTTTGTAGTGTCAGTCTGACTGCATTAATTTGCCTGTAGCACTTAAATACCTTTATGTCCAATGCACTATTAATTTTTACAAATTTTATTTTTCTGTAATGCATTTACATAACATAATAGTAACAGTAGGATAAAGTTTTAGTAGCAAACTACTACTACTTTTAGAAACACTAAACGCTCAAGAACTGCATTTAAAAATTTTAGTGTTAGTAATCACCTACTCAAATTTAGTGAAATTTTGTATTATCGGGATGTATAGGGGAACGAAGAGGATGACTTGCTGGCAAAAGAGTGGTATAAAAAAGCAATTGACTTGGAACCAAATTCTGGATATGAAAAGTTCTTTGCATTTGCTCAGTTAGCAGAAGGTCCTGACGCAGTTTCCCTTTTTGAAAGAGGTATCTATCTGTTGGATAGAGAGCTTCAACGCTCGAAAGATCCTGAAGAAAAAGAAAAGTTGAAGTCCGATAAATTTGAAGCTGCCCGATCATTAGTGGAAGTTTATATTTCTGACCTGACTGGAGCAATATACATGAATAAAGCCAAAGACATTGTCTTAAAGATGATCAAAGATGATGGCAATAATTTTGGTTCAAATGACATTTTTCTTCTAGCTCAACTATACGACAAATGCGGTAAACAAAAGTATAAAAAGGTAAGAATATTTATATTAATATTTTGAAAATTACTTAAATTATGAAGGAATGTAATTAAAGTGTAACTATGCTTTAATTTAATATTAGAATTGAAGCATACGAATTCGTCTCAAGTATTAGTGCATTAAGTAATTTGTGTTTTTTTAAGGAAATCAAATCATTGTGTGAAGCAGCAGCTAGAAGAGTTCTGACCGAAGAGGCAGAGCAGCACTCGGAAGAAAGAATGGGAATTTTTTTATCTAAACTTGCTTCCTTTTGCTTAGATTATGGATTTCTTTATTTTGCTAAACACATTATAAATAAATTGGGCTTAATTGGGGGTAGAACAGTGGAATACCACTCACTAAAATCAATGTGCTACCGTCTTAAATGCGACCGAATGTTAAAAAAGACTCACTATTATGCGGACTCTTGCTTAGATGTATGTAAAATAATCTACTGGTTTTAATTTTCGAATAAATTATGTCCAGTAAACTTTTTAATCATTAAAAAATTAATCACGAACACATTTTATCTTCGTGACATAGTAGTTTAAAAACGATCAATTCATTATTTGCAGCTAATTGAAGACATGGAGGAAGAGGGTGATAGTGAATCATGCGGTGAAATTAAAGAAACTATTGAAGAATTAAAAAATAAAACACCTTTAAAGCTGGAAACACTATTTGAAGGGAAGTCAGAGGCGAACGGAGCTGAAGAAGAGTCTGATGACGAAGATAATGATAACGAAGATAGTGAAGCTGACAGTGAAGATGACGATGAGTTCCCGTTGGCTCAGAAACCAATCACTGCCAAAAGATACACGAAGTTGGTTGAAGCAGAAAAAAAGCGAATTCTGGAACTATGCAGAAAGGACTTAAGTCCTGATGAACATCATGAAATGGATATGGACATTTAGCCAAATAATTAAATACCCAATATTTCTATGTGCCTTCCATAGTGTATTCACTTTATTTTACTCGATGTCAGTTTATATACAATCTATTTGGTTGCATAACTATATATTAATATTGTATAAATATCTTACCGTTAAATTATTATTATTACAGAATCAATGACTGACAAAATTATGAAGTAAAAGTAAATTGTAAAAAATGTGGAAGGATATTGTTTTAATTAACTTAAATTTTCGAATTTGAAATGAAAACGGCTAAAGCTTCTAGAATTAGAAGCTTTTATTGCCAACAAAATACACGAGCTGTTAGCTACACATACATGCATCGGACGACCATATTATATTTATTTCTTGATTTCTAGGTTAAAGGATAAAAGTATCATACGATAGTCAATAGTTTATTACATAATTAGTAATAGTATCAGCACTTTTGCACTAAACTGATAGTTTTTTAGGTTCACTCCTTGCAATCAACAAGGAATAGTTTATAGCGTGAGAAAAAAGAAAAGATGAGGATCTATCGAGGGCTTTGAATTTGTAGCGAAAACCGTCAGTTTACTTTAAACAAAATGGGTAGGCAGAAGCTACTAGTGTTAAATACTTCCCTAACTTAAAAAATTACATATTTTGCACCTTATACCATACAAAATAAAAACATTCATTTTCATCAAATGATAAAAATTAGCATTCATCGGAAAAAATTTCCTACTTTTTTACTTTTAAATTCTATGATAATAGAGAAAGCCTTTTTTATCTACTGAGAATACAAACATGTAATAATATTACGTACAACAAACAATATTAACATATAGAAACTAAACTATTGTAAATATTAAAAAGTCTGGTCTTGTTCAACTTTTTATAATTGTCTTCCTCCAGAAAGACAAGACATGCACAGAGCCCAGGGGGAAATCTTAAGAGTTTCTTATACCAAGCGCTTGCTCTAGTTCTGCTCGTTTCTGTTGAAGTTTAGAATAGAAATACCGACAAACTGCTTCCCTCGTCCATTGTTGAGCATAGAAAACAGCACGTCTCTCCTCCTCTGGATTTCCAGTTACATCCGTCATTGTCTAAAATAATACATGGTGAATTAATAAATGACATAATCTATCGATTTTTGAATTCCTACATGAACGTTGGCGACAGCACGTTTCCCAAAGTATTAGATATATTAAATTTCTTACTTTTAAATCTTTACTGGCTGACGTAACCCATTTGGTGACGAACTGTTGAGGGTCATAGGAGAAGCTTAAAAAGAAATCTCTATTCGTTTTTAACTGGTTAATTGTTTCGACAGTGTCGTGAATTTTGCCATCCAAATTCTATAAAATAAATAATGATGTTTTAATTTGAGAATTTAAACAAAAATGATAATTTTGGATTTCAAATAAAAATGACTGCACTGAATTCTAGTAACTGGTGTTACTAGAATTAACGGAAAACGTACCTGTATTTCTAGCTGACTTGCTGTGGATAGCAGAAAGCTATTCATCTGTGACTTAAGTGTATCATCTACTTCAACCTCAATGTCGTAGCATGCAGTTTTCTTTTGTTCCATTCCCTCAACACTGAAAATACAAGTAGCATGGATTTAATGCTAATAAATATTTCAACTGACAAGGGAATGGTTTTACATGGTACGCGCCAATTTCAAAACGTCATATCTACAAAAATCAGGCTACTTTCGAATAGTAGGGATCCAAAGTAACTCGATTGCATTTTGCTTTGTTTGGTCACAGTAGCCCGCCAAAGTTTAAAAAAATTCAAATTTTAATATTTTGCCGCCCTGTAAATTCTACAGTTCTCATCCGATTTTGACGAAATTTGGTTTTTTCTAACGTTTAGACTCAGTTCTACAAAGTAATTTCAGGATTTTTCAAAATTCGAAAATTTTCATTTTTTCGAAAAAATTGGTCGATAAAATTAGGCCTTAAAAATAATGTTTTTTCAAAAAATTGTCGAAAAAATGAAAATTTTCGAATTTTGAAAAATCCTGAAATTCCTTTGTAGAACAGAGTCTAAACGTTAGAAAAAACCTTTCATCAAAATCGGATGAGAACTGTAGAATTTACAGGGCGGCAAAATATTAAAATTTGAATTTTTTTAAACTTTGGCGGGCTACTGTGACTAAACAAAGCAAAATGCAATCGAGTTACTTTGGATCCCTACTATTTGAAAGTAGCCTGATTTTTGTAGATATGACGTTTTGAAATTGGCGCGTACCATGTAAAACCATTTCCTTGTGAGTAAATATAGCGACAAATGTATGGAGCCTGAGAAATCTCCAAAATATAATAATTAGTAACTACCTTATCGTGTGGTTAATCACAATTGGATCTGGCGGATGAAGAAGGGAATTGAGCCTTTGTGGAATTTCAGCAAACTTCATTCTTGAAACCCCAAATATTTGTTCCAAGAATTTGTCACAATTAATAAATTCCCGCTCATGAGAATCCTATAAAAATATATGGTATTCAAAATGTAAATCACTTAACACGAGCCTTAACATTGCATTTTAAACCCAGTGATCGAATAATCTTTTGTTATATCGTATATATATAACTACTTACTTGTAAACGATGCGTCTTCACGTACTGCCACAAAGCTGAAATAATTACTGGCCTTGTTTGCGTGTGCACTCCTAAGAGTCTAGCTAACCGTGGATCCAGTTTGAACTGCAGAGGTTGATAATCCAGCAGTAGCAGAATGGTACATCGAACATTTTTGTCGCCGGGTCTTTTCACCTGCATTACAGCAAAAAATACGTTTTTAAGTGAATTATGCCAGCACAATCAACCACGATATGAAATCGATATAGCATTAAAATGTAATTAAAAATAAACAAACAATGACTGTCGCGCAATGAAAATGACCAAGCTCAAAATGCAAAATGAGCTCAGGGTTTAGGATCATTTCAAAATGCAATCCGGGCCCCTAGTACCAGCAACCCGGGTTCCTAGTACAAGTAACCCGGGTTCCTACTACAAGCAACCCGGGTTCCTAGTACAAGCAACCCGGGTTCCTAGTACAAGCAACCCGGGTTCCTAGTACAAGCAACCCGGGTTCCTAGTACAAGTAACCCGGGTTCCTAGTGCAAGCAACCCGGGTTCCTAGTACAAGCAACCCGGGTTTCTAGTACAAGCAACCCGGGTTCCTATTAAAAGCAACTCGGGTTACTAGCACAAGCAACCCGATTCCCTCGTACAAGCAACCCGGTTCCCCAGTACAAGCAACCCGGTTCCCTAGTACAAGCAACCCGGTTCCCTAGTACAAGCAACCCAGTTCCCTAGTACAAGCAACCCGGTTCCCTAGTACAAGCAACCCGATTCCCTCGTATAAGCAATCAGGTTCCCTAGTACAAATGCAACCCGGTTCCCTCGTACAAGTAACCCGGTTCCCTAGTACATGCAACCCGGTTCCTTAGTACAAGCAACCTGGGTCTCTAGTTTAAACAACGCGGATCTTTAGTACAAACAGTCAAGGTCTCTAACACAGTCAGGGTGTTCTGAGTCAAAACAGATTCAAGTAAACATATCTTTCACATTACTAAATTAAGCTAGAAACAATTTAATACGGCAAGATTTTTCTGATGAGTAGCAGCTAAAAAGTTCAAAGTATATAGGTCCTAGCAGAATTAGGGACTAGAAATAACTATAGGAAACTAAACTCCGTAAGTTAATATGTTATATACATATCTGCCTAGGCTATGTAAACCATATATCAGTGATTTTGACTAATAAATAATTATAATATTATGTCTCACATTATTTTTTAAATTTAACATGGTTGCAAATCAGTTTACTTTGTCAAATCTTCAATAAAAAAAGAGCCCGGTAAGAAGCCAGGTTTGCTATAGAGCCTAGGGCTATGCTTGGCTATGCTATACGGCGCATTTATGTATATCTTAACGTTCACAAAAGGCCGAGAAGAGATGTTTTTAAAAGATGATGCATTTTAAAAGTAGTTTTCTATGGGGGAGGGGGGGGGGGGGGGGGCGTTAGGTAACCACGGCATGGACGATTTTCCTCAATTTATCCTAATTATAATGCATATTTTAGAAAAAAGTAACCTACCTGGAATCCGTCTGTCTCCTGCGTTGTAGGAGTTCGATGCCATTCAACAAGGTGGTTATCTGGACCATACAAGTCTTTATCCAACTCGATAACAAGGCTTTTGAAGAATGACGAGAACTTCCTCTTTACCTTGCCAAAATTTATTTCATTTTTAGAGTTTAGTTAAATTATTGAAAAAGTAGTGTTATGAACTTCTTTCATAATATATTATTTGTCGAAACGCCACATACCTTATTGGGATCATTTTTGGTGTCATCTAGAAGTCGTCCTTCCACACGAAGCTCCCAAGAAGCTACTACTCCTTCTTCAGCATCTGTAGGTTCTTTGGGAGGAAAAAATGTATTCGATATAAATATCCTTAATTTTCTCTTTTGTTTCATAGGACGTTTGAGAGCTTCTTGTATATCCAAGCGTTTCCTCATTATTGTAGCATCAAGTTTCCTCTCAAATGTTAACAAGTCCATGTAAGCTTTAGATTCCGGAACTAAATCCCGAACTTTCTGAGGAAGGACTTTGTCAACCTGTTTTTTCTTCTTTTTAGCCATTGGTTCCCTGATGAAATTTAAATAATTACAAAAAAAAATAAATAATTGGTTTTCTTAACTACTTAAGATAAATTAATTAAAATAATTTAATAAATTTGAACTGGACATACTGTTTTTGATTATTGGCTCTCGGATCATTTGGACGTTTTCCTGTAGGTGGAGCCAAAGGCCGAGGCATAGGGCCACCTACTCCAGCGTATGGCGTTGCTGGTGGGGGAACACGCGGCGGCGGTGGATGACTTCCTGGTAACGTTGGAGAACCACTAGCTATGGGTCTAGGCTGTTAAATTATTAAATGTAAATATTAGTAACACTAAAAACTGACAAAATAAAATCACACTGATAATATTCCTATTTAAATACACGGCAAATTCACGAAAATCGTGGATTTAAAAAAACTGTCGTTGCTTGAAAACGGTTAACAAAAAATTGTTTGTAAACAGGAATAAGGACTCAACATTTCCAAAACATACAACACTTCAGAAGCCGTTTACACACATGTTTACATTATTTATTATTTTGTTTACTCCTAAAGATGTTGGTCCAAAAGGTCGTGATATTGGACCAGATGGAAAGCGCACCGGATAATTTCCCGTTCTATTCCCGGAATCCCCTCCGGGAGGGAATCTCTGTGTCATTTTGGGTGATTTACTCGACTCAGATGAATTAGATCCCTCACTTTCAGCCAAACGGGCCAACTTTTTCATCCCCTTCAATCTCTGTTCCATTGCCATGATTAAATTCTGATGCCTACGAAAAAGAATCCAAAATAAGCTCCAATCATGTTAATAATTTCTACTCAAAAACCACACCTACTGAATAAAGATAATCAATGCAATAGAATTATTACAATCCAATAATTAGATAATTTAGTATATTATGTAATTCTGCAATATCCATCTACTATAATAACTATAACATATAAATTACCTTAATACTGCTAGTTCTCTACCAGTCTAGGATTTCACGATTCGAGATTAGCACCTTTACCTTCCCGTCTGCCCTTATAGACTAGTCCTAATAAGTAAATACACAAAAAAAAACAAATATAAATTATGAAACTATTTTTCGTTTTGATATAATATTTAAATGCTAAAAAAAATTTAAAAGGCGGTTATAAAGTACAAGGAATCCAGTCCAGTATATTATGGTTAGACACATCACATCATGGAATGCATTATGCATTCTCGGTTTTTTTTATCTGATATTTTATTATATAATATAATATACTATAAATTATAGCACAGGGGAATCTTCTCAATATTCTCAAATTACACGAATAAAAATAACTGACAGATACGAGGTAACTATTAACTATAATATTACAATTAATAACCAACAAGAAATAATAGTTTGTGTACTTTACAAAGACACAAATAAAAGACTGATTAATGACTGATATACTCAATACTATATATGATATATGCTTACCTTTAACCTCAAAGTTCCGGTATTTAGATAAAATTAGTGCCAGTTCCTTTGATGAATAAACCGCTTCTTTTTCAAAGCTGAATTAATTTCTCCTATATCACCTTCTTCGAAACTACCTATGTCTTGATCCTGATTACTAGTGTTAACTTGTTCTTTAAAGTATATTTGATATTATTTGAGAGGTAAGGACCAGCTTACAAACAATACACGACAGGCAATGTGAATACAAGAGAGATATTATTATTTACCCTCCCAATTCAATTGAACCCACTACTACAGACAGAGACAAGATAGGAGTTTTGTTTTTGGTTTAGTTTAGTGTCCCTGTATTGAGCATTGAAGTTTGGAGCTTGAAAGCTTGGGATTTAAAATGGAAAATAGCGTATGGCAACCTAGACACAGACGGACGTACCAGAGTAAAGCAGTACACAAGTACAGGGGAAGGGATCCTCTATGGTGATGTATGTATGTACCTATTTGAGTGAGAAATATTATATTCCGTAGTCGTAGTCTGCTTTTTTCTTCTTTGGCACTTGGCAGTTTGATCAAGTATCCCGCATGAATCGTACCCAATCCAATCCAATCCCCATTCAGTGCCACACATATTAAATGTAGAATGAGCACTGTTATATAGCATAGTTATATTATTATAAAAATAACGTTAAGTATTTTAGGGGGAGAACTGTCCTGTCCTTTTGCATGTACGTACATACCAAAAAAGGGGAAAGGGGGTAAGGGTAAAAATATATTTTTTCATAACGTTATTTCTGCAAGCTCCCCACATCCTACATCCAAAAAGCCAGAAAGCTGTATAGTGAGTATTAGTGGAATTGGAGTGTTCGAACCGCGTACGCTAGAAAATGACACGGAATGTTTGGGAAAATGGCGTCATCAACCGAGGGAAGCGAGAAGTACAAGTTTCCTTGCATCCTGGACTGACTCTTCTCATTCAAACAGCTGCATTGCCACCATCTACCCTTTCGGCCCTTTCATGAAAATGTGCGGGAAAATTGAACTCGAATGAATACCACACAGTAGTGCACAGTGCACACAAAACACGACTAGCAAGCAACCGCCTATTTTATTAGCCGTCCAACTTCCAGCACTATATAAAACTAGTGTACAGTTTGCATGATTCACAGTGTACGCCGTGGATCAGTATCTGAAGTGGAATAATTCAAATTGAAGGTTTTCGAACGTGTTTTTAGAGAAGAAAAGGGGAATTTTTCTAGTTTTTTTCAACTATAATCGAAATATATCAAAATGTCTGGTCGTGAAGGTAAGACTTTAAATATTAAATTATGTGTAGCTACTCTAATTTTTAGGATTGAGTTAAATAAAAGCATTTTGATTTAATAGCATTGCGGTGATTCACATCCAAAAATTTCTCCCCTCACGTTTGAATTTTGAATGACATATTAACGGATTACGAAGTGTTGTTATTATTATGTTGGCCTTGTATAGTGATTTCACTATGCAAGGGTCTGTTTTCGAAAGAATTGTCAGGTTTTTCAATTATAGTACAATAGTTAGTAATCTGGAGTGGGCAATGATTTTGGAAATTTTATAGTGATGAGGGTACGAGAGTTTTGATAATTAATCAGTCAGTGGATAGGCATCAAATTTAAATTCCGAATTCATAATAATTAGTTCAACTACAATTGAAAAGTTACATCGACACCTGAACGACGTTAATTTTTTCACACGATTTTCAAACAAATTTAAGGACGTCAATCAGTTCCAGTTCCCTGTTGCCTGTGCCCTGATTGGTCCACTGATTTGAAGGGATATGGAATTATTTATAAATTCCAAATGCTGGGCATTTAAAAGTAAATCACTTTTCTGCAAAAGATTTGCTTGTCCACAGACTGCTGACTGCTAATGCTATTTTTATTATTGTGGGTAACATGTGTTTGTGTTTTATGTACCTACTGCAAATTATTAGTCATACCCACCTAATTCAATCTCTCTCATTAATCAGTGGGCTTTTATATCATATTTTGAAAATGCACATTAGTCATAATTTAATTTTTGGCAGTTTATGTTCCATCAAAATCATTATGATGGTAATGTGAATGTAATAGTTGATGTTGATACTTAGTATTTTAATTATACGCAAAAGTCATTAAATTGTTTTAGGAGGTTGAATTAACCTTCAACCTTCAGTTATTCATGTTGCACTTGGCGTGTTGCGCAGAAAAAGTAGCAGTAAACTACTTTCAGCTGATATGTAGATTTTTTAAAAAACAATATTTGTAAGTGCTATTTCAGGATTTTATGCGAATAACACTACTAATTTATTATTCGTGAGGCTGTAAGATACAAGAATTTCCTCTCTTTCTAGCCGTTTATCTATCTGACTAGTCGACTAAATTATCGTAAGGTCCACGTCCACAGCATAAAAATAAGGCCTACGCCTACAATTCGCTGTTTTATAAATGCCATGAACCAGAAGATCCAAGTGGTTTGAAAAAATAGTTAATTGCGAAAAAAAAACTTAAGCACAGGGCTGGTTTATAGCTTTTAAAATCTCAGCCCTTAGTTCAGTATAGTTACAAGTATACATAACTAAGGACTAGTTTTTTGTGCCTTTAAGTTACTTGTTACTTGATTACGTTGCTGGAGTTTTTTTTTTTGGGTTATATGACTACCATGATATTTAATATAGTATATTAGTATTAGACGCCTCCAAGATTTGGATGCATAGCAGGATATGATTAGTCATCATTCTAATAGAATATTTCGGTTATTGCAGGAGGAAAGAAGAAACCGCTGAAGGCTCCCAAAAAGGATAACAAGGACCTTGACGATGTAAGTCACTTATTTTGTCTTTACTTATGGTCTTCATTGTTGCAACTGTTCCTGTATGCCATTAACCGAAAATATTGTTTACTCAGAATTGGAAAGAGTGATTTTTTAAATTGAGTAAAACTGTTTTTTCGTAGGATGACTTAGCTTTGAAACAAAAGCAAAAAGAAGATCAAAAAGCTATGGAAGCTATGAAAGCTAAGGCAGCACAAAAGGGTCCATTAAGTAAGTGCACATAATATAATCAAACAATGTAAAAACAATAAATGTATACACATTTTGTACTAATGATACCCCAGCTTTGTGAATATTATTACTGTTTTAATTCTCAGTTAATCAGACATCAGTGGATGAATTTATAATAAACAAATATGCTTTAATAGATTGTGATTTTGTGATACATTCTGGAAGGATTTATTTTTAATATTTTAATTTTATTTATCTAACTTAATAATTTTTGTGTTTTCGCAGCTGGAGGTGGCATCAAGAAATCCGGAAAGAAGTAATCCAATTATTATCTAAGGATGAAACTCAAATCTTACCTTGGACTACGGGATTTTTATTTCATTGGCCGCCTATAATTTATAATTACTTATTGGCTCAACATTGTAAAATTGCGTACCCATCTGTCGCAGTTCAATATTTCACTTTTGACTCTAAATCACCGTCAATTTATGCAACTCTCCTGTGAATGCTAAATTAATAAAAGTTCAATACTTTACAGTTTATTAACTTTTTATGTAAATCGATGATAGTCGTCTGGATTTGTTATTCTCGCTTTCTAGTCAATATTGGTGAAATTCACATTTAAAGCTAGGATACACCTTTTAAATTCTAAATGTTCTGCGTCTCGCAGGAATTAAATTTCTTAAATTGAAAAATCTCACGTGGAAGTTCCCAATTTTGGCTCATAAAATTTACATGCTGCATACTACTTTATTTACCGTAAATGTTTGATTTAGCGCCGGGCTATCACTCAAAAAGTTTATTAAGCTCTGGGGACTCTAACATGCGCTGGGATATAAATAACTGCTAGTCCTTAGGCATATTAGAAGCATTATAGAGCATATTTCAAATAGCGGAATGCCTTAGTAGGATCACAATTTGGTCAAAAGTAATCTCCAGTACACAATAATTTATCAAAATTATTAAAAAGCAACACAGAAACTGGTTTAGGGATGTCATTGTATGAATTCGTGTTATGTATTTTCTGTGAGCTTTAAAAAATAGCCGTACTGCCACTCTAAACCTTTCAAACCACGAAAGAAAACAAGTTCATCCCCTTCAACGATCACAAACAGTGGTATAAATAAAATTAATTCACAAATTTTTTTCTGTTGAAAGTTAAAATGGCGAATCTAGTACTGCCGGTGAAAACAAACTAAACTAAATTAAGGTTACAAGGTTTGAATGAAGCAGAACAAATAAATGCTGGATGAGTGGATGAGTAGCTGTGTTTCAATTTAGAAAAGTGAATGTCGGCAAGAAGTTTAAAAAATACGTATTTCATTGTTTACCGTTGGTTTCATACAATTCATACTCTATGTTTAATGAACGACATGCCGTTTTACTAGTTTGAGGTTCTGTTTGGACTAAATATAATATTTTTTCATATTACATATATGCAAAGCCCAACCCTACAACTACCCTACCTATTTTTAAAATTTAAGGAGTCCCCTATTTTACCCTACCCTACTTTTTAAAAATTTAAGCGAAAAGCCTACATTTTACCCTACTTGTAGGTAGGGTCTCACCTTTGGCCGCATGAATTGCACTTTTTGGTGTTGGTGTTGAATAGGTCGTATCTGTATTTGTAGTTTTGGCAATACCAACTTTATAGTTTCACTGGATATTTATGTAGATATTTCTTTTTGCCAGGTCATCATCATAACCTACCTCTGCAGTATTTTTGTTTCTATTCTACGGTATGCAAAGTACTATACGATCAGAACTTACTGCTCGCACAGTATAACGGCTTCAAATTGTCTCGAAAGAGATATGAATTTCAACTGATTACGTTTACTTAATTTGGAATATTAGTTACTTTAATTATATTAATTCCTTTGAATATTAGTTGATCAAATCAGCGTATTTTCCTGTCTTGCGTTTAGTAAACTGCATTATTATTATTATTGAATTATATGCAACTATGTCCTTTAAAAATTGCCGACTGGACATTTTCCATGAGCCCCTTATGGTGTTTACCCCTATTGCTACTTACATAACTTTTTTTCAGAATGTTTGCAATACTACTAATATAAAATTGTTGAGATTTTATGGTACTGGTTAAAAAGAATATTGAGTAGATTTCTTTGGTTCGGCGGTACTGTATAATAACAAAAGCATGAAAACGAATTCAAGGCAATCAGGCAATAACCATGAAATAAGATATTCTAGAATTCTAGCCGGGGGCAATATGGTAATTATAATTCTAAAACTGCCCTCACCATCACCACACTCTCACATTATGTGTTATTCAAGTAGGTACCTACACATGACATTTGGTCTTCCTATTGTTAATATAATTATAAATATTTTAGAACTGCCAGATTTCTACCAGCAAAATACCAAACTATTGAATCTGTTGATAAGAAGGTAGTTGGTAGTCCTAACTTCTGGCTCAAAAAATTTCTATTTTAAATTCATAAATAAATAAAAGTTCAAATTCCCAGTTATATCTGTCCTGTCACACAAACATGCTGATGTACGCATTATATTAAGGAGGTAAGTACCTACCTACAACGCATTTTAATTGGTAGTGGACCGATGGTCGTAATCTTCCTTTAAAGTACACAAATAAATACGCTTATAATATTATGAATATTTCTTTTGCATCCTGCGTTTATTATTATTCACCATTCTGATTCTGGTACTATGTCTTTTTTTCTTGTTTTTCATTATTGTCTCGTTCGTTTTAAGTGATTACCATAAGGAATGTGCGCTCTCATGTAATTTGTAAACTAAACCAAAGCAAACTAACAATAATAATCACACAACTCAGTATTTCTGTAGCATACGAAAATACAATAAGGAAATCAACACTAAATACTCTGTTTATTGTTTGGAGGAGAGTCAACGACGTCGACGATGCCATATAGTATTAGATTATTGTAGATGCTAAATACTTCAATGTGCTATAGCGATTAAGACAAGAGTAGTTTAAGTAGTTTGTAGTTTTGTAGGGCTTCTTTTGTGCATTCCAAGTGCGTTAAATGAGTGCGTGTGCACGTTAAGTAAAAGGAAAAACCACACGATACCGTACTGCATGTGCATTCATATGATAATTTTTATTGCATGCAAGATGTGCAGACGATCATGGCTGTATATGTGTCTTCTTTTTTGGTAGTCTAAAACATAGATGCTGTAGGGCTGTGAGCAATTTAGGCAGAATACATAAGTACATTGGAATCTAAATCTGTATCACATTAGTTTTGGCAGTAGTGATGGATTTCCCACCAAAAGTCTGAAATTAAAAAGGAAACTTCCGTCGTAAGACACCACTATCGAAGAAACTGTCGTTTAACACGCTCGTCATAGCCGATGTCCAAAAAAGTAGCAATTGGGGCAAGACGAGCTTTGCTTAAAAGTGTATGCTTAACCATAGGAAACTACTTCATGGTGTGCATGGTCTTACACGTGTATACTTAAGAGCAGCAACATATTATTGTTGTAAAATAATACTCCTAAACTTAACTCACATGTAAGTACCAAATAAGTTAGTAAAACATTCTAACTTAATAGCAGAAAAAAATAATTCATTTAGCTGCTTTTTGCATGCCAGTAAATGGGAAGAGGGAAGGGAGTAATTACCTTTGATCACAGCGCCACCGCAAAAAAGTTTCCATTTTTATTTCAAAAATCTTGCCGCCATAAAGGGTACTTCCACCACTATTCAATCAATACGCTCTGGTTTTGGTTTAGCACACACTATATGGTATACTCACGTAATCATAAATTGCCTCAAACAGAAAATGTGGAGAGTGGAGTAATAGTAAAAACATGCGAGAGAGGAAAATCAGAGGTCTTTTATGTGTATCAGTCAAAAGTCAGTCAGTATTTTAGTCAATACTGCAACTGCTGTGTCAGCTTTTTGTTTTGTTATTTTCTCTACACACGCACTCTAATCTAAAGACTATATAGCCCGTAGCGGGTCTAAGCGGGTAGAGTACCTCTACTTCATTTAATTTTATGTGGCTCATAACCTGCATAATATTATGCTTTACGCACCTATATAATACTGGATCTGGATTCTGAGTACAAATTCATCAGTTTACATTTTCAGTATAGTGACTTTTATTTTTACTCTTAATTTATGTAATGCTAATGTAATTTCATGAGGGCTATGGCTCATAATGAACTCTGAATACTGAACCCTGAAAAGTGAAAAAATAAACGAGGCCGAAGCCATGAAGGGCCAGGATGTTGTACAAATGGAAAATGTAATGGTTAAAATTATATTGCTGGTTTTTTGTTTTCTGCATCCATTTCCACTACTATTTTATTAACTCTATCCCCCAAAACCCTGACTCCAATTTCTGTATAGGTAGGTAGATTCTTTTATCGATAGTAATCATAATAATAGGACCACGACCTGTACAGGTTGTTGTAGGTGTGTGTGGATCCGTCATCCGTATCCCATGGAATATTTTCTTGTTGTTTGTTGTTTTGGAGAAAATTATAGTAGATATAGATAATATAAATATGGAATGGAAGTGTAGTACGTAGTACGTATAGTTATTTGGAATTTGAAAAGTTTGATACGTATATAAAAGGATAATAATAATGTATAAGTAATGCAATCATCTGTCTGAAGGCACCTACCTACCCAACTATAGGTACCCACCAAACCAATGCAATACAATCATAAACAACTTTTATCTACAAAGCGAAGCTCAGATCAACTCTTCCGTTTGCCGGTGCCGGTGCCGGTGTTATACTATGAGTATTCAGTGTACTGATTATGAGAAAAACTGCATGGACTTCAATTATTACTCTTCCCTTCTGCTTCCATGATGATGATCATAACCCTTTTCTACGCTACACTACACTCTCATCTCATATAGAGCATCTCCCGCAGTAAACAGGGCTGCTCCGGGAGATATATCAACGTTGTAAAGGGATAAGAAGTGAAAGAAACTCAAGAACAAGATGCGTGTGGTTATATACTTATATATAACATTTTTATTTCTGATACAGAGCCCCACGCATAAACATTTTGTTGACTTGACTATATAGGATGAGGTTTGAGCTGGGGTTGAGGCCGAAGCCCAAGTTATAATATTGTATTCCTTTATTTTTTCAATATATACAAATAGACATGTGGACTGACTAGTAAATATCTACAACGAGTTAAATATACACACGCATGCATACAGAGGACTGAGAAGTGGAAGCAAAGTTGTTAAACCTGTGAGGAAAAAATCATCCATGTAAGTAAATAGGATCCTGTTCCTGTTCGTCGTTCGTATAGTTTGTGTATTCGTTAAGATTATAATATTATCTATAGTGTAGTAGTGATACAGTGATAACAATACTGAAATACTGACATGGAAAAGAGCCTAACTATAGTAAGTTGGTAAAAGTTGTCTATTATGCATGGGTTTGTGCCCGATGAGTGCGTGGCAAACAAACTGGGAATATCAGTATTAGGGATGTGGATGGGAGATATATCTATAGGTATTTACAGCTGATTTGTGCTCTGTTAGTGTTGATGTTGGTGGGGATGGAGAATGGAGAGTCCATGTAGGGTTCTATCTTTTGACAGTAAAGTAGACTCTCAGTCAGTCTTTCCAGATCCCTTCGAAGCTCTGCAACCACCAAACCTTTTTCTCCTCCTCTCTTATATTATTCCCGTCGCTTCTGGCTCTCCTCAACATCAACACTGACTTAGTGAGCACCTCAATTTCAACTTTAACACTGCACTGGCTTGGAGGATGGGAATGGAGTAGTTTTTGTAGATTTTATATTTTAATTTCTGATTTTGATTCCAGCACCCTACGTGGCTGTGACCAGTTCCAGTTCCAGTCCTTGAACCAGTGTCAGCCAGTACTTGTTAGTATTTGTGAATCCAACAAATTGTTGGGCTTTGACTTTCGTTTTTAATTGGAAACGATATAAAGTTATTAGTATTACTTATATTCGAGAAAATATTCTCGTGCGTAGGGTTTGCCTTGTGTTCCGTCTGCACCCTGCATCTGCAACACGAGCCACGAGTGACGACGAGTTAATTTCTTGGTGTATTGTGTATCTTTGAAGAAGCAACTCTGTTTATAGCGACTGCCAGTGTTTTAACTGCAGAATCTAGTATTACATTGATTTTTCCGCTGTCTAGTACTACCTTTGGAGTCAAGTGTGGTAAAGCCTCTACACAAGATACATCCAAGTCAATGAGAAATATCCCTGTTTTTTGGAGACGTTATTTTCGGTCTTGGTCTCGGTCTAGTTTTAGTGTGTCGTGACTTATGTGTGAGATCGAAATCGAAATCAGCATCTACTGCTTTCTGTTAGTGTTAAAAAATCATATTTGAGAGGAGTGACAGTTGTGTTAAGTTCAAGTTTATGACCGGTATCGGTACCGCACCGGTGCGGTAATGTTGGAAGGGAATAACTAGCTGGATGCTGCAGCACTTCACTGAATGATGTTGTAAAGAAAAGTACGAACCGTGCCGTACCGTACTAGCCGTAGTAAGGTGTTGCTTCCTGACTCGTGTTAGCTTATCGATTTTAAGACAGCGGATGTGCACTACTGTGTAGGTAGAAAAATTATAATTTCAAGAATACTGTTGAAACCTTTGTTCTCGTCCTCAGTTAAAAGGTAATAACTTTTGGTTGGTTTTTATGTCTAACATAATTATATACATGGTTGAAAGAGTAATTTTTATTTTGTCTATTTTGTTGAACTGCTGTTTGAATTTTGTTAATACGTAAATCAAAATTGACTCTCGTTCATAATTTTTGTGAAAGAGTGCAGTGTACTTACAACACAACAGAGATCTGTGGGGATTGTAGAGCACGTTTCATTTGGCTAAACTTTGTTTCAACGACCAATAAATATCTCAAGTAAACAAGCATATGCTTAAATCCAGCTCCCGGTAAATCGCGAAACCGATACCCGGTTCCGGTAGGTGTAGAAGCATAACAAACTCGTGCTCATAGCGTGTGCTTTTACCTAGGTTCAGCCTATGGGGTGTGATTCCATGTAATTTCGAAGATTCAAATTGCACCAAAGTTCGTTAGCATTTCGTTTTCGTAAAGCATTGGTTTGGATTTTGGCAAACCTCCGACACATACTTACTCAATCTAGAGATTTCAATAGTGCTGTCAAGTCTCTTTAAGCCCGGACTCCGGATGCTATCAATTTCAGTTGACGACTCGCTCATTTTAAACACTGAAAAATTGATCATGACCGTGACTCGGGTGAATGGCAAATTTCGTAGTAGTAGTAGTAGTAGTAGTAGTAGCAATAATAGTGTTTAGTAATTTTTGGAACGTCTCAAATCAAACGTAGGTTAGGTATGTCTGAATCTAAAAGTGAGCAAATGCGCTATATAATTATTGCTATTTAAATCCTTTAATTCAGTACATTGCAGCACTCTCTCGTCTCTCGTATTTTCTTGTGAGATATTGCTTTCCTTTTTTTATATCATTTTATGTCTAATTGTACTAGCCATTTCATTTTTGTTTTACATTACATTATCGTTATTGGCCATAGTTCCTCTCAATTCATAATAATAGAAATTATGTATAAAAGCCGGTAGACACAAAATGGAAGTAATATCGCTAATACAAGGCAGTCAAGCAGTTGATTCTACGTGCATTTTCTTGTAAACTATATTATATTAGCTGTCGTTAATGTTAGAAAGAACAAACAAAAACGCCCTCTCATTATTTCTCCACTACCGAACAACAGCAGGCGGGAGTCGCATTTAATTCTATCTGCATTTGTATTTGTGGTGAGTTCATAATATTATATCTACGTTAAATTTATATTTCTCTTGAATATTTTCAAACGGGCTATCCATCTGTAGTGTTAACAAAAATCTAATCGATTCTTAGTGTTTATAAGCACTCCATTTAAGTGTCTCTTTCCTCTTTCACAAAACAGTGGAAGAGAGCTCTGCACATAATATTTCAAAACTAATGCGGAAGGAAACAAAATACTGTATATTATCAGACAAAAGCAAACAGACTTTAAGCGAGTGTCGTTGTACGTGTCGGATAATGATAGACATCACTTCAAGCGGTACATAGTTTATCATTGTTATATTCATTTATGCCATTTTTATTATTTACTCGATTGAGTACTGTTTAAAACGCACTATTACACGTAACATAGACATAACTTTGAGATTATCAGTTCCTAAGTACAAGTACCTACTTAGGTACACAATCACTTACGAGCAATATGTATTGCGCTGCGCCAGTGAAGCTTTATATTGTTGCATGTAATATTTGTATTTCAAGTAATGTTATTCCTTTAACCTATTCCTGGCTCCAGTCAGCCAGTCCACATTTTGATTTTATCAGTGATATGTTTACCATAGCATCACTATAATATTTCATCAGTATAGCGCTTTTAACATTTTTAGGAAGCATTCTTGACCAAATGAAAATGAAAAGAAACACGCATATTTATGAGTAAATGAGTGACTCATAAAAATATTTACAGAGAATTCATATATGGCTATGTTCAGTTTAGTCGAGTTTGTAGCTGTAATAGTGAGAAATAAACCAATCAATACTAATAATCAATACTTAATAACACTCGTACTCGCGGTTATTATTACTGATACTTTTTAACTTGAAAAATATTTAATATTTACATCACATGCCAAGTATTTACTATTATTGATGTTGGGACTGATACCGGTGCAGGAAAATATTGTGTAATTGTATCTTTGAGCCCGGATTGAGGATGCCAATGCGATGCGTGAGGTTGTATATTATTATAACGCATTTCAGACCATGTTGATTAGATACTTATAAAATCTCCACAGTGTGACAAATCAGCAAAAATTTATAAAGCATAAGCAAGCAGAAGTTGAAAATTCTGAACTTTTTTAAAGGTCTTTTTGTTAGTATTCAATACTCGTACTCCTTAAACTGCGTAAAGGATGTATACATAACTGTACTGATGTGATATTTTGCACCTTCCTCTCCAGTGACATTTCCTTTGTTTGTAGTCTTAAGTTCATCTCATGATCTAAGCTAAAAAAAGCCTAAACGAAACCACCTACACAAATAGATTTTGTATGGAAGAAATAGTGTAGAAGAGATGTCAGATATCCCGTTGCCTGCTCACGCTCCCAGACTGACTTAACTAGTGAGTGGAGCACAGGCGGTGTGCACCCAAAATTTTACAAATGGAATATTTTTCCAAACATGAAGCATTGAAATTGAAACTACAAATACAGATATTCGCTCACATGCATGAAGGAGGGTACGCGTTCTGCGTGTGAATCTGAAAATGATAAGTTAGCTGCTTTAATCGTAAAAAGTGTAAACTGTAGATTTCGGCTGTATAGAAGGAGACTTAAGCCGTCTGGATCTCTTTGTATTTCTGTTGTAAGATTCCCCCCCATATCTGTTGGAGAAAAATGACTACAGTAAACTTATATATATATGTCATGTATATGCCTTCAACAGTACCATAGCCTTGTATAAAAAAGTATAAAACTGTCAACGAGTTTATACTCAGTCGTATGCATTTCATTGTACCCACTCGAGGAGGAAAATTAGTGACAAACTAAGTATGTATATAGTCTTTATTCGCTTAGTCAGTCTCTATCTGCATCTGCATCGGTACAACGGCAAACGGCAACACAACCAAAAACTATGACACCAAGAAACCAACCGAACCCAAAGCGATAAGCGAGGCATACATATTATGTTACGTACACAACTTTAAGCGTCACCTTTAGCTCCAGCAGAAACAAAATCACTGAACCAAGAGCCAGTTCTGCACTATATAGGACCAGACTTTGACAAGTCAACAACTATAACGTGACAGACGACACTAGTGAGTAAAGGACATGCAGGGAGGATCACAGGACATATTCTGATTCAGGATTATCTGTAGGATCGGGATCTGTTCTGTTGTGGGAGCATCATTCAGTGTAAAAAATCTGAGCATAATACACAATACTTACACATGATATGTGAGCCTTGTGGAGCGAAACTGTCACTGTCACCCTGTAGTTCCTACTCAATGAACACAAACCGAATACCGAACGAGACCTGCTACTCCTATTCCTATAACTTCAGTTTATATCAGCCCATATATTTTAAATGTAAAAAATATGTGTATTACAATAGGATTTAATGGTAGTGTAGAAGTAAGTGTATTGTAGTTTAGATGTCGACCCAGGACCAGATCCCAGATCCAATTTGTATTTATTTAATTTATTTGTTGTATTTTTTCAGTGTCAGCCAGACAGTGTCGGAGGGACGAGCTGAAAAAAAAATAAATTTCTTCACAACCAACCGTGACCGTAAAGTGGAGATCGAGGAAAGAGTAAATATTGAGTGAGGATGATGATGATGATGGAGCCAGAGGAGAGATTTGGACGAGAGCGAGAGAGAAAGATTTTGCCGTTTGCGGGTGCCGGAGCCGGAGGAGAGCGTGCTAAAGTGAGAGACAAAGATAATGGAGCACTGAGGAATGATCATCATCAGTCTGAGAGTCATGATCAGGAGGATGAGGAAGGTGAAGGAGAGGAAGAGGAAACAAAGGAGACTGATTATTTACCAAGTGCTCCCTGTCCCACCGGCACCTTGCACCGTCCACATGGCACAAGACCACCACCCGAAGTAGATCCACGCCTCAGACACGGTGAGTAATTTTCTCATCTTCAGTCTGTTAAATCTTCCGCCTCCATCTCGAACTCGAATCCCTGAGCACACTCTCTCACATTCTCTCTATTACTCTCTTCTATATTCGATTCCGAATCCGATACCGATGCCGAAGCCGAAAGTCAAGGTTTTTTTTCTCCTCTCATTTCTCGTCTGCTTTTCTTCTCTTTTTCATGTGTGTGTGCTGCGAGGTTGAGAAACGGTAACGGTTGACTGTTGACGCTATCAACCTAATGTAATCGTAATCTAACGTGTGCTCAGCTCAGGACAATGTTATTGATGCCCCTATCACTCAACCAGTCATTATTTAATTTCCGTCTCAGGACCAAGATCAGTGGAACAGACATAAAATAGAAGAAAAAACAGAGCGTGGTGGATGGAAGCTCTGCTTCTGCTCTGTACTTTGTATTGTTCTGGCCTACATGGAGATAAATAGATAAATATTTTTGCACAGTAACGCCGTGTGTGTGTAGTGAGCTAGCCCACTTTGGGAAGTACCTACCTACATGCACTGCGGCTTGGTTGGAGTAATAAATGGTGAAGAATTAATCAGAAATGTGCCACAGTGGAAATCTTACTAATCGGCATCGCTTAGCTATTTACACGCGCGAATCTATCTCACTGATCTTCATCGTAATTATTTATTCGGATTCGAACCCGGAATGAAGCCGGGCAGAAACCATATTCACTTTAAAATAACCTATGGTTTATTATTCTCATTTGAAAAAACATTGTCCTGATTTTACTGTACAAACTTTGAGGAATAAATTAAACTTCAAAATAAATGATAATTTTTTTAAATCCTCCAAGGAACTACATAGCTCTATGGGGTTTACAGATCGTGATTGCGTATTTAATGCCAGTACCAATGATGATGGCCCTTTCTTTCTAATACACAAGTTGAGTTGATGTCTTTTGATATTGATGTAAATTCAAATTTTACATGTTTTTTTTCTCGATTTGAATCAATATTTATTTAAAACCACACATGTTATTCCAACTTTGAAGTGCAAGTTGGGCTACATATGTCATGTAGTGGTATCTGCTATATTACGTTTTACACGTATGGTGTATATTACGCAACACTTTGAAGGGTAATCATTTGCCTGCTTCTGTGCAAACATATTATGTCACGTCCCCGCCTCTGATCTTCATGACTAGAGGGTGTTTGTTCTGTAGTCTATTTTGTAACCCTTCGATTTCCATGAAAATCAATTTGAAGTAATTATTGCAAAATTGTGAAATGGTAAAATGCATGATTATAGTGTACACACTACATTATATTTATGTATTTTTATTAAATTGTTCAAATTTCTAAATAATAGTTTTACAAGATTATTTTGTCACTGGCGCTGCAACTGTAATCACTATAATACCTATCCTTTCCTATAGTCCAAGTTAATTGTATTGTGACATAATTATTGAGCCTTACAAAAATAACACCTCTTTCTGTGTCACACAATGTGGAAGTCAACAAATATTTCAGACCATGAGCTAAAATATCTTACTTTTTTTAATTATCTAATAAACCATTAATTTTTTGTTAGGAAAGGAATTCAACCTGTAATTTTATTACTCTTACTTGTCTTAAACTGCTTATAAATCTAAACAATTAGGTTGAACTTAATAACCTTAATAATAAATATTTTGTGCGCATAAATTATATGGAGAAAACTACTGCATGCACATTAGTTTGTCTTAAGCTAGAATTGGAATGAGATGGGTATTTAAAGATGAGGTTATGCATGTGTCCATAGTCCGGATCTGGATCCGGACCCGGACCGTAGCTTGAATTTATGGAACGGTAACGGTTAGACTTTTGGAACCGTCACACAAGTCGTAAGTCATGCCACACATGCTTTTATTTCCACCCCGGGCCACGAAGACATTTTCTATAGTAGAGTCTCTACGTTCAAATACATTAACGATAACTTTAAAACAAACTTAGAAATGATGTTGTGTGTCGTCTTTGAACATTTCCACTTTTTGCAGCTGCTCTCTCCCTCCTGTGAGAACTCGAAGATGATGCATATTTAGTTTGACAATGGAATTTTAGAATGTCAATTGCATTATATAGTTTAGTTATATTATTAGGTAATGCGTTGGGGATTTACCATGTGTTATATATATATGGAGTCACCCTTAAGGCGGTATATGGAGGGCAGTGTACGCGAAATTACAATTACGGTTACGGTTACCCTTAAGAAGAGTGCTGTAGAAATACATTATTATAACATTGTACGAGGAAATGTCGTAATGATTAATATCATGGATTATTGAAACGTGCATAATGTACAATAGTCGCCCTCACACACACACACACACACATACAAACACTTCATAGGTAGGTAGGTACTTCAGTGACAACGACAAAAATTAATAATACTCTCAAATCTATAATATGTACCTACTCTGTGACTATAACCAGTGCTCTGCTCTACTGTTGACTGTAAAATAACACATGATTTGACACACATTTTCTGAGTGAGCACACACATTTTTGAAGGAAATCCAAAAATTTACTGTAGTGTATTCACAAAGTAATTATATGCATTCATTCTCATTATATATTTTGATTGTAACTCTTGTAATTATTTTATTTTCAAAATTGCAATCTTTGTCATTATTATTTCAACATCACATCGATCAACTACGGAGACAAGTGAAATTACAATTTAAAACGACAATATGTCTCTTAGGATTTTTCGTAATATTTAAATTTAAATTCTTCCCCTCTCTTTACACTATAAAATCGTACGCATTATAACCACAAATTACAACGTGCTACTTACATCCTACCTACCTATATACTTTCGCTCGTTTCCCGTTTAAACCCTATTATTACAGTTGTTCTTTACAAGAATTTTACTGGTAAAAGTAAAAATAAGCATGGAAAAGAAAAAGACTCATCTCTCAAGCGAAATTAAAAATGAAGTGCGTGTTAAAAATATATTTAAATTGAGCATTGTATTATGATTATGGAATATATCGTTACTGTAGAAGCAAAGTGGCCGTTCTCCAAACGCAGGTAAAAGTAAAGTGGCCGTTCTCCATCCTTTACTAAACGCAAAGTGGCCGGTCTCCAAATTTATCCTGTTTGAACAAGATTGGAGACCGGCCACTTTGCGTTTAGTAAAGGATGGAGAACGGCCACTTTACTTTTACCTGCGTTTGGAGAATGGCCACTTTGCATCTACAGTAACGATATAAGCGTCTCAAATTCATTATTTTATGGATTATGCACTGCAATTAATTATGCACGTAAAATTTTAGCACATACTAATATAGCATATCGTTGGTACATTGTGTGGATACATAGTGCACATACATAGCAGGTATTTTGTGCATGAAATTAAAACCAAAGCGAATCCAATTGATTTGATTTTCCAGTCTCATTAGTTAGAATTTCGTATGGTGTAATAATATTAATGTTTTATTTTGGTTCTGACCCTATGTGCTGTGCACTGGCACTATAGCTTTAATATGCAAAAGCACAATAAACTGCTAAGTACTACCAGTATGTATGCATACAGCTGACAGATGGGAACGGGATGTTAAATTTGCTATAGAAAAAATAAAACTGTAAAAGTGTCTGTCTACATATTTCTAAAATTCCTAAGCAGACCTTTTATAGGTTTGTCTTTGTCTTCGTATATATTCGCACTTACATTGATACTTGACTCGTTAAATCATAATGATTTACCCACCACTTCCAAGACCTGAAAATCTGTAGTGCTTTCTAAACATCTGGAGAGCAGGTTTCTACCTACCTTTTATTTTATTATCCAACTCTGAATCTATGGTTTGGTTTGTGTTTTTTGGTCAAAATTCATTTTTATTGCATTGTTAATTTTAATATTATGCAGACAAATAAAAAATAACTGGAAGTACAACCTGGGTCCCGATTCCCCATCCTAAATTCCAAAAAAAAACCAAACGTAAACATGACCAGAACCAGAGTGAGTTTCTATAACTTGGGTAATTTCATTTTGCTTTCTTAGAAATTGGAAAAATACTTTGAAAAGAACCTGTCTACAGTCATCTAAATTACAGATGAAGCTAAGCCCTATCGGTTTGGTGTATCTCTATTTTTTCGCTATTGAGACTAATGGTAATGAGATTGGAGTTAAGATTTCACGTGTAACGTTGTAATAAGCTCGACAGTTCCCACACTATGTAATCACATTAAAAAAAAGTTTGATACTATCTATAACGATACGGATAGAGCGATTGGCTACTGTGCTGTGATTGTACTATGATGACTCTATGACTCCATTACTCGCTTGCCCTTCTTCTAATTTACATATTAATAACGACATGTGTCAAAATTACTATCAAATTTAAATTTAACAATGCAATAATATTTAATTTATAAATTCATATTATGGGAATAAAAACAGTTGTGGTTTACGTCTAGAAGGGCTCATAACCCAGTACTCTAAACATAATTACACAATTTTAACGTAAAGATAAATATTTAAATATCTGTTTTTGAGACTACGACTTACTTAAGTCATATGATGGGCGAACGCTCTAATGAGAAATGATAATCAGTAAAAAAATATATATATAGTTGTTATTGTAAGTCTCCAAGCATCCATCCCTATACTTTCTTTTTCTTTCTTTCCCATTGGTATTGCGAAATGGAAGATGGCGAGTGTTTATTTTGACGATGAGATTATACATAAAACTGATAAAACATGTACATTCTTCATTTTTTTCTTCGCAATTCTTGTGCAGTTGAGTGGAGAAGATTTTGTGCTTGTTCTTGTAAAAATAGTGTAATTATTCCGGTTAATCTGATTTCTCATATACGGGTTTGACTTTATAGGCATAAGCTATAGGTAAGTATCTAATTTCTGCAGTATGGCATCCGAATCAGAATCGGCATCAGCATGGCAAGACATGGCAATAGGTACATCCACCAAAAATAAATCTTGTGTCTCGTAAATTCGCGTGAAACAAGTTTAAGTAAAAGAGCTGGATGTGGAGAGAAAAAAAGTCGTAGGTAGTATAAACAGAAAGCCTCTTTAGCTTTTGCAGAAAAACGATTCTGTTTAGTATTTAGTAATTTAGTACTATAGAACCAGAACAAAGAATGAGACATTTGGATCCAGCCAGTGTAGTCAGCAGTATTTCAAGTTAAAGGTAAACTCACAAGAATTAATGCTATTTTATTTTGACTACTTCCATTTGTATTCCTGTGGGAGGGAGGCTTGCTAACGTATCTTATTACTGTACGCTACGCATCACGTTACCCTGTACGTTGCGCTACATATTCTACTTATCGTTAGTGTTAGTGTTATAAGGCACACAGACCCAGACTGTAAAAAAAAGTAAAACTGTGACTGCAGGTAAGAGTTGTTGTTGGAGTTGAGTAGACGAGCATAAAATATTCACGTCAAGTACTTTGCAACGTAACGTACCATTGTATTCCGTCTGTACTGATTCAATCACTTTTGAGCTTACATGTGCTTCTTTCCTTGTCCTTTTTTCCCCGAAGAAGCAGAAAAAAGTGATGATGGTGATGATTCGAACTTCGAACAGGGAAAAGCAATTCGGGAAGTCGCAGTTTTGTAAAGGTGTGCAGTCTTATTCCGATTCCTAAGCGTCGTGTCGGTTGGTTCTTTGGTTCTGGTTACTGGTCTTGTCTGGTTGTCTGGCTTGGTTTTGTATTGGTATTATACAGATAGTACAGTATTGTTTTTAGACTGAGCGGAAATTTCGTGTAACACAATGTCAACTCACGCTTGTCATGACCATGCCATCCGTCTCTAGCACTGATAACATGAGTGAAGAAGGATATGTTTAAATCCTTCCCAGCCAAATGGCTTTTGACTTTCCTATGGTCTTTTCTTTTTTCGTTTTTTTTGTGTACGCAAAAGACGTCTTTGAAGAGAGAAATGGGAGGATACGTCCCTGTTTGCATCCAGTTTAATAGCTTTTAATTTAATTATTTATTTTTTGAAATTACAAAATATTTTTATTTTAACATTTTGCGGAGTACAAAGTATTCTAGTAAATGCGGATATACCTTTAAAAGTACGCTGTACATTTCGTATTTAGCAAAGTTTTAAAATTCATAACATTACATACAGTTTTTTGAAAATCCATAGTTTTTCTTATTTATAGTTGTTGAAAATTCGAAATAGCCAATATTTGTACTTTTTGAAAATGCTATTTAAATGCTTGAAAAAAATGAAAAATGCTCAATATTTGACAGTTTGAAAATTCTACATACAGGAAAGTTACCATTTACAAAATAACAAAAATTAATTTTGACAAATAACAGTAATTCATATACATTCGGAAAAAGAATGGAGTGCATGAACTCACCCTACCTAATGATAATAAGTAATTTAAAAAATAAATATTGCAAACGACTGAAAAATTCAAAATGTTTAAAATTTCCAGCCCGTAATAAATGGCACAATAAAAATGTAAATAATGTGCGTGGACTCCTTATTACAAAAAGCCGAGATAGCATAATATACTGCATTTTAATACAGAATGAGAACAACCTTGTATTTAAGAAAAAATCTAAAATTCGGTTTTCACAAGTCAAGTCTACGATTTCTTACTTTGCCCACAAGGCAAACGTCTGCAAAATTTTGCAATAGCTGAGTCAGTATGAAGGAGAATTCTTGAATTCTCTAGAGTCAGCTCAATGGGTATTTCCTATTGGTTTAGTAATTTCTTAAAAGTTCGAGCAAGTTTATAGATTTAGATGTGAAAACAAAACAAGAGACATGGCATGGGAGCTCGAGATTCGCAGAATCGAGATCTATCTGTCTGAGCGATGAAAAGGGAGGAAAAAACTCGGCGCAAAATGTAACTCAGCTCCTCAAATCCCATGACATGAACTTGAGGAAGGAGGTGCACGTGGAGTATAGAGAAGATCCTGTAGCATAAACAAATCCAGTTAAAAAGTGTACCAAGATGAGAAGACAAAAAAATTTGACCCTGATCTCAAGTTGAAAATCGATTTAAAACCGTAATATAGTCGTAAAAATAGAGACGGTTTGAATTAGAGAAAAAAAGAATTAGACGAGGACGAGAGGTATTTCTGAAATACACAACAAAAATCGAAATCGAAATTGAAAAATAAATTTCTTGTGATAAATCATCCTGTACAGTACATAACTATGTGTGTAAGTCTCCAAATTTTAATAGGTTTTTATGAGTTTTTTTAACATTTCAGTTTGCACCATAAAATCCATGTAGCGTTGATGTTGATATTGATATTTTGCAATGCGTACGTATATAATATCTATAAGTACTTTTGAAAATAGTATTTTCAATTTTTGAACAGCTATATCCAGACACAGTGCTGAAGCTTTATGGTGCTGGTAATTAATTTCATGTTTTTTATGACAGGCTGTCAGCATAGTGTGATTATTTATGGTTTTATTCGAGGGAAATATTTGTACGCGAGGTAAATGTTCCACTCAAGAATTATAAATGTAATTTATGACAAAATCAGCTAATATGATATTTATAGTTTTACAGCTAATTTTTACGCAGTCACTTTTAGTTCACTGTAGGCTCAAAAGGCGAACCCACATTTCTTCACTAAATACCAATAGAATATATGTAATTACACATACTTCCACTGATAGTCTAATAGTGCTTATCTCCTGTACTGACAGCTAGACTCAATGTGCATAAAATGTTCGTAAGTTACGCAGTATTATTACATTTGCACTTCTATAGTTCAGTTGTAGAAGAGGATTTTAAAATTTGCCAGAACGCCTTCCTGTAAGCTTAATGTTGATGTACAAAGACAAATTAGAAACTTGTTTTTTTTCTCAACGTTTCGTCGTCGTCTGGGTATGTTTTTTTAATTGCTGATACACACACTTGTAGCTCCTTTTGAGATAGTACAGTCATTGATTATGTGAATGTCAAATTTAAACAGTATTACTTGGAGTTTGAGACGCAACAACGGAGCTTTCTACAGGTTTCGTCTATATTTTACTCGTACATTTTTTGTGAAGACTTTTCAATTTATTGAAGGAGTTTCTATTTTCCTATCTATGCTGCTATATAGGTAGAATGTTTGCCAAAAACGCTATGTACTTTTAGCAACTCAATTTCCCCTGTTTTGCAATTTGATCGATGTTCGGGTATCCCTGTGGTGTAGAAGTGTACTTTTATTACATTCGTACATAATTACCTACTTTGTAACTGTGAAAAGTTGAAAAGTGTTGAAAGGGAATAATTGATTTCATTGAATTTAGAGATTTTTCTCTGTGTTCCTATTTGTAATCTGGAGAGCATGGAATTTAGTTAACAAAATTTGAAAATAAGATTATTTTAAAAGAAATCTCCGCCAAAGCAATGAAGAGTAAAAATACGAATTATTGATATAGAAATTTATAAAAAATCAAAATAAAGAAATTAAGATTATAAGTTTAGTTGTGAGTTTTATGAAGTTACTTTATCTTCGTTTATTACAGCAAATAGCGATGTGGGCTTTTGATTTTGAATGTAAAAACAAGATTTTGCAGTTTTTTTGCTGATTAAATTTGTCTACCCACTGTGACATAATTATATGGTCTAAATCCGTATATTTTTCACGATTAATGAACACACCGCTTAGGACTCACCAGGGATGACGATAAAGTACCAGTATTCATCATCTATATGAGTCGTACTAAATCGTTTTATGGATCCCATCTCCCATGTTCACTGTACGATGTCTGAACTTATCACAATTCAAGAAGTACCATATACATTTTAGCAGATGCTTATAATCCCGCGTTGTTCTATTGAAAATCAGCTTCAAAAAGTTATTTTTTTACGTATTTACTTAAACGTTTAAACACTTTAAACAGCAGGGATCTATCTACTTATATATTTTGCCCCGCCAAAATAACAGGTTGATATAGACTATACATAATATAAAAATGATGGACATTAAGCTTGAATATTATTCGCGCGTACAGATTAAACACAATGAATAGTTACGTGCATTTGAAATCCATCGCAGGAGGTTATAATGAAATAATGTAGGGAGCAGGAAATGATTTGAGTTTGTTAACTTGACAAATTACAAGGAGTAATGATTTTTTATGTTTCTTCTTGTAGTGTTCGATGCGATATGTTTTATTTGATTTACTCCGTCATTTTGTCATATTTAAAACTAGTTTATTGTGTGTTATTTAAATGTTATAAAAATAAAGGAGAAATAGAAAGCACTAGTGTTGCACTTATGTAAAAGTGACTTTGTCTGATAATTATGTGGTAGGTGCATATAGTAATATGGTTTGACAAATAATGCTCACACAGGGCAAAGTTTAGTGTGCCGATCATTTAGTTAATGCTGTCACTGTCTGGTTTAATATTTATTCATGATAAAGGATAAAGTTATCTTCTTAATTCATTTGCCCTGTACAGAATTTAATTTAGAGGCGTGTAAAAGTAACTATACATAATATACTGTCTGCATTTGAAGGAGTATGTGTCCATACTCTGTACAGGATACATCTTGATTTTCTGCTATATGGGCCCGGGACCCGGCTACTATTACGTGTCAGTAGTGGAATTGAATACATAAATACGGAGTATTATATGCATATGTAATGCATAAGTACGTCTGGCGGCTTCTTGAAACAAAAGCTGTAGGAATGAGAATCATCCGAAGAGTGCTTAACTATTTCAGTCTTCATGTTTAGACTTGATTTAATAGATGGAAGTGATCGTATTTTAAGAATTATGAGAAAGTTATAGCTTTTCATGTCGGAAATGTTCTGTAGAGAAATAAAATAAAATATAATCCAACCAAACCAAACCAAGTCACTTCTACCTACCACGCTGTGTCTTAGATATAATGCTGCTATGTACCTATCTACTTACTCAATTTTTTCGAGAGGGATAATTCAATAGTCAAAGCTCAATATGCTCGTTAACTGAAAGGCTCAAAGAGAAACTGCTCAATTTATTGCTATGAAACGACAATGTGATATTAGGGTAGAAGCAGAAATGATAGTATAGAGATGAAAAAATAAAGGTTTGGGGTTAATGTGGGGTCCTGTGTAAGTACATGCACTGAATTGTAAGTAGTATTCAAGTCTCATCCTTCACCCCATATTATTACTACTGTCAGCTTCATTTCCAATGAAGAAGATCAAGATGTTCTGTTGTCTCTCCCTTCGCCTTAGAATGCAGGGTAAATACAATAACAAGTACTTTCCTATATTTTCAAAACACAAAGCTCGATTTATCTTGAAGGGTTCCAAGTTTCAGTTTTTTGTGTCAGCTGGTTAATTAATGATATTTTGAGTCTATAATCCAGGTTAGTGCCATTCGGCAGTAAGTATAGTGGTAGCAATGTGTAAATGTGGACGCAAACTGCAAAAATCTACATAAGAATACGAGTAGGCATATGTAAATTCAAATACTTTTACTCTGTTTTCAAAAACAATGAATTCATTACTTTTGTACTGTAGTCTAAAATAGTTAGTGATTCCATTATTTGCGCTGTTTTTAAAAAATGGAGAATTAACTCAAACATAATAATGCAACAATATTCAGGGCCAGTGCAGGCAGCCCCAGCTGCTTGAATTTTCAAAAAACATGTAAATGGAACATTTTGCAGTTTTCAAAAAGATTTATACAGAATATTTTGAATTTTCAAAAGCATGAAAAATAAAAAAATTTCTACATTTGAAAAACATGCAAATAAAATATTTAAAACTTTTTTCAAAACGTGTAAATAGAACATTTTGCACTTTTCTGAATCAAGGAAAAAGAACATTTTAAACTTTTTTAAAAACTTGTAAATGCAACATTTTTCTTTAGCAAAGAAAACCATCAATAAAATCAATCAAAATGGTGGTTTTTGTATGGAAACAAATTGCTGCCTAAAAGTAATTCCTTCGTCCGGCCCTGAAAAAATTGTTTTCAAGCGGTAAACACCATTTGGAGTTTTAAAGTTCTGCATATTTTGTATGTTTCAACTTTTCTTAAAAGCAAATTACCTATTTGAATTTCAATAATAATAATAATAATAATGCCTTGTTAATTTGTGAACGTTTTACTTCTCGGTAAAATATGTGGTACACTTTGAAGTTTAAAAAAAATATTGAACACATTTTTGATGCCTTAAAATACTGCAATATACTAGAATAGATAGGTACACTATATCTACAGGTAGAGTAACATGAAGGAATTCACCACCTACATTAGTTCAATTTTAAATATCCTTGCATACTTTATTCTTCATATAGTCTTATATATTTTAGTATACTAATGATTGTTTGAAACTTTCTTCACTTACTCCTGTCTACTGTAGGTACTTATCGTTAGTCAAATCATATTATAGTTAACCTTGTTGGACTTTTAAAGTATCAAAACAAAATACACTCACAAGCAAACCACTTACTATGTTTCCTCGGGATCTAGAAAAGCATAGCCATAAACGTTTCCTTGGACCTCAGAATGAACGATTAGTGTGATAACTCGAGTGCATTTTGCGCGGTGCTTTAGCAGCAGCCCGCCAAAGTTAAAAAAAACCGAATTTTTCAAAGTTTGCCACGCTTTAGCTTCTACAGTTTTTGTCTGATTTCAATGAAACTTGCAGTTTTTGAAATTTGAATTTTTTTAATTTTTTCGAAAAATTAATAAAATGTCATACTTTTGAAACCCATTTTTTAATTGAGGTTTTTTAATAAAAAATAAAAAATTCGAATTTCAAAATTTCCAGAAATAACTTTTCAGATAAAAGTCTGAACATCACAAAAATGCAAGTTTCATTGAAATCAGACAAAAACTGTAGAAGCTACAGCGTGCCAAACTTTGAAAAATTCGTTTTTTTTAACTTTGGCGGGCTGCTGCTAAAGCACCGCGCAAAATTCACTCGAGTTATCACACTATTCGTTCATTCTGAGGTCCAAGGAAACGTTTCTGGCTATGCTTTTCCAGATCCCGAGGAAACATAGTAAGTGGTTTGCTTGTCAGCAGTGTATAGAAACAAATTCAAGCTGTCTTGAGTCGTATTCGTATGTAACCAAACAGCACTATCGCTGGCTGGTTGTTGATGCAGTGCATAGGAAATAAAGATTAAGATTCCTCACCGCGAGACCCATATTACCCGCACTATAACACCAACACCGAGACTTACACCAGCGCGCACCGCGACTTCCTTCAAAATAAATATATACAAGTACAGACAAGTGGAAATATAAATGTTTTGAGTATGGGGGAAAAGTTGACCGTGAATAATCCCAATCAACATTAACGCCAAGCCAACATTATGTTATTGAAGTCATAAATTCACAGAATTTGTTTATACTCTCACGACTGAGAGATTCATTTGAGTTAATGCTTTTACAATTATTGTTATTATTTAACTTAATAGCTGTACCGTAAAAGTCATGAGTTTTGTTTATACATCCTTCGTACTTGCTCACTCATGAATTGAAATTGGACTCACTTGTAACGCTCCTTGAAGGATATCTATTCTGAATTCTGTCCTACAATATCATCATCATCAAAAATAAATGTCCATATAAAATATTCCTATAGAAATTTCAAATTCAATAAAATATGCATTTACAAATTTAAATTTAGAGTTGCTATATATCTCCATTTTAAAACGTGCGCAAAGGAAGAGGAAATGGCAAATGGGTGGTACTGCTTGAAGAAAAGTATCTGTAATATCGTTCAAATTTCCGTATCATTAATTTTTTAGACTTACAGTTCGTGTCAGTTTCTGTGACAGTGTCTTACTTGAAGTTGATCGATCACTATGTATATTGGTTTCTTGCTTCAAAGACCCAGTTTTTAACTGTTTCAATCCGAACCAGAACCTATAATGGTTTTAGTAGTACCTATAATATAGCAGTCACGAGAAGTTTGAATTTTATTAGTACATTAGTGAGAACATGTTTAAAATTAATTTTAAATAATTTTTTGAAAATTATAATATGGAGTATCAAGGAGTGTGCGTAGTGCGTTGCTGCCACTGGTAGTATTGGTACTTATAGCGTACTGATTACTGGTCCTTGAAAAACGTTGAAACATTTACTGAAAATAAAATGTTATTTACACGGTTTCTACTTTCTACTGACGGTAATTGACTCGAGGTCATGGAAGTGTAAGTGTAGTTAGTGGTAAGTAGTAGTAATAATAATAATTGTTGTAATTTTTTTAAACTTATTGTGGGCTTTAAAATTCCTTGCTACATGGAAAATGATTATTGTTCTGCGCCTACCTACTACTTCTATAGCTGAGGATTCGACCTCAGAGGGAGACAAATACACACACAAAAAAGCAAGAAAAGAAAATCGACCGCAGACATTGAGAATGTAGACAGGAACTTTTACTCTTTCTTGTAGGTAGGTACATAATATTTTGTTTTCAAAATATTTTTTGGCAAGGTTTAAGAAAATTTTTGTGAAAAATGATCTCCCTCAAGTCATATCACATCGAGGCAAGAGTTATATACTATTTTACTTTTACTATTAGGACAGGACCAGGGCCAGGACCAGGACTCCGTGACTTCTTGCTTGTGTGTAGACGTCAGACGTAGATTGTTCTATATATGAATTATGAATTCAAAAGACAGAATGAATGAATTCAAAAGAAGAGAATATTTTACTCAGTTCCCCTCCGCCTTTTCACATGATTTTTGGACTTGGACTTGGCAAGCATGCCATGTGCGGCTGTCATATTCCCAATTCCCATGTTGTATATTTTCCGATATTAGAATTGCTTGTAACTTGTATGTTACCAAGTTATTATAGGTATTTAATTTTATATTTAATATTTACAAACTTTGAAAAATGATCAAAAATGGTGGACGTAAATGTATGAACAATATTGATGCTCACAAGTCTTCTACATCACATAAAGTCAAAAAGCTGGATTGAAAAAGTCAATAATATATGTAAATGCATGTGCTTACATGTAGCTACATACTATTACAAGTTACTAGTTACGACTACTTTTAGTACTCCACACATACTACTATATGGAATGTTTGTATTCAGATATTATATTATTTATATTGAGGCAGAGCTTTTAAACTTTGAGTGTTTACCGTGATGTTGGCAGGCACATTAGTTAATCTGTAAGGTCCTTTCACTCACTTTTGAGAGACTTGAGACTCAGAAATATTACCTTGTTTCCCTCCTAAATCGAGGGAAAGTACCTACTCAAAGTATAAACATTATTGCCATATAGCCATGATTACATGTATGTGCATATGGCCAGCATACAGTTTTTTTAGTATACATAAAATATGATAAAAGCCCTCACATACCGCGATATGCTTCAAAGCGTTCAAACTTTTTGTATTATGTCTCGCCTCGCTATACGAGCAGTCAGCAGTATGTACCTACCTACCTACATAACATGCAATGGTATTTATCCTCCTCCCGCTTTTACTTTTTTTTTCTGTTAAACGATTTGTAAATGGAAGTCATTAAGTGTTGCATTTATTTTTTTTATTTTTCTAACTTTTGCATTCGAATTCAGTCAGTTTGAGAGTCACGTCGCGTCGTGTCATAGCCATATATCTCTTTCAGATAAGATTTGAATGCTTGATAAGAATCAAAAATTCAAAACCATTACCAGTCCCAACCCCTCTTTGAATGTGTGTGCGTAGGAAATACACAAATATCTGTATTACATATTTGTATTACTCTATGTATTACCTAGTTTAAAAATTCTTATTGAAAAAGAATGCAAAAATAATCATAGTAGTGAAGTTGAAGAAACGGAAACTATGTGCTAAAAATAAAGATTACCACGTACACATTACATGAGTTTATAAATGACTGACATGAAAAATCTTTTAGAGTTGGCGTTTTTGCAGAAAGCCGTTTATTTTTTTTACACACGCTCATTGTCACCTCCCTTAATATTTGTACAAGGTAACTCTATGGACTATAAGGGTAGACTTTATAATTTTTAGTCATAGTCTGAGGAAGGATTCCCAGAATGGACAAGAGCATGATGACATTTTAAAGACAATAAAAAATTCATCAGATATTAGAACTAAAATTAAGATATTTCTGTAAAATCTTTAATCCATACCATACCAAATTTTCTAATTTATGCAAACTATTTCAAACATATGAAGTGCAAATAGATTTTTGTTGTTTTCTGAAATGTATGTTTTCACGCACGGACCCTTTGCCGTCGTACTCGACACTCCGAAACTCGGGAAAGTCTATAGTCAAATGTACATTTAAATTAAAAAAACATTGAAGAATGATGTTTTCTTCACCTTTGGATTAAATGGCTTCTGCTTCATTATACACGTCTGTAAGATGGAACGATATTATTAAAGCAAGATAGTGATAAAAGATGCACCTGATTAAAATGTGTTTTTGCAGCTCTATGTAGGTATTAATAGGTAATACACATTTAAATTCATACATGTACTCGTAGTTATGGTTTCTTGCCTCCGTGAAATATATAATTATACAGTGTGAGTTCCCTGCAGTTCTTGAGTATGAGCCGACTGAGGTACATAATTAGAGTGAGATATTTAATTTAGTGTTTACCGCCCCAGAAGTCTCACGTCTAAATCATTGCCTTCATCAATTGTTCTTTGTTGTTGTTGTCAGTCTGGTTCTGGCTCTGGTTCTGGCTCTGGCTCTGGTTTGGCTCGTTCTCTCCGTCTCATCTTTTCGCTCTTGTTAGTTGTAGAGAGTATGGACGCTCTAGTAACTCTGGGGGTGGGGAAAGGGCAAGGTTGCCGTCAGCCAAACTGTCATCCTGTCTTGTATTTAAGACACAGTCTTGTGTCTTGGTGTCCAAAGTCCTAACCCCCTAAAGTCTAAAAAGACAGCGAGACATATAATGTACTGTATATATATATACAGATTCGCACTCGGATTGTGTGAGTCTGAGGCTGGATCTGGATCTGTTCTGTAATAAGCATCTCCGTTCCCATTTCCGTAACCGTTACCGCATTTTCCATTTGAATCTGAATTTGTTTGAGGTACTCATAGAATAAAAGTTTTAGCTCACATTTTAATTCATTTCATTTTTCATAGTTAAAAAAATCGTCATTTGTCGTTATCATTTCTCATATTGTACATCTCTCTATTTGCACATAACTCTTTAATTACGATTCTAAGCCAAGGTTGCCTGTACATATATACGGAGTATGTATACCGCAATAGTTGTATACTTTCCTATAGACACTGTAGACGTTGAGGCTGATCTTAATCAATTTCAAAAATAACAACTAAACAGGTAATGAAGAACCATCACCATGATCCTCCTGCACCTCTATAAAATATATGTGAGTATAAGAATTAGGATCCATCTGGGCATTTTTGTAAATGCTGTAGCACGTAGAAGTAGAAGTAGCGCAGTCTATATAGTAGTGACTATATAGTAAACTACACCTACCACCAGTAAGTCCCAGGAGTACGTTTCGATTACATTCGCAGCTTGTCTCCTGACAACTAGGTACAATATAAATTAAATAAAAGGCTCTGTGAGTATTCGATTATCTATGGTTAATTGCTATATATTATACTCTGAACGCAATTGTCATATGGAGTATATTATAGCATAGGTGAATGGTTTTACATGGAATCTGTATATAGTTTTTGCGAACAATAAAGGAGATGTTATAGAGAGATATGTACGAGGATAGATAAGATTTGAAAATTTGGAAGAGTGAGTACAGCCGTGTGTGCGAGTGGCGTACAGTACCGTACCGTACCGTAGAGCCGGGTATATAGGGCTCTGAGACTTGACTTGAAGCTAGTGGTTTCATTTTGAATCGCCCGAATGGCCTTGTTGTGCCAAATTCTTCTGTCAAAGCCTTCTGCAAATTTTATTTAGTCGCCTTTTCTTTTTTTTTCTTCTTCCCCTCTCAGCTTCTTCCAGTGTGTATGCATATAGTGTATTAATCTGCAATATATCAGTTAAGTATAGTCTATTATCCACTCTCAGTTTACTGTTATATTATTTACATGCAGAACTTCTCCTCTGTCTGTATGTCTGTATTTGTAATGCAATATGTCTATGTGCCGTAGCCGTAGCCGTAGTACAATTCTGTTGTACTGGTTCTGTTCAAGCTTGAAGATTTTTCTTGGTTTCTTTTTTCTCTGGTTTTTGTTTGGAGCAGGGTGACGGTCTCTCCTCTCGCATCTTCTTCATCCTTGTAAGTTGTCGTTGTCGTTTAATAATAATGTGAACGCCAAGAAAAAAAAACTATTATAGGGCCATAGCATATAGTGTGTGGAGCGGAGGAAGCAGGGTATGATCACTACTACTACTATTACTACTTACTTACTACTAACTACTCACTCCAAACTCACACGTACGATGACTGTCTGTGTAACCTCACACAATCACATCACACTCACATCAGGACCTCATCCATTCTCATATTATAATTATTATACTTCCCAGGCAGACAGTCACGTCTCCAGTTAACTCCTCACTTAAGAATTTTTCTTGCTCGATTTTTTAATTCACAATTTACAATATAGGTTTTTTTTATGAACCTTCCTGCGCACGTCATACTGTGAGAGCGTGTCAGTATTTAGAATTTACTCTCATTACAATTATTACTAGTGGAGCAGGCGTGTGTCCGTCAGTATTTACTGTTTATATTTATAATTGGAATAGGGACCGTGATATTTTCATTTCTCAGTATTGTTTAATAATAAAATTAAAAAAATTAAAATTAAGACCGCGACCGGGACTGATACAGGGGCCTGAACCAGGAGTTACTTCTGGAACCGGGATATTTCCCATCATATTTTTTCATTTGGGAAGAAGCGCGACCTCCACTGCACGCTCCTCTCCATCAATACTCAATACCATTGTACTGATAGATTGCTCTGATTTTTTCAATAAAACTGAGCTACTAACGATAAATAGTGTATAGAATATAGACCAGCTTATAGAACCTATAGCAAAGACTGAGACTGATACGTTTTTTTTAAGTTATTCTTTCATCCGTCATCTTACTTGTCATAATATATAGACTGCGCAAACTGACAATTACCAGGAACAGTGCCCTCATATCGCGAGCATGGACCACGGGCTCATCTTCCAGCCGTAGACAAAATAATTCAGAGCAAAGTCCATGTTTTCGTAATTCCTCAGAAAAATTCTTTGTGGAGGGTTTAAAAAAAAGTGCAATCTACATAGAATCTATCTGCTGTTGTGTATCTAAAATCGAAATCGGATATCTACTGATACGGATACGGATACGGACACGGATGTCGGTGAGTGTAGATTACATGTTAATGTTAAGTACAGTGTTACCTAAGTGATGTTGTGTTCCTCCGCTCCGAATTTATTGCGTAGATGTCAAGTTTTGTATCTCACCCCAATCACAACATGTCACGAGAGCTGAACATAGTATGTAACTCTATATGCATATTATGTAGTACGCTCTCCTCCTCAGTTGAAGTTTTTAGTTCACTTACGAAAAATCCAAGTTTCAAAAGTTAAAAGTTGAAGTGCTGTACATAAATAAATATTTACCATAAATACATTACCTGGAATTTACACACACACACACACATCTAGAAGCAAGCAAAAAAAACACACACACACAGAGTCACAGTCACTTTTAAGAATCTGTGAGGTATCCGCCGGATCCGGGCTCCGCTGTATGACTCCCAATTTTTCACGGAAGTTCTTTGTGTACATAGTGGTGCTGTTGTAGTTAAAGGTTTGTTGGAGGTAAACCTTTTGGAACGATGGGAAAATAAGATATAATATATGAGTTATAAAGTAGCTATTTGTACCTCCCGTTGTATTCAACATGAATTCTGGTGGATTGTTCCCTAACCGCACGCATCCATAAAACCCGGTTTTAATGGTTTCACTCCACCGTACCATACCACAGTGGCAGTGTGCTGAGTGTATGGAAACCTTCTTGAGAATTGAGATGTTTAGTGGATAATGGTATGGTAACGGTAATGGTGGTGGTGGTGGTACTAGTGTGGGGCTGTGTAAAAATAAAGACGAACTATACTCCACACGCAACATACAAGACAGTACAGTACACATAGACAATGAAATAGACAGACAAAAGTTAGTAGTGAGAAAAATCCTGGTGGTCCCGTGAGGTTCCGACACCCGACTGTCGACTTGATTGTTTAAGAAGATGGGCAAATACAAATATTATTATTATCATATTAGTTTTGCTGGGACTAGAAAAAAGAATATTGTAAACTGATTCCTATTGGTTTTTTTGGGGGTTAAACCCGGTTAAAAACAAAGTGTTTCTTATCTCATCAAGTGTGTGCTTCTCAGCTTACAATTCAACTTATTTGCTTTTCTTCGTGTTCGCTGTCGTCGTCGTCTTTGTCGGATTTTGGTTCGGTTTCGGTCGTTCGGTTGTGCTAGTGTGGCATCTGGAGTAGCACTCGGATTATTTTTGTTTTCTAACCGTGTCAAATATATTTCCGATTCCGATTTTCCGGAGAGTGACGGTTCATAAATATAGTCTACAAGAATTGCAAAATGTGCAATTTTTTTGCATATACAATAAAATAAAAAAGAAACATACAGAGAGACTATTCCCATTAGTAGAAATGCACAGACGACAAAAGGTGCAGCTTGACTGGAACGAAATGATAATAGTCGAAACTCAATAAACCGAAGAGCCCCTTGAAATTCCATTAGTGACAAATTGGACAGAAAAAAATTTGCATACATTATGAGAAAAGAAACTGAAGGAAAAAGAGAAAGCTCCTGCCTCCCCAACTGTGCTTAATACTGAATAGCTTAATTAATACGGTCATCAATATTGCAGTCGAAGCCGAGACTGTAAGTTCGATCCAAGTTCCAAGTTTGAATTCGAATTCGAAGGCAGGTCAGCACAGCGGAAGGAAGCCATACAAATAAAAATGCATACGATTTAATGCAATGTAATACATTTTGTGTCTCCAACTCCAAACTCCCACCAACCATTGACACCAGTACGGTTACGGTTGGCTAAAAACTGAAGAGAGTGCAATAGTACCATACTGTGTGTAGCAGGGACTATACCTATGGCCCTATAACAAAAGTGTGGTGCAAAAAATCTGTGGGTCGTCCCATGGATATGCATGGGAATCACTTCACTTCATCAGTTCCGCCAATTTGATTTGGGAAATCGTATTATGACATCAATAGAATTATTGTGTGAGCATGTGTACCCCAGCCCATGTCCACACACTCCACAGTCGAGTGTCTATATCAGGACTGTTGTACTGTAGTTGGTGTTGGTAGGTAGTTTAGTAGTCAAGGACTTGGAAGTTGAGAGCAATGATGGAGAGAGGAAAAAGCTTTTAGAGAACAACGAGAAAGAAACGAGAAAGACTTGAAAACTTTTTTTTTATCTTCTCCAAAAACTGTCTTCCTCTTCAGCTCAAGTAAAGTGTAGTAGTCGGCTCTCTCGGAGTTGAGGAGTCGTCAGCTGAGTGCTCAAGAAGATATCCACCCGCTCCATTCTTTTTCTTCCTCTCACTCCTCATCTGTCTTTTTTCTGATCCACACACACACAATCAGACAAGAGGCAAGAGGCCAGTGCAATAACATCCCGACATGATGTGCAAATTATTCGCATACAGAGACAAATTCCAAGTCTTTATGCCGTTGGCTTTATTCTACACATCAGTATTTTGATTTCGTTTTTTTTTGAATAGGCACACTCAATTTTTCTCGTAAGACTCTGTGCATTTTATTGAGTGCAACCTTTAGATTGAATCAGATCGCTTCATTGAAAAAATTTAATTTTTTAACCATCATAATTATTAAATCCCGGGAGCGGTGAGAGTAGTTGTCGTTGTCAATGCCTCGTCAATTGATATTGATATTAGGATACGGATAGGATAGGATAGGGCAATGCCTTAAAAATTAAGATGTGCACCAGGCTCCTACAACAGATATACTTTTTTCTTCGTACATATCTCGTGAAAAAGTGTATTCGTGTCAAGTTTTGACAGCCGCCTCTAAAGTCTATATATATATAGATGGATCTATATATCTATATACAGGAATCAAGTGAAACTGTCTCAAACTTGTTTGTGCGTAAAATTTAATTTGAAGTTGATAAAATAGTAGACAAATATTATATACTCCAGAAAAGAAGATTAATTTAATCATCATATCAGATGATCACCCCTCTCATCGCATCTCACACAGTGTATATGCGAAATGCAAGTTTCGTTTTCATCCTCGTCTTGGTAGTTCTCCCATATTATAATATGCTCTCTCAAGCTAAATCTTCTCATTTGATCACCAACAGCATCACCCACACGACCCACACGCCCAACCCGCTGTCATATTACACGTTATGCCTGACACTCTCACTTCTAATCTAAAAAATAAAGTCAATCTACAAATCTACATACAAGATTCAAGCCAGAAAAAGAAGCCCACAGGAACAACACATTGAACAGAGCCTAAGTCAAATCGAAATCAAAATCGAGATCGGCAGTTGGCAGTGGCAGGAACAAGAGGAAAATTTGACATTTATTGAGCTAATAATCATTGAGAGATATATTTTTTGATGATTAGGAAAACCCCAGGACAATTTATGAAAGGGAGTCGTAGATATGGGTGGGAGTGATTACAAGCAATTATTTCAAGGAATAAACTAAAATTTATAGAAATAATTTCCTATACCTATATACCTCATTTTGGATTTTATGAGTTCCCAATCTCCATGGTGCACGTATGTATGATATATGCAGTAATCTGTATCAGCCAATATTCAGTGTACATATCATAGTGCATTTAACCTATAGGCACAATTTTTATTATTCTAATAAATAAGGCATGGCGCTACTGAATGTTAAATTTGAGAAATCTAATCAGTGACATCGACATGTACATATGCACAGAAGCGGGATTTGAATGAAAATTATTGACAATTTCAATTTTCAATACTTGATTACCTATGATATAGTTATACATGTACGTTTTTTCAAAATTGACTTTCGTTCGAATCAAATTGAATTTGAGTTTGAATTTGATTGAGGGAAAAGAATTTACGACAACGACGAAACTTTGTGTGACACTCATCGTGAGTCTCCACCACTCGATCCACACTCCAAGATTATTGATTCTGGTTTTAGATTTGTCATTAGACGTGAATCGGAATTGGAGTTGGTCGCCCTGTGACTGTGTGACAGGAGGCAGGGATTGTGTCCAAAGTTTACCTCTTGACTACTACTACTACTACTACGGCTACGGCCCAAGGGTCCGGATGTCGAGTAAGAAATCCCGCCGAAGCTCTACCCGTCACAGCTCCCGTCGTCGAAAATGTAATCTTGTCTTTTCTGTCTCTCTTATCTGATTTTCTATTTTTCATCACTCATCAGTCGATAATATGCAGACTTGCTTCTATTTTTAATTTGCTAAATGCCTTCTCTCAACTTTCAAGTTTTGGTTTTACTTGTGTATTCTTATGGTTGTCGGCATTGGTATCTGTCTTGATATTTGTATCTCGTATCACTTGCAGGTATTTTTATGCTTTACTGTATTACGCTAGCACCATATGCATCCCCTCTCCGGGGCTCTTACTCTTTTTTTAAATCTCGCAATCTATGCATACAGATATATCCATACTAGACTTAAGGCAATAATGCGTAAGTATTACTTATAAGATTTTTAAAAATGTTATTCAGATTTTCTGATAAATTCTCTGGCCTTCAACTTGAACCTCTAGGTAGTATATTCACATGTAAACCATAATATTAAAGTATAAGTATGTGTACTTACTGAATACATAATATGAAATATGAAATGCTTCATACAAAGCATGCAACAATATTTCTAAGGCATCCAGATACAGATAATCCAAGTGGTGAAATGTACATTTAAAGAATGGAATATATTGAGACGAATTCAAAATTCAAAGAATTTCGTAGAGTTTTGCATTTGCCATTAATTTGACATTAAAAGATAAACATCCATTTCCATTGGAATGTAAACGGGAAATTCCCAGAAAGTGCATATTTTAAAATCCGCTTTTTTAAATTATGCTCTATTTTTCCATTATTATAATTTTAAAACGAGATTATTGTGCATTTTGTTTGGTAGTTTTTGTTTGATATAATATACTGTAACAGTTAAAAACAAAACGGTTACAAATATCAGTATTTTTTATATGACAATTAACTTCTTTTCTTTCTTCCTTTATTTATATGCAACTGCATACTGCATTTATTTATTGGCCTCTCAGCTTTAAATTTCTATTTTCTGCAGCTCATTGTATTGAATCTTCACTGTCATCAGTTAAGAGTTAAAAGAGTGAAATTTATATGATTCCGTTACGGTTTTTGATGAAGACAATACTGTATAAGAAATTTCATACCTTAGGTTTACGCTATCGTACATATATGATGTAGCAAATCCTGATCATATCAGCAGTTTTGTTTTACTTTACGTTGTAATGCGTTAATTTAGCAATGAAGAGAATAAAGCTGTCTTCAAGATATTTTTGCAATCCCGTATGTCAGAATTCGGAATCGGAATCTCATTTCGACTTGGAGAATCAATGCAGTTGTCAGTACCAGAGTACCAGTCCCAGACAATTTCGGTGCAGTTTTAAACATTGTCGTTGAAACAGTATTTCCTATTGTTTAAATAAATTTCACATAAATAGAATGTTTTTATGTTCTAAATTTAAATCTCGGATTAAACAAATTCATGGGGATGAACGTTTTCTTAATACCTGTGTAAATTGTGCACTTTAGTTAGTTGCATCAGGATGAATGCACTGTATTTGTCATTGAAGGGTCAAAAGTCAAAACTAGCCATCTGCAATTCTTTTTTGGCGGAAATCAGAAACATTTGCATCTCCAAAAATTGGACGTATTTTTGGAAACTTTTAAAATATAAAAAATGTTTTTCATATTTTTATAAAGTCCAGCTTACGCCTTTTTTTGAAATATTTGTAATCATCAAAAATATTATTTAATTACCTCAAATTACCGAATAACCGCTGAGTCTCAAATAAGCGTCGGCTCAGGATTTGAGCACAGGATTTTGGCCATAAATAACTCATAGGCAGTTTAAAAGTATCATAGAACGTGTTTCTAATAGTTGAATAATTGTTGGATCACATTTGGGTAAAAAATAATATCTAATAAACATTGTTTTGACAAACATTGAAAAACACAGAAACTGTTGTTTTAAGCATAATTTTGTATAAATTAGTTTTCTTTTTTAATGCAAACTTTAAAAAATTAAATTCATGCCCGGCTCAAAAATACTCAGCCCAAAAGCGCCCGGCGCTTATTCGGACATTTATGTTAGGTATATATATTTTAGTTCCAGCCTAGGATTTTATTGTGACTTCAGCGGTGCTATATAAGTTTATAGCACAAAAAATGTATTGATCCCACGTGGATGGAGATCGACGAAATGGTAAATCAAGCGATGGATCTGTAAAAACAACAAGACATTGCCAGTCCCTTCTAACTTCCAGCAAAAGGCAGATTAGTACTGCTACTGCTGCTCCTAAATGCAAGTCTGTTTCTCTTCTGTTTACAAATAAAATGATTATCTACGTGCTTTTATTTTTTTTAATTACCGTATTTCCTGTAATACTGGACCCCATCCACTATTCAAATTGCGACCTCCCAGACCCGTCCACTATTATAGGCTCACCCATTATTACAGGCCCGTCCACTATTACAGGAAATACGGTATCCTTGAACCCAGTAATTTGGGTAGTAGACGGGTCTACTATTGTAGGAAATACGGTAATTATACCTTTCCTAATTTTGCTCAACTACCTATACATTTTTGATGTACAGGAAACGAAATACATACGTAGGCACCTACATTGTTGAATACAGTTACACGTGCACTATTGGAAGTTCACTATGGTAACTACAGATATGAGGCATACGATACGAAGCAGGTCTGCGTAGCCTTTTGGCATTGTCGATGAATAAATAAGAAAGTGTTTTTGCAATTAGCAACTAACATTCGCATTGTCGTAAATGGAACACGTTGAGCAAGGTTAGCTTTCAATGTGCCCCAGATTCTGACTTGCTGAACATAACACACTATAGTTCCAAACGTCACATCTCAGACAGCACAAGTTTGCAAGATATTTAAATAGCACGCAATCCGAATCCTACCGAACATTTCATCCAAATATTAACCAGTCAAAAGACGGTGGGTTGGTAATTATACGTGGAGTACATATGATATACTGTCCGGACACATTTATATTTGTGAATCTGTGCATAATTATCAGTACACATTGAACATTGATTTGGTGGTTCTGTATACTATATAGGCAATACACGAACGTACCACGCCACACACTGTTGCTGTTCGTACTGTGCCCTGGTGCTGGTCCTGTACCGGGACTGGGACCACGGGGCCGGGACCGAGACCGAGAACGGCTTCCTGGCACTGAATAATAAACAGTTCATTCTTGACTGTATTTCATTTTCCTCAAGGAGGATTTTGGAGTACAAACGACAGACTTGTAGAAATTGAAAATCAAAAAACCAAACTAAAAACTAACTGCCGTTGTCGCTGTCGTTGTTTATTTACATCATACGGATTATTTTAATTAAATCCAGTTGTATGTCATCTTCAATCCCAATGGGAAAAAAATGACCTGTCAAAATGAATTAGGTTTTGAATTGTAACAAGGACTGTGTAAAGGGATGAGTAGGACTATATACATATATTTAATAATAAAGTACGTAAGTACCTAGGTATGTTTGACTCCACTCGTCTGCATCACATTTGATTTTGATTACATTTTCCTTTTTTCCATAGATTATGAGTTTTTTTCTGAGGTGGCGTTGGCGTATGTAAATTTGCACAGTAAAAGCTTGAAATATATATTGCACAATGGGAATGTGGGATGTGATGCTACCGAACCGACTACCGATCTTGTTATAGGTGGAGTGGCGCAATACATTATGCCTTGTATATAACTCCTTCAAAAATGCATTTAACAATTCTAATTTGAATGCTATCATTAAAAAGCAGAAGAAAGTTATGTTTTTAAGTCATTTAAAAATAGAGCAAAATGAGTATACGCTTCTTTTTAAATCCGCCAAGGTAGCACCTTTTGCATGTTGCGATTCCGAAAAAGTGCCCTCCCACCTCAAGTAACGAAAAAAATGATCGTTAAATATTTTAAAAATAAGTAGTAAAAATAATTACATGAGACATGAAATATCACCAACTTTAATGAAAACAAACTCAACCGTATGCACACTATGATACTGATAATGATAGTCTAAAATACTCAGAATACTAATGAATGTTATGTTGCAGATATCCCGTTTTGTCGCCAGTATAGTGACGTCCAAAACATTTATTTAATTCTATTTCACACTGTGTGAAGACAGTTCTTTGAACTGATTTGCTATTTATTTGTGTTTCTTACATTTACGATTGGACTTGGAATAAAATGGATTAAGTTTTTATGTGATTGTAAATATAAACATTGAGAGCTTCAAGTGTTTCCAAGTTTCCAACGAAAACGAAGGATTTGCGCATATAGCAAATACTATCTACTGAAAATAAACCATATGAAATATACTGATATAGTAGGAGGTGTGTATGCATGTATGTATGTACCTACTTACATATGAAGAGTTTTTTGGCAAAACGGGATAAGTCCATTAAATTATATTTGGCAAACAGGGATAAGTCCACCTAAAACATGTATTTCTGATTTAAATTTGTTTTTTGAGTGTTTTAGTAGTTTGCAGAAGACAATTAAGTGCGTGAATGTTTTTTATGCAAGAAAAAATTAAAAAGTTAAAAATGTTTGGTTTGACTCAAAACGATTAAAATTTCGTGACACGGACTTTTGACTCCATGTTAAGTTACTGATTTTTTGGCAAAACGGGATAAGTCCACAAATTAAAAGTTTTGAGAATTTTCTAAAACATTCAAAAATCCGTCAAGAATTATGAAACTACTCGTAATAATGCTTCGTCAGGTACAGTACCTGTAGAAAAACATTGAGTTAAAAAGACTAAATCGGTCACTATTTATACATTATTCGTTGTTCGTATAAAATTTGATTTGATGGACTTATCCCGTTTTGCCACAAAACTATTCATATATCATGTTGCTTTTCTTTTCGGAGGGTGCATTACTACAAATTTTATAGTGAGGGATATGGCTCGTGGTTTATTGCTATAATATTTTGTACGCTGCAAGTTTTTCAACATTAACAAATTACAATATATTATGTGAGTGAAATAAGTTACTTGGGGAAGTCAAGTGCTTTCCTTGCTTCGGCTTTAACATCGTTTGATGGTTTTGGTTTCTTCCTCCTTATATTCTCAGAGTTCAGGGTGGTCCCATTCATAACGTAGACGACTCTTGTCGGAATTATACAGTAAGTTGAAATAACGGAGTCTTTTGAAAGGAACATGGAAACACATGTTGAATTTTTATAGTAAAATTTAAACATTTCAAAAATAAAAATGGCTCCTTCATCTGGTCCTATATTTATTTCTCTATCACTCATAAACAAGTATTTTAACTTTTGTTTTTCAAATTTTCTCTGCCCGTTAGTCCCCACCTTGATAATCGAGAGGTCTCGCTTATTGACATATTTAACGTTTGATTGTTTATTTTGTTGCGGCGAGAAAACTGACATTCTTTCTTTTATATTCATTATTAGTGTATGGAAACAAGGGTAGGCGCCAAAAACATCTTCTTATACTTTTCAAAATATTCACACTCTTGACGCTGAGCGTCGCCCCATTCCTGTCAGATCCTTTATCAGTACTCAGTAAAATGTAAATTAAAGATCAGCAGCGGATCCAGAAGTTTTTTATGGAGGGGGCTATAATGGCTGCGAAACAATATTAAGCGGCCATCTTGGAAAATGGCCGCTTCTAACTTTACAATGTTAAGAAAATTCTTCCTGGAGAGGAAAGCCCCTAAAGTCCCCTAGCCCTCCCTTCTGGATCCGCCGTTGGTAAAGATGGGTAATGGACACTGATAGCGTCATCATAATAGAATTTATGATGGCATTTCACAAATGTGAATTATTTAAATCTTGTTGAGCATACATTTAGTGCACGGTTCAATAACAGTGAGGGAGATGCAAGTTGGATTGTGGAGGGAAGATTGCCGGCTGTCACAGTCACCGTTAATAAAACACTTAACCCCCCATTGCCAATTCCTTGTTTCCATATTTATAGAAAATATGATGAGGTATTATACTTATTTGTCTTGAGTCTCATGAGTGCTTCACACTTGTTTGTGTACATTTTTGTATATTGCTTACTTTTACGCGCCAGTCATTACAGTATCAGCATTAGAATGCGTATGCTTACATTCATTATTTTTACACGTCTTCACGTCTTGATGGGGAAAGTGTCAGCATAAAATATCTTTAGATGAGAGTGTATATACTTGTTTTGTAATTGATACTTTGCCTTGTCATGGTAAATGGCTGGATTTTGAATTGAGCAGCAAAATTAAAGTTAGATACGTTTAACATTAGGTTTTGAATTTGATGTCAAATACCCATAACGACCGCTATGTATCCCACCATCCCACCAATTCTCTATAAAAAAGGTGTCAAGCTATTCAAATAAGCACGTAATCTGCATTTTCTGTGTATACATAAAAAATCATAATTTGAGCCAGTAAATTTTTATATGTATTGAAGCTTATGGAAGTTGAATAAACTGGTGCAACGTAGTTAAAAAAACGGTGATTGTCACCACCCTATTTACAATAATTAGTCACGAGAAAATTCATATAAAGTTTTTAACGGGATAGAGTTAATTTAAATAGTTTTTTTCTTTTCGTTTTGTTCTTGAGGATCTTGTGACTGTGACGAAAAATTTATAAACTGTCCGATTCAGAATTTGCAGAGTATAAATTTTTATTTTGACACTTCTAATTAAAATATTTTATTCTAAATTCAAATCAAAAATAGACTGGGGAGTAAACCTTATTATTTCAATTTTGTTTTGGTATGAAAGAAAATGCTGTGTGGGTATTGAAGTTTGGAGTAGTTTAAGGCTATATCTGCCGTCTAGTTTCTCCCTCCTATCTTTATTACTAATTCCTGAGTGGTAAAAATAATACATACACAACCTAGTCAGTGCAATGCCAATACCAACCATAGGAATTTTTTAGAAGGAGCAATAAAGGCAATTGAGGTTTAATTGAGAGTAATAAGTGCAGAGCCGGATAATGCGGCCAGCGCAAGCAGCCCCCGCTGCTTGAATTTTCAAAAAACATGTAAATGGAACATTTTGTAGTTTTTAAAAATATGTAAAAAGAATATTTTGACTTTTCAAAAACATGCAAAATAAATTTTTGTGTTCATTTCAAAAACATGGAAATAAAATATTTTGCACTTTTCTCAAAACATGTAAATAGAACATTTTGCACTTTTCTGAATCAAGTAAAAAGAACATTTTAAACTTTTCTAAAAACATGTAAATACAACGTTTTGCTTTACTAAAGAAACCCATCAATAAAATCAAAATTGCGGTTTTTGTATAGAAACAAATTGCTGCCTAAAAGCAATTCCTTCGTCCGGCCCTGAATAAGTAAAAGAAACTTACAAAACTTGAGCTAAAAATCATGTTGATGGAATTATGAATAATCCCTTCCCTTATCCTACTACCCCTAAATTCAAAACTTTTTAAGTTTTAATTCTAAAAGTATTCTCTAAAGTCTAACTACTTATTAGATATTTAGATATAGGTACATGTTTTCCCTAGAGCAGAACTATTGTGGGTAATTCTGAAAAGTTCGAATAATTCTCCAAATTAAATGTAAAATGTGTCTGAAAACATTTAGCACACAGTTTATTTTCATGTTGCAATCTAATCATGTGGATGATATTACAACTTCACTCACGGTGTCACAGAGCGTATGTATACATCTGTATATTATCTTGTAGTATCGTACTCTACATAATTTTAGGTGGGTGTAGCATGCATATACCTACCTACCTAGCTGTAGTCCTGTCACATATGTATAAGCACTTGTAGTGTGAAAATGCTCACATCCCGCTAAAAATGACGATTAGCAGGAATATTTGGAGGAGATGAAGGGGGCATATGTACTCACTCAAGTTCCGTCCTTCTCGTCTCGTCCCAGCGAAGAAAATAAAAAGGAGTTTCTGTATATTTTCTCAAGCACACTTTACACCCTTAACTTGTGGAGACAGCTGGAGATTTGAAAAAGCGTAGTTTCTCAATTCTTGAGGAAAAACTCTAGTACCTAGTATTATAAATATATGAGGGAAAAATGAAAAATCATGTCTTACTGATCCTGAGACTACTGATATGTACCGATCCCGGGGTAAGCACGGAAAACGGAACAGGCACCATACCATACCATATTACCCGCACTGGGCAACGGCTTTCACATTGTACCTACTATAATACATACAATAATTATACACACTCAAAATTTTCGGAGTGGAACTCCAAAAGTCGGGCGGTACATATTACAGGACATAAAAAGCCCTCACCACAAAACTAAACAGAAGTTATACAATTTTTTTTTCTTCGCCGCCTTTTACTCCGAATCTTGAGTATTTTCTATTTTACTTGGAGAAGTCATATGCAGGGTCTGTTAAATAACTAGGTGAATTTCTGAATGGGGGCACATTGCATAATGAGATATCATATGATCTCTCTTGATCTTGATATGATACTCTCTCGTCAAAGCCAGAACCAGAAGATATCCGTAACCAACCATGCGTGTATGACCATAGGACCAGAGCGGAGTACCATAGCAAATGTTAACACGCACCCTATATTAGGCTCCACACATACACCCATGTAGTTGAGCATTTAATATGAAGTTTGTAAGAATCATTTTAGTCTCGTCTACTCGTCTCCTCATTACACTTGATACATAACTCAAACATTACATTCCTTTCTCCATTAGCTCCACTATATACATTTCTATTTCTATATTTACACGTCAGAAGTTAAAAAAGCCAAAAAGGATATGGGTTTGCTTTCGTACACGGCGAGGTGAGGGTTAGGTTAGTTGGTTTTAAGGATGACTCTGTGATGGCAGTTGTGTTAATGTGGAAATGGATGAGGATGGCGATAGGAGCGGAATGAATAATTTTTACGGAGGAATTTAATGTGAAAGATAATAATATAATTATATCTAGTAGGTAGGGACATGAATGATATATGTAGTGACTCTGATGAGACACTTGCACATGTATGAACATTGAAATCTAACAAGATATTTTTTGGAAAGTCGTAAAGAACTAACTGGGAACTGTAACGGGGACTATGGGATGATGTGAGGCTCTTCTGTCTTGACTTGACACTCTCTTGGCTTTTTCTACCTCAATATCTTAAATATTTTTCCAACTGCTCTGTTATATAGGCTCTGAGGTATGATATGATAATGATATGTACGTATAGGTTGAAGCTTAAATACTTTCGGGGGGAAAAGGAAAAGCATGCGCTGGCGGGGAGAGTATAGTGAGTACATAGAATTTAGTTGAGAGAGAAATGATGTGTCTCTAATGTGATGTAATTTAGGTAGGTAGGTAGGTAATGTATAATGGGGAAGGAAGCGCAGACAGTCCTATACTTATCTCTTTTCACCTATCTCTCTCTCTCTCTCTCGTGTTTTTGGAAAAATAAATTCCCCTCAAATTCAGGCGAGACCATAGAACTATAGGACCGGGACGAGGCTTGGTCACGTCATTGGAGCATTCGGAGTTGAGCTCTTTTTTTTTTCTTGGTATTTACACTGCACGCAGGAGTGTACATGAATTACAGATAGAATTAGACTCACCAAAGAATATTTTATCTCTTTCCTGTCTTCATCACATATATCCACAAAGTTTACTTGATAATGGTCCGTGTGAGGAAACATCATTTTTATTGGCAACTGGAACCACAGAGACTTTATATATGTGTGTGTAACTGTGACCGTAATTTTTGTCAATTTTCTCAGTGATGTTCTCGATTCGTTGTCGTCGTCGTTCTCGTTCTCGTTCTCGATCCTATAAAGTTGTGTCTTGTTCGTCTCAGTGTGTACACAGTCAGTAGCTAACTGTACTTACGAGAGTTTGTGAGGTTTTGTCAAAATATTTTTTGAGTTTATATCGACTACTCCAAAAAAATATCTAGAATTCGAGTTGTTTTCAAACATTTTATTAATTTTCTGTTGGACATTTTTAAGTATTTTGAATTCCTACCTTTAAGTTTTTTTCGTTTTCTTTTTTGGAGAGTTTTTGCCCATTTTGAGAGTGTAGTGGACAGTCAGTGGGGGAATATGATTTCCTTATAAATGTTTTCTGGTCGGCAGTTTCCATTTCAAGAAATAACATTATTATTAGAGTTGTTAATTTCCACACAAAAATAAATCGTCCAAGTTAAAATCAGTGGAATGAAACAGAAAGGTCAGCGGAGTCAGAGGGCACGGGCTCGTATTGAATTTAGAAGGAATAAATGTGGAGGGCGTCAAAATGGAGCGACTCGAGGCTCGAGCTGGTCTCAGCCCCAGTCATCATCTTCTGAGTCATTTTTTGACACTTGCGGAGGTGCTTACAATCGCTACCGTCAACGATCAAAGCATAACAAGCATCGTACAATCCCTGATTTCTCTGGTATTTGACTTTTATTTTATGTAGAATTTAAATTATATGAAATAGTCAATAGTCAATAATCCATAAATTATAAATTATTAAGTAGGTACTTTATAATACATGTACATTTCATCCGTATTATATTTTTCATAAAGTAATACATATAGTATACAGTGACTTTCCCCATCCCAGCATAATATGCTTTGCTTACGGTTAGACTCATATTTAAATTTCCATTATTTTTTACAAGTAAGTAAATGTTGACGGTGCATATTATACTAATGGATTAAAAATATTATGATGATAAACGATACATAAATCTTTTTACATTTTCATCGTCAATAGAATCGACGATACGCTAGGGCTTTAAATTGATAAGAAAATAGAAAATTAGAAAATACCCATGTCAAGAAACGTAGAAACAGAAATGAAAAACAGATACATATGCCTTGTTTTATTTTGTGACCCAAAACATAATCCTTCACAGAGTGACAGAATTAGGATCAACAAGAGCATTCAGAACTGAGAGCTTAAAGGAGCTGAGGAAAGTATTGGCATGACATTGCCGTCCTCATAATTATGATTTGGTTATGTAGGTGTGAAGGGACATTTAAATCATTAGAATTCCATCCTACGACATACATATGCAAAGTCGTTATTGATATTGACAGCATGTTTCAAGAAACCTATTGATAGCTTTTCAATTTTGGTTTCATGACATTCCATATAATAATGTGTGGAATGCTCTCTTGTGAATGCTATATAACAAACTGATATAGGTACTCTCTCTGCATACATGTAGTGGGTGCTGTAGTGAGTGTTAGGGTGGGACATATATTATTATACATCTAGTAGAATGTAAATGGTAAGTGGCTACAATGTTAAATAGTTTTTTAACATTAAGTGTAAGCGTACAGCGAGACTGTGAACTATGAGAAGATCTGTGTTATCGTTATCATAGCCTACCTATTAGTTTTGTATACAGTACAATACAGCCAGAAGTTACGTTCGTCTGTCTGTGTGTGTGTCTGTCTCTGCTCTGGCTCTGTCTGTGTGACTGTCTTGATAATATGTGGTACGTTTACGTTTTCTTTGAGCTTTAGCCAAATTTAAAAATATTGGATAAACCCTGTACATATTTTTACATGTACCTACATACCTACTTACTTACTACTACTGTATAGATATAGTGTGGCAGTATCGCAGGAAGCAGTTTATGTTTACACCTCTGCGAGTGTTAATTGTAATAAAAAATATTTTAAATGAGAATCTCTGTGCACGTATAGACACTATAAAAATCAAAGGAGTGATAGTGACAGCTGAAGTAGAATATTTCGAACCCAAATTTTTTGAAATGAATGCGGGGATCTGACTGAGTCTGAAATGTGAACAACTTATTAACTCGTCTCGGGCTGATAATTCTGTGCTAATTTACAATTTACTGTGTAGACTATCGAATGACTTACGTGAATGTGAGAAATGTCAAAGATATTAGATTTTCTACTGCTTGACTGTGACTGTGTGACCGAGTGATATTCCAATTATCGATAGTAATATTGCATATTTTTCCCCTCACAAAAAATGCTTATACATTATTTTGTACTCTAATTAGATGTATGATGGAACGTTGTGTGAAAGTACCTACCTACCTAGTTTAATGGGGAAAGTTAGGGATGAAAAAGAAAGTGGCTATGCACCTCTTCAAAAAAACTGAAATCCGTCGTATTTCTTTAAGATTGATATGTTTCATTTCATTATTGGGAGAATTTGTTGGAGGAATTCATTGGAAATCGGGGATTTATGGAGCATTTATCATTCGGCTAATATTTAAAGGAGCGTCTAGTGCTGTGCTTAAAGTGTCTCTCAGGGTGTATGTGAATAAAGTTATAAATAATTTATCCTATTTTTACGAAACTATTTTTTTTTGATTTGTGTGAGCAGGTGATGACGGAGATATCATTCCATCTGCCCCTCCCATGGAGGTTTTGGATACAGTTGCAGGCTACGAGAGTCTCTCATTTGATGCAGGTCAGTCAACTTAAATATTCTCACGCCGTCCTTTCTGCTCTGATCTACTCAATTTTCATGGAATTTTAATGCATTCTCCTCCCGATTTTCGAATATCTTGTTTATTACCTGCAAAAAGATTTGTACATTGTGTGGGTTAGTTACACTGTATAAAATATAATATTTTGAGTATCAGGATTCATGTATCTCAATCTCTGTCTCTCTGCGTCACGTTGTTCCCCGTAATATTTTCAATGTAGTAATAATATTTTGATAGTCATGGCTGTTAAAGAAAGGTCAAAGGTACTAATAAATTTTGATTAATGCCCGATTTTAGTCAGCTGCCCACCACCCTCACCTTCGGAAGACTTTGACTGGCTGGATCCTTCACAGGAAATGTTGGGCACATGGGCTACTGGCCCTGATAATTCCTTGCGTTCCAATATTCCACAGGTATTGGTCATGAACTACCTACCTACTTACATGCATACGTACCTATGCATCTGCATTGCATAATATTTTGTCAGGGCTGTTTTAATAAAACAAATAACTGTTAACCAATTTTATTTAGTTGCTAATAATTTTTGATATTAAAGTAATTAAGTTAATTTCTAGTTCTTTCAGACACGACACGAGTAAAGTGAACTTTTAGTGTTTTTTAAAATAAATGAATTAATTTAGTAATTTCAGATTAAATAGGTACACGAACGGCATTTTAAGCACCTTCAAAAAAGCGAGAATGACATTTCTTATGTACTATGTGAAATTCAGATTAGTGTTCTTCTTGTTCTTGAGTACGAGTAGGCAGTAGGATGCATAGGTACTGTGAATGCCAGAATTATAGTTAGTGATGAAATGAGGCATGTGAAGGTAATTACGCATCGGATTTTCTCTCACTGTACAGATGACTGAGTCGATGGCAAGAGATGCTTTAATGGCTTATGTAAAAAAGCATTGTTGCTGGGGAGTGGGAGCCGCTAGAAATATGTGCATGACCAGTTTTCGGCATACAACGGCGTATCATGTGAGTAAATTAAAACATTAAAAATATCCTGTTCTTGTATTACCCACATAATATTTTATTATCCTATCCTAACATCCGAATTTGGTTCTACGTAATGTATGTTCCACACTTGAGTACACCTGATTTTAATGGTGTGTCTCCAAATGTAGTGGAAAGTATATAATATCAGTATTATGAGGGTGCAAGAAAATTTTTGGATTCCTCAACTAATGAATATGTCAAAACTTACCTTTTTTCAACAAGTACGTGCTCCACACATTTACTGAGAAGCGTGAAGCCAGATGGGCATGGTCCCCCCATGTAGGAGGGGACGTTGACGGGCCTGAACAAGGGAACGCTCCATCACCCTGGGATATTTCAGCAACTCCGACGAAAGCGTTTCATAGTGAAGTCAAATCCCTGGAGGTAATTAAGTATTCCATTTTATTATTGGATTGCATGGTATTTGTGTATTAATTATATTATTACCATAATATACAGCTTCATTCATTGAGCAGCACTGCGAACAATAATTATTATTATAAGGTTGTTCTTTACACGGACAGATTAAAAACGCCCTCCTTTTTCTTTCAGGTGCCACATACGGCTTCCGTGAAGCCATGTCATCGATGTAGAGGAGCTGGAACTTTAGCTTGTCCTCACTGTCACGGAAAAGGCTGGGTACGGAAAATATAATAAATCATAAAAAAAGAAATCAGAACCCCACACAACTCATCACCATCACTTACCATATTATCATATCATAGAATCATGCAGACTTGTAAACTTACAATGTACAGAATGTTGAATTGAATTTGAAACTTCAAACACTCAAGTGTTATAAATTGTAGATGATTAGTTCTGCCAAAATATTATTAACTATGATGTTATCCCATTTCCCAGGGTCTTATAGAGCTTGACAAACAAGTATACAATATGTACTGCCGGCAGTATATATAGGACATGCTATAGTTAGACAAGACATGCTCGTCACTTACAGTTATGACACAAATGATTTAGACATTTTTTTATTCCATGAAATAGACACGATGCATTACATGCCATGGTGAAGGATTCGGCTTGGGAACGGAGTCTAGAGAGAGATGCATCGTTTGTGGCACTTCGTCTCATGGCCACGGACGACAAGACTGTACACGGTGCGGGGCTAAAGGTCGGATATCCTGCTCTGTCTGTGACTCATATGGCCAACTAAAGTGCTTCATTCAACTCACGATTTCATGGTGGGTATTTTAAAGTATCGAAGTGTTACCTAAACTTTCCACTTTTATTTGTGTATTTTTAATGCTACAACTTGTCATCAGAGAGGGGAAACTTGGACACCTCGGTGGTGTCGGTAAAGTAAATGTGTTGAGAAATGTAACTCGTGGTAACAGTCTCCCAACTTCATAAATCACTACTTAAATAAAACTAAAATCTTGTACTTCGTATTACTGTACAACCAGATTTCAGTATTAGTAGAATAATAATTATTTTAAGGATTTAATTTAGGAGGATTATTTGAATAATTAATTTTGTAATAAATTATTATAAAATACGACAAGTCTTAGTAAAAACTAAAACCGAAGCTGTCCATTAGGCTTTAGTCCATTAGCCATGCTATATTTGCCATGTACGAGATACTAACCAGATATATTTTTATGTATTCTCCAACTCCAACCTTTTGAGTTATCAATTAGTTGCTTGATACTTGATCCTCAATCCTAGAATTTAATTTTCCCATTAAAATGGAAAAGAATTTAAAAAATTAATACTAATTATCTTTACCCTTTCAGGCTTTATCCTTCCTATTTTTTCGATAGTTTGTTCATTAGTCTTTGTAATAATTAGAAAGAACCTCATAAATTAGCGACAGCTACTAGTCTACAAGTCTACTTCTATCACAAGCGTCGAAGCGTCGTAGTTAAAAGTTCCAATTTGATAAATTTGATAATTTCAAAATTGAATGTAAACAAAAATCATTATGCCTTTGGAAAATCGTACCAGCTTCAAAGAGTTTGACGACCTCAGAAAAACCCTATCAGGAAAAAGCGTTCGTGAAAATCAAAGAAGAAATAAAAGTGCAACTAATAATAACGAGAGGCACGTAACGAATACTACATTTCAATCGTCAGCCCTTCAAAGTTCAAATTCAAATTCAACCTATGCATCAGTACCCTTGCCATCACCAAGAAAACCTGTGAACCGATTTCATGCAAAAAACCCTTCATCGTTGAAGAGAACGATAATCGATGCCCTGGAGTACTCCGCAAAGGAGAAACCACTTAATTTAGGAGAGATCATTGACTATGTGAGGCGCTTCCATCATTTTTCAATAAATACATCTGTGGATGAACTTGTCTATAATACACTCTTCAAAATGTGCTCCGAGGGAGTTATTCAGAAGGTAATAGAAAATAAAATAAAATCGGATGTATTTCCATTAAAGATTTCTTTTCGTAAAGCCCAAAGGTATGGAAGAAGTTGATGTGGAGTAATTTTTTATTTGTTTTTATATTTTAGGTCATTGGAAGAGGTTCTGCTGGGTCATATGAAATAACATACTGTCTTCCAAATGAAGCCCCACGGCCACACTCTAATAACAATTGTCAGCACCAGAACCAAAATCGAAACAAGTCTAATTTAATTGATTTATCTTCTGACGAGTCTGTAACAAATGAGAGCTACTTTAGTGGATTCTTAAAATCAAATATTAAAAGACCTGGGACACCTGCGAAAAAGCGCGGGAACAAAAAAGATGTATCTCTTTCCTTCCTCTACGGACGCCGCTATTTTCCGGGATGTTCAGATATGAGTATTTATGAAAGTTTTGGAACTCGAGCAGGAATATCATCAAATACAAATGGACAACAACGTCCCAACACCCCCAATAAGAAAACTAATGATGTCATGTACAACTACAGTATCGGTGACTGGGTTGATCTTGGTGCCGGGGCACACTATCGGATGCACTGTCGTGATAATGATAAACTTAGGGATATTGCCATTAAAAATAATTCCACAGCAAATTTTGAATTGGATTTTGATATTGATGGGAATGGGATAAAAACTAGTGTCCAAAATTTTAGAGGAAAAGAAAAAGAAATGAGTGACGGAAATGAACTGCAGGAAGAGCAACGGGGTGGAGATTGTAGAACTTTTTTAAACCTTCCTTCATATTGTTCATATTCAAAATTTCAAGACGGCTTAACAAATCAAAATCAAAATTTCGAGACAGTTTCAACAGAGCGGGATTTGAAGAAGAATGCCCCAGCGAGTAGTTCTAATGCCTATAAACATATTAACTTCTTTCGGGAGATTACTGATATTCTAGATGATTACGAGCAGAATCTAACTAACGAGAAAAAAAATACACGTTTATGATAACATTTTTTAATTCTATTTGAATGGCACTGCTGCTGTATTGAGCAATGGAAGCATCAAAAGCAGCATTTCTTATTGTTTTCAATTTTCCATCTCTAGATGCTACACCACACCATTTGCCTTGGTTCCAAGACAGCGATTATTCGTTCCATTTCAGTCTCTATTATTGGAACAATAACTACCTAAGTAATAGTTTGTGTGTCAAAGTGCTCAAAGATTATAGAAGACTGCTAAAGTGAAATATATATGTGATTTGTAAAATGTGGTTGCGATTTTTGAGATTTAAAAAAACAAAATTTGTAAGTGTGTAGCCAGTGATCTTAACTTCTGGTTTTTACAACCAAATCAATAAACAGTATTTTTTGTTCGACATGTGTTTTTATTGTTAGTGCACACATATGGCTTTCGCCAAAAACTTTTTAATCTAGATTTAATGTTATATTTTTGTAATGCTGCGTCGGGAAAATATTTTATGAATTTCTCGACACAGTATTTGGTTTGACACAGTATTTGAAGTTAATTATGGTTGGTTTAATTGTTGCATTGCACTGTTTTCAGTGATTACTTCATGAACCGCCAAATTAAAGAAGAAAAAGCATCTCACTAGAAAAAAAACTCAATAGTCGCAGCCAGTTGCGTTTTTAGAACTTTGGAATTACTTCGAAGTTTTTAGAATTACTATGCCATATAAAATCATGGCCAAACTATCTAGATTCTAGATATACAAATAAATACTGCATACGCTAATCGGCGTTTGTTTAAATTGATCTTTGACGTGTTATTGAAATTATGAGTTTGGCCTGCCTTGGCGACTTTAAGCCGTTCTTGCGTGAGAAGTGAGAACGTAATTGTTTATAAACAAAAGCAAAATACTTACCACGAGAACAAGGAGATCACAGGGGAAAAAACAATATACCTACCTACTACCTTATTTGTAAATAAATAATGGGACGTGTAATTCTTGAATTCTTATACTTCACTCCTGGTTTCAATTCATGGAGAGTTATCATTACAAATTCGATAAATAAATTCATTAATCAAGAACACGAGAGCTTCCCTTTTAAGTTAGGGTTTGAATGTTTAATGTCAATAGTCCAATAAATTGCAAGTCTTGGCTTATTAGTGCCAAATATGAATATTTGTACTTATTGACGTTCCTTGTAATGAATTTAATTATGTTTTCTTAGGAAAGTGGCTGTGGGGGAACATGTAACTGGTGGGGAGGACTTGCCTCCAGATTTAGTACGACAGGTTGATGGACAAATCGGCTTAGAAGAAACTGGTGTTCGATTGACTCCTTTACCTCCTGACATTATTGCTGATGAAACTCTTGCAATGGCCTCCGCTCAATTAATCAACGACCACATAGAAAATTGTTCAGATAATTTATTGTTGGCCCAAGTAAGCTAATATGTTTGTCAGGGCAATCCTATCTAATTAAATTAACTTGTTACTTTACTAAAAACATCGTATATTTTTCTGCTTCCATGGTACGGATTAGTGTGAAATAAGGTGAAATGACTGATTAATAAAATTTTCTATATTTGTGTAATTTCAGAGGCATCAAGTTCGAATCGTTCCTATTACAGTGATTGACTATCAATGGAAGCGACATGCGGGCAGTTACTACATTTATGGCTTGGACAAAAGAGTTTTTGCTCCAGATTATCCGCAAACATGTTGTTGCGGTTGTAGCATTCTGTGATTATTTCCGCTGCAACCCAATTAAAATGTAAATTAAGTCTATCCATTATTTTGTACGACGACGAGCTCGTATTATAATCACATTTCGTTTTTGGGGTGAAGTGAAATATTATACAATAATTATTAATTGAAATGAAAACGTTTAGCTGTACATCACACGGATTATGATGACAATACTTTAGGATTCAAATATTTCTCTTCATACCTCGCAGTCATTCGCTTCCAGTTCCAACATGTAGAAAAATTATGATCAAACTACTGCAGCTTGATATTAATGATACTAGAATTTACTACTACTTAATTGACTTAGGCTAAAAAGCATGAAAATTCAAAGTGGATTTAGAGTAAAAGTTAGTTTGGATACAAATTATTATTTCTGAAGTTGAAATTTTGAAGCAACTGTACTTTTATTTTTTGTTGCACGAGATTTGTGTAAAATAAAATATTCTATTTGTAGTATTCGCACTAATACCTATAGTAGGTAGATTAATTGTTATTGTTAAATATAATGTAGCCAACGAAAACTATTGCCTTTATAAATATAACTGTAAGTCTAAATGAGGGAATCGTGAAGAGTTCAGAGATGTAATAGGTATTGTGATAATGAAAATGGCAAGTAACAAACATATATAAATGAACAAAAGAACTGCCATCGCCATAAAATATTTTTTAATAAATAACTGTCTCTGAATAATAATGAATCTTGAATGGTTATTGGTTATAAATTAAAACTTAAAACTCTTGAAGCTCTTGAAAATTGTCACACTGGAATTTCAGGAGTCAAAATATTGCAGTTTAGTTCTCGAGCAGCGATTAAAATTTGGTTTTTATTTAGATGCCTTTCAAAAATAGAACACTTTTTCTTAAGGGCAACAAAATGGTTCAATTTTTTAACCATCATCTCGTCATATTTATGTTTTATTTACAAAACAAATGTGATCCCCTACAGAAACTTAAACCGAGAAAGCATGAATTTGATTTAGATATAAAGTTGTAAAAGTATTATAATAATGCGGATATAACATTGTTATTATTAGTAAGCAAGTACGTACTAAGGAATTTTCATAAACTTGTAAATATATAATAATTATGTTCATACAAAAAAGAGCAGCATGCGTGCTAGCAACTAAAAATCAACGGGCATAGGATTTACCAACGACACATTATTGCCAATAGTTGCATATAAAAGTTGACAGACAACTGTAAACTGTATGTAAGTACTTTTCCTATTTTCTAAAAAATGTGACACTGGCATAGTGAAAAAATGTTGTTTAATTATGTATACTTTTCTGTGTAAAACATTGTGATACGTTTTGCTTTAAATAAGTAAATACACACTGTAATAAAGGAGTAAATAGCTTGACATTAAAATCAGTAAGAATAGTAGCTCTGTATATCTTCTTTTTCATATATGGGTAATATTAGATGGTTAATAGTTGTGAAGCCTGTAAAAAATATAAAATGGTTAATAGTTTCGAAGCCAGTAAAATGAAAATAATATATTATGGTTAGTAGTTACAAAGCTTGTAAAATATAAATAATACACGGATATCAATGTTACATTTCTTACGATAATAAAGTTATAATAATTAATTGTCAATATAGGTATAAATAAATACTACAATGCTATATATGTTTTTAATTGAAAAAAATTATTCTCAGCAGTTGAATGTCAAATTACTCTTGCCGCATAAATATTTTATTTACGGTAATATAGTGGATCCCGTCTACTAATCAAATTCTGACCTCCCAAATCCGTTCACTATTACAGGCCCGTCTACTATATAATAATAATAATAATTTATTCATTAAGTCGATTTGGCGTCAGCCCATACAACATTAAGTTTTTACAAAATAGGTTATTTACAAATTGATCAAAAAATTTTATTGATCGAAAGTCTACTATATTAAATGCCTGTCCACTAAATTTAATTTGAAGTGGTCGATTTTGCGGAAAATATTTATCTTACTGTTAAGGCTGAAACCTTTGTTTTATTAGAATTATTTCTGACATTTTCTGATTACGATGTATCGTGGAAAGAAAATTTATAAACTCTATGAAGAATAAATTTAAAGTTTTAATTTTTCATATTAGGTCTATAGCTGTAATCACACACTATATGCTATGACTATATGCGATGTAAATGCTACTTTTCTCTAACTCTTTTTCTGAATTTTTAATTTAAAAATATACCCAAACGAGAGTCATTTCACTTTATTGGCTCTGCTGACTGTGCATATTGCATATAGAATAACAAAAAATATATCATTGAATTTACCTGTTTCCACTGTCTACTATAAGAATTATCTATCCTAATATCGAATGTTTCTTTTTGTTTCGTTGATAATATTTTGTCAAACTAAATGATTAATGGATTAATCGGAACTATTGCCAGTACTATGACGGACACACAGTTTGAGGGTCACACATTGAATTTTGAACAACAAGTTTTTCCCATGGTGCTCGCATATATGTACGTGAAAGTGATGCAGACTTCAGACAAGGATTTTTCACTGGAGACTTCACAAATAAGTACAAAATAAAATCAAATTTAAAATTTTAAGGCACCTTGTAATGTAATAGTAATCGTACATATAACACGCATTACATAAGCATCAACTATTGTTTTTATTGCTGTACAAATGCTTTTTTAAGGTTCATTCTATAAGCGTAAAGAAAGATGAACGAGTGCAGCGATTACCATAACACTGTATGTGTAAGCCTAGCTCAGTAATGCATATATGTAATATGAAAGCTACTATGTTTTCAAAACGAAGCTCATACCGGGGGAATGCGTGATTGTGTTTCCGGTGCAGGACTGGAAACAAGGTCCCAAAAGAGATTGAATGCTTTATAATGTGTATTTGTTTTTTCGTTTTGACAAATACTTTCGTTTCTGGATTTTAAAATATTTATTCAGCATACTACTAAGCTCTCCACTAACAGGCCTACAGTTGATTCACAAAATTATGCATCAATGCGATGCGTTGGGGTTGTTGGGAACGACTATGAAAAAGTAAACTGAAAAAGCAGAAAATCCACCACAAAAAAAAGTTGTAAGCATAACATTCAACATTATAATTTAGCATTACATAATACCGAACACCAAAATTCAAAAACATTTAAACATGGACAGAATTTATTTAATAGGCTTTACTTGAAAAATACAAACAAAAATACTAGCACACTACTGATTGTGAGTCACACAAAATTAAGCGGGAGGGTGATGTAACCTGTTTACCATTTACAATTTACAACACGTGTCACACGTTTTGAAGAATAACAAACTCGAGTAGGAAGAATGGAAAACTATAATATTATGTAGTAGACATTGACGCAAGTATTGATTTTTTTTAAATTTTGTTTTTGTATAATTTGTTTAGTTAATAATAATCTTAGGTAAAATCTGTAGCAAGAAGTTTAAATCAAATCGATTAGAATCTCTCATTAAAACCGATGAAAACTTTCTGTTTTTTTCGCCTCCCCTGGTTGGTAACCACTACCACCACCAGCACCACCAGCCAGCCTCATAACACCAACGTAAAAGGCTTGAGAATCTTTTTTCGTATGGGAATCAGAAATCAGTGGTTTTCCAGAATTTTTTAAGCCTCCGTCTTCCTGCAGTACAACAACTATATTACCTACCTTAATTGCAAGCAAAACTTTTATATTTATTTAAGCAAATATTTGCTTGAAGAAGACGACGACGAAAAAAAAAACTTTGTATTTGTCTAGTTTACAAACTAGACGCTGACGTCTAGCTGAGATGGAAATATGGAAAAATGAATTGAATCCTTGTACAACTGTAACCTGTTCACGTTCACCGTGTCTTCAAGTAGGGAATTTAGAACATAGCACCTACCTAGTTTGAGACTTATAGGCTCATCATAAGTTGGTAAGTTTGAAGGTCACGTAGGAACTGAGAGACGGAGACGTAAGTAGACGGAAGTCATGATCTTTTGCACAGAAAAACTATGTTACTAATTTATAATTACAAAATGTTTCCGCTTAGTTTTAAGTGAGCTCTAACAACATTGCAATTATTACCATTGACAGTGCAATGAAACTGATACTGGTGCTGATATGATGATATTAGCAGGCAGCAGCTTTCGCTCCTCTGCAGGACGTCGCTTAAATTTATGAGGTAAAAACCAGTAGTCGCAGGGTGCCCTAAAGGGAAAATAGTTACGATTTTTTTATATTGTACGTTTTGTAGGTATGTATTACAAATTAGCATCATCGTTAGATCGTGACATAAGTATCTCTTTTCTTAGAATTTAGCCAAATATATATCGTGTGTGAAGAACCAAAATGACCCATATCCAATTTAAGCTACAATCAAAATGAGTTATATCATAAAAACAAAATGAGAAACATGCGTTAAATGTTAATTAGGAGTTTTTGAAAAGCGTAAAATGTTCTATGTACATGTTTTTGAAAAGTGTAAAATTTTCTATTTACATGTTTTTGAAAAATGCAAAATGTTTTATTTACATGTTTTCAAAAAGCGTAAAATATTCTGTTTACACATTTTTGCAAATTGTAAAATATTCCTATTTACATATTTTTGAAAGGTGTAAAATGTTCTATTTACACATTTTTTAAAAGTGTAAAATGCTCTATTTACATTGTTTTGAAAAGTGCAAAATGTTCTTTTTAAATGATTTCAAGAAATATTTCAATATTTTTGTAGATAGTCAGTATTTTTTTTAGTTAAAAATGGATATGGGTCATTTTGGTTCTTCACAGACAATATTTATAAATCCGCAAAATATAAGTAATGTAGAGTACCTGCAGCGTAATATTATGCAAAAAGTATTTCAAATTATCTACACAAAAATCATTGAAGAATTATATAGGTCCTCCGAATCACAAAGGCTAAAATCAAATCAAGATCTCATTAGAAAATTGACTAGAAATTCTGTTGACGTGGAAAGGACGATTGAATGGAAATACATTTAGTGATCAGTCCAGTGGTTTCATAATTACAATTTGAGTCACTTTTACAACTAAATATAAATTCCCCCGTGAACTTACTTACAGTAAAATACAGACACATGGACGCTGTGCCAACACCAACGTCAACATCTGTATTATCAAAAGTAATAAGACGCCCACCGCATCCATTAAAAGCTACCCACCTACTATACTGGCTCTGGCTACTGAGAAACACGATTTTTGTCTGTAGACGCTACGTAACAAAGTTGACAATACTGTGGAACGTGCCTCTCGTCTCACGTTTATTTCTATTTCAATATCAAAATCATAATAAGAAATAGTAGTAGGGTTGCTATTACGGTGACGGCCAAAGCCAGACATCTAAATCTGTCTACGTCTACACGTCAAAGTAAGAGGAATGTTGAATAGAAAATGTTGTCTTTGTGCATATGTTAGATATTAATTCAATGTAACAATGTAACTTTATACGATCTATTCATGAAAACAAATCGATTTCGGGCATCGCCCATTACGTAATATACTTTATAAAATCACAAATTATGAATTATATCTTAATACATTTAAAGTATACATAAATTATATATAAAGGATGAATTATAAATTTTATATTGAAAAATAAATAATTTAACCAGCTTGCATAGTTATTATTATTCGAATAATTAGAATAGATTTTTAGTGATTTAACCCAAAATGTCGATATATTTATGATAAATAGTAAATTTGACCATTAACCTTTATTTAATTATAAGTCAAAAATTCAAAATTAATCAAAGTTAATTATTTTAATCGGGAACATTTTTTTCTATTTTACTCCGTCGCCAAATCATGGTTCAAGATTACTCATGTTCCGGTATTACCACACGTGTTTTACGAGAATTTTTTAATGATTCATCAAAAATATAATAAGAGACATAGCAAAGTAAATATTTTCATCAATCCATTTAATGGTAAGCTGTACTATGTAATATTATGTCATGTGAACTATAAGAAACAATAACAAAAAATCCCCACTTCAATTCTGTGTATTACAATTTACTGACACTGACTCACTGTGAGTGGCTCGCCATTTCATAGTACCTACCTACCTACCTACGTGCATAATATTGCATAGATATACGGTACACCTATTGATATAAAGTAATAAATAAATTATAAAAAAACACACGAAAACCTCAGGAAAGAGCAAAGTAGCTTTCTTTATTACACGTGTATAGTGTTTAGTCATATGTATTGTAATAGTTTTTTTCAGCAACCAAAATAAAAACACCAACAGTCCGCATAAACAAACCTTCCACATTATAACAACAATCCAATTTAATCCAATATGTAATAAGCTGTCATAATAATAATAATTATTGTAATAAATATTATTACTATCGAGTAAAAAAAAAGTAGAAATGGAATGCTTGCCTATGATTATGATACATGTGATAGAAGGGCAGTGTCAGTCATTCTGGAGGAGAGAAAAAAGGTGGTAAAAACTATATTATTATGATGGAAAAAGATTGTTTCTGAGTAATTACTAATTATTAAAACCCTCCTCCTTTGGATTAGTTTTCCTTTCGAGTTTCCTGTGAACGTCAGCACTGCACTCTTTTCAATAATACACCGTTATTATTCATTTGCTGACGTGCGTGTCGGACTCCCTAGTTAGTTAGTTAGCTAGTTAGACATAATCTTTATAGCTATCTGTATTTAAAAGGGACGCATTAAGGCTTCAGGTTTAGTGGACAGGTTGTATAAGGGCTGACCAGGACCAGACTACATACACCTACTGCACTCGTTTTATTTTTTATAGGTATGCATAATCGTTGTACGTGTAGGTACCGTATTAATCCCGATGCCGATAACATAGACAAAATGAAGGGACAAGGGACAGGACTGAACCTGGACCTGGACCTGGACATGAATGGATTTGCTGTCCAATGGGTTTTTATTATTGGGGCATTGTGGATATTGGTAGGTTATTAGATACAGTAGCGTTGTTGGAGTTGGACGAGGGAAAGTCTGGAGGTCTGCAGCCAATATCATTAAACTCGGACAGTGGTTTTAAAGTCTTTACAATTTTGTACTAAATTTAAATATAAAGATTTCTATGGCACTGTATGGTATGGTTATATATGGTTTATTGTTCTTGCTATAATATGAATATATGGCTTTCTATATGACTCTCGAGGAATGGTTGATGGTCATAGTAATGGTGGTAGTAGCCTAAATTCCAATTCTATGTATATTTAGATACTATATACCATATAAACGTACCCTACATATACACCTTACCTCTATGCACTTGCCCTTGTTGTTTAGGATTGGGCTTGGTGTCGGTCTTATGGTGCTGATACTGAATGTCCTCACGGTGGAAAAGAAGCTTAATGAGACTCTACTACTTGTGTTGTCAAACTTTTCTGACTGGCCTCAGTACTTGGGAGCATTGAAGTGGGTAAAGTAGAACCAGAATCAGGTGCTCTGCTTCTTTTGAACTTGTCTCGATTTGCGTCTAAAAGTCTCACATTTCTCAGCCTATAATTATCATCATTATTATTATTTCGCCAATTCTACCCTATAGGACTGACCATCCTACTATATTAGAATCAGTTACAGTGTTGTGTTCTATAGTAACCTTCTTAACGTAAACAAGACAATTAACAGTTGGGGAAAAAACAGTACTGCAAATTTTATTTAGCACGATTCAAAATCTAAAAAGTTAAAAGGCCAAATATATTGAAGAAGAAAAAAAACCGTTTTATTTTAAATTTTTTAAAGTTAAAGGCATATTACCCAGTGAAAGACAAGGAGCTATATAAACTGTTAACACAAATACGAAAAAATGGACGCTGCTGCAAAAGTGGGACGCTTTAATTTTTCCCCATTTTGGTTCATCAATTGCGAGACGAATGGCTGTAAGTTCATATTTTTTTCTTATTAGTATTTTTATTATTGTCATTTTCCACGAGGTAGAACTCCAGCTCGAGCATCTATAGGTCCCGACTGTTGTCTATGTTGTGTGGAAAAAAAGGGCAATCTGAGTTGTTATCTGAGCGAACGATATTTTATCGTAACCATTACTATCTAAGGTAACTAGGTACGTATACCTATGAAAATCAAAGCACAAATTGAGAATCATAGTCTATTAGCATTCAGCATAATAAAGGAGTGAGAGATGTTACTATGGGGCTATTGCTATCATGCTCAATTATGCTGCTGTGCTATGTGATCCTTGCGGGCACGAGCCTCACAATTTCGTAATCCTTTCTCTTCCCAATCCTACTAAACTGAACTGAACTGGCTAGCTTAACCCTGAATACATAGGTGAATACTTCATACATAGTAAGCATAGAAGGGCTCATATAATTACATGTTAAGACTGCATGATGGCATTATGAAGGTGAAGCACATACAGCTATATACATGTTTGATTTAATGACTTGTAATAATCAGATCTTTAAATGGCATGTTAAGTGCAAAGTGCATAATAATATTACATGCATAGGTAGGTACTATTGTACTCAGAATCCCACAACACTCATCACACTACACTGTCAACTGTCAATAGTAAATGACAGTGACAGTCCTGGATGATCTGGATATAACTTGTAGACTTGTACTCTGCCTCTGTGACTTGTTATTATTTTCTTGGTTCTATTTTCTGTGTATAAATGGCTGATAGTGCCGCTGCATTTACTCCTTACTCCATATACTCCTAATATACTATGTACAGATATAGTCTCGCTTCATCTTTGAGAGTTGTTGATGTTGTTAGTATTGGCTTTGGATTTAGCGCTATAGCTTAAACTTTGATTTGGATTTGTGACAATATGATGAGAATGAGAATCATTACATATTGGGAAGTTATTTGGAAAAGGAAGAAGAGCAAGAGAACCATAAATAGTTCAAAGAACTCATTTAAGTCCAATTTAAATTGATTACCATGTTGAATATTTTTAAGCATTAAAAAAGAATTAGAGTAGTGTCTATAAATGTAGAGGGTTATGTACATACAGGAAAGGAATCATGGACATCGGCATCGGAACATCCTCCCATGAGACTCACTGTATTTATATATAGATTTCTCTCAAGTCATATAATAATACGGTCATTATATAGTAAGTCATATATATAGACATAGCCAGCCACGTGGATGCTCTGTTTCTGTAGTTATGTCAATGGCTTGAGTAAGTATCTGTATTTACCTGCAATATTTGGGTGGTACTCCTCGTTCGTTCCTTCGTTCTTCTTCTTTGCGTCGTGTAAAACTATCGTCTTATTTCTAGACGACGACGATGACTGACTGCAATCCAGTCCACACACACACACACACACGCACTTTTACACTTCACTCTGCACTGCATTTAACGATTACGATTACGACGAAGAACGACGAGATGGTTGAGGGAAAAAGTTAATTTTATGCATGCACTTCATTTTATGATTTTATGAATTCCCAATTGTCTTGCCCTACATGTGTATGTGGTATATTGGTATATATATATATCTATGATAGGGATGGACAGTACAGTACTACATCGGCCACTACCTGCTTTAAGCAGTCATAGACAAAGAGCAATACTGTAAATACGGTACATTTAGCATGTAGATATTATGTACACCCTACACACGGGCTCTGCATGGATGAGGCTGCAATAATCACCACTAACAGTTTAACGTCCGTCGTCATTTTATCCTGTGCATACAAATTAATAGGAACATTACTATTATTATTATTATTGTTATTGTATATCTGAAATGTGAGAGAGGGTATAGCTCTATAGCTAAATAAATATGGGAAAACAGTGGATGAATTCCTTCACAAATTCAAAGTCAGAGTCGATGTCGATGTCGATGTCGAAGGAAAATCGTCAAAAAAGACGTCAAAAACCTTTTGCAGGTAGTTTTTTAAAAGTATGCACTACCTGTTGTAGCACTTCATACTATAGGTATCATGAGCAGTAGTAGCAAGCAGTATAGTAGTGACATTAATAAAAAAAATAAATTCGAAAATAACTCAAACTCCCAAGGACCAGTCGTAATCGTAATCGTAATTGTAGGCTTGGCCAGGTAAAGGGACTAAAGACAACACTTTTACGCAAGTACTGATATGTAAGTTTTAGAATTATTGAACCATTTTATACACAACTTGGGAAAAACCATCGACGACGACGACGGACATGAAGGGTTTTCTGTTTACTACATAATATATGTGCAAAGGGGCAGTTTTCCATTTTCCGTTGATTCTTTATTATATCCAGCTGTGTGGTTGAGGTTGGAGACGGATATAGAATATAAAGACTATTACTAAATGGTAAATTGTTGAATGCGGATTAACGTCGTGCCAGTGCTTAAATATAGTAATACCATCAGCACCACCACCACCACCACCACCACCACCACCACACCGGATCAGTGAAGCCGTCCACTAATGACGAAATGCACATGGGGAGAGAAAAACAATGGATGCATTTCTCCATTTTCTCAGAATTACAATAATGCAAAAACTAAAAATACTATTATGATAAAATATGCGAGTGGCAAGAGTATAGAAATTCTCTAGCTTAATAAGATGACGAGATAATAGACAGGATATTGCTAGGATTATTTGTGAAACTTGCAAGTTCAAATAATGATGAAAGTTGTATGTCAAGATTAAAGGCGCATTGTTAAGGTCAAACTAGTGATGAAATGAAGTGTCACGATAAATATGAAATAATTTCTTATTATAAGGTCAAAAAATGAATGGAGATTTGATTTGTAAAACTTCCGTCGATTACAATAGACAATAATACAATTCACTTGTTTTTTTTTAAATTGCTAGAATGTGAATAAAAATCAAATTTTTTAAGTCTTCTAGTTCTATAAATTTTCTGCTCATTCAATTGTCTGCTTTTGGCTCACAGAAAATTACCACATGTAGATTTTTAAAATTGAGCTGAATGAACTATACTAATTTGAATTTTTTTGATATTTATACAATTGTCAGAAGGTCATGGTCAGTGTCAGTAGTCAGGGTCAAGATTTTAATTTAATAATAATTATTGCGCATCTCAAAGTAGTAAAAATCGTAATAATTTTGTGTAATAATTGTAGTACATAATTGTAAAACTAAAATCACTGTTTCTAAAAACTATTCAGTTAAAATTAAAATCATAACTTCCTTCTTGTTACTGTTAACGCGCAGTGTGTTTAAATGTTTTTGTCCTTGTGTAATAATACGCATAATTGTAAGCTTGTAATAACTTATAATAGTAATACAAATTAGTACAAACTATACAGTATTTTTGAGCGACATTGAAAAGGTGAGTAATTAAGGGACTGAATAGGCAATAAGTAAGTGTCCCGTTATGACTTACACTAAAATTTAAATTCTTTATTTCTATTTTTTATTTTTTATTAATGTCCTCAATGGCTTTTGTGTGACTTATTATCTTTCTTCTTTCTTATCTTTGGACATACTCATTCAGATCCCAACTCCAATTACGTATTTCCCTCATTCACACAAAGAAATGAAAAGAAGGTTGTTTTTCTTAATTTTTAATGTCTACGCAGCTCCTACACTGCACTGGCCACACTTAATTTAAAGGCTTACACCACACGCACATTATGTCCGAGTAAATTATTAATTTGAATATAGACCGATTCACTATGTTTCCAAAGGGTAATGTCAATGCGAGTTCATAGATGAATGGACTCCCTTCTTTGTACAGGTGGGTATAATGCAAACTCCAGATTACTGCAGGACTATAGGTATATATAGGAACTGTGAAAGAAATTTAAGGATTTTACAATATAATACAATTTTATCAACACATTATATTTGTATGTTTGTAATAATATAGATTTAGTAAATTGAATGCCGTATTTAGTTGTGCAGGTTCAAATTTCTTCAGAATTTCTGGAAATATTGTCACGCATTAAATCTTTGAACTCATGCAAGGCCATTCAAGAAAAAATTCAGTGTTCTAATTTGTAAAGTATTATGTATGTAATTGAAGCGTTCGTATCTTGAGATTGATTTGTCTTGGTTAAGATTATAACCATTTAAATTATTATTACATTATTAATTATTACAATATTAATGTATGTGCATTAATACTGTAATACTGGCGTCTTGCTGACGCTCACGTACGCCCTCGTACGTCTGCACTGGCACAAATGCAATTGTCAAACTGTCAGATTCTACCCCTATCCTACCTGTCTGTCTCTGTAGGCACTAATGAACATGAGTAGGATTAAAAATCAGCTTATTTGTCCACTGGTTTGTAATTACTAAAATAGTGTAAGAACTAAATCTTTTGATCCATATAATATTAGAATATTTAGACACGAATATCAGTAGTAACCTAGACTGTAATTTGATTTGCCTATAAGAAAATTAACAAACTCAAAAGTGTACACAGTTATGAGCATGCTTAATTAGCATATGGCAAAGTGAGGATTTTATTGTAAGTACAACTGCGTGAACACCCGGTAATACCCAGGGCCAGGTGGGCAATATATATAAGCAGGATTTTTTTTTAATTAAGGGATTCCGGAACAAAAAATGGCACGTAGTGCAGGTTTGTATATTAATACAAACCCGCCCAAAATACAAGTGCGACGAGGTCCAGTCCGTCATTGCAAGTGGCCATTGTCAAAGTCAATCATGAGGATGAGGGAAACATACGCGTGTCTGTCTTTCTTTTTTGTTTAGTGAATCCCAACAAGTGCCTCAGAATAGTTCATAATATATATGAAAACATAGCCCAAAACGCAATAATGTGAAAACAAAGTGTAAATGAGCTGGGTCGCTGGGACAAGGGCACAAATTTATAGATATCTGTAATGTGTACATAATACTAATAGTATGCTTGCTTCATTAATGGTGTATGATATGCTTCAAAGTATTAATTAGTAATCCAATCAGTTCAGTACAGTGGCTCTTGTTGCTGAGATAGTAGTAGTAGCAGTAGTAGTAGTAACATAAACTGTGTTTAATATTTGTACTTTGCACTTCCCGTTCTTTTGGCTTTTCAGCTCAAATCCTAATTCCTAGTGTAAGGTAGGTGGGAGGGTAATTTAGTCACATATAAATAAATGAGCCTTTCGTCTCATGATGCACCTACCTACACTGCACTCCCTCCCTTATTACGTATTATTACACACCCATATGTCTCCACGGACGAGACATGGGCGTGCAGGTTAGTATGTACGATGTACGACACTGTTCATACTCGAATTCGAACTGACACTGACACTATTTTGCCAGAAGTGACGATGATGTCTGAAATGAAGAGGGTGACGGTGATTTGTTGACGGTGCATGCAAGCAATGTCAACTGTCTATACACACAGAGCACACACACACACACACAACATTTCTTAACGGAGCAGTGTCAGTCTTAAATTGCATCTTGAATTCTTGAACCTTTGATGTTGATGAGGCCGTCAGGAGTCTAATAGGCTAACAAGTACCTACCTACTCCCGTACTCCCTACTACACCTGTTTACTTACTAATTTTAATTCTAAACTTGGTCAACTGTAAAATAAATAACAAAATAGTGTCATATTTTATGTAATTCAGAGTAACTCCAAATCTAGGTCCAGGTCTAGGTCCAGATCCAGTTCCAAATAGCATGTGTTTTTTTCTCTGCTTAATAATTATGGCTCACTATTTTTTATGTTTGCTAGTTGAGTTTGTTTTTTTTTGGTCTTGCTCTTGGGAATCGGAATTGGAGTTGAAATAAAGAGGACAGATCTAGAGATATCAGATTGAGGAGGCACGTAGTAAAATAAAAGAAACTCACATCACATTTAAAGAACCTTCCAACTTTTCCACCTGCCGTACTTACTTTTTTTTTATTCTCCTATACTGCAATGCAAATACAAAACCAAACCAAGTGCAACCGGCACCGTCACTGGAACCGATACCGATGCCGATAAGTTTTAACTTTAAAATCCCGTCCATCCGGTCAGGGTTTTTTTCTCCTTCTTTTTCGTCGTCTTCATCTATAAAAAAACTTAAAACGACGAGGGCCAAGAGCAGAGAGAGAGAGAGAGAGAGAGAGAGTGAGAGAGTTAAAAAGGGAAAACAGCGTGTGTGAGTGTGTTTTTTTATGATGCAAATATGACATGAGTTTATATGTTCTAATGACGTCAAGTGTAGCCAAGCTAGGGAAGCTTTGTCTACACATCTATAATCTGTTGCTTGTTTTCCTATATTAATAATGCTATTAATATGGACTATACGGACGGAGTGAATTCTTGACTGTAACTTGATTTTGTTGACTCGGGCTGTCGGCTGTCCACGTGAACAAAGGTATGGGCACCATGTGATGTGTGTCACTTTTCTTTGTGATCTCCAATCCTCTTTAGGTAGTCTAATCTATGTAAGATCCTGTTTGTATTCTATACTTCTATAGTTAACTTTTTTGATTTTAATTTTATCACGGATTTCCATATTTTCCATAATATTCCATACGGCGGTAATTACAAAAATTTGTTTGGATAATGTATCATCAACATGTTCATGTTTGCGTGTCGGATTCCAATTCCAGTCCAGTGGCTGCATACTGCACAAGAGTAGTGCACTACAATCTCTGCCACACTGGAAGTTGCAATTCATATCCGCATCCGTAATCTGTAATTTGTACTGCTATGCCATTATTACCAGGACCGAGACCCACACACCAACACCGGCTGCATTTCACTTTTACTACTGTACTACTATGAATAGTAATTCCTGCATGCCAGTATATGCAGAGAGGCCCATTAAATAAAATATATTTTGAGCGTGTAAATGTAAATAAAAGTCATACACACATGAAATAGGCACTCTGGAAGCGGCTATAAAAATAGACAGCTTCTGGCTCTAGTTCCTATGTTCCTTGAGAGGGAAGGGAAAGTGAAGCTCTCTTTGAGTGTGTGTGGATTAATGAATATTCTGTTGTAATTAACATGGAAAGTGCATATAAAGGTGAGCGCGGAGAGCTTCAATCGTCACTCTAAAAATGTGTAAAAATTCCCTAATTCCTTAATATGAAGGACAAGTTATGACAATAATGAGGCTGTTATTTCTGCGAGCCTTCCCTGCTCTACATGATGTAGAGGTCTTTTATTTCTTGATTTTTTTTGTCTTCTTCTTCTTCTTTTCATTTACATTTAGTTTAGTTCTTCTTTCTATATTATAGTTGGCGACGTTGACTGTTGAAGCTATATCTCCCGTTGACGTTCCCATTATTTGCCGCCGCCATGCTCTCCTGTGTGAGTGACTCAGTCTCAATAGTCAGAGTCAGTTTTCGTTTTCATGTTGACTTTTATCTCTCCACTGCACTATATATATGTGCTCTGTATGTAGTCTTCTCCTCTTGTGTAATTCGGTCAACGAGAGCCAAGACTCACACACAGTGAAGAAGTCATGCCATGCCATGCCATCCCATACATAGAACCGACAGAGACTGCATAGAGATTTACATTAATAATATGCACATGGGAGATGGAGGAGATAGGAGATTGAGCGGTGGTGGGTGAGAATTTGAGTGAGATAACTTATGTACTTGATAGAAATTAATGTGTAAAAATAGGACTATGAAATTTCTATTTATGAAAAGATGGGCCATAAAAATAAGAGAAAAATCCTTGTAAACAATAAGTACATGTATGAGATGTTTGAGGAGATAAAAGGAAATGACTGTATATGAAGTGGCAGGAGCTATAACATCTATATAGACCTAACCTACATCTATAGTTTCTATATAGTCGACTTCGACTTCGAATTCGACTTCGACTTCGGCTTCCTCCACTTCCACTTCAAGCTCGAGTTTAGTGTTTTCCGTAAACTCGTAAAAAAAAATCGCTAACTCTGTACAAGTACAACTACATACATAAGGATAATCATTTCCGAAATATGACGTTTAAATAACATCTCTTATTTTTTAGAGATAGAAACAGAACATGAAAAACCAACGACGTAGCTCCTTTATACACTACGTACTTATATGCAGTATAGTATGCGTATAGCCAACAGCACAAACATAGCACATGCTGCAAGGATTTTGTATATATATCTTTACAACGTTAATAATGTAATGTTCATTGAACTATGTAGATGTACCAAGTACGAGGAAAAAAATCCAATCAAATTTATTTATCTAAATTTATGTGTGGATCTGTGGAAGAGGTCATATTATTTCAAGAGTATGCATGAGTTTTCGGAGAGAGAGAGTGTCGGGTTACAAATACAGCTTGGAGGGAAAGCTTTAATTCAGTTTTGAGATGCACATTCGTTAGTACAGTAGTAGTAGTAGTAGCAGTAGTGGAAGTAGCGGGTAGCGGGACGTGAGACTTGAGCTATACCGGTACCAGTATAGGCTATATCGGTATGCTAAATGCCTCATGCTAAATATCTAGTGCTCCTGATTTTGCCTTTGACTCTGACAGTCGTGCTCGTTGAGTATTAGGATAGGATGCAGTCTGGCTGGAATGACAGGAGTGTTAAGAATAACTTGAGTGTCTTTTTAGCGAGAACTTCTTCTGCTCTCTAGTTTAATTTTATCTTTTGCTCATATGGGAAGATGATGATGATGATGATGATGATGATGATGAGACGTTTTCGGAGCATTTTGATTCCGGTTGTCTTCCTCCTTCTCACTTTCAGCTGAGAATTAGGACAGTAGGAAAAGTTCGAGGCCTCATGTATTGGCAGCCACATACTCAGTGTATTGTTACGTGTACTTCTCTCTGCACATTTCATATATTATGTGGCGTAGGAACTTAACTATAGTTGAAACTGAAAGGAGAGTAGGTGTGTGTGTGTGTGTGCAAAAAAGTAAAATGTAGATTTTTCCTACCCTACTATACTACACCGTAGTATTGTTAGCTCAAAAGTCCCAAGTTATCTTAGGTACGTATAGGTATAGGTATATCTCTATATCTACGCCACTACGAGTGCCATATATTCCAACCGGTCTATTCACTCTCGTTGCTCTTCACAAATTCTCACTGCACTTTGAAAGCCTTTGAGCGTGTGCAGTCTTATCTGATTACATGAGTATACATACAAACTTACATTGTCCCGAAACCGTGGCCGACACCGAAACCGAAACCGAAGCCAAGACCGAAACTATAAGATGCTCAGTACATTTGATTCACTTTCATTTTTGTCTCCTTTATATATATATCTAAAAAGAGCTAAGACGACATTTTATAAGGAACCGTAGGAAGGAAGGAAGGAAGACTGCAAAAAAAAATACTGCAAGGAGATTTTTTGTATTTTAAAATTTAGCACTGTACTACATACATGCCCCTATACTATAGATGTAGGGTATATCTGTAGACTATATAGACTACCTACAAGAATATTATTATTATTTCATGAGTGCGGACGATTTATTATTGCATGCAATCACCTTGTATCTCTCTGCCAGAACCATAGCACCCAACACCCAAGACCCATAGTCAGCCAACGCCATTTGTTCTCATTCTGATTATGTACTTGGTCATACAGGAGCGTCATAAATACAATGTATACAATGCAGGACGAAATGTGATAAAGTTTCCACTCGACGCCTGAATTCAAAAGCTATAACTTCTCCTTCTCCTCCACTTTTACTCTCAGTGTCTATACTTTCGCAGGGATTACGTTAAGCTGAGCAAATCTCATGGTTTACATTTCAAACACTCAACAAGTCATCAACATCGTCATATAATAATATTAATTATTATTATTATTTTTTTGTGTTTTCAACAAAAAATATTCTTTTTTGAAAAGTTTCAAAAAAGTCAAAACAAAACTATCAATCAATTTCTGAGGGATTTCAAGGAATTGAAAGTTTTTATTGAACAGACAAAAGTGTGTTTTGTATCACTGTCACCGTTACCGTTATCGCCATTACCCGTCATCGTTCAGTTCTAAACTGGGCAAATTGTGACTTGGTGGGACTTATTGGGACACTTTTTGCTGTATTAAAAACGCAAGTGAAAACAGGGACAAGTGTGACAGCTTACTACAAAAATAATGTAAATTTATAATGAAGTGTGATTAATCATTCAAACTATTTTCGGCTGTCAAGATATTCGATTTTGACTCTGAAGTCGAGTGAGTTCATCTAAATCTGACTCATCCTCATGTTATTGTTTTTATCGTTGACCTGACCGCGTCGACCACCATCTTACCTATCTTTATCTCACTAGTAGTCAGTGTGGGGTGTGTGGACCAGAGCGTGAAGTAAAATTGACGTAAGGTATCAGTACTCTACATACTGTCCGTTCTTTCTGCCGTCCATGTCTTTAAACAGTTACAGATAATTAAACAGCATTATATAGCGAGTATATGAGAGTTTTTGTGCAAGACCAAGTTGTGGGATTTGGAATTATTATATATTTTAGAGATTTTTTGACTTCATTTAATAGTCAGAGCAGCAGTACTACACAGTTGTTGGAGCAGTGAGCCTTATAGCATTATAAAGCATAACATTTTTCAACTTCAACCTGTGTAAGCAATCATCCGCAGCCAAGCCGATTCGGGAGCCGGGGTATTGAGTGACTCAAATTTCAATAATTATTGGTATCAACCAATATAAGGCAAAACTTAAACCAAATAACTTTCCTTAATATTGTGTCTTGAGTGTTGCCTGTGTGTAAACTGACACTGACAGAAAATTCAAAAGTATATCGTTAGCAGTTTAAAACGATCCTGAGTAAGGACTAATCAAGAAATACCCACCACAATTAAAGTAAGGTTTAAAAAATTTTAATAGTTTGAAATTTTATAATTTTATACATTAATTACTGGAAGGTACCTACGTAAAAGAAAAAGACATTTTTGAGCTATGTCATCCATGCACTGAACCACAAATAGTGGTAAATTTAAAGTTGACATATTTTTAGCTGTAGATTTCCTGGACCACATCCCAAGTTTTCCCCTCAAAATTATCAATTTCGTATCGTATAATAATTCTATTATGATGATTATTATGACTCACTTCAAAACTCAAAATTCGTTTAGGATTTTGTTCAAATATTGACAATATGATGAGGTTTTGAGAGTTTTTGTCTTGAAATAATAGTCTTATGCGTCAGAGTCACACCCTCCTAGCATGAGCAATGAAACCCAAGAAGAAAACAATTTTGGACGCCGTTGCAAGTCTGACGATGAGATATGAGACATTTTCTAGATTCTAGATTTAAGCTCATAGCGGGGTGTGTGTCATAGTGTGTGGCACAGTTTATTTATTTTACAACAGTTTTTGATTATTATTATTTTTATATTATAGTCAACTGTCCAAAGTCCAAAGGTCTATACTCCATAGTCTACCTATATGTATATAGGATATAGACTACAAATTCTAGGAAGGCCAGATTATTAAGACAGTACTAGAACGAGTCAAAATACAAGCGAGTCATTATGCCATGTCAATATATTACAGTGACATCTCTAAAAAGATGATGTCAATAATGTCCACCTTTCCCCCGAGAGGAAAAAACAACTCAAATCAATAGTCAAAATCGTGAGAATTGAATTAGTTTGTTAGCATTAGTTTTTGTTTTTATTCAGTTTTCTTTGAAGAATTATTACCGCCTTTGTTGAGTATACAAATAGAAATTTATGAGTCATGAAAATTAATACAAGCTTTACCAGTCTTCAGTCTTCTACATAATTATAGGTATCTTATTATTTTGACAGCCGTTTATTCAGCCGTTGCCCGTCACTGTTAAAAAAACGTTACTGAAACACAGGGTTGGATAATGCGGACAGCGCAGGCAGCCCCCGCTGCTTGAATTTTAAAAAAAAATGTAAATGGAACATTTTGCAGTTTTCAAAAATATGTAAAAAGAATATTTTGACTTTTCAAAAACATGCAATTAAATTTTTTTTGCACATTTCAAAAACATGAAAATAAAACAATTTCCACTTTTCTCAAAACATGTAAACAGAACATTTTGAGGTTTTCAGAATCAAGTAAAAAGGGCCATTTTGCACTTTTCTAAAACATGCAAATACAACATTTTGCTTTAGCAAAGAAAACCATCAATAAAATCAAAATGATGGTGCTTGTATGGAAACAAATTGCTGCCTAAAAGTAATTTATTCGTCCGGCCCTGCTTAAACATTCCCTGTGGGTGTCAGTAATGCACCTTATGCACTGCATAAAACTTTCACCGTCGACTTTGCTATAAGTGAATTTCCACTTGATTTCACTCTATAGTTCTCCATATTGCTTTCTCCTCAAGAGCAGTTTACAAAAATCCTGAAATTGCAAATTTGAAAAGCTAACCTCGATTAATAAAATTCAATTTACATTTCGCTACATTGCTCGAATTTACATTTCCAATCAAACTGCATTTAACATAGAGGCAGTAAAGTAATATGGAAATTTAGAATCAGATTCTATGTAATTTCATTGACTCACAATTCACACAGGAGAATGAGAGAGCGTTATCATTTCAAAAATATGAAAATGAGATGTAGATAAGATGAAGACATAGTTGTCAGTAAAGAGTGGAGAGATTTCTAATGTAATAACAATACAGAAAATGCATATATATATAAAATGCATGAATTACATATTATGGTATCTTGGTAATGGGTCTGACTGCGGCCTTTACTCCCTCATTTTAGCTTCATTTCATATCCATCTGATTCCCTTCCCGATATGCAGACAAGGCAAGGAAGACAGCCCCCATCCATGAAATCTCAAAATATGAAAATTATTTTTATTTTAATGAAAATCAAAACGAATTTTTTTTAATATGGGGGTTTATTACAAATTACAAAGGAACATACGCGCAGAGTCATAAAAAAATATAATAACTCTATCTAGGAATCAACTAGCTTCCTGTTTGAAGAAATAAAGTTGTTAAATCCTATACATACAAGTATAATTATGGTTACAAAAATTACAACATATCTATGTACGTAATGTGAAGGGAGGTGGGTGTATCAGTATCAGTAGGCCTAGGCACTATACATATGTATTAAGACCTCACTTATTTAATTTAATGCTGATTTCCACATAGAAGGAAGTTGCTGGCTCATTTTTGTTTTACACTTTTAGTCATAGACTTTAGCCTACCTGAATGTTCAGTTGAGGTGATGGTGATAGTGACGGTGCGAGGATTAAAAGAAATGCGTGTAGTATGATTATTTATAGGTAATTAGATTCGTAATAATTATTACTATTCAGACTACTTATCAAAATCAACTCGTCATTAGCTTTTATTATTATGATTATTTGCAATTTATTTAATTTATTAATATTTTATATGGGTTCTCTTACTTGTACTATTCAATATCGTGTATGGTATTTCATGTCCTGGGTCTCAAGCCAACGATCATAATATCGTCTGTGAAGAACCAAAATGACCCATATCCATTTTTACCTAAAAACAATATCCACTATCTACACAAATATTGTGAAACACGTGTTGAAAGCATATAAATAGAATATTTTACACTTTTCAAAAACAAGTAAATAAACATGTAATTAGAACATTTTGAGCTTTTTAAAAACATGCAAATAGAACATTTTGAACTTTTCAAAACATGTAAATAGAACAATTTGAACTTTTCAAAAACATGTAAATAGAATATTTTGACCTTTGTAAAAAACTGTAAATAGAACATTTTACACTTTTCAAAACATGTAAATAAAACATTTAACACTTTTAAAAAACTTGTAATTAAAATTTTACCCATGTTTCTGATTTGTTTTGTATTACATAGCACATTTTGATTGTAGCTTAAATTGGATATAGGTAATTTTGGTTCTTCACTGACGATATGGGCCTGTAATTAATATTACACCCCCCCCCCCTCCCGTATGTAGGCAAGTAATTTGGTTTTTGGTTTCGTCCAGTTTCAGTTCCAGTTCCTGTGCTTTCCTATTTGATTACTCTGACAGAGACAAATCACGTGTTTCCTCACTGGGACGGAGAGGCTATATAGTTTCGAGTCTTAACTCTGACAATTAGCGTCACCACTACGAATATCAAGAGCCGAGACAGACGCCATTGATAGAATTAGTACCATTAGAAAACATTAAAACGTACCGTTATGCATTTCTTTATTAGAATATTGCTACAACCAAGTCCACTATGTACCTACAGATGCAACAATATACACACGAAATAAGCTCATTTTTGATAGGTAAACATCACATGGACTGGGAGTGTGTGTACACAGTGTGCACTTTGATAGCAGTATGTATATATTATGAAACAACATATATGTTCTTAGTAAACATATCTGATGTACATTGTGCAGCTAAGCTAATATACTATATAAAATGTGGACACCGTATTTCCTATAATGGTATATAGGCATACTATTCAAATTCCGACCTCCCAGACCCGACTACTGGACTACTGTTATACGCCAGTCTACTGCAATGTAAAAGCGAATTAAATAGACGATCGTCGTCTCCTATTCAAACTCCAACCTCCAAGACCCGTCTACTATTATAGGAAATACGGTTACGGTACTTACAAACTACAGTTGAACGTACTTCTTTAGAAGATCTAAGATTCTAGAGTTCTATAATAATATATTGTTTCCTAATAATTGAATTATATGGCGGATTATGGTTTGGAGGTGGAAGGCTTATTACTGACGCCTCCTCTACAATGCAATGTACATATATGAATTTTTGTGCAAGTGATTGCATATTACATACATATATGATGCAATCCAATTCATTCCAGTTTTGATTTAAGTTGAACTTGATTGCATATAATTGCATTAGATATTATAGATTGGATCCCATACATTATTTTGGTATACATATATTGTTCATAGTCCATGCCTTACATAACACATATTGACCATTGATACAATGGCTTTATTATTGTATGAAATTGGGATTTTTCCCAAGTGTCCAGATAGCAGCAATGCACCAAATTTATCCTTATCGCTATAGTGCCTGCCTAATACATACAATACAGGTGACACTGGAAATTACACTCAAGATTCGTTGTCACGTTTTTTGATCACTCAAAAAAAATCTATTTCATTTTTTATCGTAAACAATTCCCGTGAATTGATATTAATGATTGATAAGTGAGCGTCATATGAGTGAGTTGAATATTAGTATTCAACCTAGTACCTACCTACCTACTTAACCTACCTACATACGCACTCGCGCACTCGTGTGGAAACTTATTAGCTCTTTCATCCTGCAGGTATAGACTTATAGAAAGAGATTAGCTAATTCTTGTTGATTCAAGATTATTCATATATGAATAATACTACTTATTATCTCTAATATGGTAATTATTTTAGAGTGAAATTTATTAATGAGGACAATGAGGTAATAAAAAGAAAAGCACACGATATTAATTATTACAATATGTATGAGTTAAGTCGTCAGTCATGTTTAAAGTTTGTTGACCGATGCTTTTTAGTAAGTTGTAGAAGTAGCAGGTAGGTACACAGTCAGTAGGTGGTAGTAATAATACGTTGTTTTGAGTCTATATCCGCATATAGTATTTCTGTTATTTTACATTCTACAGTGCAAAGACAAATATACAGGCAGGTAGGTTCTAAGTATATATGCTAATAAGATTGAGGAAAAAACCTTATTTTTCCTCAATTTAATTCAATTTATTCTGTAATTTTATTATATTCAAATTAAATAAGTTAAGTTACAACTCAAAGGTTTTTCTTGTATATTAAATTTTGTTAAGAATCAGACTTCGAATGAGATAGCTTATAATAATTACAATGTTATCAAATATGAGACTTTGTTTTGTTGGACAGTATAAGTACATTTTGAGAGACTTGAGATTAATAGAACACAAGATATCTGTCTTATCTGTTCAGGTTTGAGAAAAATCAAATTTGCATTTTTTTTAAAGTTAATATAAAAGTATTGCTATTATTACGGATGGAAAGGTATATAGGGGTATAGGAACTGCCTCACCACGGAATCATAACCATACACACTGAAGAGAATACAAGCTACATATTAGGTATAATATAGTCATAATGAAATTTACTTTGCATGAAAAATACAAACTTTCCAGGGTTCAAGGCTGTTTAGACAGAAACAGTTTTAGTGTTTATAGGAGGATGTAGATAGCCTCGTTAAGTACTTCCGCTCTGCGTAATGATTCTCTGCGTCTTTGAATCTGATCCTCACAAGATATTATGTACTGCCTCTACTAGTAATAAACCATACATAGAGAAATTACATTACACATTCTTTCTCATTCTTTTAATTTTTTTCTTCTTACATTCAAATTCAAATTCGAGTAAAGTTACAAAGGTACAGAATACATAAAAAGAACAAAATTCTAAAATCAGGTCAAATGTGAAATGAATAATTCTTTTCAGAAATTTTTGTACATTATGTACTCACGTAGGCATGTGTCGGTTGTCGGTGTCCTATAGAATGAAGCCACAAATCCCCTAGTGTGCCTGTGTTAAGGAGTTCATTAGCTTCGAGTTCACTCACACTCAGTGTAGGTGGTGATGGTGGTGTTTGTCCATGTCAGATATACAAAAAAAAATATGTTCAATAAAATCAAAAACCAAAGTCCAACTGCCGCCTCATAATGTTACTAAACTTTGTAAGCAGCAATTGAATTCACGTAGACGTAGTCACAATAATTATTATTAAAATCTAATTTATAGACATTTTTTTGTAGCCTCAAATCTAATCACCTAACACAGTGCAGGACTGTAGATAGGCACAAATGGGCATGTAACATTATAGTTATTAGACGTAATAATTATGATAGGAGTAATTTTAATGTTTGTCCAGTGCAAAGAAATTAAGAAATAGAATCTTGTATAAAGTTTATGTGAGTATAGTGCAGCGCGTTGACTTTAGAGATGTTAACAGAATTATGAGCACTACAAAGCATTTGATACTTTGTTTGAACTTTCAACTCTAAAGACAAGAGAGCGGTGAGATTAAAATTCATAGAGATGCATCAAAATAGAAATTTACAATATTTAAAACAACATTTGTACATTTCAGTGGGGGGCTTTTGAGAGGGGCATATTTATGCCATGGCATATGATATGGCATTACACTTTTCCTTCCTGGTCTTTGATATAGCCATCTATATACCTATACCTATATCACTACTGACATAGACAGTAATTATTATTAATTAATAGTATAGACACTATACAGTACAGACATATGTACAGTATAATCAGTAATCATTTAGTTTTCTGTATCTTCAGCCCCCAGTTCTCTTCCTGTCCCAAGAGATAACTTTGTAGGTAATACATTTCTTGTAACATTCACATTCTTTCCCAGCACATTTATTGACAATTGATACTTTCTCAACAAAAAAAATTTCAAAAGCTAATAAAAAAGAATGATCTTTGATCCGCTCTGTTTCTGTTGCTGTATGATGTGCTGGTACTGGTACTGGTACTGAGTCACTCCCTCATCGTCAGAGTCTCAGATATGCTCAAGTTCACAAAGCAAAAACCGTCAGGATCCTCCGCATCTCCTCCTGTGGCTGTGACATTAATATTAACCTTTCCAGATCCAGAAGTGTCAATATATAGGAAATACCAAGTGTACAGAAAGCAACCGATACCGAACTTTATGCATATTTGTACAACTTACTTGTATTTCTTAATTTTCTTAGTTTGTAATTCCACTTCTCACACAAATCGTGAGTAACTTGAATTCAAATCTGTCACACGGTGTTCCATATTATATTTAAGTAGGTGCTTATATTTGAACTTCTGTTTCTATAACAGATAATGTGTGTTTACGTTTATCCATTTATTTATTCAAAACAGTTTTTTTGACTGAAATTATGTCACAAAAATAATACCTAACATATATAATAGAAGAATTGAAAGGTTTTAGCATTTTCGTCAGTACAACTTGTAATGATTGTAAGTTGGAAGTATCTCCTCTGTTTTTTCTATCTGTTCGTCTAGTTCAAGTTTATCATTGTCTTTATTCTGTATGGCATTATCGGTATCGGTAATATACATACGGATATGCAGTCTGCTGCCTTTAAAGATAGAGATTCAGACCACACGCATATTATATTCCGATACAAGTATGCACATAAATGTATGAGTTTGTGATTTGGGAATTTTCTATAGATAAAACTAATCAGCGGAGCGGGGAACATACTACCTACATAATAATAATAGGAACAGGAACGATAGCTTGTGTATAAGTTAAAGAAAACAACATTCAAAATGTTTGGCTTTTCGCCTTTGTCTTTGTCTTTGCACTGCAGTACTCACAACATTAAGATAATCATACATGGCGGATATAGGTACATTATATTTATTATTACAGTATTGGTTTTGAACTGTGAATGTTGATTACTCAGGTTTGTGAAACAACAACAAACTTCTAGTCTACGATAAGGATGCAGAAAATAATTTTAGAGATAGAAGATAAAGTTCGTGAGAAAGTATTATTACACATTGTATAATGATTTCATGAGAGGTGTGAGTGCAAGGGCGGGTAACTCCAAGAGACGACAATAGGCAATAGGGCACTGCAACCGTAGTAGCTAGTACTCTGTCCCTATATATGTGACGCATTATTTCCCTAATTATGATTGTGTGAAGAATGACGAGTAGTGATAGGAAATAGAAATTAGACAGATATATACAGTCATAGGCTTTAGGTATATAGACCTCCCTATGACTATATTCAGCTGACTAGTGAGATCGCAAGGGGCATAGTTTTAATTTTAAGTAATGAGCTTCCACCCCAATTACGCACTTCCAATTTCAAATTCCAGAAAAACCTAATATCAGTAAAGGCTGGAAATTTGACTGAGTGAGTAATTTGTAATGGGATATTTTTGTGAAACTCTTGTCAAGGTTTAGCGTCGTAATTTAGGTAATGTTAAGCAGAGACACATATTATAGGGATTCTGTATTCTCACTAGTCAGGCTGTATATACAATTCACATTTAAAAGCATGAATTCAAAAATCAAATTCAAGGAATTCCATTTTCCTTTCTAATATCTGTATTATGGACAAAATCAGAGTCAAAACTGCGTAGTTGAGAAAATTCAAGTAAATATTCATAGAGACCTGCTCGAGTAATTGTCGAAAGGGATTTTCTAAGAATCAAACCTATACTTGTAATACTTTTACTAGCACGCTGTCCGTCCGTGCGTGCCTGAGAGTTTAATAATAAACATTGTTTTGGGTTCACTTGCCCTCACTTGTGGGTCAGATATGGGTTTGGGTCAAGTAAAAGTATTAGGTATAGTTAGGTGTGTGCTCAAGTCGAATCGTACTAAACTCTCCAGTTAAATACTTGTGTGAACAAAACACGCATTGCTCACGTGCTTGAGTTTTAAAGTTACAATAATTTGAATTTCGAAATCGAAATTCATTTGTCCATATTTATCAACAATGTCCATGTGCGTGAGGAATTATATCGCAATTCAGGGCCAGGGTTTTCGTTTAATGAAATCAGAGTAAGGACATGGAAGACATTATTACAGTATACAATAAATTATTTGGCAACAATGGCTGCAGAATAATCTATACCAACTTGTACTGCCTGTATACATATAATATAGTCTACAACTAGAGTAGAGTAAAATTTCAAAACTATGCCTTGTAATAATACAAATACAACAATGCGTTCAGAAGCTACATACACTTTGGACTCTGGACCCGGTTATAGTGTCAAAATCAATAGTAAAAATGATGTTTTGTATTGTTCATTGTTTGGAAATGGGAAGGTATAGAGAGGTAGGCTAATGGAGCAACCTCATAAAATAATATATATATATATGAATATATTTTACTCACTTAACTCGAACAGCACATGTAGCGTACTTTAACTTTAATGGTGCATAAAAATGCTTTAAAAGTAGTGTAGAAAAAGTTGAGTACAGATTAATCATGGATAGCAGGAGGCGGGTTTTAAGTTTTTGTTTTTAGTTTTAGTAATAATTATTATTGTTTAATTTTCTGTTTCTAAATTGAAATTTGAACCTAATTCTTTGATGAAATAATGCCGTTGCATTGCATTATTAGTAGTGACGGCAGGAATAAAGCTTAAAAAAGTAGCTTTTAAAAAATTCTAATATTTTACTGCAGATACTCCTGCTGATTGTAAGAACGGTGTATTGTGTGATTTATGAAACACCGCTAATAACAAAGAATAATCCCATGCCTTCTGAACGTGATTGTATGCCGTGGACGTATTAATTTTATTATACTCCAAGTGTAATTAATTACTTATATAATGTAGTGTAAGTTGATTTACCATTTCCCCCATTTTGAGCATTCAACTTTTGAACGTATTTATTTTTATAAAAATGTCTACCTTTAAATATCTTTGGTAAGAACGTATAGGTACGTATAAATTACAGCTACCTTAGTGCCGTTATGTTTCCCGTAAAATCACACGTTGAAAATATTTTTAGAATTAATTTTTTAACGCAATAAGAAAGGTGTACACAGCTGCTATACATATGACATACCTACCCCGTCAAGATTTCAACTATTTTGATTTCTCTGGTATGGGAACCTTACCTATATAGGTAGCCTAATCATTGATGTATACGCAGATATTTAAATGGGAAACTAAAAACCTTTTAAATATACTGAATATCACCTCTGGAAAATGAAAATGGCCCATATACATTTTTAACTAAATACGAAATGTACTTATCTACAAAAAATGTATGAATATCGTGTAGTCCTTAAGGCGTATAAATAGAACATTTGGCACTTTTCAAAAACGTGTAATTAGAACATTTTATACTTTTCAAAAACGTGTAATTAGAATATTTTACACTTTTCAAAAACGTGTAATTAGAATATTTTACACTTTTCAAAAACGTGTAGTTAGAACATTTTATACTTTTCAAAAACGTATAAATGTAACGTGTTGTACTTTTAAAAAACTCATAATTAACATTTTACACATAGAATTGATTTAGTATTTTTATTAAGTACCTCATTTTAATTCTAGCGTAAATTGCATATGGGTCATTCTGGTTCTTTGCAGACGATATTTGGAAAGTACAAAACTTTGAAATAAATTAGGATTCTTATAGTATACAGTCACTTTTATAATGAATGTTGTTATAAGAATAAACCATGATAAAACAACCTACATTATTTTGAAAAGTATGATATTTTATTTCTTCTGAGCATAAAATACACGGATCACAAATTAATAATACAAAAGCATGCTTTCAAAATGTTAAAGATACTTTATAAATTTCAAATAGCAATAATTTTATTTAAATCACAATAAATTAATGTTTATATCGAATACCTACCATTGAGTTGTTTTAGTACATGCTAGCGCGAGTATTAAAGCAAAAATAAAAACAAATTTTTATTCAAATTTCCCTTTTGAATTCATTTCCATAGGACGCACGTATGTAGTGCATGATGAGAAGTAATAAATAATTCGTCAAAGGATCTAATCTTGTCGTACATACGGCACGTGTATAAAATAAGTATAAATCAAGCGAGCAAGCCACAGAGAATAAATATATTTATTTATTATCGGCAGATTATTCTGCACTTGTTGCTCCGTACGCGTTCGTCTCACATTCTCAACAACTCAAAAAACGAAACCTGCGCTGGCAAAATGCAGCATCACCTACGCTATCAGTACTTGAGTAATACTCTGTTTACTGTTTATCTTTCACAACAATACCATTTACATTTACCATTTATTCTATCAGCTGTTAAGTATGTGGTACTTTGAGAATTATTGCGTACATTCAAATATTGTGAGCGTATTTAAGAGCCTGTCCAACTAATAACTAATTGTTTAAGTCTGGTTTAGATTTCAAACATTTATGAATTTAAATCACACCTTTCTGTCACGTCATATCAAGAGTAATAATAACGTAGTAATTATTAGGTATATGCTTCTATTCTATGAATAAATCCATATCAAACCATTATCTAAATAGCTCATATACATTATCCGGACATATGTCACAACTCTCATCGTCACCATATTCCCAATCATCACCATCATCATCATCACAATTCCCGAACTCTGGCTATGAGCGGCTCTGCTAATTTACAGCTGGACGCTGGACAGAGACAGATGGTGATGGCATGATACAAAATACAATGATTACATTAAAAGATTAAAAAACATATATTTTGCTAACGTAAGTAAGTAATAAAAACAGTAACAGCTGATTACTTAATACCAACCCCAAAATAGACATTATTATGGCAGTTAATTACGATATGAAGATAGGTGCTGTGACATAATGGGAAAATCCAATGTATACCCACAATGTTAGGGTAGCCAGCAGATGGAAATAGAAACACATTTACTAATAACATTTAACAAGAAAAACATTGAAAACGATAAGTTCAGTAAAAAATACAGAGTCATAGATACAAGTAAGTTGATTGATTGAGCGAAATTTCCATTTTTTGCTTTCGTAATTTCTATGGTTCAAATTGAAACAGCAGGCAAAGTTAGTTTAGTGTTTCATATTAATAAATAAACAGTATTTAATTATTCTCAAGATAATGTAATAATTATAAATTTATAATTGGCGACGACTGCGGTGAGGATAATGAAAACGATCAAAGTTATTCAGCATTAGTATCAGCATAAGATTACAAAATGAAAATAGAAACGAGAAAATATGCGTAAAACAAATTAATGTATTGCCACAACTTTACTTTGACTCAAAAACTCAAATTGGCAAGTTATTATGAATAGTGAAAATAATTCCTAAAGACTGATGATACTGTAATTCTCATTTCAATGAAAGGATTATTATGTAAATTTAATGTGTAAAAATTAAATTAATAAAGGAAAAGATAATTAAATGATACGAGCCTGTATGAACTAAGGTCGAATCGGACCCACTATAAAAACTCCAAATTTATTTATTACTATTGTGTGTGCAAAGTCAAAGGGGCAAACACAAAATACATAGTGGAAATGTCAAGAATTATATAACAATAGTGCTATATATCAAGTATAATTCTATCATTAAAAAAAGACATGAGTTTTTGCTAAGTCCCAGCACCAGCACCACTTTGTACCGGGTAGATGACCGGGATATACAGATAATTATTATTTCATTAGGTTAGTATTTGTGATATTATTAGTAGCATTAATATATTACTCTTGGAGCATATTATGGAATTAAAATTAAAACCACAAAAGAAAGACGCAGTGATCATAGAACATAGACAACATTATATAAATACATGTAACATATTTATACCTATTATCTATTATATTACTGATACAGAAGTTGGAGATTTTATTTTAGAGAATAATCCTTTACACGTGTTTGCGTCTTTTACCGTTTTAATTGTGAAACTAGCCTTTATGTTACTGCTATAATGTATCGTTGAGCTGATGAGCCATATACATACTTATGTTATTATTTTATTTTAGTTGATTAAACAATCAATGGTAAGATAATACAATAAGTTAAGGAGGGTTCTCGTGTCTCTCGATATGGATATGGATATGAATAGGAAAGAAATCTCTGACATTGCACTACACACACTTGATTTGAATCGAGAATAAAAAAGAATATAAGCCTCCATTAAAACAAACATATAGTGCAGTTGGATAGGATTTAATATGTAATTATAATGCATATAATAGGAGTAGTAGTAGTAGTAGTGTAATAAGTCATTCTTAATTAATAATAGTATAATGACGAGAGAGTATATAATGTAATATACACTCCCGTTGTTGTGCGTTCCCTTGTCTTCGTCTCCACATTGCACATTGCTCTATGCCTTTTGAGCTCACTGTCAAACAATGGTTGGAGCACGAGAATGATGTTATCAAATTCATTTACATTTACAACTTGTACACTCTGCATTCTTTATCTCGAGTATAATTCCAATTTTCACCATATATATACTTACACACTCTTCCAAACAATATTGTTTACAAATATATACATGTGACTCAATTTTTGTATTGTGTGGGACTATAACGGGTTTTTATTACATCTTTTTCCGCATTGTTAAATTTGCATTTATTACCAAGAGAGTAAGTAGTAGTAGTAGTAGTAGTAGTAATAGTAGGAACTTTAGGTAGGTAGGTACTTATAGTGCGTACCTTATGTACATGACGCTCATGCATACCTTTGGCTGTCACAGTATTGAATATTATGCCACGGCATGGCCGCATGGCTATATACCTACTAAAAATTTCCAACCAGTCGCGGATCCAGAAGCAGGACTATTTAAACCCTAGGAGATTTTCTTTAAGATACTAGCGCCCATTTTTCAAGATTGCCGCTTACCCCTTAACAGGGGTAAGCGCCCCTATATAAATAGTTTCTGGGTCCGCCGCTGCTGTTTCCAACTGTCAACTCTTTTTCAATTCTCGTTTCAAATTTCTTCTTTTATACAATATAAAGTCTTAAACCAAAGCCAAAACTTTAACTTTGAAGAAATCTGAAGTTTACTTATCGTTAGGAACTGAGGTTTATAGAAGCTGATTTTCTTTTTTGTGTAGATTTTGCTAATATAACGCTATGTATACATTTGACTTCACACTTCACACAGTTTCTTTCTTTATTTCTTACTTCTTTTCTTCTTACACATAACAAAAATTCACAGCCGTCCTTATCTGTATAATGGCTCTTGTACCTCCGTATTTCTGTGGATTTAGAAAATATATTCTCTTGATTTTGATTTATATAACTTTCTATATACAGTTACCGTAATTAAGTAATAATAAAAATGTCATGTTGGGAAGGAATTTCATTGCGTATATTTAAAATAAAATATCTCTACTTTTGACTGTATATTTTATACATGTGGCTATATCCGACATACACACAGCGCCCCTATATATAATTACAGATTATATTTATTTACAGTTGTCGTTGAGGTTGTAATGCATGAATGTTGGAGTATAGAGCCATAGCCCTTGTAGAGGTGTATATTAACATTTTTAAAGAGTATAATTATCCTTAACTTCCGGAACCATTTATCAATAATTAGTAGTGCGAGGGAAATACAGCTCATAAAAACTTGCTAATAAGTGCATAGTAGTTTAGTCATATAATGATAATACTCAAAGAGAGCTATAAAACCAGAGTACGGAAAGATTTATGAAAGGAATATAATCATCTAATCATAATTCCCCCGACAAAGCAGGTCAGTTCTTATAGCCGCAAATTCCAGGGGATTTCCTTTTCCTCCATAAATGGCACATGGGCACTGCATGTACGTCCCTGTATAATTTATTGTACTCACAAAACTAACAAACCACCAGCACATGACATATCAGATTCAGATACCTTTTAGTACCTACATGAACTAAAAGAGTGTGTGGAGTATTTCTGTGGACTCAACATCTTAACTCACTCCAAATTATTACACTACTTACACTCATATTATTTTCCCCCACAACAGCAGATCTTGTCCTAATAAATACATAGTCAGTCGTCTATGAAAATTCCTTTATCATTCCTATTCTTTTGGGTTCAGTCAGAGTCAATTTTGCGAGTCTAATCATAATTAAATGATATGTCACGTTCTCTGACTTTGAGAGTGTTGAAAAAGATCCATTTCCATGTAGTAGGTACCTAGGTACTTACATATTGAATACCACTGCGTCTATTACTATATGTGAATTGGATATCGATGTCGGTCGTCGTCGTCGTCGTCGGTCGGTGTCATTGCGGGGACGCTGAGGTTTCGCTTTGGCATCATCATAATGTATGTAGGTATAGTTGTGTATAGGAATTTCATTGTGGAGATTTTATCTCGGCTCCAGCTTTCTGCGTACTCCATCACATCCCATTATCCCTTAATCAGTATAATCACACAATCATAGTTTGTAAACGTAGCCTTAATTTCAAGAATATAAGACCATTAGATACTTGTCTATTCATGTGAAATACATTTCTCAACTATAATCAATTAAGTTGGTCATGGAAGGAAAGGATGAATTCTACAGTCAGCGATCCCACACAAACACACATGTGATTAAGTCATTTATGCAGTACTGCGAGTACTGCCAAGGAGCATCAGTGCAGTTGCAGGCAGTGCAGTAGTAAGTAAATATATGACATAATATAATATAGAAACAGTATATTAAGCCGTTGGCTGACGATGTATATATTTATTTGTCGTTTATATCGTTCTAATACTTACATGTGGATGTGGTTCTGACTGTTGCAGTTATATAGTTGTCATCTTCCCACTTTGGAATTACCTAATGTTGTTAGCACTTAAGTACATAATACAATATGCACACGGCTAGTAAACAGTAGAGAATCAGAGAGTCAAAATCCAAGAATTCTATTTTCATATCTACATCACATAATGAGCAATTGACATTTATTTTATCTTGAATAGGTACATCATACACTACACATACGGAGTATATTAGAATACAGATAAATTTTAATGGAGCTTAACATATAACAGTAACAGTACTATTACTACGTCGTTTGATCTGTACTATTAACAATTACTGTCTTTTTTTACACTAAATTAGTTTATTATTCGTTAAGTAATTATGGTTAAATGGTATAGACATGAGTAATTTAATACGCGTCCGGTTTTCCACTCCAGATCGACATAATAAATATGTACAGAGCAGACTCTCTTATTCTCATTGACTTCTTCTTGTGTGAGGATCAGATCAGACATGACTCACCAAGAACCAAATGAATTGTGTATGTCTACATTATGTCATTAGGATGGGAATTTGGGAATTTCGTTTCGTCGAAATACGAGTTTGAAATTATTAGAGAGTATAAGAATATATATATTTAGTTATAGGTGATGTTATAGGTGATGTTTACGTTCTCCGAGAGTCAGTAGTTGTTGTATACTATCTACAATCTACGCATTTTGAGAATTGGAAATATTGGACTTTTCTGAACCATTTCCTTAACTACTCATGTACTCTGACTGTGTACTTACTAATCGGCACATGATTAGGGAGTAATGGATGTCTCAAGAAACAATAACACTAAACCCCGGACTGCCCTGTTGTTGACTGTACAACTGAGCTATGATCTTGGGGCCTTTAGCTTTTGAGGTATCGCTCTCAAATTGTCTTCCTGTTCAACAAATAGGACTGTGAACTTGGATCTATAAATATGTTAGCTACTAATTACCTACGAATTGTGAGTGAGAATGGATGTTAATTGACTTTCCCAAGTACCATATAGGTTCTCAGGAGTAATGAAAAATATTTGTACTATTAGATTACACAATACAGCACCTATTAATAGCAACAGTTTAGTCGCTGTATCATCTCGTTACGTGATAACTGATGACATTGAGAATTGTACACACAAAAATTGACAAATTATTACAGTGCAGTACGGAAATATTTTTTATTACTATTAACATGAGTAAAATTACGTTTATAGCTCAAGTCAAAAGGGCGCATTAAATTTTTTTTTACCCGAACTGAAATATTATTGATAATATTCCAGATTTTCCAGGAGAAGCTGATCCATAAAAAATACCATGAATCTTTTTGTATGTCATTACCATTATTACTGCATTGATTGCACTGCTTGCATTATAGCAATTCGTACTGTAACGTACCGTAATAATTTGATATTTCACTACGAATAGTAGTAAATGCTATGAAGTAGGTATAGTAATAATAAAAATACCCAGTAGTATCTAATCGTAATCGTAATAATTATATTATTAGAATTACGGACCGTTGATTACACTTCCAGTGAACTACAATACACTGTATATGTGTGTGTAATTCCTTTCGTAAATATTTATCATCGTACGCAATCACTATCACACAGACCGGCTGTAAAAATATTTTAGTGTGGCGACACTCATGATAACTGCAGGATCTTAGCATCCTTAATTAGTACAGAATTGCATGTGCAAGGATGCGATTAGTACGAAAAGCGAAATATGATGTCATTCCATATTAATTTAGCAACTAACTATTCGGAGACTCCAATTGTTTTTTTTAATAGAATCACAACATATTATATACGCTGAGTGCGTTGAAAACTGAATACAAATTATGAATATAACAAAAGCTAAGGATAGGAGGCTATACTTGTACGTTCTGTAATTTAAACTTCAGATATATAGGTAGGCACAACATACGTTGATATATATGGGTATATGTAAAAGTTATATATGACTGACTTTGACACTCTGGAATGTTTTCCATGAAGTGATTACGGAGAGAATCGCGGAACAGAGGGATCAAATTGAATAGCATCAAATGATAATAAAGTAAAATAACGGAGTCTTGGAGCCGTCGTAACTTACGATTATCTTTGAATTCGTCTCTCTCTCTCCCCATCGCATCGCATCGTATCACATCCATATAAGCCGTACATATCCCTGAGCACGTCTAAAAATCTAAAGAGATCACAGAAGAGGCATAATCATTACTATTCATATATGAATTCTATTATTTAAAAAAAAAAATTATCTTGTAAATCCAAGCTATATGTACTCCACGCGCATCCCATTTACCCTCAGTTCTAAATTCCACTTGTAAATTGTAATTGTACTAGTGGATAGACAATAGGTAGATACCCTATATATTGCATTAGTTTGCAATTTAAAAATATTTTATGAGCCAATTGGCAAGGAGCAATGCATAATTCATACCTGTTCATGTCAATGAAAATCGGAAAGTGCACGTGGAGTGGTTTTTACAATTGAGTGTGTTTGAACCTATACAGAATGACAACCTACATACTATATATATCTATACCTATGTATTGTCTGAAGAAATATGATCCAGGCCTTCATTATACAATGCCTTCAGTTTTACCTATACTCTCTTAACTAGTAACTATGACTATTATTATCAAGCAGTATAACATGAGCTGAGGGAAGGAGTATTGCTATCATTACAACAACTATTATACATGGTTAAAAATATAGCTGGTAGTGTGTATGATATACTGTACACAATTTTCTTTATTTTATACACACAGACAATTGTGCTTGCGGTATGCAAATTAGAATTGGTTTCGTACTGTCATAATGTAGATCATGCACTTAAAATGTAGCGTCGGCGTCGGCATTCCCATCCACAAAATCTACAGCCACGTCAAGTTATTAAGTAAGTAGGGACCTATATAGGTAGGTAGGTAGGTACTTGTATTTTCCGTTTATACAGGGTAAGCAAAAAAACGCATATTAGTTTCTGGTTTTCCTTTTTTTTAAACAGTAGTAGTGTCTGCTGTCTACTCGTTTTAAATTCAAATCACACACATTCGTGAAAGTAGGGGCCTTATTTAATTTTTTTTATCCTTACTTTTGTGTATCAATAAGAAATTAAAATATGGAAGTAAATTGTTGTTAATACCATATGCATCAAAAATTTTCTTAGAAGTGAACAAATGATTAAATTTGGAATTAACTTTCCCGAAATCGAAAATATACTGCCTTCTTTTTCCATTTGAGCATTGTTCTAACTATGAAAGTACAGCTCTGTATACTATTATTATAGTCATAAAAAAGAATTATGTGGACGGAAATTAATTATTATTGACTCAAAACTATATTGGACTATTTACATAATAAAAACTACTGGTGCAGAACTGTAGTACAGCTGTAAACTGTTCACGAGTCGATCACATGATATGTAAATGATAATACTATATAAATTAATATAAAACAATTATTGTGGTTTGTTGTGATGCCTTCGGCTCCACAAGTGTAAAATGAAAATGTCTCTGTGTAGTTTTCCGATTTCGATTTTCAATGGACGATTTACGTCAATACGATGGGAATGGAAGTAATGTGGAGACTCTTTTCATACAACAGTACATAATATATTTGGAGTCAACAAGAGAAAAGAGGGGAGAACGTCATAAGCTTTTGTAGTTCTGTTCTCTGTTTTTTTCTGCTCTGTCAACGTCAATCATGGATTTAAACGTCACCTATAGTAATTTCATGTTTATTATATAGAAATATATGTATTATTCCCTCGCCCTTGATTGATACTCGTGGCTAATAAAAGAGTGAAATTAGGAAGCTAAAAAAAAGTGGAGCAAATTTAACGGCATGTAATGTCAAATACATAAAATATTACCTTTTACAGTTTTCTTTATCGTTGCATTGTGTGGGAACTATCATATAATTATATTATAAATCTTTATAGTCTTGGCTCATTTCGGATCATTCAAAAGAAAATGCATGGAAGGAAGTGAGCTGCATAGTGTACACATTTATTAACTACTGCTAACTAAACTAAACGAAACGAAATACTACTCACTCTAATTATTTCCATTTCAATATTCAATGAGGTTTTGTTAATATTAGATAATTAAAATGGTAATCCAGGATTCAATAATTCATACATCCAAGTTAGTTGTATGAAGGAGCTTTGCTGTAAATAGTAAAATGTCAACAAAGTTGTCATTAAAAAAATATCATTTGTTTCCTAAAGCTCTCCCTAAAGGAGGAAGCAAAAAAATATAAAAAATAAACGGCTACTCCTAGTCTATACTGTACTAGGCTAAGGCTAACTATCCGCTGAAATGATCATGAATTACGAAATTACGATTGACGATTATGAATGATTGCTATACTATTACTAATGCATATAATGGATGGTGATTACGATCGGCTTCAGCCTGCGTCAAACAGAACAGAATCACAATTAGAGCTCAGTATGAATAATAGTACATTTAATGGATACTTCTCTACATAAAGAATTAACTGAGGGCGAAAGTTGACCTTCTCGTGGTTTTCATGAACACGGCCTTAGCGGGTGATATATTTTGAGTACTGACTGGTAATCGTAGTAAGTCTTGTTCCTAGTAGTGGTAGTGGTAGTAGTAGTAGTAGTAAGTGATATCTGTACATCAAATAGAGTAGTAGTACTCCTTCCATTTTTGACATTAAGTTGATTTTATGGATCTTCTTTCTTGCTAGTTTCTATTGTTTAGGATTTCCAGAAAATAATTTAATTTCAACCGATAAAAAACACATTTTGTCAATACTTGGAAATGACAAGTATATCATGCAGGCAGAGAGAGATTAGAGACAGTCAATTTGATAATCAAATCATAATTTCATAATTGTAATAGTCAATAGTGAGAATTGGAATCATAATTTGAATTACTCATCCTTGATGAATGTCAAATCAAATCGATAATAAGCGTAAGCTAATAGACGACTACTACTACTACTTCTTAGAATAGGCACTATCAGAGCTGAAGCATCACAACGACAACATCATGAACATAATAACTTCAAGTTCGACCATACACAGTAAACACTATTAAAGAACTCAAATTAAGATGATTTACCATTTACATTTTACATACTCGAGTCAAAATATGATGTCTATATATTCACTTCACACAGATGTACTTACGTGAAAAACAATCATAATATTAATATTAGGAGAGCTTAATATATATATATATAAGTATATATGTGTTGTCTTTCAGACAAGACACACACAAGTCACAAGTCAAAGACAAGAGACATGACACGACACGAGAGCACGAGGCAGTGAGTATGAGTGTGGAGGTCTTCACTATAGTATAGCTCTATTCTCAGGGCCATTTTCCATTACTTTATTATTATCATGTAAATGTTAATAGTTCTGAGAAAATCAGATGCGTAGATAAGAATAGAGCAATTATATAATGTCATTTTTGTTGACGTTATCTCGGAGCTCTATTTTATTATTTCTCGCTACACTTGCTAATTACAATGAATTAAAGAAATATTGTTTTGAATTTTTTTATAATGATTTACAAAAACTATCTAACTGCAGGCAGTACATGTAGTAGTTAGTCAATACGTACTAAACTAAGAAAAAATAAAACTTCAAATCAAAAAATCAAGAAAAAAAACGACAGAGAATCACAAAATAACGACAGGGAGAGAGGAAAAGCCGTCACACAATGTTTTTCGAAGAAAGTTTCAGTTTTGGTTCTCCCGCTTTACGCTAGATGGTACTGATAACTCAGAAATGAACCACTGCACTACTTGTCAATTTTGATAATTTTTAAAGTAAACAAATATAATTTCCTCGTTTATTTCTATACACAAACTTAAAATTTCTTACAAATTTTGAAATTAGTAATTTACTATGTAAGTACTGTTTTTTTTACAAATATGAACAATATGGCCTACGAAATATTCAAATTTCATATTTCGAGTATTACACAAAGGTTAAGAAACATATTAGAATGTTAAATGGAATTTTAACTTGATTCCGATTGACGTCTGTATAGACAATCAGATATATTATATTACATGTACAGATGTATCAATATGTAGTCACATAAAGTCTGACTGCTCAGTAGTGCTCTGCAATTGACTTTGGATCTGGCAGCAGTAAAAATACAAACTACACATAAATTAAGACAGGGAAAAAAATACTGTAGACAAAAGTTTTTATGATAATCCATATTATATTACTAAAGAAACGTTTAAAATAAATCTGAGTATGAAAATTAAAGCGTCACACATTAGTAAATAACCTCATTACCAAGCTACTTAGCAAGTAAACGCCTTCATCTGCATGAGACATGAAAACTCATCGAGTATATGACTTACAGTCACAATCACAAGGTACAGCGATACAGTCAAAAAGCCAGACTGCAGGCTATTATTATTATTACGAAGCGTATTCCTTACAATTCCTCATTCCTGATTACTATGTATAGGTGCTAAGTATTTTTTTTTCCTGTCTGTCTATGTCTGCCTTACATGTCTGCCCTTTTGTATTTATCTAATACATATTTATAAAATAGTTACAGATTATGATTATAGCATTAGACAAAAAATATAGACAAAAAAAATAATATAGGCACAGTATAGGACATAGGAGCGATACATCGTTAAGAATCATGTAACGATTCAATGAGCTAGTTTCTTCGTGTGTATTGCTTATCCTTAGTTGGTTTTTAATTTCAATTTCCGAACTGAATTCAAACTGTAGAAATATGGGGCTATGTCTAATATATAAAAAAATACATCTTTGTATTGGCTATTAGTATACCGTATAGGGACTCCACAGATATAGGTGTGTGTAAAAGGAGAAACTTACACCACCTATAGTATAGTAATTTGTATGGGAGCTGAGGGCAATGTGTCATGTCGAATTCGTGCGGAAGACTCGAGAAGAATAATCCAGTTCAATTATGATAATCTCATCGCATCGTCATCGCCATCGCCATCGTCGTGTAGACACTCAATATAATAGGATACATCTGGGTATTGTGTGTATTGTACAATATACAGTGTAATAAAGCCCATTATGGAATGGGTCAAGCTCATAGGCTGGATCTGGATCTGGATCTGGATCTGGATCTGAAGCTGGTGCTGGATATACAAAAGTATCTTCCTATACACCTGTATGTATTGCGTATTAGTAGGAGAAACGTGTAGGAGCTATTAAAAACTATCAAAAGGGTATCTCCAATGAGTTCATAAACTCACACATATGATTATCATTAGGAGTCAGACGCTCACGTACACGCTTCGCAACTAATAATTTCTTAGTATTTTAGTGTTGACATGGTTTGTATTGATACTGGGGTTATGGTAGCTCCTGTTCATACAATTAGTAAGTACGTGCGGAGTAGCACATGTGCATGAAGCAAATGCAAAATATGCATAATGTAATTTGGAGGGAAACGGATTGAAAGGATGGAAACAGGTAAGATTTGGTTTAAACTTACTTTACCTTAATTAATTACACAGGGATTCTATGCCTTCTCCCTCAAGTAATCAGTAGCAGAGGCCAGCAATTAGCATTCTTTCAATTCAATTTTAAGCACCTATTGCTACTGAAGAAGCAAAATTACCAATCTCAAATACTCACTAAAAATTCCAAAAATAAAGAAAAATTCCAAATATTTGAAACAAATGAGGAAATTTTTCAAATTGAGGAAAAGTTTTGGAAAATGCATGATTAACACTCGGGGATTTATTGTCAATGCCAAAATGTCAATAAGGATATAATAGGAAGTAGGTAGTCGTCTTCTTATCCCTTGTTTTTTCAAGTTGAGAGTTACTGAGAGTTGTTTGCCAAACTAATAAAATCCGGACAGAAATAGAACTACATAGAAGTCAAACTCGAACTATACACAGGGATATACCTATATGATTTGAGGAAGAGCTATTGAAATATAAACCATAATGTAATTGCATTGTGCATAGATGCATATTAGGTCCCTGGATCTTTGAACTCTCTGATTATGGATCTGGATCCTTGTTCTGGTTCTGGAAACGGGTAGCCGTTTCATTTTCTTGCGTATCTTAAAATAACATATAAGATCTTTAATGGACTATATATTACGATTATATAGACAAAATCTGCATACATTATAGCGTGGAGGGAAACTTGTAGTTATATACAATTCTTGTAAGACATAAACTGAATCTTAAATTTTAAGAGTCCTTTCTGAAAGTCTCATAATTAAAACATGACAGTTATTTATTTATTTATTGGTCGTTTCGGGAGAACATGGAATTATAGTGCCTTCACCATTTTTAAGAAACACATGTAACCTACCTATACTGTGCTTCATACATACAGCATCTTGGAGATGCTCGTTCGTACGGTACCTATATAGTATATCGTCGGTGAAGAACCAAAATGACCCATATCCATTTTTACCTAAAAACAATATCAACTATCTACAAAAATATTCAAATATGTCTTGAGAGCATTTAAATAGAACATTGAGCACTTTTCAAAAATATGTAAATACAACATTTTACACTATTCAAACACATGGAATTAAAGCATTTTGCACCTTTTCGAAAACATGGAATTAGAACATTTTGCATCTTTCCAAAAACATGTAAATGGAACATTTTGCACCCTTTCAAAAACATGTAAATAAGACATTTTACGTTTTTCAAAAACTCCTAATTAACATTTGACGCATGTTTCTCATTTTGTTTTTATGACATAGCTCATTTTGATTCTAGCTTAAATTAGATATGGGTCATTTTAGTTCTTCACAGACGATATATACTATTTTTGAAAACATTTTGGACCTTCTTCGTCCAACTATTGAACGCGATATATGAGGATGACAAACTGAAAAGTGACGCTCCCTTTTGAGGGTTCGAGTTTAAAAGTTGGAGGCCGTGACATGAAATCATTCAAATATCTGTATCTCTATATGTAGGTAGGATAGACCCTATTTGTTAGAATAATGAATTTCTCCACAAGAATGTGTCAACGTCATCTTATTATCGGTCCATGTCCGCCTCTGCAAGGCCTGTGTGGTTGTTGTGGGTGAAGGAGGAAGAGGAATCGGACGGAGTCGGTGTCGGTGTTGAGGTTGGGGTGGTATTGCCTTGGCTTGATGGCGTGTGTTGGTGTTATAACCTTATAACAGCGTTTGAATCTTTTACTTTAGAAATTTTAGTGGATTGCTCTGTACATAATATATAGCTGTCAGCGATCAAAGTTCTTTCTGAGGAATTTGAGCATATTTTTGATTTCAACTATATATATTCTGCTATAAGTAAACACGTAAGTACAAATATTCTACCTCTACCTCAAAAGTCAATGGATTGCTTATTGGCTTTGGCTTTGGTAGGGCCAGGGCATTGGGGCTATGGGGATGGAATGAAATATCTGTAAGAAAAGTAAGATGGGATGGCAATGGCAATGGAATATAATATATAGGAAGATGATAAAACATCATGGATCATGGATGAGCAATGTTTTCCTGACATGAGTCAAATTCAACTACTTAATCATAGGATAGTGATAGGATTGAGTGTCTCCTTCATGGCCATGGTACACTTTTAGGTAGGTAGGTAGGTACATACGTTCCTGAGCAGCTATATAACTCCCATGATCAAATTATTTATTATATTATTGAATTTATAAATGTTGAATTTTTGTACTCTCTCTCTATTCTATTGGACTTTGGCTCAAGCCACATTCGAATTCAAATCATCCTTGTGTTGTTAAAAATGAAAGTAGAAGAAATATTATATAGGAAAATGAAGGAAAAAAAAACTGGGAGAAAAACGCTGACAGAAATATAGGAATACAGCTCATGAATCATTTTCTCCTTCTCCTTTTTCGAAACATCATCATCATCATCATAGTGTATCTTCTTGTTGAAAAGTCTATTTATTCAATCAAAGGAATCATATTATAAACATGACCTGTTTCACTTTCGGATAACATCACATCAGTTTTAACATCAAATCAGGAGCACATCTCCACACACACACACACAGTCACCACGGACATTAATATTTTGAACCTACACGGTACTTTAGTGAAGTGACTAGGTACATACATAGCCACAAAATGTCCAGTCAGTTTCGTCTTCTTACACCGTTTCCCCTTTGGCCTCCCAAACAAATAGAAAAATGGTCTATCTATTCTTAAATCTGTTTTCTCCGTCAATGATACGTTGTTCAAGGAGCGTACACAGACATATTGATAAAGCCAGCCTCAGTCCTCTGGACTCTGGAGTGCATCTAGAATCTAGAGATGGACAATAGAATTAATATTTTGGTCCACTGATAACTGAAACTCGGCCGCTATATAGACTTTCATCTCACTACTGTCACTATTTGGGCTGCTGCTGTATTTATTTGGATTTGGTTGTGGAAAGTAGAGCTGTTTGAATCTGCTGTTGGGCTGCTGCTGCTGCTGCTGCTGTGGAATCCCAATCCAAATTGAAATCGAAAATGAAAACGTATTTCAATTTCCTTGAACCATTGAACTATCTGTACTGGAATATGTGAAGAGTATAAAGTTGGTTTGGTATGTGTCTGTCCAAATATTATGAAGTATATAGATCTGGAATCCAGATGTAGTGAGATGATCCAGTACTATGATACATGTATGTATATCAGTAGTACTTACCATACCAGATCATGTTATACCACGACCACGACTCACCGTCAATAGTATATAGCGGTATACCCTATATATATGACTGTAGTCCATGCCCATGTGGGCGCGTATATACATTATACCTCCGTTGCTGGGCTTGACTTGGCTGTGTTGTTAAATATGACAACAGGAAATGAATTGATTGAGCTCGACTATAAACTGTTTACGTAATACTAAAGCTCTCCTACCCGAGTTCCTTTATTGCCTTTCGCAAACATGTCAGTTATTCAATTCATTCTCTCCGTCCTCCGCTCAACAACTCCCAACGACGCTCAGTCAGAAGCAACTCCATGGAGCCGGAGCCAAGCCCAAATGAAAACGAAAAGGAAGCACACTTCTGCACTTCTTGGATAAGGAAGTGGAGGCTTAATGTAAATGTAAATAGTGGGTTAACATTGTCTGGACTGGGATGGATATGGAATTATGACAGAACTGGAACTTGTTGTGAGGAAAAAGGAAAAAGGAAGTAGCAAGTTATAAAATGAAATGTAGTGCATGTAAAACAACTATAGGTACGTAGGTACTATATAGGATGCAGGTTTCAGTCTCTACATAAATCGAGAGTGAAGAATCAAAATGGTTCATATCCAATTTTATGCTAGAATTTAAATAAGCTATGCCAAAAAATATGCTGACTGAGATAGATGCTTACAATTTTAGTTACGAGTTCTGGAAAAGTGTAAAATATTATATTTGCATGTTATTTTGAAAATTGTAAAATGTTTTATTTACGAGTTTTTGAAAGTTGCAAAATATTCTATGTGCATGTTTTTTTGAAAAGGGTAAAATGTTTTATTTACGAGTTTTCGCAAAGTATAAAATATTCTATTTACATGTTTTGTTTAAATTGCAAAATATTTTATTTACGAGTTTTTGAAAAGTGCAAAAAGTTCTATTTGCCTATTTTTTGAAAAGCCTAAAATATTCAACTTACACTCTAGCAAAGAGTATGATATTTTAATACTTGTGTAGATAGTGCATTTTGTTCGTTTCGTGACTGAAAATGGATCATTTTGATTCTTCACAGACGATATCTACTACATTATGGCTATAGGTATGCATCCTTCACTTGCATTTTTCCCAAATTTCAATACATGTTTTCTTGAGGACTTTTTAAGGATTGCCTATACCTCTTACATATTTTCGAATTCAAATTCTCGAATTCGGACTAGCAAACTATAGTATGTATATGTTGGTAGGTACTTGAAAACTTTAATGGTGACTGGTACTCTACATAATACTAAAGAAAAAAGGCAAGGCAAGAGGGTAAGGATAATGATATTCTATTATATATCTAAAATAGATCAAAACTCAAAAGTGTCGTGGTCGCAAAGTAAAACACTTAAAAACATGGAAACATTTTTCTTCTTATCGATTCTCTTTCCTACCATGCGTCACACAGCACACATTCTCCACACTTTTAAGACTTTTAACACTCTTCACTGGGCATTACACCGTCCAATTTCACTTATAGATTTATGTACCTAGGTGAAGTACGTCCTTTCCCGGTCCCGGTACGGGTCCCAGTCCTGGGTAAAGAAAGAAAAAAATTCTACAAATAAATAAATAAAGATGAATACTTAAATCATTAATGAAGCCATGGGGTGCAGGAACTGTAAATTGTGTAAATGGGCATAAATGATAACATAGTGACAGATGGTAATTTATAGTGCTCCCACTGCTGTGTATAGTAATGTTCTTACATAACTTTTGTACTTGAATTCCTCTTACAATTTGATGGAAAGGGTATAGAAAATTAAATTCCAAAAATTACTCTTTATTTTCCGATTATGATATTACCCACTATCATTACTATTATTATTATTTTCTACACAAGCTTTTAAAATTCTCAAGTATCATAGGCAAAAGGTAAAGACGAAAAACCAAAACTAAAATCCGAAGGAAACGTAAAACTTACAAAAAAAAAAGAAAAGATAATAATAATTGTATCGACATTCGACATGGACATCCACTATTGTATAATTATTTTATACACGATTTAAACAAGTACCTACCTACCTCCCTACCTACACAAAAGAAATACCAATTCTAAAATGCTCACCTATAAGTACACACACACACACACACATGTTGTTATGTACTTCCTATAATAATTATTGTTTTGAGCGGCGGTCTTCGTGTGGCTATTACTGGCTGGATTGCATGCAATCTGAGAGTTGCCCGACTTCAACTTCAACATACCAATCTAATAACTGACTTACCTAAGTACGATTAGGATAAAACAAGAGCGTTTGTACCTAGATCTGTTTCTGTACTCTGTACACTGTGCATATAGAAGACACGGTATCGGGAATTGAAAATTGGAATGTTTTAGTTTTCATTTTTGAGGGTTTCAAAATTCTAAGTAGGTAGGTACGTCTCCTTGTACAAAAATCAAGAAGAAAAAAAGGAGCAAGCTAGGAGGCTTCTATTCTAATTCTAATCTAAAGTCTTAAAATCCACGTTAGGTTTGTGTGTACAATGCAATGTAGTACCTACGCAGACATGCACAATAGCTCAGTAAAAAAAAAACAGAAAAAAGTTGAGCGAGAGACAGTGCGAGAGAGAGAGAGAGGAAAATAAGCGGGAATAAAATTATGCACAATGAAAGCATGTGTGTTTGTGTGTGTATGTGTGCGAGTGTGTGAGGGTTTATGATGCTGTTGACTTGTCTCATGTCTGTAGCTTGGGCTGCAGTCTATAAAGATTTAAGTTAATACCACTTCCAATTCCAATCCAAGTCCAAATCCAAATCCAAATCCAAATCCAACTGACGATTAGTAGCCAAAGCCGAAGAAGGAACATGCGGATGCGTAGACGAGAATAGTGGAGACTAATACATAGAGCGGAATATGTACTATTTATAAATTCCAGACGTACGTAGTGGGTACGCTCATCCCCGTGCATACCTGAGAGAGAGAGAGAGAGAGAGACCAGACGAAGATGAAAACGAAGATGTGGAAGAAGTGGAAGTAGAAGTACAAGGAGGAGAAGAAGAAGATACGTACTCAAGATGAGTAATTTTGATCAGGGTTGAGTGTACGCTTAAAATACGTGTTACGATCGTTCAAGTCGTTTGGTTCGTTGAAGAGTTGAGGTATGTGTAACCTCTCTCTCTCTCTCTCTCTCTCTCTCTCTCTCATTGCCAGGTGTATCTCTGTAAATAATAATACGGACAGACACACTAGATCTACTACAACGGCTTCGACTTCGGCTTCGGTTTCGGTCTCGGTCTCAGTCTCGGTCTCGGCTTGAGCTTGGGCCTCAGCTACGATGTGACTACTACGTACGTACCACTCCACTGCCACTATTACTACTACTACTACCACTACTACTTTTAACTAGTAAGGAGTAACTAGTAGTTTACATGGGAGAGTGTGGAAATATGTAACAGTATAAAGTGTGGGTATAGCCGTATAGGTGGGTAGGTATGTGGAGAGATGGTATAGGCATGTAGATTGGTATGTACGGAGGAGGAAAGAAGATGAAGAGGAGGACGACAACGACGAAGAAGACGAAGAAGAAGAAGAAGAAGAAGAGGAAGAAGAAGAGGAAGATAGAAGATTCCATTGTAGACTTAAAAGAGAAATACATACCTTGAGGCGTCAGAGGAGATAGAGAGAAAAAATATCCATGGATGGGAAAAAGTTGTTAGCGAGAAAGGGGTGTATTATGTTCAAATTTTGATGTGAACGAATGTTATCAAATCTTTGCAGCAGGTTGCTATACATAAAGAATTCGAATTCGACTCCGAGTCTCCTATATATGCTATGCTATGGGATATATTCCCCTACAACTATAAAATTTGTCTCCTATATAGTCTGATTTTGTGTATATTATAGAGCCTAGTTATGGTATATGGTTATGGTATATGTGCTCTCCGTCTCTCTCTCTCTCTCCTCCACCACCACACATTTATATTTCCATTTCCATCACGCTCTTTCTTCACAGTTTCTTGTCATCTTTCCTGTCTCTTCTCAGTCAGTCTCATTCTGGTTTTACTTCTGATTCTATATTCTATTTCTTTCCGTCCACTTGGATTTGGACTTGGGTTTAGAACTTCTCATATTATTAGAGTCCCAGTGTCCACTGCAATCTTCAATAGTTTTTGTACTTGTAAAGGAACAAGACATTCTGTAAATTCTTGCCCTATACAGTCCGGACTGAGTGTAGATAGGGGCCTGTTCGGATATATGGAAATGTCAAGTCTGTAAGGAGTCATGGAGTGTGTAGGTATAGCGAGGTAGCTTGACAGGCCCAGCATATGATTAATACACATGGTTATGTGTGGATGATCGTTCAAATTTGTTTTGTACGACGTGTGATGATGAGTTAGCTTGGACAATAATTCCGTTGTGAGTAGAGAAACCTCAGATGTTTAATATTTTTTGTATGTGTGTGTGTGTGTGTGCTTCTCTCTCTCTCTCTCTCTCTCGCACACAGAGCGTCGTCTATGTATGTACATGGTTTGTGACAAGTCAAATTCTTTGTAGCTTAATAACATTGCATAGAAATTGGAATTAGCTTACAGTTTACAGATTACTTACCCGTGTCCATGTATACCTCTCTCTCTCTCTGTCTTCTATATGCGACTGACTCGTCGTCATAGCATATAATTACATAGGTGAGTACCTCAGTGTCAGCGGAGCTCTTATATATTATAGGGTCCGCTATACCTACCTATAGTATGAAAAATGTAGAGGATTGGGATTGGAGTATGCTTATGGAGGCTGAGGCATTTCATCAATGTAGTTCTTATTTTGTAATGTTTTTTAATGTTCGCATTGTCTGCTACTTACCCAGATCAAGGTAATTCATGAGCGTGTCTTTGGACAGATGGGTTTTTGTCTCTTATTGTCAGTTGAGTCAAGTAGTCGTTTTTCCTATAATTTAATATGTACCTGCCTATGCTATGTACCTACCTGGGTAGGTACCATATGCACAATATGCATGAATAATTTACCTAGGTAGGCCTCATATAGAGCTATACTAAATGGTAAGGCTATTACAGATACAGACAGAGAGGATGGCGGATGGTGATTCTGATTGGTACTGTCATCGTTTGTCGCTTATTGTCCTTGTTCCTTTGGGGAAGTGGTCACATTCCCATTTATCGGTATGTGTGAGGATCATAATAGTATAAGTAGGTACAATCACTATATGTGCTATATAGTATACTGTATAGTGTGCATTATAGGATTTTTGTCGCTTGTACTTGTAGGTACATTTGTCTATATTTTTATTAGGTTTGTTAGTTTGTTGAGATTAATGCAAATGAAATCTTTTCTTCAAGGGAGATTATTTTTATTTGTTAGCAACCGTTTTACTATTCTTCTTACTTGGTAGGTAGTTACTATAGTGTGCCCACTGTTGAAATTGGGAATTGTGTAGAATCGTAGAATCTTCAAGCCAACGGTAGGTAGCCTTTTAACACAACACACAATAGACATTTTTTATAAAGGCATATTTTTGACAGAATCGTTGAAATTAGTAAAAAAAAATAAACTGTGCAGAACTGCAGAACTGCAGAATAATAAATAATTATTATTGCAAAAAATAATTGTTGTTGATTCTTACACCACAACCTTTCCCATAGCACCACGACACTACCTCATTGCAAAATAAAGGAAAATAGAAAGAAAGACAAATGGGGAAAATAATATAGGGAAATATAGTGAAATATAGTGTGTAGAGTTCTGTCCTGTTTACTGTTGACAGGATGGTGTGAAGTAGTAGTCGAGTCTTCTCAAGTTCTATTTCCATGTCCCATGGCTCTTCTATGTATGCACACACACACAGATACCAATCCCATCTCAATTCTCAATGCCAATTCCCAATTCCAAAGCAGTGCATTAGTACATACCCATATAATAATATACGTAATACGTAATAATGTAATAATAGTATGTACAGCCCAACTGCCAACAAGCCGTAGCTAAGGGAAACCGTACATATAGGAAATATATGAGTAATTTCAAAAGGACCGAGAAAATAAAGAGGGCAGCCAAGTGGGCGGTCTGAGGACTCAGGAGCGATCATGCAGGAATCTTCTCTTTTTTGAAGAAGTCCTTAATTTTCTGTCGGTGTAGATGTTGTTTTTTTTTCCTTCTTCTTCTTCTTTCTTCTTCTTCTTCTTCATCTCCTTCTCTGTTTTGAGCGCGGAAAGTGCTGTGTGTAGAGTCAAAGCTACGACTCCGGCTATACGACTATGACTACGACTACGGCTAAACCTAAAGCCAAAGCTAAAGCCGAAGCCAAAGCCCAGCCTGGTGGAATAAAAATACTGATGCTTGATGCACACAAGGATTTGAGATGAAGGAGCGTAAAAAATCTGGTCTTTCTCTCTTCAGGGGTGTATGGCATTTTGTGATCTCTCTCGCGCTCTGTCTCGAGTTGAGAGTTCTAGAGTTCTTTGGTTTGGAGGAAGACCTTGGAGGTTCATCGACGGCGGGCGGAAAGCTGAGAGAGATGCAAGAAAAAGTACATGCCGTTGCCGTTGCCATGCCATACCATACCATACTATGCCAGACCAGGCCAGACCAGACCAGACCAGACCAGGCCAGACCAGACCATGTCATGCCCTGAGTATATTTAATACTATCAATGTATCTATCTTATTAGATGCAGTTCGAGTTCAACTGGAATATAATACAGTGAACAGTGCAGCGTAATGCAATATGCAGTGGGATGCAGCCGAGTGGAGGCAGGGACTGAGTGAGTGCAATGTACACTCTTCACTACAGACTTTTACAGAGAGATTGTTGCAGTAGTAGTAGTATCAGATGGGAGTGAAAAAAAAACTTTCAAACTTGCATTATTATCCCACTATAATATAGTATATAGAGAAGATAATATTACTATAGGTATACACTAGAATGTCTTAAACACAATATCTTCATAGTGAATTACAATATTACATTTTTGGTCATTTCTATAATACTCATCCATACTCCATACTCCATACTCATACTTCATTATGCATCTGTATCTAGTCCATTACCCGTCTTCTTCATCTTCCTTTTTTCCTATTCTTTCGCCTTCCAAGCCTATCTACACAAAGATTCTCTCTCCTCCTATCTGAGACACACACTCACACTAACAACACTCACTACCACTCACTCACCCGCACTGGCACTGGCACTGGCACTGGAGGAGACGGAGACAAAAAATAAACACCTAATCTACATACTATGTTTAATACTAACACTAACAACACACTCTCACACAGTCAAACTCACACTATGTTTTTTTCCTGTGTGTATTCTCATTCTGACTAGCGAGTCCATTTTTCCATTCCGAGAGTCACACAATCTATACAGAATAATGTAGAGCGTAGAATGTAGAATGTACAATGCACAATGCACATTGTATCATCTACAATGTTTTCTTTTTTTTCGTATTTTTTTTTGTAAAAGAAATTAAAGGGATAATATTAACCGATGCCGAGCCGACTTTTATATTTATATATCTGTATGGTTTTGGTTAATGTTTAAAAATATCTCAGATTGTATTTATTTTAAATTTGTTTCTGTTTACAGTTAAAGCATACCAGTAGAACGTAACGTACAAAATTGGAAGCTTTCTGCCTATAGATATAGACTTTACTTCAGTTCTTCTAAAGTATCTAAACGTAGCCGTTTTTATTAGTTTCGATATAGTTTTCGCCTTGTATTATGTTGGTATAGTCGGGGAGCATAGTAGGAGGTAAACAAACACAGACACATAGAGAGAGAAAGAGTCTTTTGCAATGGAATATGTGCCACACTCATTCCGATTTTGATCTTGAGGCTGATTTAGGTTTTTTTAAACTTGAGTTCTTCAGTCTGTGTTTTGATTATGTTTTTAAACTAAACGACTGTTTTTAAAAATACGGACTTATAGGAAAAGGTACTCAAAAGTGACCTCACAATATCTGTTATAGTACTGAAAATACTGTACTTAAAATTGCGGGTTCCCACCGTTCCTTTTTCTAATAAAATACAGTTAAAAACCCAGAGTTTGGAGAGTCCCTATACTTGCAATGGTAATTTAACTCAGAATAAAGAATGTAGATGGTGCGGCGGTAGGATTTGGAGGCTCTGTATCTTCTCCTCTGGGCTGTGTGAGTGACTAGGAAAGTATTTCTTTCACAGGTGAATTTGGCCCGGATGAATATTATTCTAATTAAGGCTAACTTCCCAAGTCAGTTTGTAATAAAAGTACTAATTAATTTTCGTACTTATAGTTGTATATACCTATATATCCACTTGGTCAGTTAATGGTAATTATACAGTAGTATATCCGACTTACTTTGCGTTATTCAGATTTCTACACACACTCAAAAAAACTCCTGGACAGATAGGATTGAGGACACTTGAGATATTTTTTTTCCTGTCCCGTGTGTGTGGTTTTACTCTCTGAATTTTCCCCTGTTGAAAATCCCATCGGTATCGGTATCGAGCGCCAGGCCAGACAAAGTCCGAGACTTTACGTTGACAACTCCTACAAGGAAAAAAAAAACGAAAGCATCTCATCTCATTCTCATCCCGTGTGTATAGGGAATGTGGAACATAACATTTAGCATTTTACATTAGCCAGTCCCAGTCCCAGCCCCAGACCAGATCCAGACTCCATCCACACAGTCACTCGTGGATGTTGGTAAAAAAGTTATGGACTTGGACTTGAAAGTTTTAGTCTCACTCTGACTCCTCTGACAATGTAGGACTCCGACTGTTCCCGTTCCTACCGTCACCGTCACCGTATCCGTATCCGTACTCCTCCCTATATAGTTGCCTTTGAACGGGAAGCTCTGAGACTGTTATAAGTGTATTAAGTGATGCTACTCGGATTCTAAATTCTAGTATTCTAGGACCAGGACTAGGATCAGTAGTAAGTAGTAGAAGGAGTGGAATAGTAGAGATGCCTATAACATGGTTTAGAGTTGAGACTTTAGTGAGAGAGAACTGTGTGAAGGAAAAACTTTTTCAAGTCGAAGCCGAAGTCGAGCATGAAGCGGAGCGTGTGAGTGAATAACATTGGAATTGGTTGTGAATGCAGTTCATGGAGATGGAAAAGTAAAGTGTAGGCTGACTAGTTGGGGGAGAGAAATTATTGTGACGCTATAAAAGCTTTGCTCTTACATACTTTTGAGTTTCGAGTTTGGAGAGTGAGAGAGAGAGATCTTTGGAACATGAGGCAGAGAGAGGGATGAGGATGAAGTCGAGGAGAGATGCGATGAGATCGCATGCCATGCTGCTGGAGAGACCGAAGCCGAAACCGAAGCCGAAACCGAAACCGAAACCGAAACCGAGACCAACACCGAAAAACTCAGACTATAAGCTTCCTCCAGCAGCTTCGGCTCCACTCTAAAGCTTGTGGAAGGAAAACATTCCGTTTCTGACTGCAAAAGGAAAAAGAGGAAGAGCAGACAGGAGTAGATAGAAGCAAAAGGGCATATGTAGTTTTTGTAGGTATATATCCGTGTATATAGGAGAGATCTGCTATATACACGAGAGAGGAGAGCGACGACGACGAGCAGCCGCGTGTATTTTCAATGGGCTTGCTCGTCCCCTTAGCCCGCCACTCATTCCATTGGCTCTTCATACAATCCATGGAATCCCATCTGTAACTCTCTCTCCTGCGATGCTATATAGCCCTATACACACACACACTATATCCAGAAACTACATCTCCTCTCCCACCTTTTTGTATCCTCAGCTATTCTCTCTCCACTCTACACACACTACTCTCTCGACTGTGCTTCAATCCCACACTTTGTATCCGAGACCGTCCTTCCCTCAACGAACATTTCCAAAGGGAGCAACCGTTCTACAGATTTCATCCCGCATACCAACAAGTCCCATGTCTGGCCCGGAATAACTCCCGTAATTTTCCGAACTTCGAAATTTTGAAAACAGATTTGGAAAGAGGGGAAAATTTTGAGTTGAGTTGGACGGGGAGGGAGAGGAGAGCGGGGGGACGGCGGCTTGGCACGCGTCCCGCCAGATGTGGAGGAGTACTGTTGTGGAGGTAATTACGAGAAGGAGTGCAGCGTACTGTGTACGAAACGGTCGGTCAATGTCCAAAACCCTCATAGTAAAGTAGGAGTGTAAACGTTGCTGAGTTCACACAGTTTAGTTTGTATTGAAACTCCAAGAGTTTAGTTGACGTTTTACTCTGAGAAGAGAAGCACACGCGATTTTTCTGTCGCTCTGTCTTGAAAATCTCAAATCTTGAGAGTTGTGTTGAGTCAAAAGATTTTTGGAAGGGAAAGAGAATAGATAGATAGAGAGAGGCTCGCTCGTTTGTTGTAAGACTTGTGAAGTCCCTCATATCTCGTCGTCGGGTGTACTCTACTGTACAATTTCAAGAAATTGAAATCAAGAAAAAATAGCATTTTTGAAACTATTTCATATTTTTACAAAATATTAAATACTAACTACTACTACTGACTACTACAGCTTTAAAGCAAAAAAATATTTTGTATTTTCTACCAAAGTTCAGTCTCTGCTACTAACTTGTGTTGTTCCCTCCAAAGGAAAGGAACGTGGATTTTTGTGTACATGTGTGAGGAGGAGATCTTGAGCCTGTGAAGATCTGTTCACTTTTTGAAATACATGGACCAGGTTCTCTCTCATCATCATCTCTCTGCTGCCTGAGACTCTGAGTTCTTCTCTCATCTGACTCGGACTCAGTTGCGTATAGACAGTCTTGAGCACTGAACTGTGTACACACACACACACATACACTTGAGTAATACTCCACTGTTGTATTAAAAGGAAATAACAGTTGTTCCAAAGTGACATTTTCAAACATCCTCTTCATCTAGCATCATCATCTCATTTCATCTCATCATCATCATCATCAATATAGTGAACAACTTGAAACAAGTAGAGATCCAGATCTAAACTTATACTACTACACAGCTATTAACCAGTGAAGGATTTAAATCAAAATAAATCAAGTTTTTGTCATTTAAAGAAAAAACAACATTTTATTCTCACATTTTAAGTGTGAATAATTGAAAGAATACAATCTGATCTCAAATATAGAAAATAACTACGTTTTTTCATTTTTAACGCGATATATAAAGCAATGCAATTTTTCGAATTTTAACAAAGAAAAAATAATCCAGCCTTATTTTTTTTCTCTCGAGACAATCATACATTTAGAATTAAAGCGAAAAAATCGAAAAATTAACTTGGTGATTTTATTCACGGAAACCGATACCAATAATAATACTTATACCGAATATAACTGAAAATAACTCTGAAAATCATAATTATTTTTGAATAACAGTAAACAATCAAAATACAAGAAGAAATAATATATATATTTACACACACAATTTAAACAAAAAAAAACGGATCTTTTTTTGATAAGTTGATTGAGAAAAGAAACATTTATTATTTTGAATGACAAATTCAGAAACGGGAGGAAATCCTAGGTTAATGTTTATGAACATTATCGAAAAATCGCAGAAAAAGACAAAAGAAATAAAAGTTGATTTCGGATTTTATTCCAAATACTAAACTATATTATAGTGTTGTTGTTTGTTATTTGGACTTATTGGACTTGTTGAAGTGTGGACACGAGGATTGTTTTAGTTTTTTTTAGACATACTCCAGTGAACTGAAACACTTGTGCTTCGTCAAATCTCTCTCAACAAGGATCTGCTGAGTACTAATTTAAACACTAGAGAGTCACGTATATGGAATTCCCACGTAAAGTTCATCATCACTTTTCACAAACAAACCAAATGTATGTACTGTGTCGTGTGATGAAATTACTTTTTCAAGTGATTGAGTGGCATATATGACAATATCTTCGGTGAAGTATACCTCAGTCATCAAAAAATTGTAACTTAACAGTCTAAATAATTATTTGAACACTTTTGTTTCAAAAGTCCTAAAACAATACACCGAACAATATACTTATTCAATTTGATTGTTCAACGAAACGGATTACATAATTTTGAAAGAAAATTAAATCCACAAAACTAACTCTTGACATTTTGCTAAAATAAAATTTTCAAGTTTTGAACTTAACACATCGTGTGTGACATTCACTCCCAAAAAAAAGTTAAAGTTTGAAGTTAACATTACTAGTTACTTAACATTGTACTTTGTACTGTCTTATTCTTATTGTTGTTAAAGACTCTTTAAGAAAGTTGAAAAAACTCAAGTTTTTACAAAAAGTGGTATAATCTATTTGAGATTATAAGTTACATGCATATATGACAAATAATTATTATGCGGAAATGTTATCTACTAGAATTCCAAATAGTTCAAGTGCTTCACAGTTGTCTTGTTGTTCTAACAACGGAATTCCCAATTTTGTAAATTCAAATAGTGTAGGTTTTGGCTTAATGGATAATAAGGACAGAATGGGAGGTTTGTTTGAAATACAACTTTTTTTCCTCTTTTATATTAATTTCTTTAAGAGCAGTCAACATTATTGTTGACTATTGAATAGTTTTAAGTATTTTACACGACATTGGAAATTTGGAATATTGGATTTTGAGTTAGGATTTCGTATAAGAATTTAAGACCAAGAGTTTGCTTTAGCGTTATTTACAATTTTGACTCTTATGGTCTCTCGTTGTCGTTGTTGGTATGGTTGAATATTAGAAATTGGAAATAATGGAAAATCAAAATGAAATGTTCAGTAGTTGAAGTTGACAAAAAAAAAAATGATAGTGTGAGTAATTTGGTCATGTTCGATTTCGATTGTGTGGTGTGGATTATCATATTATCAGTATCGGAAAGAGATTAAGTACGACACAGACACAAAACTATTAACTATTGAGTATTGACTATTTGGCATTAGTATTTTTGTCAGTCAAACTTGTGCTTTTCGAGATTCGAATTTTTGAGTGCGTATCTCTTTTAACAGAATACAGAATAGGAGAGAGACAAGTTGATACAATATATATTTTTTGAGCTGGTGCTGTTTGGCTGGTTGTTGTGAGAGATTAAAAGCAAATATCATCGTGATTAACAAGTATATCTTGAATTGTCTATTTTTATTTTATATGATTATGATAATTTACATGTATTATTTTGGAAAATTCAATAAGTCCTATAAGTTTATTCCTATATATATTTATTTACGATTCCATTTCCATTAACTTTAGTTTCGTGTGCAATAGTTTTATATAAAAGCTGTTCCCATCTCGAAATTAGTGAGTTTATTCAAATATTTGTGAAAATTACTGTTATTTCCATCAAAATTAGACAGGCAGACAGAGAAGTGACAAGGGTCAGTTAGCTGTTTGTTGATAGTATTGAGTAGTTTAGTCAGTTCACAGTTGTACAGATATCGATATTATATCGATAGTCAAAAACTTGTGTTTGGTTTTGGTTGTTCTTGGAAATAGTACACAAAATAATCCTAGATAAGTACGAAACACTTTTATAATAAAGTCAAAGTGTGATAGTGTATTTTCATAATATACACACATATACTTATTTTTGTAGATTTGTTCCCACTTTGACTTTTTTTTTAAAGAGAGAGATTTTGAGTCTCTCAAAAAGTTTCGTTGACAAAAACATCAACAATAACACAGAAAAGTCTTCTTCTAACTGAAGTAAAAAAAAAATTTTTTGTTGGGAAAATTCATATAAGTATAAAAAAAGTTACTCTCAATTTTACTTGTCATGTTGATACTGATATTAGTCACTTTTCCGTCAGCCCTCGTGCTCAGTCCAATTGAATGGAAACATTTTAACATGCTGCATCAGTTTTCGTGAAACGGGAATATATTGTAAGTCTTGTGTTAAAATTGTGTTTAAAGGATTTACTTTTCCGCTCCTTCCCAACATGTCCAAGTTGAAAACTCTTAAAGTTTTGAATATAATATCAAAATGCTATATACAATATCTATATATAGGTCCTTTGAGAGTTTAGCTTGTAGTAGTTTTTGTGTAGTAGTTTATTTTCAACATGTAAAATTTACAACTTAAGAAACTTAAGTACATGCTCCATATACTGTCTTCTTGATACAACAAGTTTTTATCCAAAGTTTTTGAGTTCGACATTGTGTTCCAAATGGGATTCAATGTAAGTTCTGGTTCTGATCCTCCTCAGTGCTTATGTAGAGTACAGAAAATAGTAAAATAGTGGAGAGAATAACAAAGTTGTACAGCATTAGACGGATATGGGAAAAATATTATAGAAAATCATATCATATGTCATGTTTAGACGATAACGACATTAAAAACTTTATGTGATAACAAACTCGATGATAAAGGATCAGTGGTTTTAAGGGAAATATTGAGACACTCACACACAAACACACACAGGCACACACAGTATTGTCAAAGATGATAAAAATCAGGAATGTCTTCGAAACCAGACGCTTTTCTTCTTCATCTTGTAATCTGACTAAATTATGTGTGTACAAACTGTCAATGTCACTATTTATCGACAATCATATCTCAGTCAATGCACTTCCCCTGTCATTACTACGTACAATGTACTACTACGTCTTTGCCTTTGGCTTGGGTGACTCTGGGGAGATGTGTGATAGAATATTTTTCTGATTGTAAAAAGGTGTTTGACTCGTACAATTACATCTTCACATAACATTATCAGTATTTATTAGTATTATTTCAACAACTGGATTTGGATTATCAGTTTATTTGTCTCAACTCTGAGTTGTTTTTGTTGTTTTTTAGGAATATTTTATAGAGGACAAGAAAGCTAAACTATAATATTATTATGATTTTTTAAGGGTGAAAATGTGGAAGTTGAAATTAATTGTAGGAATTATTAAAGGTACAAAAGTATCATACACGTAAGTAGTTCCTATTGCTACCTAACTACCTAAAGCCTATAGGTAGGTATAGGTACCTTGTGTTGTTAGATTATTCTGTGGTTGTTGGTGTTGCCAATGTTGAAGATTTGGTAGTAGTTTACTTGCGAGCGAAAACGTAGTCATGTATCTTGAGTCGCTCACTAAAGGGGTTTGTAGGAAAGATGAAAGACTGTTTAACTATGGAGTGGGGAGATTATTGAAGGTAAAACGATAAACGATCTCTGTAGTGCTAATACATTATCTACGATATACTTGAGCTCTTATAGTTTCAAGTTCTACGTATAGTTATAGAGTTATAGGAAACAGCAAGCCTTTATAAATTTGACCTAAATACTTACACTTAAGTCGGCAGAAGAAGAAGAAGAAGTGAGAGAGAGAGAGAGAGAGAGAGAGAGGAAAAAAAATCAAAAGTACAATGTACAGGTGTGTCATATCAAAATATTCAGAGAAAAACTTGTAGTATGTAAAATCAACGTGCAGTTTAGATTGTTGTTGAATCTTTTTTTTTTTGAGGATTAGAGTGAGTTTTTAAGTAAGGATTATAATATTTACTATATTATATTGATAATTTTTGTTTGGAATTTTGGAAAGGAAATTCTGAGAGTCGAGAGTTTGCTCCAAGGCTTGTCAATTTGACTCCGTTCACATTACCATTAGTAAAGCACATACAAGGAACTAGGAACAAGTACAAGCCAAGTCCCTACCCCTACCTACCAACGAGAACCACCAAACCTTAAGCCATAGTAATAATAATATTATTATTTCCAATTTCAAATCCAATTCCGTGTAAAACAAAAATGTAATATGTGTGTGTGTGGGTACCTAAGTAAAAAAAAATAGGAGGAAATACTTTTCTGTTCATACAAAGTGTAAGTACGCTCTATAAGCTTGACATTTTTTTTTTACTTACGGAAACTATTCAGAAACTGAGTGAGAGAATTAAAAGCGTTAACTTGAGCTGTACACAGCATTATATATTATATATGGTTGTGTACACTGTAATTATACATGTGTGTCTATGTTTGAGGCTTCACAGTATTTTATTTGTTAATTTTCCTGTTAAAAGATAAAAGTTGGTTAGTAGGAAGAATTCGTCCCTATTAAATTAAATCCAAAGCAAGCGAAGAGATACATGACTAATAAACTCGCGTCTACTACTCAGAATCCATGTGTAATCTGTGCCGTGATGATATGACATATATATGGGGGAACAAGCGACTTTTAACCTGAACATAAGTGTACACTATACCATTAGGCATTAGGGCTACTCAACCTAGTAAAAGTGGACTGTTATTACATGCATTCAGCTCCCAGTCATTCATCCGTTAGCCCAAATCCAAATCCCAATCCTAAATGCTCTCAAGTATGAAGAATGCAGAGCTATTCTAGTAGTTCTAGTTCTAGTTTTTTACACACTGACTGTCTTATATCATACAGTAGGTACCTATGTATATATATCAGTACCTAATTTGATGTTGACATATTTTAATTACGTTTCGTCGTCGTCGTATTATTTACATTTATGAAAGACCTGAGCAGGCGTTGTTCTCGTTGTCGATGTTCTTCTTGTTGTTGTTGATGTTGATACTTAAGGATGAGCTGTAACAGAATTCCCCATTCTCCTTGTATGTAAATGTGTAAGTAGTTGTAGTAGTAAGTAGTATCTGTCTACTACTATTAGTTTTGTGTAGTGATATGACGTAAGGAAAGGGCGAGAAATCCTGGAAACATTGGGAACATTACATAAAAGTTTCTATTTTGACTACATTAACGATGCTCACTGCTCCCACTGCACTGTATGGGCCCATACATAAGTGTACTGTATGAACCCTTATTATCATATCTTGTATAGTGCAGGGCAGAGTCTCCACTGATAATACATCATCATCATATTTTCCTGGGAATAATGATGCGGAGCTGTAAACAAGAAACGTTTCCATTTGCGTGGAATCTTCTCGTTAAACTTTAAACTTTGAGCACTACGGAGTAGTAGAGGAGAAGGATGAGGAAAGTCTTTTGGAAAACCTCGGAATTTTTTAACTCTAGTTACGTCCCAATTCAAATCTCTGTATTATGTTTCCAGAAAATAATTGACGTTACTCAATGAGTCTCTCTGTCTGTCTATTATATACGTAAGACGTTCTTCTTCTTGGTGGACGGAGGATAAGTAGGGAGATTGGTTTTTACAATAGTTGAGAGAAGAACAAGAAGAAGTAGAAAAAAAAGAGAAAATCTATAAAAGATTCCATGAGAGCGTGTTACTCTTTCCTTTGACTATTACCCAAGACTGATTATTATTCATGGGGGAAAAAAAGGGAGTAGGAAAGAAGAGAGAGAAGGAGAAGAATGAGAGTAAAAACATTATTAGATGAACGTTTGGTGTGGTCAAAATGCCATAAAGGCAAAGTCAGGGGAATATGGAGAGTACAATGGCCATTTACCATTACATTTGGTTGGTAGAAAAAGGAGTCGTCATATAATAATATGTAAACTCATGCAAGAGTAGAATAAAACCAAAGGCGGAGCTAATTGTAACTTAAACCGCAGACAGGTTACATCTCCTTAAAGCCAAACGTCACCCGTCTACGTCTACTATCTTATATAAATACATTGGGAAAAGATAGTACGTCAGTTGTTATGTAATGTGATGAGACTGGACTGGACTGACTTGACAAACACACGTCACATTATTATATACTTGTTCACATTAAGACTATATGAAATGATGTGAGAATGGATATTTTAAAGGAAGTAAATAATGGTAATTTTGATTGTTTTTACTTTTATTTCCCGTAGTCATGCCGTCCCGAGAGCCATTCGAAAGAGCGTACAGACTGGGCCAAGTTTTGGGTCAAGGAGGTTTCGGTACAGTCTACGCTGGAGTTAGACTAAGGGATGGTGCACCCGTAAGTACACGTTCTCATTTCTATTTAACTTGTTGTTGTTGTTATTCTTTTTACACAAAAAAAAAATCCTTTACAATTTTCTATTTACCTATACACTTCTTTTTAGCATTTTTATTTTCGAATAGTTTTAAGTGCTGCTCATTACGAGGACTCGAAGACGATGGGGTGTTGGAAGGGTTGGGTTGAAGTTCAAAATCTCCTTCATGCAGTTACTTCACTAGTCAGTACCATATAGACATAATATAGTCAACAATCCAGAATGGAATAGAGAGGGGGGAATGTGTAATTTAAAGACAAGAGAGTCATGAGTTAATTTATTCACCTTGATGACTCAATAAGAGTAGGTCTGAGGCCGTAATGGGTGAGATGAATTGTTCATGTTGTAACCGCTAAAGTTATTTTAATTATTATAATAATAGAGCTCGTCACAGAGATTAGAGACTCTAATCATAAGTCTCACAATAATAAGACTTGTGAGAGTCTCTCTCTCTCTCTCCACACCGTTCACTCGTCTGCAGTCAGTCTTATCTTGTTTTGTTTATAGGCTGACTGAATACCGATGCCGATGCCGAATGCCGAATGCTACGACGACCATTATTGAGAGTGTAATGATTGTGTCTATGAAAAATGAAAATTATATATATTTACCTATCTTACTATATACATTAATACATTCTCTCTTTAGTCAGGCATAGGGCATAATATTATAATAATAATGTGAGTGAAACGGCGTTTTCGTAACAGTATTTGAGTTTTGAGTGGCATCGGCAGGGAAGCGTAGGAGCATAATCCCAAGCCAAAGTCACAGCCGGAGCTCCCCTATGTGTAGTAGTAGTAGTAGTAGGAGTAGGAGTAGGTACCTACATAGTAAATCAGTTCATTTAAATGTTACGCTAACTTGGAAGAGTATGGAAAGAGGATCTTTTTGAGCCTTATATATTTCTTTTCAGTTTCTATGTAGTAGTAGTAGTGACTGGTGTTGGTACTGGTACTGGTCCTGGCTAGTGATTTTGATAGTCGTGTGAAGAGCTTTAGCTTAGAGGAGTTAGACTTGTAAATGACGGAGTTGTCTTTTGAGAGATGGAGAGGCTGAGCTCCCATGCAGAACTGGCCTTTATCAAGTGAAAACCATAATGTCTGTCTTGACTCAAGATATTAGGGCTAGGGCTGATACTGATGAGAGGAGAGGGCCTCTTGAAATGAGGGCTTTAGCAAGTATTTTATAGAGTCATATAGAGCATATATACCTACATGCCTATTTCCCTATACCGTCGTCTAACTGTACCGTAATAAGTTGTAAAGTTTGTAAGTCGAAGTCGAAGGCGGGCGGTTTTCTCTTTTCCCCCCCACATGTATCACAATACAAAATATAAACCGTAGTCATTTCGTTAGCCTTCTCCTTCTACTTCTACTGCTCCCTACTACTACTATTACTTGGTCGAGTATAGACGCAGTTTAATAGGTAGTATATCTTGTGTCGTATTCGTATGATAATATTGACGTTGTTATGCTTCTACATATACATACGGCTAAAACTAACTAGACGGAGCATGGCAAGTCTGGCCTACTTTTTGAGCCTCAGCTAAATTGTAGTAGACAGGTACGAAATAACGTGAAGGAAATATTATGCTGTCGTTGACTGCTTGAGTACATTGCCTTGTTGTTCCTGTTCAATTCTGGACAGTCAAGAAGTAACAACGACTCCCTCTACACACATGGACCATTTAGAACGTGTGTGTGTATATATAGTAAAAGAAACCGTAAATAGAAATATGAAAATGAAATACAACTTAGGTAGGTATAGTAGGTAGGTACTGTAATAGTATAGGACTCGGATCGATTAATAATAATTGTATGAAAATAGCTTTTTATATTTATCCCAGTCATTATTGTTCTATTTCTATTCATATCATATCAGTTCGTGCCATGTCATATTTCTTATATAACTTATATGTTGGTAGGTGGTAGGTACTTTTTGCAAATTGCTTGCATTACATCAAGTCTTTTGGGAGTAGTAGTAGCATTCGTAGTAGTTGTAAATGATAATAGTAACAATGATTAAGTGTTTCAAAAACAATAAAGTAGTTTATCGGCATCGGTCTCGGACCTCGGATACAGAACATTCTTGAAGAACTGGTGGGGAGAGGAAGTGCACGAGTCCCAGTTGAGGAACTCTAAAGAAATTTATAGGTATAGGTTACTTATGTACCTACGTTTGTGGGGAGATGATCTATAAATATTTTGGCATATTATAATATGAGAATATTGACACAAAGGAGAACAGTTCAACTCAGCCCTTTCGCATATACCCTTCTACATGTCAAAAGATGAAAGAGTTACGATAAAATTTTCGATGAATGCTGTCGATCAGAATGATGGATCTAAATTGATATTTGAATTCAATATTGAGACTCGTCTCACATGTTATTATGAACCATTGTCCATGTATTTTTTATTGTGTACTTGTAGGTTGCGATCAAGCACGTCTCTAAAGTCAAAGTCACCGACTGGATTCAGGTGAGTTTCAAATTTATTTTTTTATCAATCATTCGATTTTCTATTATTTAAATTATCTAAGGTATTTTAATGTTTATTTATATAATAATATCACAGTGTATGTACCTACCTAGGTACATTGGTAGAGAGACTTTTAATAGTCCCTATCTATTACTATAGCTTCCTACGTGTATTTAATAATAATTTATGTATTTGTTTTTTACGTCTGGATTGCAAAGATTAGAATTCTTGGGTAGAGCACACTTTACTACTCTCTAGTAGTTGTATGTGATATGATGAAGTATGACCCATTGATTAAAATTAAAATGACATTACTATTATTACTCCTATGATTAGTATGTAGTAGTCGTCGTCGTCGTATCTCTCTTGTGTGACCATTGCGCAGAAACAAAACAATGCAGAAGTCAAAGCAGAAATTATGAGCAGCACAATCATTAGTAGTTTCGAGTGTACATACAGAGATTTTTAATGTTTACTTTTTTTTTAACTTTACGCAGTATGGATAGTGTAGTATGTATAGTATAGTATGGTGGTCTTTATTATATTAGGGAGAGGTACCTTGTGCGAGGACGAGGTTATCAGTGGGGCTTAGCCAATCACTACATATATATATTTTGTAACTACGTAATGATAATAGTATATATATATATTATGCTATATATGCTCTGAGTGTGGTTTGTGTTGTAAGGGAGGTGAGTATAATTATACAGAGTTTCAATTACAATTTTACTATGACGTTGCTGTTGCTGTTACGGTAGGATAGGAGTTTCATATATAACAATCAAAGACATATGCATACCTATACGATGGCAAATACTCGTAACAAATTTGATTATTGAAGATATGGCAGCGTAAATTCTAATTGCATGTCACTGTAAAGTCCAAGTCTAGCTGCTGTAGTTGTATTGAAAAAGGAGGTACTATATGTAAGTATAAGTCTATCTCCACACGCTATTGCTATACACCCTTTGAGAGAATGAGATTCTTTATTCATCTTGTGTGTGCTTATTTATTTGAGACTATATAGCCAGGCTATATAACTACCTACATATAGAGATGGGTGAAGGCGAAGGGGAAATTACACAGGTAGTACATGGAACATAACGTTTTTAATTGTTCTTTATACATTATGTATAGGTACTTGTCTGAGCTCCCTATTATCCACACACTTACCTAGGTTAATTCATTTTATACACTATCACAAAATTCTCTCACAACTATAATGTACATTGCATAAAAATAGTAAGGCATTGTGTTACATGAGTCTGCGAGACTAGTCTGACTATCAAGAAAACCTTCAAGACGGAGGTATAACATGGCATATATAGATGATATGGTGCTGGTATGTAATTACATATTAGGATACTTGGAAGCATGAAGCTATAGGATAGGTAGGTAGGTACGAGTTAGTATTAAAGTACGAAACGTTTTTTAATTTGTGAGATGGAAATCATAAATATTACGATACATACAATATTTTCACTTAACGAGGCTATTCAGTGTGATTATGATTCCTCCTGCACATAGAGCCGTACAGAACTGCAGAGCAGGAGGATATAGAAACAGATTTATCTAATAATTATCTCTGTCGTAAAAGAAAATATAAGCTACGTATTTTATGTATGTTTCAGTCCGTGGAACGTTAAAAACTTTAAAAAGTATAAAATAAATAAATAAACAGAAGTAAAAAAAAAATAATAACATTTGAACATTTAATTAAATGGAATTGACGCAGCTCACCTCACTCGCACCAGTACCACCAGTACGTCTTTTCAACATCATCAACAACAAGAAGCTGAGCACTGTACATTCACTTTTGTTTAAAGTTTATTATTTTTTATCCTGTGAGTAAAACTAAGAATGATTTAAAAGTTTTAAAGACCTAATAAGTAGAAAAACATAATATATATAAACATCTGAAGAAAAGAAAGATTGATTAGAGGTAATTACTGTACGAATAGCTGTGTGTAGTTAAAAAAAATAATCCCGTTGAAATTTCTATATAATTAATAACACCTTTGATCTAGAATGAAATTTATTATATACAGAGAGAAAATGCTGAAATGTAGTTCTGCACACTGAACACTCCCTATAATAATATATTTCCCTTAACTATGTTTACTCCTCACATAGACTGACTATAATGATTACGACGGACGATGACAGGGACGATCGGTTCTTGGATCCTTTGATGCTGTTCAATTTCTGAATTTCAAAGTGATTGCATCAAAATTAATATCAACATTAGCTACACGTTTAAAGTTTAGGCGTTTATATTTTTACTTGGTTGTTTTTTTTATATTACTACTACTATTATTATTATTATTATTTTTCATTTCGTGACGTTTTAGTTTTCTGATTCGGATTCTGATACTCAGTATGTACCTAACCTTTGTTGCATCGTTAAGATTAAATCATTTCTTCTTTCCCAACTACTACTACTACTACTACTACTACTGTTTCTTCCATGTTTGTACACAAAAAGACAAAGTGTGAATAGTCGTGTGTTTATGAAGATTTATGGTTTATGGCGAGATTGGATCTCTGCCTTACCTATAGAAAAGCGGGAGCAAGCATTGAAAAATTTTCATTTTTTAAAATTCAAGTATTTAAAGGCTTTTTCCCTTTTACCTAGGCTGGTACTGGTACTGGTACTAGTGATTATTATTCACAGATATTTTGACCCGATAAACTTCAAGTTTTTTTTAAATAGATAAATGTAAACATAGAAGCAACAATGCATGGAGTGCATGCACAGATAGTCATCAGTCGTCGTCACCACCTTGGATTTTTATTTATTATACAAATATTGTACTTGTGTATTATAGAATGCCTAACTAAATTCGTCTTGTAGTGGAATGAGTTTCTTCCCGCACGATATACACGATGGACCCGATGCCGATGCCCATCATAATATTATGTAGGCTCATCTACATTTCAAATTTGAATTCGTAGACGTACGTAGTATAATATGTAGTTGACTTGGAATTTTGATGGAGAAACCTGCATGCACACAGCTCGTGTGTTCGTGATAATGGTAATGGCCTTTTGCTTCAAATTCCCATCGAGGTTGACATGTACGTAAACGTCAGCGTAAATGGAAAAATGTTCAGGAAAAAAATAACTATATAAATTTAATATGGTTAAAGGTATACCTTATTACAACAAGTAATATATAGATATGGCAAGAAGTGGAAGTTGTTAGTTAGTTGATTTTGTTCCTATGCCCCTTATATATTATTATGTATTTTAGTCTTCTTTATTTCACATTTTTTTTTAGTATTCTTCATGTAAGATATTGTCTGTCGATTCTGAGAACCTATTAAATTATTCTATGAAATGGCCTTTATACAGCCATTTCTTGGTTTGGTTTTGAGGAGGCCCTCACTTGGTACTTATTCTTAGTACCTACTCAACTCGTAACTTCCACACTATCCAGCATTCTATATTCTATAACAGTAGTAGTGTCAGTTTTTGCTCTGTACACACCTGTTTGGCTTGTAAAAATTAGAATAATAATTATGTATATATATAGGTATGTACAATATATCCGTATGTCTAATGCTGTATATCTGTATATAAATATAATTATTACCTCTGTATCACATCATCACTCCCTCTTCCCTATGTTTAATAGCTACGAAGTACGTGCGAGAGTCAGAAATTGCAATGCAATTAGTTTTTTTTTCTATACCAGAAACGTTTTCATAATTATTATTATTACAAAGCAAGGCGAAGGCTCACCGTCGTAGGACCATGCATGCTAGTGACAGTTAATGTTGTCAGTAGTGTTGGTGTCGACGTTGGCTTCGCACTTGGCAGTGACGACATTACAATTTTGCAAATTCTGTACAGAAAAAAAAATCAGCAAGTTTTGTAGTCACTATAATATAATATATACATATTATTATGTACTGTTTTGGAATTGGTAGTGGTCTCGAGTAGTAGACTCGAGTCTGGGTTCACAATAACAAAACAAAGAGAGAGAGAAAAAAAAGAAGATATAGTCAAAACAGAAAATACAAATACAAAGGGTGAAATGCCTCCAGGTATGTTGTTGTTGTTGTTCATAGGAGTGAGTCAAGTCATTCATTTGTACTATGGGGATGATGGGATGTATGGACATTATGTGTTGTGTGTATGTGTTACGGGCGTAGGTAGGTAGGTAGGTAGGGAGGTTGGTTTGTTTTGGACTCTGATTGCATTGTATGACGTGTCTCCTCTCCTGTGGATGTTGTGTGGAGTTTAGTGAGAAAGAGTGAGTGAGTGAGTGAGTGCATACCATTGGAATGTGGACTTGATGACTAAATATTGTTTTCCTTGTTAATTCATATCGAGACATTAAATAGCTATGCACCACCATCTAATTATCCTTTTGAGGATCTGCAATATACTCACGAGCAGGATCAGCCCTGTCCATGTAATTCAAATGGACATTACATAAGGCCGTCATGTAGACTTGGACGGATGGATGGAGGATGTACATTTAAAATGATTGAAGAGGATGTTTTTTTTGTATAGGTTTACATCTCCCTGCCTACATTGAATGGTGGGCCAGCACTTTATTATGGTATATAGTACATACGGGGAAAAAAGTGTGGACTATTTGTCGGCGAAAATTTTCGGTGCATGACAATGAATCATCAATATATAGCATCATTCCCGTACCTTCATATCATCACCATAGAGAGTCCCATCATGTCATGAGTAATGGTGGATAGTATGTCGTGGATGGCGATGGTGATGGTATTTTTGGAGATACATTGTCCAAGAGCATGCATATGAGTATTTAGAAGTCACTTGACTCGAAAACGTTTTTTGAGCCTTGCATAATAAGATGATCTTTTGTCCAAGAGTATGAGGATTGTGTAACATGCAACGAGGAATTTTTGGGAGGGATTTTAGACAGAGCAGCATTTATTATAAATGTATTATTACTATTATTTGTACTTTTTTAGAATGTAGAAATATAATACGTAGTTACAACAATACATAAGTACCTATATAGCTAAAAGTTTACACACAAACTATATACTTCCTTTAAATACTATATATCATTTTCGTTCACTCAGGATTTAAATTTGAGTTAAACTGCTCATTTTGGCACGCAAACATTTTATTCTCTCGTAGCCGTAGCCGTAGCAGTGGAGGCGAAGGCCAATATATGGGACGCTATGGGAATTATTTAATACGCTATATATAATAGCCATTGCCATCCGCATAGATTTAATCCCTTGTGCAATATGCACACGTCTGCTCAATTCTAACACAATTAAATTTTTGGAAGCACTCCCTACTTATATTATTATTATGTAAATGCTCTGCTGCATAATATGTGTGTGTGTGTGATCAATATGTTTGGGAAATTTTGTCTTGTTTGCAATCCAGATTAAAATCAACTATAAATATTAGGAGATGTACAAAATATATGTGATATTATTATGTATAAATAAAATTAAAATATTTATACAGTAGACAGCGTAGTATACTGATATTTTTTTGTGAAATTTAATTCATGAAATAATAATTCTTATATTATGTCGTCATATATTTACAATAATATGATTTTCTTCTTTACAGATGAACGGTCACAAAGTTCCTTTGGAAGTTTGTTTACTCCGGAAAGTGGCTCACATCGATGGAGTCATTAAATTATTGGACTACTATGAGAGAAGTGACAGCTTTATCATAATCATGGAGAGACCGGAACCAGTCAAAGATTTATTTGACTATATCACTGAGAAAGGAATTCTCGAGGAGGAATGTGCTCGGACATTCTTCCGTCAAATCGTCGAGACTCTCATCCTTTGCCATAAAGCTGGTGTTGTTCACCGAGACATTAAGGTATGGATTTTATCCCATCTTCTCATCATCGTCATCATCATCATCATTATCATTGTCATGTAGAAAGATAAATCTATATATATAGTTCCTTATATAATTATGTAAAAAAAAACAATTTTTACACACACAAACCAACTTTGTTGTCAAAGTCAAAACGAGTAGGAAGAAGACTATAATACGGAAGAAAGTGATGAGTTGAGCTTTACTCTTTACAGGATAGTATTCTACTACATAGGAATTTGATTTTTTTCCTTCTGTGTGTGTGTGTGTCAAGTCGGACAGATTCCCTTTAGAAACTTTAGAATCTTGGAACATAATGGAACAAGTTGATTGTGAAGTTTAAATTTTTTTTTATTATAGCTAAGTCAGGGATTTTGGAAAGTCTTTTTTTGGAGGGGGATAGAGGGGGTGGGGGGTGGCTGGGTGGGTGGAGATTATAAATATAGAATTGTTAGAGGCATATTGTCATATAAGTTATAGCCTATTTTTTCCCTCTCTCTCTCTCTCTCTCCTGTGATCAGCGAAACTACAAACTCAAGCGGAATTACCCACACCGACACCGTCATGAGTAACGGTAACAACGGTAAAGTGGAAGTCGTCGCGTAGGAAGAGAGAGAGAGAGGAATGTAAAAGCTAATTTCAACTCCCTGCCTGACTCTGACATTTCTTGGGAAAAGATAAAGATGGTCTAAAGTTTTAGTTTTTAGTTTTAATGGAATGCGGAGAGGACAGACTATAGCTACTAACACTCAATAAAGGAAATTGGCTTAGTGTCATAAATTATATTTTTTGAAAACTTTTTTTTTGCCTTTTCTGCTTTAAACCTCACAGAGTCATTGTCAACATTCGTTTTGTAGTTTTGTATAGTAGTGTTTTATATATTTTTATGGTCACCATTTATATTTTTCTTCTTCAAAATGGTGGAAAGTTGAGAGAGAGGAAAAGAAATAAATACGTCGAGAAAGGCTGTTGGGAGATTTACAGCATACGGAGTGTCTCTCTGTACTCTGTTGTGGTCTTTCCAGTGTTTTTGAGCGTTTGTCAAAAATGTGTGTGACATCAAAATTAGGGGAGGAAATTGCCGTTGGTTAAAAGTGTAGCTTGTATATAGATACGTACCTACCTACCATTGCCATCGAAATCCATAAGCTGTATAGTAATATATCTAATCAATAATACGATGGCTTCGTCTCTCTGCACTCTACTGCACTGAACTGCCTTCGCTTTATCTATTTCTGAGATAGGAAATGAATGTCGGGGAATCCCTATACTACTAAACTTACATGCCAAAGGCAAAACTATATATATATAGTGTACACACGGTATTAAATTCCAAGTCACATAATATAGATTCGTACATAATTATACATGTACCTACTATATAAGCCATTGCTATTTTTCCCCATTTCTTGATGGTGATGGTCAATGGTCAATGGCCTTGCAGTCTATTTTTCCCTTCACTCAGTCCAGGGTTATGTTAATATTTGAAACTATTATTACTACAGTGTAAATATCCAGTGTTATTTATTGAGGAGACAAGGGGAAATACATTAATACGCTCGAGCTTCTCGGCTTCAATTGTACTACACTGACTCTAGAATGTCTAGAACATACTGATATATGAGCCTTCCAACTTGTACACTGTACATAGGGATACTTAAGATATTTTAGTATAGGAATTTTCAACTGCCTCTTAGTGCTTTGCGTTAGCATTATATAGGCGTTTGGAATTTTTATTATATGAGGTAGGTACCTTGATATGATACTTTTACATTCATAAATTTTTCCTTGTATTTATATCAGAAGATGTATGAGAAATAATATTATTATGATAATAGTGAATCAAAGAAAAATCAAAAAAGAAATGATAACCTACTCCCTATACAAAATGCAACTGACTTGCAACTTGTAAAAAAAATGTAAAATAAAAAATAGATTACAAAATTGCAACATCTGTCTTTATTATACTATGCACTCAACTGATATTCCCCATTGATATTATTTCGTTCTCTCAAATGTTGTACCTACCTTACTTAGGTTAGGCACGGACTTTGAGATTCCTCCTTCAAAGTTGGTTCGACTTTTATATGAGAATGAGGCCAGAGAGGAGTGAGTGAGTGAGATTCCTGATAAAATGAAAATGTGTATAGCAGTACTAGTATAGGAGTTAGCAGACCAGGAGAAATACAGAGATACTGTACATTACCACAAAATTACACTGTGCAACAAGTTACGTCTCATATACGTACTATATACAGTTATAGTTTGTGTGCAAAATGTGAGGACGGAGACGGAGACGGAGACCGATACCGATACCGATACTGAAACCGATACCGATGTAATATATCATTTATTATCATTCAAGTTGGATACAAAAAGTTTTCAAGTTTTGGAGCAGAGCTTAAGTATTAGCATCTGCAGCGCACTATTCTCTGAACCCATGAATATGCACAACTTTCTAAAAATCTAATCATTCCAAAAAACTGATTTATATTTTTCAACCACATTGGTGGTACTTTGGTTATGGTACTCGTTACTAATCATTATTACAGGTGTTATTATTATGACTCTGATTATTCTATAATTCAAATTGTACCAAGGGATTTGTACATAGGGGTTTATGCAGTCGGTAATAATATTACAACTACCACTACTATATAGAATAATTATTCATACTAGGAGACGCAGTCGGTGTGCATATATTATTATTATTATTATATGAAGTTTCCACGAATTTATTTTTCCAACTAACTCAGCACTAATAATGGTAATGGCAATGGTAATAGTGTCTCGTACATGAGTACGCAGTGGAATGACACACTGGATCATTTTTTATGCATCCTCACATCCACATCCTCTCCTCCTATCCTCATATATTACGACTGTATATTATTATTATGTATAATATCGTGAGTCGTGGAAAGCCTTTTATTTTGGATCTGAATTTGAATTATTAATAATATTCTGGTGATCTTCTTACTATATGGGAACTGGGATGATCCGGTTATCATTAAAGATGTGACTTAAAATTCAAATTTGTTCTCATTATGTTCATGTAGAGCACTACTACTGGGACTATGAGACTAGTGCTGGTCCATTTACATTACGTTACGATTACGATTACTTCAAACGATCCGTCGTTCTCGTTATCTCATATCATGGAATATGCAGTTGGGCTGAGTGTGTGGTGTGTGTCTGTGTGTACTTACGTAAAATGGATTTTCCAGAGTGCAATGTAACATGGGAGTAAATATGTACCTAATCGGCTCTGTTATTGGGAGTCAAAGCTTAAAAAAAAATACAACATAATATTATATTTGTAGAAACAGTTTTAGATTTTTGCACTTGACTTTAAAAGTGGAGAGACAGAGAGACAAGTTTAGTGGATTCTAAATTCTAATGCTCGCTCCTGCCTACTATGTATGACTATGGACGAGTGAGTAGTCCCAGTATAGTACGAGCATTTACAGCTTTAATTGAATATTTTTCCCTTCCTCCCTACAAGGGCATAATATCTCTCTCTCTGTTCTCTGTACATATGATTTCCGCTCTGGTTTCTCCGTCGCTGACACTATTCAAGCTCAACTCTCACACACACACACACACACACACTCCCACAGAACCAGAACTTTACAGACGCGACTTTTATTATATTCTACATTTCCATTCATTCATTCATTGATTTCATAATAAATTTTCTCCGTAACAATCTAACTACGACACGAATAAAATAAAAAAAATAAAATAAAGTTATACGTAACGAATGAACGACAATGATAATGATAACGAACTGCTACAATGTATTACCACTACATATATAGGGAATTTTGAAATGTATATAGCATTAGAGAGAATTAACCTTGAGTTAAATTTGAATTAAATCGAAAATAATTCATGTTCAGGCCGTATATTATAATGTTGTGTAAGGATGTCAGATGTCAAAGGGATGTATGTATATAAGTATGTACTATAGTACTATAGTGTATTTTACTCGGGGTTTGTTGGGGATGGTGAGTTCGTGTTGGTGAGTGTGTGTGTGTGGATTTTGAGACACTGACACTGATGATATTTAATTATTGTAATGTTGATTATTTTTTTTCAGAAAAATATATGTATGTGTATATAAGTGTTATATATATTATGATTTATATATGTCTATTTTTTTCATTTTCAGGATGAGAACATTCTCGTTGATGCGAAGTCGCACAGGTTAAAGCTGATTGATTTCGGCTCCGGTGCAATCATGAGAGAGACTCTGTACACAGACTTTGACGGTGAGTTTCAATTTATTTATTTTTCAAAATTATATTTGTTGACTGCCCATATCACATCATATCATACCTTAGCCTCGGCCTCATGTAGCATATTATGGCACACGTTTTTAATATTTATTCTAAAGTTTTTCATTTTATTTTCTACGTCGTCGTCGTCGTCGTCGTCGTTGTTGATGTTCTGTGGATGTACGATGTACCTACCTCGTAAGTAGGAAGTAGGTAGTGGGAGTACGACGCCGTCAAAGAGTAATCGGAGACGGAGAGAGTACACAGTTCAAATGTTTCTATTTGTATTTTTTTTTAAATATGTGTAGAAGTTGTCTGTAATTGTATAGCAATCTGTTCAGTCATTATGACGATTATGAGCGTAATATTATAGTTTCCAGTTATCTCCGTCACCCAATATGTACATATTTTAATCCATCATGGTCACCGTAAAGTTAGTTAGTAGTTTGTCTACACAGCTGCTTCACCATGGAAAATTTTATGCATATATTTATTTTAATTTTCTATTTTTTGATTTAGAAAATTTCCGGGATATTACAATTATTCATCATATTCATATTAATAACGCATACATAGCACACATCCACATGCCATTAATTACATCGTCCGTCGTCGAACGTCCTCAGTCATCATAATTGCAGATTGGCAATACAATTTAAGAAATAGAGGATAGCGTATGGGTATATATTGTGTGTATTGTGATATAGACGTGTAGTTGGTGGTAACTTGGTTACAAAACGCGAGGACTTCTGTTCCTGTTTCATACAATAATTATAAGTTACGTGACGATTAGAGTCAAACTCAAAAAATCGATTGAGCGTCGTATAGTATAACACAGTGGGTTAGTACTGTTTGGAATTTGGAAGAGTACTTATTTGTCATACAAATCCATCCAAATGTATGACGGATACATAAATGGAAACATTTATAAGGAGGATTCTGATTACGTTGCGGAAAAGAAAATTGCCACATTTTGATGCAAAATTAAAGAGTTTCCGATATATACATGTAGGTAGGTACATAATATTAGTATGAGTGCGCAATTATCCTGTTATAGCGTAGTAATCATAGGGAGAGAGAGAGAGAGAGAGAACCGGACGAAGAAAATGTTGTTGATGTAATTATTAGTTTGTGCAGTTAAAGGTTAAGAGCTCGTAAGTAATGTTTACTTCCTCAAACTCAAACAGTATATGTACTACAGCTGCAGAGTGCTACTTGGGTGGAAACCCTCTTACATATTATGTTTAGTACATCTTGTACATACTATTATAATGACCAGTATGTTTTACTATACCACTACTACTACTACTTCGATTGGGACTGGCTATTTTTCTATTATTATTTCTTAAGCTTGCTTATGCTATAGCGCGTATGTATGTATGGAGGAGGTAGGTACAGTGTACAGTCGTTGCCGTTTTTGCTCAGCGGATTTTATTTGAATTCCACAAGTCGAAGTCCAAGTCGAGCACGAAGAGGCTCCTATGCCTATGCTAGTATATAGTAAAGGTACCCATAGTCACATTGTGTGTAGACCTGTCCCTTTATTTCTATTATATATATATGTATCTAGAAATTGCGATGAGCTTGAGCAGAGAAAAAAAAGGAAAACCTTGATATTTAGTTCAAGATCTTGACAGAGTGAAGGTAAAATAAAATAAAATATTTCTCTCTCTCTGCTCATTTGAGAGAGGCGAGAGAGATTGCATGATTTTACATGGCGTTCGTCAATTGCATTGCATTGTGAATTGTGGTGTGGTTGTGACACGAAACCACTCAAATACCACATTACACTAACTATATAGACTATATAGCTGTGTGAGTTGTACTTGTACTCGTCACTCGTAATAATCGTAATCATATAATGGTCTGGCATGGCATGGCACGGTCTTTTTGGGTGTTCAAAAATCCCATGTAACTTATTATTCTGAACTGCCTCTGATTATTATTACTCAGTACTCACACAAAAAAAATTACTATTACTATTACTGTGAATGTGCAAGTGATGCGTTACCCACCCATACAGACAGACAATAATTCCAATTGTCTACCTACAACGTATCATGATCATCATGACAAGCGCTCGTAGGTGATTTAATATATTAGGAAGGTGTAGCGGTGGTAGGTGAAAAAGGTAGGTAGGTAGTATAAAAATAAAAATAAATTAGCAATACTGCCTCCCATCCTACCATCACACCATAGGTATCTGCAATCTACACACAGATGGGTATAGTAGATAGGAAGTTTTGCAATCGAAATCCTATAAAGAGTTTCACTATGTAATATGTAGCAACAACAACTCACTCATTCCTATATTGCTCCTTCGTCAGTGGACTATTATTTAAAGCAGCAGAAAAAAAAACAAAAAATAAAAATGTAGAGGAACGACACAACAGCGACAGGGAGAACGACATCCCATCGTCGTCACAATGGGAAGGAACAGGTAAAGTCAAAAGGAGCTTTACTTGAGAGTATTTGGAATTGGAATTGAAATTGGAATTCTAGTCAAGAGAGAATACCTTTTGCTATTGTGATTTTTTGATATGGCGTAAGATGAACACGACGTCGGAGCGTGATGATAACTGGTTGGATGTTTGGGATGTTGCTCTTGGAGTGTGTGTGTGTGTCTGAGTAATAATGTGAGGAGACAAAAAATTGTTGACTGCACTCCACTCTGTACTCGAAGTAGGTACTGTTCAGAACACAGATAGATATATAGTCACTACTATATATCTATATGCACTCTTAGGATTAAACTCTTCATATTTAGCTTTTGTCTGTGCATTATTATTGCACACCTTTGTCATTGACTAAGAAAAATGTGTAGCTCTACGTTTATTGTTCGTGAAGAAGTCTAGTCTCAGGAGAGAAAACGGAATGCATGTAAGGTATCTGTAGATTTGAGATAGTGGATAGATACTTTAGACTTTAGACATCTGAATGCCGATGCCGATGCGGCTGCCGACAAAAAAAATAGTAGAGGAAAACCTGTAGTTGGTTGGGAAGATATGGGAAACGGAATAATCGAGTAAATTGTAAATTTTGTGAGTAAATTCCAAAGTCAAAAACAATCCATCGGTATCGGGATCCGAGGCTTGTCTAGCCCAGTTTTCGCCAGACATGACAGCATTTATGCAGCTGCATGATTCATTCTCTCTGTCTGTTGTGTTCTTTCTCTCTATATCAAAAATCAAATTCAAAAATCCAAATACACAATCCCTTCAAAATCTGAGGATTTTTCTACAAGTAGCAGTGCTGACAATTTAATAGGAATCAGAACGGAAATCGCTCTATATTTTTATAGATATTTTTGTATATCTATTAAAATTAAGAAAACTGCATAGTCCGTATTCCGTATTATTATCGCTCGCAGCTCATATGTTTATGTTGACTCCGTTTTCGTTTTATATAAGCTCCTACTATAAAAGTAAAGTAGACGGAATTAAACAGTTAAGTCGAGTGTGTAAAAATCCCTTAAAAAAAGTACCACAGTTTAGCTTCTCTTAATAGATTAATTCATAAATCATCCCTCCAAAGGAATACCACCATAGAGAGTCACACAGACACCATGATTTTTTAAATGCCCATCACATCCACCTTATTGCATAGTTAGTGTCATTAAAACCTCAACAGGGTTTTTTTTCCTTCTTCTTTAAATCCTGAGTGATAGTGACATGTGTAATAAAGGCATGCCATCATACTGATATAATAACACTTGTAAACATTTTTAGTGAATGAAATACACATAAAATGTATCTACCTAAGGTACCTACATGTAAAGCAGAGATTTCTGCATCTATAAAAAAATCACACAGAGACACACATACAACAAGAGAGAGAGAGAGAGAGAGAGAGAGAGAGAAGGCTATTTTTTTTAATTAATCTAAACTTTTATTGCATGGAGGTCACGAAACTTAGACATGCATGAATATCTCAATCCTTTGCCATTTATATAAGACGAAAGATTATTGTAGATGGTAGTGTCTGATTCGAAGCATGGTGATGGTCTATGATGGTGTGGCATGGTAGTCTCCGCATACCAAGAAGGAAGACTTCTGAGTTGTGTGATGATGATGGTGCTTTAAGTGTGTGCTCTTTTTCTGTGTTTCTCTTCTACTTCTACTTCTTCTACGTCTTCGTCGTTTCGCTCGTCGTAGAGTGTACAAGTCCTATTCGTATTGTTGATGTTATGCACGAATTGACGACGATGTGATGGTGTGGCTTTAGCTCGGTTTAAAGAGTCTCTCTCTCGCTCTCTGCGATAAATTTTTTTAAAGAATGGACTTGATGATGAGGATGATGAGCCTAAAGGTAGAATAAAACATACACAGGGACAGACAGACAGTCAGTCAGTCAGCGAGGCAGGCAGGCAGTGAGTGAGACAGAATGCAATCTGTATCTGTACAGTACAGCTATCCCCCAGTATAAGAGACAACAACAGCAACAGCAATGAACATAGTGTGATGAGGCAGTCGATCTATGGATTAGGATGTACGCAGTCATTTATTACACTAGAAAAGACATACCTACTAAGCCTTTGCGAGATGAGAAAAAAAGATGAAGAAATGAATTAGGAGAGAGAGAGAGAGAGATTGCGAATTCCTGAGATGATCAGCGAAAAGAAAAAAGAACAGTTACTTGTCTTTTGTAATGGAATGTGTAAGCACATCATGTAATGTAATATAATTATGTATGTATATAGCATGAGTTCTATATGGGAAGGCTCTGTAGCGATCTGTTCTGTAGTTTTCTGATTCTGTACATTTGTACTCGTTGTTCTGTCAGGTAGTCTCGCTCTCTCTCTCTCTCTCCCATTTAAGCTCTATACCTGCACGGTGTGGATGTGGATATGGACTTTGTATGATTATCTAACATAACATAAAGTTCTTGGTAGGTATTATAGTATTACCGTTGGAAATCTGTGCAGAATGTATGAGAGACTCAGCTGGGAATGTAATCCTCATCATGTGCATATTAGAGTGTATCGTATCGTATCGTATCGTATCGCATCGTATTTACAAACGCCAAGCACCAACCTACCTTATGTATCTATCTGTCTTATAAATATAGTAGACTATACATACCTATAATACTACCTACTACCTACCTACCTACCTGTGTGCATGCTTTTTGCTTCCCTCCCTCCCTCCCTGCGTGCTTCATCATATTGAGGTCAGAATACGACGCAAAAATGTAACCTACAACCGCTGACGACGACGGCTTTCCCTTTAAAAGAACTACTCTCACAACTGTCTATTTGCATTTGCCTGGTATTTGAGTTTGAGTGAGTGAGTGAATGAAGCAAACGTTTTGTGAGAGAGAGAGAGAGAGAGACGTGTTATTGTGTCTATATGTATCAAGGAGATACAATGGAATACAATGGGATCGCATGGCAGTGGAAATGCCTCAAGCATCCACCATATAATATGTATATGTGGCGGCTCTCAAGCATCTCCTGTACGCTATACCTATACTACCCACTACCTTACGTATCTAATATGACAGAGAGCTAACTACGCTTGGATTGATTCGTTGAGTGAAATCAAAGACTTGAGAGTTGGAGGAGATGGGGGGGGGGACGCCTTTTAGGAAAGTCCATCCATTCGATTCTAGGAAAATAGGATCGCGAGTGGAGGGAGGTAGATAGGTAAGGTACATACGACACACAAACGGAATGGAATGTAAATACTATATATATATGTATGTAAGGTACACAGAGAGCCGAAGCCGAAGCCGAAGAGACACAATATAAAAATAATAATGCTGGTTTTGGTTTTGGTCTCGGCGTTTTGGCTTGACTTGGTTTGATTTGGTGAGGTTTATTGAAGAAGGGAAATTCACTACGTGCAATTATCCCGACCACACTCTCAATGAGCACAACAATATCTATATAGGTGTATATATATATATATATATTTAATAGAGAAAGAATCAGCTTTAGAGTTAAAGCTTGAGCAAAAATTCCTTTCAGGTATTTCCTATATATATATTATGGGACTCAAAAATTCCTCATTTCATTTTACAATTCGTTACTATGTCTGTGTGTATTTTGTCCCCTTGTATATTATCATACATTGAGATTGGTGTGTGTCTGTCATTCATTCTCAATTTGCCACTAGCGAAGGCTTTTATTATTATGTGACCATCTGTATGTATATATTATTATAGGTAGGTACTTCCCTCTGCATATTACCTGTGCAGTGCAGTGTGTGTAGATACTTTATTCTGGGAAATAAATGAATGAATGCACACAAAACAACACATGCTTTGGTTGTTATGAATATTGTATTACATTTTCAAATAGAAAAAAGGCTTGTTGACACTATTATTTTATTTTTATGACTCTGTGGAGTGGACAGATAGACACTAATGACGCCATGAGCTTCTACATAATTATTATCTGAACACCTATACGGATTACGACATGTACCTACCTACCATAAATTGTCCAGATTTTCATAGAATCTATAGAATTATTTCCGTGCCGAGTCCTGAGTGGTGGTGACCTTTGTAGGTAAAAAGTTTTTAAAGTAAAAATAAAAATAGTTTTCCTACCTTTATTAGAATTACAGAGACATACACTTTGCCGTCCTCTATATTTTAATCCTAATCCTAAATGGTAGTTAATCCTTGAGGGAAGAGACTAGCATTGAATTTTTAAATTCAACTATGTCATAATACAATTGTAAATAATATACACATTGCCTCTATGTAATTACATATATTACACAGCTATTATTACATATGGGGTTGTAGGTAAGGTACGCTTTACACACACACACATACATTGTAGAGTTAGAGCGTCGAAGTAGACAATTGATGTATTGATTATAGACAATAGAAAACACCCATCATGCAAATTTATATTCACACACACAGATGAAGGAAAAAAAATCACCCGTTTAAGGTATGCACGAACCATGAAGTATAAAATGTATATTATAGTGTGTACAACATTTTTTATTTGAAGCTCAAGTCAAAGGTATTCCTCAAAGGTATTTTGTATATGTATAGGGTGTAGGCCGTTGTAGTGTAGTCGTGTATATATATATAGGTATATATAGAGTATAGTGAGCGTGAGCTCCAATGGGTAAATAAACTTTGAGTTCTTTTGGAATTCCCAAGGACAAACAAATGGAATTTTCAGACAGTACTGTTTTCTACGTTCTACAGTTTTGTTCTATCTATAATCTATACGCTCCAAGCTTCACCGCATATCTAAATGAAATTTGAGTTGATATTGGTATTTCGGTCTAAAGTAGGATAGTAGCTATCCCCTTGATCACTTTCCGTTGTTGAGGTAAGAAGAAATATTATTATGTAGAAATAGAAAATGTGGATATTCATGAAAAAAAAAATTTATTGGTTTTCATTTTCATAGTATTTTTATTGACGGATGGTTGGAGAGCTCAAAGTCAGGTCTGTTTCTATCTACGTAGGTACTTGTATATAATATACACACTGTGTCTACTACAATAACTTGGTAAACTCAGTCAGTACTACTTTTATCAGTTTATTTGTATTTTGTGGTAGCACAGTACAGTGCCTTCATAGCATGTAGTTCAAATGTTGACAGGGACGAATGATTGAACATTGGTTTTTAATATGACGTCATAATACAGAATGAGATCTCAATGCTAAATTTAAATTCTAAATAAAATATATCAAATAAATATAAGAAAAGAAGTGAGTTTTAAATTAATTAGGTATGCTAATCTAACGTAGGTAGGTACTGCTCGTGCTCTCGTATTTTTAGTAAGTCTGAATAGATGAGCCCACGTTTGACGTTGTAGGTAATAATAATTATTGTAAATCAATAATTATACATGGACACGCGGTCCTCAGTCTATGCAACTCCGCCTCAACACGCTCAGTATTGTTATTGTTTGGTGAAGTTTAGTTGTTGTGGCGTCAAAACAAATTTGTTTTATCTCTTATAGATCATCATCACTACGTTATATACAGAAGATAGTTACTAGTAATTTTAATAGGGCTGTCCCGTCTACTTATAGTAAGTACGCTATGACGGGACTGACTGAGTCTTGTTGGGCACTTGGGACTTGGGTGTGTGTGAGTTGAGCAATTGATTTCCCATAGTTAACTCTCTGCCATATTATGTATGTGATAGTATAGTATAGGGTAGGATAGTAATAATTTAAAATATTTATATGCAAAAGTCGAAATCAAAGTCGAGTTCCTCGTCGTATTCTGATGGTACATAGGAAAGGCTGGGAGATGGGATGGAATGATGACAGGTGTAGGTTTCTCTATGGGATCTGATGGGAAACTTTGGTGTTGAGAGTGCGGATCTCTGTCAGGAAAGAAAAAGAGTGGAGCAGGTACCTATGTACATGGCTAAGCTGAGAGAGCTACGCAGTGTATGATGAAATAATCACATAATCCCTTTTTGCATTATGATTTTCGAGTGTAATTTGTGTGTGAAGGAGAAATCGGATAATATAATAATATAATAAATAATAATGTAGTACCTACATTATATTATTGTAATAAAAAGGTAGAGGTACCTATTGTGCTCCTTCTTTCGCTCGTTTGTGTGTAGTACGAATGTACGAACAGCAGATAATGCAAACAAGGTGGTGGTAGCGGTGGTGGTGGTGATCTTATGTTCGTCATACGTCAGTGACGGTACCACTGCTTCTACTACTACTACTACTACCATCACATATAAAAATGTGCACTAACCTAGGTAGTGTAAAGAGGCATTTCCACTTCCACATTCTACTTCCTTACTCACTGACGTTCGTGTCTCCCTTTTTGCACTGTAGGTACCTAGGTACTCTACCTGCTTGCACTCCTCAATTAACGCATCGCGATGTCGTCGATTAAATGGGAAGCTCACGTAAAGGTTAAACAGTTTTAAATTGTTATTACGTTCCTTGTCTTCCTTCCACTTCCCGTTCCGTTCCCGTCCTGGTCCGGGACCGGGCCGGGCCCGACCCATGCGAGGAAGAATAGCATGGAGAGAACAGGGAAATACATTATTGTATTTCTAGTAGCTCTGGGCTGGACGGTGACGTGAGCGATGACTAATCAAGGAAGGGAGTGTCGTCGCATTCGTATTTTCGTATTGTTTTGAGGACCACTTCTCTCCCACTTATATAAAAACATCTTGAGCTCTTGAACAAAAAGCTATTCGTTTTAATGTTTCGTACAATGTCCTGTGCACACACACACTGCTCTATACTCTATAGTACAGTGTCAACAGAGTGAAAAAGCTTCAAGGAAATTATGAACATGAAATGACTGTTACAGTGTCTCCCAGTCTTGTGTCTGTATATACATGGTTATAATTATATTATTATTAGTGGTATGATTGTCTCTCTGGAAGGAAAGTCGGCTCGGTCTTCAGAGCGTACCTACCTACCTAAGTTGGTGTTGGTATTGAGTATTGATATTGATACTAGAAAGGTATATACATACTTGCAATTCCCTACTTACACAATCTTTTTTTTTGTGTGTGTGATGTTTACTAATAATATTGTTACGAGGATAAATGTAATGGAAATTTTAAGTAGGTAGGTAGATATAGGTAGGTACTCAGTATTTTTCTCGGAATTTGAAATGTTTTTGCGTGTAAATGCTTTAGGGAAAAGGACATTGGTCATGATTCATGGGAATAACCATTTCCCCGTCATTTTGTCCTGTCATATTATCATATCAATAATTATAGTTTTTTTGAGTGCTACTAACTAATTCAAAAAGTCATTTATGACTCCATAGGACATTGTATAGGGAGGATTACGTAGTGTGTACCTACATATTTATGATGGAGCGATAGCGACGTAGTTTAGTCCTCTATGGCTTTAACTATAAAGCTGAGCTTTGACGACCCGTGCATTTTGGTCCTTCCTAGCACATTCATTTAAAAAAAAACTATATAAGGAAAAAACTTACAACTTGGCAAAAATTTTCATGAATGACACTCTCATACACGTTATTGACTCTTCTTATCCTCACATGTGACAAGTGCGGGTGGGATGAATGAATGAGATTTTAAAGCGCGTGTAGACACTTCAATCTCAACTTACATAAAGGCAAAACCAAACCACACCAAACCAAAGTACAAGGTGACGGATGTGGACTCTCTCTCTGTATAATAAGTCATCAAAAATCCAACTGGAAAAAAATTGCGCATGTAATGTCTTTCCTTGGCTTTGGCTGAGGCTGAGGCTGAGGCGTGGACAATTTTCAGCTGAGTAGGGAAAATATTATCAATGTACCTACCTACTAACTTACCTATACCTACTCGTGTGTTTTAATGTGAGTTTAAATTAGTTACGGGGTTGAATGGAAGTGGAAAGTTACATGCTGCCATTATATTATGAGTATCTGTACATTCGACATTCGAGGAAGATCAGCTGTTTTGAGTTTAGGGAATCCCACTTCACCTACCAAGTGCCTCTATTTTTTTTCTACGCACGCACACACTAATAAAAAGACTAAGAGAAACTCACCGTAGAAGAGCATCTGTAGTAGTAATAGTGGAATTGATGGAATGCTTACCCATATGCTGCACTTTGAAATTATACAGGCAACCAGGTAAGCAGCTACGTACGTAGATTATGCCTTTGCCTTCTACAACTCTATAGAATTAGAGGGACTCTGTGAAGAAACAAGTTTTTGAGTGTGTGGACTGTGTGAAGAAGGAAGCCTTGTTTAAAAAAGGGAAACGGAATTTATGAACTGTTTCAGTGAGCCTCAGGATTGGGGATGATGGAGAGGAAAGGATGTTGTATTTTATTATCCTTCTTTTTCTATTATTATACACAGGGAAGAATGACTAGGAATCAAAATTGCTTACATTTAATTTGATTTAATCATCATGCCTGGCTTCTAGTATGTACTATGGAACTATCTCTACTGACTACTTGGCTATCTGTTCAGTGCGAGAAACTACTGGTTGATTAGTGGTTCTATTTCATTTGTGAATACCAGGGTCACTAAGTAATAATGCTATGTGGGCATGTTGGAAGGACATGTGGACTTGGTGATTGACAAGCTGAAGGTTGTTTCTGTTCCTGAGATGGGAGTATACATGTATAGGGACACAGGCAGGTCGGGATTCTGATTGTGATTTGTGTGTAATAATGAGTGAGTGTCGTTATAACATGTGGAGGAATTAGTGGTGAATTGGTTCCACTGCCCATATGCCACATGTCATGATGCTCTCCTAATGCTGCGGCTACATCAGCAATTCTTCTTCTTTATTACCACTCTTCCAATGAATTAGTAAATGTGAATGATCTCCTCATGCATAAAGACTATTAGTACAAGAATTTAGTCGGAAAAATGTCCAAAAGTACTTTGAGTGAATTTCATATATGTAATGATGCACAGGAAAACTTCAATTACAAAATTCCTATTAACTCATTATCAGTGTCACTCTCATGATGATGATGATGGTGATGATGAGGGTGTGTGTCTCTGAATGTGATGGATATATCCATACATAAATGTGGAGTTGTGATTTAATAATATAATATATTTAAATTTTCCCCTGAATTTCAATAAATTGAGGAGGGGAGAAAAAACTAGGCTTTAGCTCAAAGAGCAGAGATCAATAGATCATCATTTATGTGCCGAAGGTTAGTTTGTGTGAGTTTGTTCTTCCTTTTTTTTTGTGTATAATCTCTCAGAATATTATGTGACTTATTGGAGTGATAATACAAAATATAAAAAAAAAATAAAAACGCACATTGTACATGAATCAGCATTAGTTTCATCAGCATTTCACTTGAATATCCTCATGTTCTCTCGCAAGTACTCGTGCAAGATAAAAAGATTAGGATTTTGAAACAGTTTGAATGGAAATTAACTTTTTCCCCCCACTATTTTTTTTTCTTCGGCTATTGGAAAGTTATAATATTATTAAAATGAGAATCAAAAGATTAGTATAGTATGTGTGTGTATAAAGTTTAATGTATGAATATCAAGTTTTTGAATGACTTCTTGGGATGGATGGATTTTTTTTATCCAGGGAATGATCTTGAGTTTATGCACGTGTGTAAGGAGGAAAAGATAGGGATGGTAGGTATATATAGGGATTGAAATCGTGTTTACGAAAGGTCAGGTCATTGCACTAGTAATTGCAACTCCCGAACTCGTGATGTGATGGGGGCTGTAATATACTTTTTTTACGTTGTATTTTATAGCGGCAGGGTTACCCATATGGCTCATATGGCTAACCTACTGTACTATAGTATGTATGAATCTTCTTTATTTGTTAAACATGACGGGAGAGACAACAAAAGACATGACCAGCTTCTTGCATTTTCCGTGACTACAATACAGTAATAGCTGAGGACTGAGGAGAGCCACGTCCCCATGTCCCATGTACAGATGCAAGTATTGTGTTCCTCTTGTTGTTGCTGCTGCTGCTGTTGTTGTTGTTGTTGTTTTTGTTGTTCTTGTCTCTGTTTAGAACTCAGCTGGGAGCTTGTAGTAAAATCCATCCATAAGCTAATGCTCAACTCGAACTTGTCTCATATAATATGTGCTCTAACTTTCTATTGTATCCCCTATCCTCATCTTTTCAAAATTTCAACTTTGTCAAGTCAGTAATTCGAATTCGAATTTCGAAATCCCAATCGTGTGGTGTCATGGAGTGTCACACACACAAACACACACTCCTTTCATTCCATGTAGATTCTCAAACCAATCTCAATGTATTTATGAACATGATGATGATGATGATGAATCTGAGATGTAATTTACATGTAAAACGTGAGCATATATTTACAGATATATAGGTGAAGGGTTCAGAATTACGATTTAGGGTTCTAGTTCAATTTGAGTGTCAAAGTTGTGTGTATTTTATCTTTTAAGGATATTGAGAATTGAGATTGTCAATTGTTGAGTCAAGTCACATCCGTCTCAGAATTCACAATAAATATATTTATCCTCCTCTGTTCCTGTTCCTAATAATGCAGTAGGAAAGTAAGTAAACTTGTAGTTTGCAACAAGTCTACTTCGCTAGAGAACATGTGAGGTAGGTAAGTGGGTAGGTATATATCAGTATAAGGTATAGTCAGTTCAGTGGCAGTGTACAAATTTAATTTGAAAATGCATACCGACTAAAATTCGTCTTACCGCCTCACTTCCCGGGAGTAGGTCAGTTGACTTGTCCCATAGCCGGACCAGTGTCACCAGTCTTATTAAAAAAAATGTCCTTGCTAATCCAGAAAAATGTTGGGTCACCAACTCAGAAATCTAAGCAAACCAAACCAAGGCGAGTGTACCAAGTACAATTATTGTTCTATAATATGTAATGCTCCCATGTTAGTTAGATTTGACTTGGAAGTTTCGCACAACTATTGAGAACTGAGGCTGATAGTTCAGAATAGAGGAAGTGTGGTAGTGGTTTGGTTATTAGGAATTTTAGGGTGAATAAATAATAAGCTTGGGAGAGAGAAGGAGAGATATTAAATTCTTAGTAGAGTATGCCTCTCGCAATAGTCGCAATCGGTAATATTTTCTCATCCGTTATCTTACATTTTGAATTATCTGTATTGACTGTTCAATTTGGCAGTGGTATTCTTATTGGTAAGTATATACTTGTATATAATTATATATTCAAAACTGAATAATATAATATATTGTGGTTTTCCCCTTCAACTTCATCCACATGTATTGATCAGACGGATGTCTCTCTCACTCTCACTAGTCAGACTCTGACGGAAATATTTATAATAAGAAATACAATTTGAGTATATGAGGGAGCTTTACAGTAGACTGTAGTAGACACTCAGGTTGAGCGCCCACTTCCACTTCGTCTTATGACGTGTGTGTTTGTGTGTCTCTATCGATTTTATATTTTTTGAGACGAGTCATCAGCGGGGAGGGAGTTTGTCTGAGTATCTGTTGTATTAAGTATGAGCTCTCGAAACGTACTGCATACACACCAACTACTACGTAGTACGTCGCGAATAATAATAATATTATGATGATGACACTTCATATATACGCTGTAGGTGCTCGGTGTTCGGTGTTCGGTGCTATGCTAAAATCCGATATCGAAACCGAAACCGACTGACTCTGACTAAAGTGAGATAGACACCGAAGTGGCCCAGCACACACACACCCATGGCCATGACAGGTCGAGAGAGGAGCTTGTAATTTCCGCGAACTTCTCCCGTCCATAAAGGAAACACGTGGGCTTTTTGAGTTGAGCTAAAAAGTGGGTATAAAATAATAAAAAGGCTAAACCGTCACCATGTTCCGTCGTTCCGTGAAGGTCCTTGATGTGTATTATAGTTATGTAGGTTACATACATACTGCTCCATACCTTGTCCCACTACTTAATACTTTAGGACAGTGGCACAGACCAGGAAAGTAGGTAGGTAAGTGACGTAGGTAAGTAGGTATGTAATTATCTTCGTCCTTGGTGTCCAAAATAAATAAAGAAATTGCGTCGAATTTGATTGATTTCAGTTTATTATGAGGGGAAAAGACAAACTGACAAGTGTTTAGACTCCAAACTCTCCCAAAGTTGTCCAAATAGATAGTATTTATATACTTACCTCTCTACCTACCTACCTAAGTAAACTTCACGTTTCGATGGGAAAATCCTATGCAGAGCTTTATGTAATGGCGAAATTAAATGTCTCTTTTTCTTTCTCTCTTTCTGTCTCTTTATCTTGGATTTTTGTTTTTCTCTCTTTTTTATTTGTGTGTGTATTCACACATTAAATTTCTTTGTCAATGTTTGTTCTAATACTATTATATAGCGTAGGTGGGTATGTAGATGATAGGTAGGTAGATTTAAAGGATGTGGTTGATTGAGTGAGATACAATAATTGACGGGAGTAGAGGATAAAATGGTTTGTTTTTGTTTTTATGTATTGTTTAATATAGGTGGACTGGATGGGAATGTTGAATGTGGAATACGATATGCTATGATTTTCTATGACAATCTTTATGTCCCTAATAAATGTTCTTTGACTGCAAACCATATAATACATGTATTTATTTTTTTGTACATTGTATAGTAAGCTATACATTGTAAATTGTGTTGTATAATTAAGGAAAAAGTGACGAAACGAGGATTGTTTTATTCTGAGGATTTTTGAGCTAAAGGTCGTGTGTTGAGCTGACCTCGTTTCCCACTTTTCCCTCACTTGCGCCGTAGAAGCAGAGAGTTGCTATGTTTTTCAGGGTGTATCAGACACACGTAGTACTTAAGACATAGTAAAGTAAAAAGACGTTCCCTCTTTTCATTCGTCTTCTTCTTCTTTTGAGCCTCGTCTTTCGTCTTTCGTCTTCGTCTTCTTCTTCTATAAACTCTTAAAAGTAATTTTTTTTCCTTTCCTGTTTCTCAAATTGCATTTTGCATTTGATATGTATCAGAGTAATATGCGCAGTCCCTGTGAAATAACTATGGCTCGACTGACTCGACTCTGGTGGAAGCGTATATATTATCTTGACTTTGAGATAAAGCGAAAACTATGTTGGATGTTGGATGTTGGACGACCATCGCATCGTTCAGGAGGGAGTATGTATGTGTATGTATGCAATGTGCATCTCCTCTCTGAGTGCTTCAACTCGACTACACTCGACTCGACTTTGACTTTGTTGATCCTAACGGAACTGCTCATTTTTTTTTATTACGGTGGCTAAGCATGTTGTTGGGCTAGGCAAAAATCTTGTTATTGTTTGTGTTTTTGTTATTGTTTTCCCCCATGCTATATTATTGCCATGCAGTGCAGTGCTGTGTGCACTGGGTAGACTATGTAGAGCCACTCTCGCACTATACATATAATATGATATGAGTCTCTTGATATTTATTATTCTCGCCATTTGAATTTGAATTTACATTTACTACATTCCTCCTTTTTTAACTTGAGTGCTTCTTCTTCTTCTCTCAGAGTTGAAATGCAAGTATTAGTGCTTAATACCGCATATGAGGACAATAGGGAGTCTTGTCCTTCTCAACTCACAGTCTATATAGATGTGCAAAATATGAAAAAAAAATTATATTTATAATATTATGAGTATAATATATAAGAAAAAAATAGTGCATTATTAGTATGTGTAGTGCATTGCCAGGGTTTGTCTTTGACTCGGCCACTCGGCCTATGCATGCCTTTTTGGTTTTGGTTTTGGTCTTGGCTCCTGCACTGACATGGGAATTGGGAATGTGAAGGCAATAGACTTTCATTCTAATTTATCTCTATGCGCTTGGAGACTCACACTCAATCTTCAATTACACTCAATGTTGAGTTAGTTAATAGTGTATGGGAAGTGATTGTTGCAGTTTCCAATCAGAATCAACAAGTTGTAGACTCGGACTGCATTTTTGCAAGTTTCTTCAAGGAACGACAACGACAGCATGATTATTTTGTAGAGTTGTATATTATGTGCTATGTGCTGATGTTGATTTTGATTTGAGCTCTCTGAGGTCTCTTTTGTTCCTTAATTATGTATGGCTCACTGAGAGACTGGGCTTTTGTGTGAGTTCTTTGGATTTGACTCATGGTTGCTCGTTGTTGTTGTTGGATTTTGGATTGGTTGAGGGTCTTCTTGTTGCACTTTTCTGATTTATGTGTTGGTTCACTCTTCCCTCAAACTCCTATGAGGCTCTATGACTATGACTATGACTAGGTACGGGTACATGGCTCTCTGAATATTGAAATACAGTATTGGCTTCGTTGTTTGTTGTGGTGTGAGCTAAGTGTTGCGGTAGGAAGGAGATCAAATTAATTATTAAAGCTCGAACGTACACACACACACACAATTTTAATTATATACCTTAAAGAGTTGTATGCCTCCTGGCTCCGTCTCTGCATTACTAGGTATGTATATTACACATGGCAGTACAGGGCTATGCACTCATTAGTTGTTAGTTGGGAACGTGTCTCTAAATTTATATATGTGCTTGAGGTATTTTGATTGAAATGTACCTCTATACCTAGATGATTTATCAATCACCGATCATTTCTTTGAATGCACACCCGTGTCCTTATTTTTATACATATATATGATATATTTCTTTTAAAAAGGATTTTGTAATATCATTAGGAGTGCATGACCTACCTCATCATCATCATCATCATAATGTGATGTCGACGACGTGGTGGTGGTGGTAGAAGTAATGGTGGTAGTGATAGTGCAATGATTGTTTGATCAAGCATTTGCAGAGTCGTTCCCTTGTTTAGTGCTGTAGGTATAAAGCCATTTAAAGGAGAAGGATAAATTTATTGAGTACTCAATATTGATGATGTATTGATACACAGAAACAGAGGGATAGAGAAATCATTGTCAACGTTCGTGGAGCAGAAAGGAGTTGTGAATATGCGAAGGATTCCCTTTCATTTCTTCTTACAGTTGTTGCAGTCGAATTCGAATTCGAATTCGAGTCAGAGATTACTTATTTCGCAGTTGTTTTTTAGCACGGTGCGTCGTTTCATGACACAGTCCTAATCATTATCATGCAGAGAGAGGCAGGCCAGAGAAGAACTAGAACCAGAACCAGTATATTATGGAGTCGTTGCTTTGCTTTGGTTCGCATATTATTATGTACCTTTACAAGATGCGGCTACTCAGGATCACGACAGTCAGTTCTCACATCATGTGGATGCTTAGTGATCCTGCCATTGTGATAATTGTGTTCTATTCTCTCACATTGTCTTTCATTATTTGTTCGGATTACTTTTGATATTTTTATTGGATTCCCTCATTACTGTGAATATAGTGTGTGTGTGTGTGTGAGTCGACCTTTCAAACTCTGATTGTACATTGTACCTATACTCTACGTAGTGGCGTAAAAAAAGCATACAGATATCACGTGAAGAGAGTAGGTAGGTAGGTAGGTAGGTACAATAAAAATATACACATAGCATACTATAGCCAGAACCCAAATACAAATACAAAACTGATACAGAACTAAAATAATATAATAATTATATAACGTGATGTGATATGATGTTGATAGACTTTGGATATGGAATTGGATGGATGTACGCTTCAAAATACATAATTATACAAGTAGAATAAATGAGCGTTAAATTCCCTTGCACACAGATAGGATGGAAGCTTGAGAGTAGTTACCAGTACCAGTACCAGGAGTGAGTAAGTACCAAAACGAACCTACTACCTTAGGTGCATATAGTATAGTAGCTTGGGCTTTAAAGTTTGGGTACGTACCTAACCTAGGATTTTTCTTGTATTGTTAGACATTATTATTTCCCTCGATTAAAACAATGAAGCCTTATCGTTTAGAGTATCATGTTGTACTTATTAGTTGTACAACTTTTTGAGCTCTTTAAAAAAAATAGAAAAAGAACATCAAGAAAGTTAAGTTATCATCCATATCTCAAGCAGAGAGAGAGGCAAGGCAGAGGGGGAAGGTGTAGCTCTTCGTACACTTGGCTGTACAAAGTGACGCTGTCTCTGTTTCTGTCTGTTATGTTGGTGTGTGTGTGTGTACCTTAGCATTTAAATAGGTTGGTACTATTTTGATCGTAATCGAATTGGATTTAACATGGCATGCTCTCTCTCCTCACAAATACTTCCACTCTTCTCACCCAGAGTCAGTCAATGTTAAAGGGAGGCTCAGGGAACTGATTGGAATTGAGGCTTCATTTTTATACATTTTTTTCGCAAGTTAAGGATGGAAAAATGGACGGCTTTAAAAAGTTTAAAGAATTCCAAGAGGACGTCCAAGTTGATGTCGATGTCGACGTCGAAATCGCATCGCAGTCGACCTTGCCTTCTAATAACTTGTAGTGTTGTTGATTGTTGAGTGGGAATATCTGTAGGCATATGGATGGGTTGTATAGGGAGAGGGTATAGACATATATCAGTAGGAATAAGGGATTGTGGGAAAGTGTGTAGCAGTTAGTAGTGGTAGTAGTCTGGTTTGGATTTGGATTTGAGCTCACACCTTTGCACTTTAATGCTTCGTTTGATTTGAGATTCGAATTCGAATTCCACTTGGAATTCGAGGATATACTATACTATATAGCTATGGAATTTTGGTAGTATATTGTGTATAGGACTGAAGATAAGAGTTTTGGAGTTGGGATTGGGACTGGGACTGGTATTATTGGGATTGAGCTGTAGGGCTAACTAAGCCATGAGTGAGTTGATCTGATCTGTTAGAGGCACTGAGGGGCTTTGGCTTTGATGATGAGAATAAAGGAATGGTCGACGACATGAGTTTGATTTGTTCTTGGGTGTTGTTGTTTGTGTCTGTTTGGGTGTTCAGACTGAGAAAAAGACTAAATGCATTACACTGATGAGTATTGCCTTTTCCTTTATGTTGTCCCTTCTGCACACTACCACTACCACTATACCAACCACACACTTGACTGGCTGCACTACATTCGCTTCTCTCTCTTTTTTGCAGTGTGTCTGGACCTGAGGAATTTATTCCTTGGTTTTTGGTGTATTATTATTTGCTATAAAGTTTTAAAAGTTGTCTGCTATGTACCTAACACTGTATAAACCCTGTCCAGTCCAGTACTGCGAGGACGACGAATACACGACGAGTTCTTGGGCGATAGGAATGGCAGCAGGAGCAGGAGTATAAGTATAGTAGTTAGCTCTGTTTGGAGCATTACAGACAGCCATAATAGCCATAGGTTCTCTCTCACAAGGTCGTTTCCTCAGCTCAATTCCCCCCAGCTCGATGACCTCTCTATAGTCATGTACCTGCTGCGCAAGAATATATTTATATAGTTGTTACATCGTTAGAGTCTCTCTCTCTATCTCTGTCAGCCTCTTTGTTACTGATAGTGCTGAATGTTTAAAGTTTTATTGCTTACTCTTTTTTTTTATATCATCAACATCAGCATCATCATGATGAGACGAGAACAGCTTAAACTTCTCTTTTCATTCTGACGCCGGAGAGAATCCCATTTTTTGACTCTCTTGTATATTGTATTTCACAGTGCTCTGCAACAACTTGGAAACTTTCGCCTGCATTGCATTGTGTAGAGTGCATTGCAGTTAAGTTGTAGTAACCCAAAATTCCATTCCCAATCTATATTTTTCCTGTTTAGCGACTATATAGGCAATAGTCAAATATTGATTTCAGAAACTTAAACACACACACACAAACAGAGAGAAAAGAGATTTAGTTTTAAAAAAATTCCACACAGAGATATTTGAGACGACGACGGACGTGATAACTTGATGTGATGTGATATGAAGCTCGTATTAAAATAATGAGTATGGTCCAGCCGAAGCCAACGCCGAAACCAAAACCAGAAAGGTAATGGTTTCTTTATAGACAGTCAATGACTTTTCCATAGTTATCCATAAAAATTCGGGACAGGAAAAGCGAAGGGGGAAAAAAATTTTACGATAAAATATTTCTTCTTTTCTTATATATGGGCAGGATATATACAGTGCTATATAGTGACTTACTATATTACTATTAGTAATAAGGTGAAATACATGGAGAGATTTTAGTATGTAGTTTAATGAAGACTGGAATTTTATTATGACTATAAGTACACACACACAAAAAAAAAGAAAGACATACACCTCCCCACGCTCCCTACTACAACTACCTACCTGGCTTTTGCACTGCATTTAAAAAAAGGTGGTGGATTGTGGGAATTATGTATGGTATTCAAGCAAAGTTTATTAACTGTAAAGATAATGAAACTCCAGCATATGTAAGTTTTTAGCAAAGGTTTTAGCCCTACACACACACACACTAAAAATGTCTAGGTACATTGTTAGAGTAATCATCACACTATATAGCGTGGTGGTGTGGCGGTCAGCTCCTCATTTAAAAAAAATTACAGAGGCTCAGTTTACGACTACGATTACGATTACGACTATGACAATTTAATACGGTCATGTGTACAGTAGAATTGTAGACTAGTAAATACTGGTACTGGGCAAGTGCCTGGACATAAGTATGTGATGAGAATTGACTCCCGCCTCAGAGCCCTCTAACAGGAAGAATGTTTCCATTTTTACTCAAAATTTTTAAGATAGGATCTCGATCAGCCTGAGCATCAGACGGAGGTTCACTTAGTGCTCAGAATTATTTTTCTCACTCAACCTCATATCATCCACTAAATAAGGGAAGAGTGAGGTTGTAGAGAGACGACGACGGTGCTGGTCGACCTCTGAGGAGAGTCTTCCAAGAAAATCAGCTTATGTCATTTGTAAATGTCCACGTCTTTCCTTCAATCTCCAAACTCCAATGTTCAGCGTAGGTATGTAGTGAAGTCAAGGTGTGTGTGTGTGTGTCTGGCTCTTAGCTGTGAGCATTGTCAAGTCTACATTCTTTACATATATGTGCGTGTGGGTTGAGATTGAAATGGATGCTATACTACTACAGACTACGACCTACGTCCAACGTCCTGCATGCCATCCTGATATGAGCCGAGTACACATGGAGTTTTTATCGTGAAAGCGGCAGGGAGAAGAGTAAGAAGAAGAAGAAGAAGTGACTCACTTTCCTCACCATCCACTCACTCATATGTTTGTTTAGGGCAGAGCCAGAGAGCGTTTACATAGAGGACCAGAGGAGAGGACAAGGCTTCGTTTTCCAGTTATGGTACGGATATTTATTATCATTGTGTGAGTCACTTGAAGGAGCTCAGGAGGAGCTCCGTTCCTTGGGTTTCACTTGTAAGTTGGTGGTTGTCGTTGCCGTTGTCGTTGTCGCTTTACTTGAGAAATGAGGATGTGCGGTGGCGGTGTGGTGGTCGTTGGTGTTGGTGTTGGTGGACGAGGACGATAATATGAAGTGTAGAAAAATGAGATATTGGAAATTTTCGAGTCCATCCTCGTCCACGTCGTTCAATCTCTTCCCCCGATTATTACATGTCTCGAAGTAAAATGATGTACAGACAGAGGCTATATGGATGAGCTTGGAGTTGGAGTTGAACTACTCCTCCTGTAATAAGCCCCATAATACTCATGTTTGCTTTATCTGAATGACCATTGAGACATGGAGGAGACTGGACGATGAAGGAAATGATGACAAAAGAAATGTGAGTGGCTACTAATATTGAGTCATTGTTCCATTTGGATTTGGTGTCCGTTCCGTTTTATCCGATTTTTCCGACTTTTCGGACGCGAAAAATATCCAAAAAAAAAGGTAGTCCTAATCTCGGGATGTGTTTTTCCCAGACAGAGTCCTAAATACAGTACAGACAGAAGAGTGGGCTATGTACTTGTATGTATTTGCTTTTGAACTTGAACTTTCTTCTGAGGAATTGGATGATGACGATACGATATTCAGTATGGTGTATAGCTGCTTTAAAAAAATCAGTAGCTGAGCTGTAGTATATATATAGGTACTCTGCATTATTTATTGATGGTGAGGAATTTAATCCAAGAGCATGTTTGTCTGTGTACTGTGAGAGACTGAGAGTATCAACATATATATATGGAGGGACATGCTATATAGGTAATTACATAGGGAGCTCTGGGACTACCGACTGGCTCGTCGAACTCTCATCATCGAGTTTGAATAGTTGAAGTTTTGGGTATAAAGCCATTGCCATCATGAGTACCAGTGCCAGAGCATGGCATAGTCTGGGAGAGTGTCTCATTTTTTTTTCTCATGCTCTCTTCCCGACCGACGCTCCGCTTGACATAGCACTTTGCCAAATATCCTTCCTTTGCAAAATGAATTGGTGTTGGTGTTGGCCGTTGCTTCGTTCTTGGTTGTTCTTTGTGGGGGTAGACATGCTCAGGCTGAGACTGTTGAAAAGAAAGGGAATTCGAGAGTTCGTTCGTTCCTTCGTCGGCTCCCTATATATACACTACACACTAGGTACATTATATTAGATTTTGCGTAACCGACCTTGACTGCTTCTACTGACTAGCCTAGCGTGTCTCGTTCTCACTGTCTGATTGCATAAGAAATCTGCGAATGAGACTCTCTACACTAGTCTCTCTTGTACTTGAATGCATACTCTCTCACATTTTTTTGCACTCTCGTCCCTAATACCTACTGATATTTCAAGGTGCTCAGCCTTCTGTCTTGCTCTTGCTATTCCCTTGTCTTTTGTTCTTGGTGTTGGTCTCTGTCTCGGATTTGGTTGTCGTTACAACACACACCATCATATAATATTAGTAATATCATACGGTATTTGAAAAGATCCAGAGCTCCTATACCACCATCCCCATAGACCATAGACAGACCCAGCTACCTACCTATCTATAATACAGTCTCTAGCTAATCCAAAATCCAAACAACCTTTTTGAATTCCTAATACGCTCTGACTCTGCTCAGTGTTTGTGTGTATGTCATCTGTACTCAAGTCCTTGGTGTTCCTTGTTCCTAATGTTCTGGGATGACAATCTCTCTCTCTCTCCTATACAGTCTCACTGAGCGGGTCCTCACGTGGCAAATCCTTTCAATGACATCGAAAAACCAGCTCTTGAACCTCTGACGAGTGAGTGAGAGTAGTAGTAGTAGAAGTAGAAGGGAGAGCATGTGATTTTTAAAGTTAGTGGAGCATCTACCTACTCACGTAATGTCTCTCATGTTATATAAAATAAATGCATCTATTATTAGAGATGGAGATACTGATAGGAAGTGAGAGAGGACCAGGACCAGGATCATAGGTCTCCATAACAAAATATTTTGGCTGAGATGCTGTGTGAGTGCAAAGTCGAATTGGAAATTCGAATTTTCGTACAGGGCAGGCACAGGAGGAAAATAAGGAATGACTCTATGACTTTTACTGTACACAACTTATATTGTAGAGCCATGTTTTAGGAGTGGAGATTGTAAATGGCTTTAGTCTGAAAACGACAAGTATCTCTGTGTATAGTCTCTGTGTATAGGAGCGGTTCGGTTTATAACCTTGGCTGACCAATTCCAATATTTTACTGTGGAGAGAGGAGAGAGCTGTATGAAACATACATATAGGGAAGGAAACCAAGCTGAGCTGAGGCCAAGAAGTTGGCGGGGAAATTGGGAAAATGCTCCCTTTTCATTGTGGACCAGGACCAGGACCAGGGAGGGAGGGAGCAGTCCCGGGATTGAGTCAGAGTCCAGAAGAGTATGCACAATTATAGAGACGAGAGGATCTCAAGTTTACACACAGATTTAGAATGTACTAGACGATGTTAAGGCGGGAGTGAGTCTCCTCACATTTACTTTTGTGTAGTAGTGAAGGTATTTGAGTGAGCCTCTCCATATACACTCTTAAAAGATGGGGATATCTTGATTTCGATTCTGTTTTTTTTCTCTTTTTTCTTGAGATGTTCCGTCTCCCTCCTCCGTGGCCCCACTACTTATGAGCGTCAGCGTTTAGTTTATAAATTGGTTTTTAGAACGAATGGAATTTGGTTCTTGGTAATGCTTGAGAAACATACCAAGAAAGAAAGAAAGAAGCAGGAGACTAACATAATATTAAGCGGGTAAGAAGGTAGTAAGGTATGTGGGTACAGATTACTACAGATATTTTTTTTGGTACATATTATGACGGTGTCGGGGCTGTCGCAGGGCAGAGCACAGTCTCCTATATGGCAGGAGCTCAGCGTGTGTGTCCTTATATGTACTAAAATACAAAGCAACTTTTTCTTATGATTATGATGATCATTGGGAATGAATCGTTTTCACAGGAAGGGAAGACGATGAGAGAGAGAGAGAGAGAAAAAAAAAGCTCGAGGAACCCCTCAAAAAGTTTTTGAGGAGAGAGAGAGAGAGAGATGGGAACATATTCTTGTTTTGACTCGGAATTTCTTGAGCCATTGGACGAGGACGAGGAGAGTGCGGCGTCTCTTAAGAACACAGTTATTATTTCTAGCTATGGCTCACATGGATAAGCCTACCCATCCATATAATATTCTTCAGCTACTATGTGTGTTCGAGGGATGGTTTAAATCCGAATCCGAAAGAAACTATATAAGACACACGCTCCTTGAGAAGTAGACGTAGGAGACACAGTATATATAGCTACTTATCCTTTATATATATATCAGTAGTTGGGCGAGAGAAATGGAAATCTCATCTTTCACAAATCTGTTCCCTTCTTCTTCGTCTTCTTCCTCATCTTCTTTATCTTTTTTCGGTCTGTATCTGACGTTGTAAGTTGGTTACAAGATATGCTTTTTTTTTATTATACATTCTTGTACTTACCAGTGAGTCTCTCAATTGTCAAAATACATACGGTTTTTATATATATATATTAGTAATAATATATTTTATTTTGCGTCAACGCCATTACCATATACTCATAGCTGTAGACATTACCATTGCCGTTGCCGTTGCCGTCCCCATTCCAATCATCCAATCATCATCGTCTCGTGTGGTTTTGGTTTTGGTTTCCCAAAACTTCTCTCCAGACAAAATTATCTCTCCTCTGCCTCTTGTCTGGCAATTTTTTCGGCGGGGTTTTGAGCCTTGGTATTGTTCCTGGTGGAGACACTGGAACTGGAACTGGAGCCGGTTTGGAGTGTATTAGTGGTCGTGGGTATTCCCTCTGTCCGAGTACATAGTTGGGATCAGGTGGTCGGGGCCTCTCTTATCACTTGTCGTGGTTTTCCACAATGTTTGAAGAACCTTGAATTCTCTCTCAACTTTTAATTCCATGTAGTACTAATTGTGTGTGTGTGTGAGTATTTGAATAGCTCAGCTGGAGCCGGAGCCTCCTCACAATTATCATGTAATTTAATTACGCTGGTAATAATAAATAGGTGGAAGGTACATATAATATTTTTGCAAAGGCAAAATACTTTGAGAGCAAACAAGGCATTCTACTATATGTACATAACTTGTTACATCCTGTCGTTGTCGTCCCTGTGTAGTGTTTCGTGTGTAGCTTTGGAAATTGGCGTTGAGGAAAAAAAAAGAGCCAGCTAAAAAACCACGGTTTGACAGTGAGTCGTTCTCATTTCATTTGACATTAATTTGAACAAAATCCTATATAGAGCTATGTACATAGACGTGTCTGCTCATAGTCATAGAACTCCTTATCATATTATCTATCTGTCTGTTAGTCTAGCTGTAACTTTGCAAAATACAAAAAAATTAAATAAATAAATTATATATGAATATTATACTGTGGGATAATAATTATTGTATATTTTGTATTTGAACTACAAATGTTTCAAAATGACACAACAAAAGGATTCTGTGGTTTCCCTTGACGGGAATGGAGACAGGAAGGCGGCTGCAGTTCCGCTTCTTTTTTTTCTCCTGTCTTCATGTCGTCTCTTCTGTCTCTCCTCTATATTTTTTCTATACAGTATAGTGTATATAGTATTTCTATTTCTTGAATTTAAATATGTACACATTTCAATAATAATGGAAGTTATGCAGAATATACATATACTACGTGAATCACTACTGGCGCTGGTGACATGTATAATGGCAGCACCCATGACTGTCAACTCCGTGTCGGTTTCGGTGTCGGTGTCTGTCCCCAGTCCCCGGTTCCGGGCTTCTGTCTCTGTCCCGTTAGCAGTTTAAAGAGTTATACTAATACATTGTGATGGAATTTGAAATTATATACTGAATACTGAAAGAATTTTTTGGGTGTAGTGAGTCTCCTGGCGCCCTGACACCGCGACAGATAATAGGAAAATATGCAAAGAAGAATAATAGGGAATAGAGAATACCTACATGTACATAGTGAGAGAGAGAGGTCCCAGATAATTATCCATACATTTCTATGTAATTTTGTATTTACTTTGCTAATTGCTGCCATTCGTTTTCGTTGCTGCTGCTGGTTGGGAAGGCTGTGGAAATATTTCGCAGAAATAATGATTAGACCACAAGGGATTACATAAGTACCTACACACACTCTGTACTTTATATCTATAGGATAATTACCTAGTGAGAGCTATGTGCACATCTATATATACAGAGTATAGCAGAGTGCGGACCTTATATAATTATATAGATATTTCACACACACACACACAATTGTCCTTCTCTCCATTCATACTATAGGAGCAGTGGAATGACGAGAGGATTTTTTAGGGTAGTTGGTACTGATTTCAAAATGAAAATTGTGCATGCTTTATTTTAAAAAAAATAAAATCTGTGCTAGAAATTGTGTCATCGTGGTACTGTACGGTAGCATTAGTTACATACTGCTTGGGTACTCTGCGTGGAATGTTATAGGTGAAGGTGATTACTATTGCATTGCACAGAATTTCATTGACTTCAATTCATCTTTCTATATCTGAATTTGAATTTGAATTTAAGTAATGAAAAATACTGCAATAATAGAAGAAAATATAAAGAAATAATGTGGATCAGATTTGCAAGAAGAAGAAGTAGCAAAAATAAAAATAAAAATGTACATATTATGGATAATGGAATGGAATTTAGAAAGGAGCTGTTTTTTCTTTCTTCTTTCTATCCACCGACAAGACTCGAGAATTCAAATCCTTTTGTGTGTACAGTAAGTGGTAGTGCAATGTCTCAACGGCTCAATGAATCCCTTTTGAACCATCACTATCACAAGACGGTACGAGAGCGTAGAGTTAAATTGACATACAAAAAAAAATATATTACACTTAAAATTGACTTTCTATATATCTATATAATATGTAAAAAGAGCCAGATGAACTTCTTAGCTTTTTAGCTCAGGATGAATCTGTATTATACAGACAGAGAGTGTGTAACCGTAACATCCGTTGTTGTAAAAGTACAAGTGCTGTATAGATTACATGTAGAAGTAGAAGATCTCGCGAATTTGAATTTGAATTCGACTTGCTCCTATATGTACCTATACTACTTGCTACAGTACAGGGTTGTGACACAAAACAAAGGCAAAATGAAAACGAGAACGCGAGAACGGTATATCATATGGTGTGCAGAATGTATGTACGAAGGACAGTAGTAGAGAATTACAGTAGGGCTGGACGAAGACGTGGAGAGCACCTCAAGTCACTTTGCATTGAGATGAACTCACACATTTTGGGACTGTGGAGATGGGACAGAAAGGGTGAACATTCCTTGTAGTAGAATTCACAGAGCTACATACCTACCTAGTACCAGTACCTCTAATCTTTTAACGGCTCGCCAAATTCTGACCGGAGGCAATGCTAATATCCCTATCTCTCTCTCCTGCTCTCTCGAACGTGAATGTCCGAAAGATGAGAGAGCCAGAACGCATTTGCTTGGATGGAATTGACGAGTACCCTCCACCTGAGAGTTTCCTCCATCTCCACATCACTCCCATCATGGAAAGATCGTAAATGACTTTTAGAGGTGGTTGGACCGTCCAAAGTCCAGCCAGACATATCTCCTTTTTTTTCTTAATGATGTTATTGAATGAGTGCGCCGCTCGGCTGGGGCGAATGATGGGTTCGTTGTATCAGTTGTGGCACTGGCACTGGCACTGGAGACTGGAGACATTCGAGCATTTCAAGTTCTTCCTCCTGAACGTTCTTATTACGTTACCTTGTGTCCGGTTTTGAGGGGTTTGTTCAGCACGATCACGTTAAGACGACGTGTAAGCAATTTTGGAAAAATATTACATGTAATCTTATATGATAAGGTTTAGTACTCTTACAGCAGAGACAGGGACAGGGACAGGTGTAGCAGTCTCGTTATGATATGGTTATCAGTTCACATGGAAAAATGGAAATGGAATGTAGGAAGTATTTGGACTGTATATATAGGGGATTAGTAGATATACTGTAGTCCTTGAAAATGTTGGTTCAATGTACATGAGCTCTGGTTCTGGTGTTCTCACTCTCATATTCTAATTCTTAATATTCCTTTTGTTTTGAGTGTCTGAGTGTTGGACGGCGGGTGTGTGTGCGTATCACTCACGTATGATTAGTTGCATGGGTTTATTAGGTACATTCAAATTTTAATTTTCAAGTTCGATGTCAGGGACACGAGTTGTATGAATTGCATAATGTAGGAACTAGTAATAACTAATAAATCTATGGCTTTCTGACATTGCAATGTGTACAATGTAACCCATACACAGACATTTCTTTATTATGATTATTTTTAATATTTACTTGATATGTAAATATCCAGAAGCCGAAGCCAGAAAACAATTAACCTATACCTTGTTACCTACTTTATTTTACGAGGTCTCATATATATTATATACTGATCAGCTATTAGATTTTATATATATATTTGTATATGAGTAGTTCACCATTACTATTGGGATTGGCATTTTTAGCATTGGCATTGACATTGGTATTGGTATGGCAGTCAAACAAATAAATAATTAATATTCGTAATTATTAATGAGTAATGAGTAATGAGGGGTGTGTGTTATTAGTACTAATTACACGTGCCTGTCTCTCTCTCTCTCATTGTTCCAATAAAATATTTGGTCAAGTTTGTCTCCAAATCCGAAATAAAAAATAATCTACAATGACAAAATGTGTCTTCTTATGATTTACAGGAACTCGAGTCTATGCCCCACCAGAGTGGATCCGTTGTGGGAAGTACAACGGACGGGCAGCCACGGTTTGGTCTTTGGGAATCCTCCTCTATGACATGGTTTGCGGTGACATTCCCTTTGAGAAAGATGAGCAGATCTTGAGAGCAGACATTAGTTTTCGGACACGGCTAACTCATGGTAAGTCCTCCACTTTTATATTTTTATTTTGTCTCGCCATGTATTATTAGCGTAGGTAAATTACTACCACAGTTAGTAGGGAACTTATTCATATTTGCATTATCTGTACAATTGGAGTAATTCTAAAGAAATCAGTAATGGAAGGCAAACTTTTTTTTTTAAAAGAAATCTAAATTTTTGAGCCTGAGAATTTGAGGGTAAATACACCAAAACTCAATAAGTTTTTACACTTTGACACTGTTTAGTATTTACAAGCTATAAGAGTATCAGCAGGTGATAAGCCCATATAGGTGGTTGTATATCCTTATCCTTGGCTCCTTGGCGGTGGAAGTGGAATTGGATTTGGAATTGTTGGATAATGACGGAGGGAATTTTTCTAAGGGTCTCCTTATTCCATTGTTTGAGCAACCATGTTGTTGTTGTTGTAATCAGGGTTCTTAAGAGCGAGTGGAGGGAAAAATTCATAGAAAGAAAGAAAGAGCGGTAGCTGGAGGAATGTGTAGAAGCAGCATCCTTCAGAAATATTCTCAAGGTAGACCCAGACCGAGATTCCTTCACATATATGAGTAGGTAGGTACCTATATACTAAAAGGAACACCGGGGAAAAACCAAAAAGGGGAAAAAAGGGAACCTTCTTACTCCAGTCTAGTCCAGTGTTAGGTTACGCTCTATATTCTCGATTGCGGTCCTATCCTATGGTCATGGTCCTACTATATGGACTATGGATAAACCCAAAGTATTGTATGACATGGGAAGATTTTTTTTTCTTCGCACACAACTCCCGTCTCCTTCCTGAGTGAGTGAGTTTCTGTAGTGAGGCAGAAGGGAAATCAAAAATGAATGAAAATGAATGAAGGGAAGGAAACTGATTTGAGTGGAAGACTTGGAAAGATAGGCTACTGCTCACTGCTCCCTACCTACCTACTACCTACTTGCTTCCCTTCATTCTTGAACAATAAGGAGTTCTAATTTGGTCCACCATCATCGCCATCATTCAGGATCAGAATCAGAGCCCCATCCCAGAACAGAAGTATAGAGATACAAGTATGTAGATATATGAAAAAAGGTAGACCCAACCAGTACCAGTACCAGTGCAATGGCATCTGGGATAATATTATGATGTGGGCATTCTAGGATAGAAGTTTTTGTACCCGCTCTTATTTATCAATGAAATAGGGAGACAGGGTATAGGGAAACAGGAGCAGAAAAACAGGGGAGAGAATGTAAACTAATTTGAGTTGAATGAGAAGGGCTTGAGAAAAACTGTGAAATAGACGATGACGATAGAATTAAACTCATGTTTTTTTTCTGTATTTGTCTGAATAGAATGTCAAGATGTGATCCGTCAATGCTTAAGACTGCGTCCTTCCGAGAGACCCAAATTGGAGGATATCCTCGCTCATCCTTGGATGAAAGTCACATTGGACCCATTGGACTCAACCCCGTCCCCCTCCACATCCCCCTCCCCCTCACTCTCCCCCTCGCACTCCCCGTCTTCTTCAGCGAGTAGCGGGGCGGTTCAGCAGCAGCAGCAGCAACAACAACAACAGCAGCAGCAGCAGTCCTCCGTGTCCGTAGTTCCGGTGGGGGGGAACGTGACTCAGCAAGTCGTGGCCGTCACCTCCAACTCATCCGCGTCCTCCTCATCGTCATCCTCCTCGGTGACACCCTCCTCCATCTCATCAGCACCAGATAAAGTTTGAAGTAAAAGCTACTTAGGTTCATGTAATTTCTAGGTTAGTTCATATGATATATGATATGAATTAAAATAATATATAATCATAATATACTACTATACTATCTCTACAATCTACACCTAGGTACATATATACATAGAGAGTACATAACATAACAACATTGCTATTCAGTTATATAGAGACATATACTATACTACTACTAACCCAACAACCATTATAAGGATTATTATGATGCGTTTATTATATATAGCATATTATATTATATAATTATTATATAGTACTACTATTATGTATTATATTGTTACAATATTACGGTTTACACACGTATATATAGTACACACCCAGAGGTTTAGATGATTAATTATATTGAGGTTATATACTTTCTACTATTATCATATTATTATATTTACAATATATAGTTATCATATTATTATTACATTATATATATATCTATACAATAATTATATTATTATGTAGGGCTCAGTTTTTTTTTGCATACATTTTAGATTTTAAGGAGTAATTATAATATATTATATTTTGAAGCAGATGGAGTACATTAATGAGTCTGTATGTCTGTTTGTAGAAATCGAAAGTCAGTACATTACTACACATAATAGTTTTACTTGTCCAGCCTCTTTTCAGTTTCTTTTTTTTTGGTTTCCTTCCATTCTTTTGTATTACACTATATAATATATACTTGTCAAACCTCAGCCAGAGCTCCATTTCCATATATTTACAGAAAGCAATTATTCAATCAACAAAAAATAGTAAGCTAATAATATTTTCAATAATCATCTAGGGAAATAAAAATAATACTGATGATAATAATAATACTAATAATAATATACAGAAAAATATTTTCAATGAATTTTCCTGGTTATACTTCCTTTTTAAATCTCTATAAAATATTCTGTTCACAATATACACAAAGAAACAACACAATTTAACAAGATGAAGAACAAGATGAAATAAAAAAGGGTAATTCAAAACTTTAACACAGTTGATCTTAATTCTTGAAATATAGTAATATAAAATAATAACAGAGTAATAATGAAGAAAGAAGGATAGAAAGAGAAAGAAAGATATATATATATATATATAAGTTGTGTGGATATATATATATAGGATGTGGGGATGGATATAGGGGCGAAGAGAAGAGAGAGAGAAAGAGATATATTTCTCTGTTTCTGTAGAGGCAGAAATATTCAAAAATTTTTGAGAGATGGTCTACTACTGAATTAACATACAGACTCAGTACTACAATTTAGAAGAAAAAAATTTCGGAAATCGTAAAATCGTTTGCTTGTTTTTCATATATATAATATTATAATTATTATATATACATATAGATATATATAAAATATATTAGAGACATGGTTATTTGCGCCGGAGCAAATTGGTGCTCGTTGTTTCGTAGTTTAAACAGCCAATATATCGTGTGTGCGGTTATACATAAAAAGAAAGAAAGAAACTAATATAATATAGGAGAGTAGGTAGTGAGTAGTAAGGTACTAATCTGTATAGTATACAATACATTTTAATACATAAATAATAGCGTTTTAAAAATAATTATTACAACACGTAATATTATGTGGAGAGTGTGGGAATTCATAATTATAATATTATTATTACTACTACTACTACTCCTGCTACTACTACAACTACTACTACTACTATTACTACTTGGTAACTTGGTGCTGGCCGAGGTCATACCCCGTCTCAGTGACCACAGTACCGAAACCCGCGAAACCCCATCCCAAAAAGAAAAACCGTCAAGCCCAATACCATATAATATACCATGTATAAGCCAGAAAGAAAAACACGTGTGTTTTTTATTTGCGAGAGAATCTTAAGGTTTTTTTTTGTTGTTGTTCTTCAAAAAAAAAATACCTTCACCAAGTATTTATTAGAACATTTTACTATTAATTATTATATCTAAATATAAATAATTATAATGACTATATTATATGATAACACACACACACACACTCAAACACAACCATCTGCATGATTTTTAAAACTCAACGTCAAGGTTCGTCGCGTATTAAAGTATACGTCGTCTCTCGTTCTCGTACCGTAAACCTACTACTAGTGAGTTACACATACTAAATGTGTAAATTGCAATGAGAATTGAAGAGCGGTTATGTTATAGAAAAAAGAAATTGAATTTGAGCAAAAATCTTCTTCTTGTGAAGCGCATCCTGTTACATAGACTATATCCGTCTGTATGTACGCGTGTGTGTGTGTGTGTGTGTGTGTGTGTGTGTGCGGAACAAGTGTAAAAAAATTCCATTTATTTTTTTGGTTCCTAGTTAATATATTTTCTCTGGATTCAATATTAAAAAAGAAAAAAGAATTTCGATTTCGAGTTTTAGTCTCTGAATTTTACACTCATAATATGGAAAGTAAACATTTTTTGTTTTGTGTTTTGCTGTGTAAGTATTTTTTTTTTGTCCATTTCAGAATTATTATTAGAATTTTATTTTCTTTGTTATGCTAAGTTGCCGGAGAAAATTATTGATAGGGACAGAAAGAAAGGAGCGTGAGAGGGATTGTTAGTTGGTGTGTTACTTGGTTGGGTGGTGGATTGATTTGGTTTGTTTGTTAAAGTTAAAAAGAAAAAGGTTTGAGAAAATGGGAGAGTGTTTTTGTATACATCCGGACTGAGAATTTATAATAATTATTATGTAGGAATTTTTGAAATTTTCGAAAATTTTTAGCAAGGAGTTATTAATTACATAATAATAAAATATAGTGAATTTAATTATATAGACTATAATTATAGTTTTAATATTTAAAAATTTAAAATCTTACTATATATATATATGAATTAATTAACTTAATTTATATATAGGTTCATGGTCAGAGTCCTATGCATACGAAACCAAACCTTACAAGGGATAGGGAATGAATTATATTAGGTAATATACCTAGTTTAACTATAGACACTGTGTTGTGGTAGTTTTTTTATACCTATATGATTACTATATGACTATATACTATATATAATAAGTAATTAGTACATAATATAAATTACTACAATATCTCAGAAGAAGAAGAAGAGTTCCACTATAGATTTCATTGACACTCGTATAACTCCTATTAAAAAGTACATACAGAACAGAAAAGTCAGCCATTATCTCTGTACTCCTCTGTAGTCTATTTGGGTTGTAGGTATGAGGGTACTTAAAATAAAAATACAGAAAATTTCGGCGACTTCTACATACGTATGTACTGTCTTACCTATACTTGTGGTTCATGTCGTGTTGAGTTATTTCTTTTTTTACACATAATATTGTAGCTACATAATACTACATATAGTAACGTGTGACCCGTTAAACAGGCGGAGAGTGGTTAGAAGTTTTTTTTAAAAGACAGACGTTTTTTAAAAAAAAAGGCAGACGTTTTTTTTTTGAAAAGTATAAAATAAACTGGAGTTTTGCAAGATATGAAATACATATTATACATACACACAAACACAAGCTGACTAATAATGTAGTAGGTTATTATTCATGATTCAGTTTCAAAATTTGAATTTTCCCACGTGGAAAAAAAATTAGTTTAGTAGTAAACACAGCAACAACCAGAATAATAATGAAAAGTCTGTCGTCTCTTCTTCGTCTTCTTCATATCTTCATGTCCCGTCAATCTCAACTTCCCGAGACCTCGAATTCACAATAATGTTATATGCAGTATATTTTTTTTTGTGTGACAATCTTTTAATTTGATCTTTTTTTTGGTTTTAAAAAAATATTATATTTTAACTAAACAAATAATATCCCTGTAGTAGTAATAATTTCTGCACTACAAAACTAAATAGAAATGGAAACCATCATTGCTGAGCAGGGGTGCACAGACGCTGCCGGATTTAAGCATGCGCCCTTTACATAAATGCTGTGTTTGAACACTTCTGACGTGGTGAAGGTATATCCTCTCATAATTAAAAAAAAATTAATGAATAATAATAATAACCTACACAGATCCACACAGTTGACATTCACATACACCAAAAAAGTCTACTATATTATTATTGTACATCTCTTGTAGTGTAGGGGGAATTCGAAGGGAAAATCCAAATCCAAAATAATTTTTGAAAGATTCAGTATCATTTTTACTATGTCAAGATTTTGAGAACCAACTACATAATCTTAAAACCATAATAGTGGGTGCACTAAATATATCTAGGTAAATCTAAAGTATGGACTTGCTACTGCATACTACTATATAGGCAAAAATAAAATACATTGCGCGTATATAATCCTCTGTAGTAAGTCCAAATAGAGAGTTTATATAATATATTATGTGTAGCTGTGAAGGTCTAAGGCATTGGCATTTTGGTATACTGTAGATAATATTACACAAGTTTATAGAAGTTTAGACTACGACTAAAATGTTATGAGATAGTATTTGAGTCATATACTATAATATGGTTATTACTTTAGTAGAAGTGAAGAGAGAGAGAGAGAAGGAGTCCGCTGGTACTGGTGTGTTTGTGTGTGTGTGCTTTAAAGAATGCATGTGATAGTTGATAGTGAGTTTAGGTAAAATACCATATCGTGAGTCAAGAATCAAAATGACCTAAAAATAAAATCAAAAAATCTTTAAAAAAAAGTTTTTTTTTGAAAATAGGTCAATGTGCTTCTTTTCTCACGATATGCGTATCCCTGTGTGTTTACTATAATAAAGTGTAAAGTTAGTGGGGACACCTGTATAAATATGGAGACTTTTTTTATTACTTTACTATTAAGTAATAATCTATTATTATACATTAATATATTGTAGAATTACTGTGTAAGGTTTGTCGTCTTCGTTTTCGTTTGTAGAAAAATATGCCCAAGCCGAAACATGATGAAACCAATTTTTTTTTGTTACGAATTAAATGAACTTGGTTCTATATTATTATTACTACTACTACTACTATTACTACTATATGAGTATGGTATGAGTTAAAAAAAATAGACTATATACTATATGTATATCTAGAATCTAGACTATATATAAGTAATGATTTTTAATGATACTATAATTATCTAAACTGCTACATACATATATGCGTATTTAATTATTATTATATATAGTTATATTAATAATGACACTAGAGACTTTTTGTATGTAACTTGATCGATTTTACATGGTTTAATGGCGCATCCTGTACACGAATTATTTACACACGTTTTCTTTTTTCTTTTTTTTTTTGAAACATCATCAACAAAACATTTTTTGATTGTTATTGTTTGATTTCAAAAGAGAAAAAAAAAAGAAGAATGACTGAATTATTATTATTGTTATTATCAATATAATTATTGCTATTTTTGTCTGTACGTATATTTAAAAAAAAATAATAATCATAATAATAATAATAATGAGAGAGGCCTGTTTGCCTGACCCGTTGACTGATGACAGGAGAACTGCTGCAGAACATGAAACATTTAAAAAAAAAATGAAAAAGATTTTTGAAAAAAAAAATTGAAAATTATTATTAAAACAAGAAGAAGTAAAGAAATAATGGAATATTATAAAAAAAAATAATCAAAACCAACCAAAAAAAATTAATAAAAGAGTTGTCGTATGTATTCAAAATTTTCATTTAATAATATTATTATTTGATATTTCTATATCACAAGTCAGTATTTTGACATTTTAATTTGGAATTCTCTGTATTGTTATTGAGAGATTGTCAAATATTATTGTACTGTGTGTGTTTCAAATATCTCATTTGTAAAGCCGTGTGTCTCTGTAGAAATTAATGTTCTTTGATGGAGTGTGTGTCTTCAGGGCATTAGTGTACTTTTCCTCACAGACATTTTTTTTGCAAACATTATTTTTCCTGAGACTTGATCATCATCATAGTTATTAGCATCATCAGCTTCCCCCTCCCCCCCCCCCCTCGCCCCTCTTCCTTGTAATCTTCTCTTGCTCTTTTTTTTGCATACATATATTTCCTATAGTATTATCAGTATCTTACAAACACATATACTATTATACCGTCAACTGTCAACCTCCCCCTGTATACCGCAACCGACCGTAGCGTACTTATATACCGTTTCCCTACTTAATCTACTATACTACATATAGATATATACCGGGGGGACATATACATACATATTTAATTTCATACCCCTCATATACTGATATCGATATAGAGAAAGCTTACAAGCCAACAACGCGCCGAAATCGAAATCGGATATTATATAACAATAAGATTATATTATTATTATTACTACTTTTACTATTGTAGTCCGGATAGATTTTTTTTACACAAACAAACACACTACAGAGCAGAAAAAATATGAGTCCATAATTTATTAAAATAATGCAAAATCTTCGAATATTCACTCACTCAGTCAGTCAGTCCTCAGTCCTGTGTCTGTTGTTGTACCCTTCAATTTTTTGTGTGTTTATTTTTTTTTATTAATAATTATATTATTATTTTATTTAAGTATTTATTCGATTTTTTATTCATACCGTCATCAGCCGTTAAAAAAAAATCGTAATCGTAGCCGTAGCTTGAACTGTAATCGTAGCCGTGTAGCCGTTCAAATCGTTGTTCACGTGCCGCTTCGCAAACCGCGTAGTAAGTAATTAAATCGCAATCGTATTCATTTAACCAAATTATCCGTATATAGCCAATCACCGCGTAAAACCGAGACCGAGGCCGAGGCCAAAACCGAAACTTTATATATATATGTAAATGAATAAAAATAATTCTGCGGCTTTAGATTGAAAAAAAAACATACATTTTATACATACATTAAAATTAGTTTGAATTTCAAAAAAGTTTTGGAGTGAAAATTTAAAATAGGGATCGTCGCCCACCATTAGAAAAAAAAATCTGATTGAAGAGAAAAAAATTAGGTAAATTACATACATTGAGCGGAGGTTATGGTGTCGCATTCGTTGACGTTGTTGTTATCGTTCTCGATACTTATTTTTCAACGGGAATTTTCGTCGTAATGTCGTCGTGTCGTGGTGTGTATATATACAGCTCTGTGTACTATACTGTAAACGGTAAAGAAAAGTTGAAAAAAAAATACATACCTTTTTTTGTGAGTAAAATCGTGAAAAAAAGTGTGCGAGAGAGACTGTATACATATTATTATGTTTTATTAAAATAACATAGATAGTAATAATCATATAAGAATATTAATATAATAATTATTATTAGAATAAGGCTGATCCATATACACTATACTATTTACTATTATTATTATTATACCTATATATAAATATGATTGTATTGTAGTGTTTTAATACTATATAGCTATTGCAGTAGGTAGGTAGGTACATTACATAGGTAAAAGCAGAACTATATAAAACTGTCAAAATTCTTGTCTCTTTTTTGTTTTGTTTTGTTTTTCGTAATTGGTAATTGTCTAATAGTATATTAGTTATTAATATGAATAAGTAAGTAATTATATATATAGAGATAATAATTCGTAAATTCTAATATTATAGGGAGCATACATATATAGAAAAATACATATATGTATGAATGGTTTTGTTTTTCATCAGCGTTTAAAAAATTTGGTAAAAAATGGTTAAATTCATGTGTATAAATTTTTTTTTTCGTAAGTTATATTATGAGACTCTCATTTTTTGGTGTGTGTGTGAAGATACAGGACAGACAAAAAATATATAATTATTATTAATAATTATGGAAATATCGCCGTCTTCTGTATAAATTATTGGAATATCTAGAAAATGAGGGAATCTGAATATATGATTGTTAATTTACAATATTCAATATATATAAATTACTATTACTTGGAATATAATGATTAATTATATTTATATTATTATGTACTGCTATTACTACTACTATTACTACTACTACTACCACTGTTACTATTACTATACTGTAAACTAAATACTACTACAATTATTACAATACATGATGCATACTTATGACTAAGAATTTTTTGATCGAAAAAGAAAAGCAGTGAAGATTTCGTTGATTACTATACACAAGAAGAAAAAACATAAAATAAAATAAATATAAAATAAAAATGGAATTACTTTGGACTATAGACAAGTTTTTGTGCGCCAAGTGTACATAACCTTGTAATATTTATACGATAATATTATGATGATAAGTATTAATGATACTGATGCTGAAGGAGAACATAAGACAGATGAGTATTTTTTATAAAAAAAACCCATAATAATAGTAATAATAATAATTATGATTATAATAATGAAATAATTATAAACAAACACATAATATAAAGTACACTTTTCAAAAAGCCCGGAAAATCAGAATGCAATGCAATAAATGTCGTATAAAAAAAATTTTGTTGTTTTCTTTGTAAATGATTCACTTTATTTATTTGGCATATTTTTTTAAAAAATTCATACATTCATGATCATATTTTATGGTTTTATATTTCATACGATTTCACTGTATTACATACTTATCGTGAGTGAAAAGACTCAAAAGACCTTTTCATTTTTAGCTGAAAATGAAATCTACAAAAATATCATATAGTAACATGTAAATAGAACATTTTGCATATTTTGAAAACATGTAAATAGAACATTTTGCATATTTCAAAAACAATGTAAATAGAGTATTTTGCATATTTCAAAAACAATGTAAATAGAGTATTTTGCACTTTTCAAAAGCGCATATAAAGAACAATTTGCTCATTTCAAAAGCATGTAAATAGGACAATTATGCACTTTTCGAAGGTACGTAAAAAGAACATTTGGCACATTTAAAAAAACATGTAAATATAACATTTGGCACATTTAAAAAAACATGTAAATATAACATTTTGCATATTTCAAAAACAATGTAAATAGAGTATTTTGCACTTTTTAAAAACACATATAAAGAACATTTTGCTCATTTCAAAGGCATGTAAATAGAACAATTATACACTTTTCGAAGGCACGTAAAAAGAATATTTGGCACATTTAAAAAAACATGTAAATATAACATTATGTAAAATTATACGCATCTATGTCATACAGTGTTTTTTTGACATAGGTAAATCATTTTGATTCTTCACTCACGATATATTATATAGCATATAGTATATCATTATCAAATTTAGCAATACACAGTATGGCATTTTAACACAATAAACAATAATTTATTAATATGCTCAAAATACTCCATATAACAATCTTGTATTATTCCCACACTCTATGGATTGGAAGCCGGACGCCGCGGACACACTCCCACTTCTACCTTATAGTACACTTCGGGGTCAGGATTTTGGAAGCAAGTAATATTTTTTTATTACACCGTTAAAACGCAATTGGACGATACATTACTTATCTAATAAGAGGCGATGACAGTGTAGAACGAAATGCCCGGGACATTTTCATTACACCACAATCACGCATGCATAATCACCTCCAATATAATTTATTTTCCTTTCCTTATTTTTCATCTCAAGCATCGTCATAATTACACTTTTACACATATAAAACAAACATGGGAATTCTGAAAATGGATTTCCTGAACTTGTACTGTCATCGCACGAGCTAGCCGCTACCACACGCTATATTTCCTTATCTGATCCAACACTTGTGTCACTTTTGACTTTGATGATTTTCACCTTACAAAAATAATTACTATTCCTGTGTAGACTTGCAGTTTAGTTGTACACTAGAAATTACAGTCAACAGCACTTTAGTTGTTGCGTAGTATTATACCATGGTCCGGGTCCCATGTAGGCCAGTCGCCCCATCAAACCGCCCTTCTTCTGCCCCCAGTCCACTGGTACTGGTACTGGTACTGGTATACTTTGTCCAACTTTCGTCCCTGGAATTCAATTTTTTTTTAATGCTTTTTTGTTTGTGTGAAAGCCCTCTGTATCTTTGACAGAACAGAATAGAAGGGCGAGAGAAGAGGCTGGATTGAATTGGAATTGGATGATAGGTTATAGGATAGCGTGTGCCGATCAATAAATGTCACCTAGCATGAAAGGAAATTTGTTCAACTATTATTGGTATTACAGGTTAAGCTACATTTTTAATGCGAGTCTCTTGTCCAAAGCCATGTCATGTCAGGTATCATGACAAAACACCTCCGTCATATTACCTCGGACCAAAAGACCTCCGCCATAAGACCGAAAAAGAAAACAACTCGGGTACAAAACACCTCGGGAAATATTACCTCTAAGCCAAAAGACCTCACTTATTTTTGACCGCAGGGCAAAACACCTCTTACCAATTGACCTCTTGAAAAAAAGACCTCGAGAAAAACAAACACCTCGAAGTAAGTAAGTGAGTTATTGGTATATCGTCATAAGTCACAGCAAATAATCACCCTGATTTTCTCTTCAAATTAGTTAAATAAAAGGGGTTCAATAATCCTTCAAAAGGCTAATGCAGATAAAACTATTTCCAAAAGAAATACCTTACACACAAAACTTTACCCTTAAAAATGACTTGTAAATATAAAAAAATTTAAACACCCAACATAAGCATGATACTTACAAGAAAATGGTATAACATGTTACACGTCAATCTCAGAAACTCTCATTTAAAAAACAATTAGTTATAAAAAGTACACATCCAAAGTGTCTCGACCGCATTTTGCGCCTTCTGGTTACAGTGACCCGCCAAAAATTAAAAAAATATCATTCTGAGTTGTTGTGTTTGAGTTGACCCTATAGCATCTTCCATTTGTATCTTATTCTGACCACATTTGATTTTATCTAATTTTAAAACAGTTTTTAAAATTCAAAAATTTTCAAAATTCGAAAATTTTAAATTTTTTTAGAAATCGATTAAAAAAAATTGGCATTAAAATTTTTAATTTTTTGGATGTTGGATGACCACGTTAAAATGTTAATTTTTTAAAACTTTGACCGAAAAACGCAAAATGCGGTCGAGTTACTTTGGATCTGTTTTATTTATAACTATCCTGATTTTAGTAAAAAGGAGTTTCTGAGATTGGCGGGTAACATGTTAAACAATTTTCTTGTAACTTGTAAGTACCATGCATACAGGGGGTCCAAAGTTCTATGGGCTGAGTTCTACTCCTAAAAGTCGTAGGTTCGATTCTTACTCAAGGGTATATCGTAAGGTAGATATCTTTCCCGCCTAACCTCATGTGTGGCGACTACCACCCCTTTAAAGCTTATTTGGCTCTGTGTTATTACAGAGTACGCTTTCCACATGGTTTGGCTGTATAAATAAGACAATTCTCTCGAGCTTGACAATAAAAAATATATTTATTTTGTAATATTTGCATTTCTTTGATGTTCAAATTATGTTTAATTTACAAGTCGTTTTTAAAGTTAAGTTGGTGTGTGCAGGGTATTTCTTATGGAAATAGTTTTATCTTCATTAGCCTTTTGAAGGATTATTGAACCCCTTTTATTTAACTAATTTCGAAGAGAAAATCAGGGTGATTATTTGCTGTGACTTATGACGATATACCAATAACTCACTTACTTACTTCGAGGTGTTTGTTTTTCTCGAGGTCTTTTTTTCAAGAGGTCAATTGGTAAGAGGTGTTTTGCCCTGCGGTCAAAAATAAGTGAGGTCTTTTGGCTTAGAGGTAATATTTCCCGAGGTGTTTTGTCCCCGAGTTGTTTTCTTTTTCGGTCTTATGGCGGAGGTCTTTTGGTCCGAGGTGTTACGCCGGAGGTCTTTTGTCACGGATCCGCCGTTCCTCACCACAGAAATATCTGACCTACCTACCTACCTCTCTTTTATACAGTGTGTATAGCCAGTGCCGATGCCGATGCCGATTCGGATGATGAGTGAGTCTTGTACTTGTATCAGAGTATAGTATAGTGCCCTTTCCAATATCCAATAAAAAAAAGTCAGATATAGAGATATGTATACCTCTACCTACAAGAATGAAATTCTCTATCTCTACTTCAACTTCTTTCTGCTTTTCCTTTCCCAATTTTTTAAAAAGTGAAATGCTTCTCTCATGTTTACACAAGGTTTTTCCCCGCTATCAAATTTTGAGAATTGACTGACACGAATTATAGATATATGTATGCATCTTGTTTTCATGTTTTTGATTTCGATTTAAATTTAATTTCCCCTTGTTCCTGTATAGCTCAACCGTAATTATTATTTTGTCAATAAAAAGAGTTGAAGGCTGGACGTAATAGGTAGGTAGGTAGGTAGGTACGTACACATGATAGGACGATATAGACACAGGCCAGATGCGAGACACAGACAGGCCCAGGACAATGGTCTCACCGACTCATTTTGTACGACAGAAGGAAAGTGGTTTCTTTTTGGCAATTGATTATATAATGATGGGTGAGTGGACGAGGAGTGACAGGAGTGAGTAGGTCCTATATGGTAAAATCGTGCAGTATGTAAATAAACGTTGAGGTAATTTCATAAAATGGGACGACGGCCACACGGACACCATAATATTCTGTGCAATAGACGGTAGCTCCTGAGCAAATCTGCAATAATAAATTATTTTAAACTGAACAATTTTAAACGGAAAGAAAGCCAGAAGGCACGTAACCTATACCTAGATACCTGTCCCTGTCTTGTTCAATGTAGAAGACGGAGTGAAATTTTTTAAAAAAGAAGGTTACATAAGGCCAAGTCATTAAGGTTTTCTTTTGAATTTGGATTTGGATTTTGAAAGCAGTGTAATTGTGAGTGTGTTTGTGAAACCAAGTTTTGTGTGAAGTCAAAATCGTTTGTTTTCCCCAATGCCCAATCCCGAATCCCAAACCAAATCCTATATAACAGTTTCTTTTACCTGAGCTTGACAGCTATGTGACTGTCTCAAAAAAAAGAAGCTTTTTGCTTTAGCTCCTATAGCAGATTCCTTCCCCTGCCCTCCTCTTGACAGTTTGACGTTGACTGACAGAAAGGGGTTAGCAGTTGGAGGAGCGGATGATCAAGAGCATGTATTTTTTTTATTATTCTTTTCTCGTAGAAATTGATATTCCGATTTAGACTTCGAATTCGAATTCGAATTCGACGTTGAGACTTTGAGTGGGATCTACCTGTTTGGATTGAATGATTTCAATTCATTTCATCTCATATTTTGTAATTGTGTGAATAACGCGAGCAAATTGATAGTCCTCAAATTTAAATTTATTTGACATGTCTTTGGATGTAGGGAGTAGGTAGTATGGATGGGGGTGCAGTGGGATGATGGACATAAAGGGTAATAGGGGCTTTACTTTGAGCTAGTCAGATAGTTTGAATGAGATGTTTTTATACAGAATCACGTCACATTGACAGATCGACATACACTAGTCATGAAGAGATGAGGGGGGAAGTGAGGGTGAGTAATGGAAATTTGAATATTAGTGATGAATGAATTCAGGTTTGCAAATCAGGACAAGAACAACGTGTGTGTGTGGCATTTAAGTTTGAGTTTGGAAACTATTTTTAGAGATGTACTAAATTATTTCGCCATTTATTCCAAGTGGGAATACATACCTATGTTATAGGATGCATTTTTCCAATTTTTTACAAAGTTTGAATTAGAAAATTTTACAATTTTTGAACACAGTGTAATTATGAATTTTTGCACTTTTTGAATAAATGCAATTATGACTATTTGTACTTTTTGAATAAATTCAATTATGAATTTTTGCACTTTTTGAATAAATTCAATTATCACTTTTTGCACTTTTTGAAGAAACGTAATTATAACTTTTTGCACTTTTGAAGTAAATGCAATTATGAATTTTTGCATGTTTTGAATGAGTGCAATTATGATTTTTTTTCATTTTTTGAAAAACTGCAATTACGTCTTGTTGCCCCTTTTTAAACATTTTATACACAAAAGATTTGTTCAATTTTCAAAAAACTATCATTTTATAAAAGAAAAATACGAAATTAAATTATTTTAAAAAATTTTGAAAAGAAGAAAATTATCAAATTCTCTCGATTTATAATACTCCCAAGAACCGTGACCGTACTCACGGTATAAACAAAAACAATGTAGGGATCTCATGAAAATTCCGTATTTTCGTATTCCTTGAACCCTGAGTTCCGCCATATGCGATGCATGCAAAATGGAGTGGAGCTATACATACAGGTGAAGTGAGCGTTGTTACAGGATTTGTTCGAGTTGCTGGAATCATCATCACACAATGTGGTTTCTCTCTGTTTCTTAATCTAATCACTGATCTCACTCAATGATCAAGCTCCCTCTCGGACTCATGCAACTCCGGAGGGAATAATATATGGTGGTGCTAGTCCAAACTTGGCGTAGACTGATTGAGGTAAAGATGCACAGTCAACGATAAGTAGCCACGACTCAACAAAAGTACAGCTACTTCTACTCAAAGAAACGACTACGAAATCGAAAACGAATTGCAGTCACCCTACAATAATAACGCTATCTTGTATCTTTTGACTTTAATAGAGGGGTCTAACACCCTGCTGTGGACATACTGTACACACAGTCCCATGCTATGAGCCTTGTCCTTTCAATTATCGATATCAACTTTGAGACGCTCACGCTGCCGCTGTAATGGCTAAGCAAAGTAAATGATGGGGACTTTGATTCAGCGACTGAGGCTTGAGCTCGAGCGGTAAGTAGAACAACAAAGATATTTCCGTTTCTATTCTAAATTTCGGAAGTTTTGGTTCCATTTTGTTTTCGCTTCTTCAGTTCACTGAATGTTAGATCTTCTTGTTCAATATGTATACAATGTGTGTTGCTATTACACTACCGTTCTTTCACTTCCATCCTCAGTCCTGTCAAGACTCATCATGTTAAGAGCATTTTAATTTCCAACGAAGCTCCACACACAAGCCCTTTTCACAACCCTATTGTCCACTTGTACATATTCTCTGGACCTACTCATATGTACGACCCACGATTACTACTCAAACATCGAGGGTGAAGAATCAAAATAGCCTATGTCCGATTGTGTAAACTAGAATTAAAATGAGTTATGTTTAAGAAAATACTAACAAGGGAATGCTTTGTTTGACATGGCACACACCAATTTCAAAAAGCCATGTCTACAAAAATCTGGCTGCTTTTAAATAGTAGAGATCCAAAGTAACTCGACTGCATTTTGCGTTGTTTGGCCACAGTAGCCCGCCAAAGTTTTAAAAATTCAAATTTTAATATTTTGGCGCCCCTAACAAGATTTTGAACTTCTACAGTTCTCATCCGATTTTGACAAAATTTGATATTTTCTAATGTTTAGACTCTTTTCTAAAAAGTAACGTCAGGAGTTTTCCAAATTCAAAAATTTTTTTCGAAAAAATTGATTTATAATCTTTGGGCCTAAAAATCAATTTTTTCTCCAAATTTTTTCGAAAAAATAAAAAATTTTGAATTTTGAAAAATCCTGAAATTACTTTTTAGAAAAGAGTCTAAACATTAGAAAACATCAAATTTTGTCAGAATTGGATTAAAACTGTAGAAGTTACAGGGCGGCAAAATATTAAAATTTGAATTTTTTAAAACTTTGGTGGGCTATTGTGACCAAATAACGCAAAATGTAGTCGAGTTACTTTGGATCTACTGGACTTACAAAGGCAAATCAACACACTGAGCAGCTTCTTTAAATAAAATGACCTAACGGTCAACTTGTCGAAAACCAAGGTCATGATCTTCCGCAAAGGCAATAACATCAGCAAGACTATCAAGTTTAAATGGGAAAGCAAACCGCTAGAGATTGTCAGCCAGTACGTCTATCTTGGCGTTCCTTTTACGCACAGCGGAGTGTTTAATGCGGCAAAAGATCACTTCTTTGGAAAAGCAAGACTCGCGCAAGCCAAGCTATTTGACCTTTTCTACCGCGCAAAAGTTAAAGACATGAATATACATGTGAGGCTGTTCAAATCTCTTGTAAGCTCAATCTTGATGTACGCTGCTCCTGTCTGGGGATTACGCTATAGCGAGGAACTAGAAACCTTCCAAACAATGTTTCTAAGACGGCTTACGGGCTCATCCAACTCAACACCAGGATACTACCTAAGACTAGAAGAGCACAAAACATCAAGATGCAGCTATTCAAAGCACTGCTGACGTTCCTTGAAAAAACCATCAACTCCGAGGAAAATAGTATCACTAAAAACTGCTACAATGAGATATTACAGATCAAGGCCACAGACGCTAAATATAACTGGATGAAACAAGTTAGAAAGATCTTTGCTGATGCTTCTTTGGAAGGGACGCTCGAGAATCTGAGCAGCGAATACATAAAGCAACATAAAGCGGTAATATTAGAGAAGTATCGACTTAGCTGTATGAACATGGACGTACAAAGAATGCAAAGTTGCAGCACACTAAAACATTACAGCCGCCTAAAGACCCACGCTCTAAGATCAGACTACTTTGAGATGGGATTAGCCTGGAACAAGGTAAAATTCATACTGAATTTACGATCTGGCCTGCCTAGAATTGTCCTTCGAGGAAAGGTCATTAACCTTAATGGAATGAACAGACTATGGAAACGATTAGAGACACCTGACTGCGACCTATGTGGGAGGGAAGAGGAAGACACCTTCCACGTAATGCTGAACTGTCCACACTACGTATATCCAAGAACAAAATTCCTTAGAAAAATAAGCGACGCAAGACCAACTAGGAAGAGCTTCATGGAACAAGTCTTCTGCGAATACCACAACGCGGAGGGATTTGAACTACTCTTTAATTTCTGGGATACAGCCATTAGGACTCGAAATTTCTACTACGGATGCATCAGAGAGGCCTGACTTTCCCCTCTTCCCCCCTCCCCGTCATCAAACTACAAATGACTCCCTTCCTCCTTTTTTTTGCAAGACACCGAGAAGAAAAAATACTCGATATCACATTCACATCCTTATAATTATAACATGACTAAGAATGAATATATTATACTTTGTAAGGAAAATTACTAACATGCTCTCTTTTCAGCCAAGAAATAACCATAATCACATATACTACATCAAAAATATTTATTACCATATTAAACCGAGGATCAATTACCCCTGTAAAGCTAAACATGTAAATAACCAATGTTGTATGGGCTGCGGCCAAATCGACTCAATGAATAAATTATTATTATTATTATTATTACTTTGGATCTCCACTATTTAAAAGTAGCCTGATTTTTGTAGACATTACTTTTGTAATTTGGCGGGTACTATGTAAAACTATTAACTTGTAAGTGAGATTGTTGTGTATAATGTTACTTACGAGCTTCTGAAAAATTCAAAATGTTTCATTAGCATGCTTTTGAAAAGTACAAAATTTGTTACTTTATTGTTTTCAAAATATGCAAAATTTTCTATTTACATGCTATTGAAATGTGCAAAACGTCCTATTTACATCTTTTTTAAAATGTGCAAAATGTTCTATTTACATCCTTTTAAGGGTCATGGTATATTTTTGTAGACTGAATTTACTTTTTAGCTAATAAAAATGGACACAGGTCATTTTGAGCCTTCGCGGGCGATATCTCTGGCGTGTGTATGTCCAGAAGGAGGACCATATAGCGATATGTGTCTTTGTGTGTGGAAGAAGGTGAGGAGTTCGCCTGTTGCCACACGTTTGTATTGTAAATGTGGTTTATTCGTTTAGTTGTCTCTTGTCATGTCATTTTCTTTTTACTTTGGACTCCATTCAGGATGTTCCCTTTGATCTTTCGATTTTGCGTTGGCGGTGGTGGCGGTGGCTTTATAAGCTGGTGCATTTGCTGTATGTCCCGATATTATATCCCCGGCATCTTATACAGGGAAATCCTCCTAGGAATCTATCAATTCCAAATTCGAAGCCGAAGCCGAAGGTCGATCTCTTGGATCTGAAACCTACCCCCATACATTTCTCACATACTAAGCAGTCTCGTTCCTCGATGTTTGTCTCTGTGTCAAAGAGCCCCCGCCAAAAAAAATTAAATTTCATCTTCCCATCATATTTCGGTTTCTTTCTGTCTGTGGTAATTCTTCTCTCTTTTTTTTTCTTCTCTCTCTCAAAAATATTATTTTTATATATAAACTACTTATCCCAACCTATTAGCATACTAATAAAATTCAGAAAGGGGTTCGGCTAATGGAAATGGATATTATGTCACCCTGTTGCAGCGGAATACAAATATCAAAATTATAATACAAGTTAACATTATACACTGCATAAGGGACTTGGACTAGGACTGGGACTAAAGTGATTGTGATACGGTGCTGGAGTTGGATTTAGTTTTCGATTTCAACTTTGACGTTTCTATCCTTAACATTATTTGTCACTTGTAGTCTGTAGCATGTAGTAGCATGCGCTACTGAGACTATGATGGGTTTTGAAGATGCACACAAACTCTTGTACTGTCTTTTGTACAAGAAAATTGCAGGGATAAAACGGACACATTCTATTCGAAAGTTAAAAGAAGCAATCGTGAGACATGCGTCATAGTCTACTACTTTCTAATATGCTGGATACTGCCATTTTATAAACTTTCATTGGTTTTAGTTTTAGTAAATGCAGAATTATTTTGATATTTATTTTTTTAGGCTGTAAATAATAAACGGACAAATCGAATTGGAAGAATCAAAATGAACCATATGCAGTGTTATTAGTTAAAAATCTACAAATAGATTAACATATCAATATCATGAAAGTATGTAAATTCAACATTTTGCATGTAAATGGGTCGTTTTGCATTTTTTGAACCATGTAAATGGGCTATTTTGCACTTTTTCAAGCATGTAAATGGGTCATTTTGCAAATTTTTTGAACATGTAAATGGGTCATTTTGCACCTTTTAAAACATGTAAATGGGTCATTTTGAACATTTCAAACATTTAAATGGGTCATTTTGCACCTTTTTTTGAACATGTAAATGGGTCATTTTGCACCTTTTTTTGAACATGTAAATGGGTCATTTTGCACCTTTTTTGAACATGTAAATGGGTCATTTTGCACTTTTCAAAAACATGTTAGTAGACAATTCTGAACTATTCAAAAACTCGTAAAATTTTGAGTACATACATGTAGTATATTATGGGTGTAGCCTATTTTAATTCTAGTTTAAATCGGATATGGCTGATTTTGACTCTTCACAGACGATATACTCATAATAATGTCAGAGAACATAGTTGGCATTTACTTTGCTCCCTGAATTTTAATGTTGGCATTAATATTGTTGCTGTTATTATTAGTCCATCATTTAAATGCATATCGAATTTCAAACGATTTAAAAAAACGTGTCTTCACTCTATATTATTCAGTGGCCTGATATTTATTTTTAAAACAAACATTTTGAGCAATCAAATTAAATTAAATCAGTCAAATTAGACTCACTATGCTATGCTGTTACTATAACACTGTATGGACTCATTTTGTCTTGATTTGTGGACGAGACAGAAGAGTTTTTAAGTCAGACTACTGCGACTGTGAAAATACAAAATACTTTGTATGAAATGAGAGGGAAAGACACTTGGACTAACTACTACAAGACTCAAGTAGATACGCACAAGTATTTAGAGTTTTAGAGTGTAGGGTGTAGATAGAGAAGTGTAAAGTGGAGATGCTGCCAAATCAAAATCAAAATCAACTTGGAAAGATAAAGGAATAAGCACCTACGTACCAACTTATATAAAAAAAAACAAAACCGACACCGACACCGAAACCAAAGTTTCCTTCCTTGTCGTTCCTTCCATCGTCTACTATCCTTTTAAAAAAGTCTAAAACATGTCGTTTGGTTTTGGTCTGGGTGTTGGGCTATGACTGTGTATAGATTTGGGATTTGGTGGTGTGGTGTTTGGTGTTCGTGTTGTTGGTCCTATGTGTGTTTTTTTTCCTTCGCCAATCTTGATTATGGTGCCAGAGAGAGAGAGAAAGAGAGACGACAAGGCAGGAGACGCCCAATTGACTTGTGTGTACTCTTAAAAACTAGAGGTATGGTGGAACTATAAAGCTATATGGCACTCGCACTTTTTGGGACTTTGGGATGATGAGGTAGTAGAGGTTGATGGTGATGAGATGAGGACGGCCAAGGCATAGCATGGTATGGGATAACATCAGCATCGCTGTACGGCTATGGCTATGGCTACGGTGGCAATGCTAACAGCAACCTCCATATAGGTATGGCTCTAATAACTCTGCTTTAAAATGGAAATGGAATTTTAGGAAAAGCAGCAAGAAGATTGAGTGTAAGGTGTCTCTGTTCTCTCATATGTTTCTTTCTGTGGCTATTACTTCTTTGCTAGAAGAGAAAATGAAAATATCTCAAATCAAAAGTCACAAATTTTCTTTCATGAATATGTTCTTTTAAATTTTTTAAAGTTTTGTCTTTTTATTTCTTTTGCAATTTCTAATTTTTTTTTTCTTTGAGTGTTTTTAAAAATCAATATCTACGCTTTTTTAAAGTTCAAAACACAATATCTGCGCTTTTCTAAAATTGCAAAAAACATTATCTACGCTGTTTTAAAAGTGCAAAAAACAGTATCTACACCTTTCTAAAAGTATAAAACACGATATCTGCGCTTTTCTAAAAGTGCAAAAAAACAGTATTTAAACTTTTTTAAAAGTGCAAAACACAATATCTACGCTATTCTAAAAGTGCAAAAAGCACTATCTACACTTTTTTAAAAGTGCAAAACACAATATGTACGCTTTTCTAAAAGTGCAAAAAGCACTATCTACGCTTTTATAAAACTGCAAAACCCAATATCTACGCTTTTCTAAAAGTACAAAACACAATATCTGCCCTTCATAAAATTGCAAAATACAGAAGGAAAATGTTGTTTTGTTAATGTTCCAGTTCCATAGTTCGATTTTCATATTGATTTCATTCCATCATCATTTCCCTTAAGAAATCTGCATACACAGTTTGTTAGTTGTTAGTGTGTTTTTGTGGTATTCATGCAAGAAGAAAATACCTTTAAAAATTATTAAACAAAAAACTAAAACAAAAATCGGTGTGTGTTTAAGTGGAGACTATGGACTATGAGATGAGATGTGAGATGTACTGTGTACAGTGATCTGACAGTGAAAATCCAGTGAAATCCACTTACACTTGAGAAGACAAAACAAAACGGAGAAAAGTCTGCGCGGATGAGTTATCAGCATCAGCATCCGAAAATCTCATGCTTTAATTTCCTCCCATCCCCTATCAGTATATTATCCTGTATATTATGTAGTGTAAACTTCTCAACCATCCGCCTCTATGGGATCCTCTCTCAGCCTTGGTCTTATATTGCCACTCGCATTAAATCCGCTCATCCGCAGTAACAATGATGTAGACGTGAAACATAGGGACGACAGAGGATGGGTGGAGGGTTTTTTTTAAAGAATTGATATTGAAAAATTGAAAATGGTATCGAGGCAGATTCAGAGCGAGATCATGCATATAACGTGCATAGGTACATTCATATGTTTATATAGGTATATTTGAGGTGCTCATTGTTATTAGTGAACAGTGAACGTGGGCTCTTGAGCTGAAAGTGCAAAATCTTATATTCAAATTGATTCTATTGGAGCTTCTCACTCTAAATGAAATTTAATAGAGCTGGCGTGGTAGGGATGCCATGTTGTTATTGGCACTTGGCGTACGTATTCTTATTATAGAAATTTTTAACATAAATATTGTTTCCATAATGTATTGTAGCTATACCGTCAACTATCAAAAACAAAACTTATTTTTCAAATAATAATTGCACACATACTACGTACACATAGTAAATTTTCCTATTTTCCTCCATATGATTGTTTGTATTTACGGAGGATAAGAGCTTTTTCCAATCCAATTCAAACTATTTTGACATTGTGGAGCGAGAGAGAGAGAGAGAGAGACGCAGTTAAATTATATGTCTATAAAAATACACCTTAATTTCATAGTCCACACTACGCTTAGGCCGTAGGTGAAGGACTCCTGCATGAGGTGTGCACGGCCGCCGTATTCGGATATTCGGATATATGCTGACCATGTAAGTAGGTACTATGTGATTTATGTCTATGTGAAATGAGAGAATTAAACTGCAGCCCATAAGTTTCTATTTACTCAGCAATTCAACGACGACGACATATTATCCTCAAACATTGAGTCAGAAGACTCAAGTAAAATTTTCAATTTCAATTTCAATTGAAAACCGAAACCGGTCCCGGTATCGGTACCGAGCCTATAGGACCGCTGTTAGAACCAGCCACTATATTACATACAGAAGAGAAGAGAAAGTAATACAATACTGACAAAGATCTAATCTAATATATCACAAAATAGAGCCGAGGTCCTCGCAATAAGTTTTTCGAAAAACCTCTGTGCACATTGTACATAAGGGAATGAAATTAACGGAAGAGAGACAGAGAGAGAGAGAGAGAGAAAAGCACGTGTGTTCCGACTGACTTACTAGAAACAATAAACTTTAATTTCACAGAATTCCTACCTCCTACACAGTTAATACATAGGTACACCCACCATCCCCTCCCCGCCCCCCCCCTCCCCCCCAAAAAAACCCACCCCGAATACCACCGCCTCTTTGTTTAAACCCTCTGAATATTTCCATCATATTTGAAGTTAGGCACCTGCCTAATTTCGTGCAGTAGAGTTGTAGTTATTTAGTTGTAGGCTCGGAAAACAAGTCTGACAGAAATTGAAATGTCAACTACGAGTTTTTGAACGTTGTAAAATTTTGTGTATGCATATTTTTTGTAAAGGGCAAATATTCCATTTACATATTTTTAAAAGTGCAAAATATTCAATTTATATATTTTAAAAAATTTCAAAATGTTTTATTTACATGTTTTTAAAATGTGCAAAATACCCCATTTGCACATTTTTGAAATGTGCACAATGCCCCATTTGCACATTTTTGAAATTTGCACAATGCCCAATTTGCAAATTTTTGAAAAGTGCAAATTGTTTCATTTGCATGCTTTAAAAGTGAAAACTCCTCCATTTACACATTTTTGATTGCTTTTTAAATATTGGACTTACATGTTTTAAAAAACTAAAATTTTACATTTACCTAACCTAGTAGGTACCTACTTACCTACCTAGGTAGACGTATCCATTACAGTAGGTAGGTACCTACATACTTTTTGAAATGTGCGAAGTGCCCCATTTGCATGTTTTTAAGATCATGATATTTTAATTTTGTTTAGCAGATATTGCATTTTTAGTTAGAAATGGATAGAGTACATTTTGAGCCTTCACTTGACTGGCGATTGGAGAGACTTTGAAAGTTTGGATTTGCAATAATTATTGAATTGGGATCTTCTAAAATGATATGCTTTGGCGTACAGCTTGGTATCCGTTCAATGACTGTGTCTTCTCAGAAATGAGCCAGGTTTCTAACAATATGATTAGCATTATATTATAAAGGATACTACATACAGACTGAAGGACCACAGCTACAAAAGTATGAGGAATGGAATTTCAATTTCGATTTAGTTTTGATTTTGCAAGTGTGCATAATTTGTAAAGGTTTTGAGTGAGTGAGTGAGTATTAGAAGTTGGTACTTAAAACAGAGCTTCCAAATTTCCAATTCTAATCCAGCGCCAGCACCAGCACGAGACACCAGGAGACACACAAGACAAGATGTAGAAATCCAGTATAGTATGAGGCTTTTCAATAAATGAAATGGAAATGAACGAAAATGGGAAAGTAATGTAAAGGGTTTTTTTTGAGGTAGGTAGTTCTAAATTTTAAGTTTCTACATATAGTAAGGTGGCAAGTTGGGGATCGCTCTCGGTTTCCTTTCCACAATTTCTTCGTCTTTATGGAATTGAAGTTGCTCAAGTTACTCAATTTTTCCTCTCCTCATTCCCTATAATATGTTGTCGCCCTGGCGCTGGCGCTGGCCCTGGCCATATGATGGTGAGACTCGGACTGATTGTGAGTGAGAGCTCTTGGAAATCTGTCTCTGTATCTAGATCTCTCTGTCCTCATATATTTACATGACATGGAGTGATGGAGAAGGAGAAGCTAATAATGAAACGTGTGTAGGAAATTATGCAGTTTCTGTCTATATTATGTACACCCATGTGGGTACCTATATGGGTATATCAGTATCCCATGTAGGAATGTAATTACTTGAGTGTAAATGACGTCGAACGAAAACGAAACTGGGAGACTTGGGTGAAACAAAGTGCAATTTTAATTTTCCTAGGATGCGTTTCATTTCTCTCGCCATGCCACGAGGTCTCATTTCTCAATGATCCTCCTTCTCTCTCTCATCCTTTTTGGCTCGTCCTCCTCTCCTCTCAAAACACATGTTCGATGAGATGACTCACTTTTTACTCCCGTTCTTCTACTGTCTTCCTTACAACACACACACACACCACTCACACAGCGGAGTCCCTTCCAAAACCGTCCACATGCGAGGGCAGCGAGGTACTCAATATGCGTGTACATACGTCTCTGTGGTTTGGTCTGGTTTGGCTGTATAGATTTGGATCTGTCGTGTGGGTGGATGGACCGTTTTCCTTTTCTAATAAGGGACTTACATAATAATGGGAAAAGACCTATACGTAGATTGTAACACGGAAAAACATCCTCAACGCAACACCATCATCTAATCATCTAATCCATTTTCAGCCCTGCTTGTGCAAATTTGCAATCTCAATGCTCAATACTAATATATGTATAGCTAATACTCTAACATGCTGTAGCCGTGGATTTGAACTGATTACTCATTTTAATGGGAATGGGAAATCTCCTGTACTGTCTCCACCAAGTAATTTTAATTTGCAGAGTGCACACTTTATTTATGTAGGTTATCTCATCTCCCTCTCTCTCTCTCACTCACAGTCTAATTTAAAATTCTCATTTCTGAGTGAGTACGCTGGAAACAACAAGGGAACGTTTACTGTTATAACAATGCCATTATTATTTTTATTATTATGCAAGCTTTCATTGCATTATTATTAGAAATTTAGACCATGCAATTGCTAGAACACATCACACAAGTGGAGGAAGTCAGTGAGGCAAGGAAATAGCGGCAGGGAGGACCAGGACCAGGACCGTTAGAAGTACCGGTACCGGTGCCAGTACACATGCAGAAAAAAATCAAATCAAATCAGTGTCACTTTTACAACAAACAAATCACCTCCTCTGAAGGAGACACACAAGAAAGACTCGGGCTTTTTAAGACAGACACTCACTCATCCTGAGACAGAGTGGAACGGATTGTGGTGGTGACTAATTGCATTGAAAATTGGGAGACTCTTGGAATGAGAGTCAGGAGCTATATGACCCTTGTAATAGGAATATATTCTAATCGTGGTGGAAAAAAACAAGTTGAGCTAATAAAAAAGCTGATATAATGTAAGTCCTACCCACACACATGCATATTGCATGGGAAGGAACGAGTAACGGCAATAGCCCCCATCTGTCATATATGGAGATACACGGAGTTTAACACCCAGTGCAGAGCCGCAGACAGCCAATTCAAAGAGGTGTCACAAGTCATATGCAGGTATCACCTATATCTATAGCCACTATGTATGTTAGAGCAGTATATTCTCCCCAGTCCAGATGCAGGTCCAGATCTACATTGCAAGATTTTGTAATGTAGTGTTGAGTGTGGTATCGTCTGTGAAGAATTAAAATTAAACATTTACGATTTTAGCAATTAAAAAAACAAAATGAACTATGTAGAAAAATCAAAATTAAAACATAAGGATTCTGAGAGAGCTTGTAAATAGAACATTTTGCACTTTTTCAAAATATTTAAATTAAATATTTTGCACTTTTCAAAAATATGCAAATTGAATACTTTCCACTTTGCAAAAATTTGTAAATTGAATATTTTGCACTTTTCAAAAATAGTCAAATTGAATATTTTGCACTTTTAAAAATATGTAAATTGAATATTTTGCACTTTTCAAAAATATGTAAATTGAATACTGTGCATCTTGCAAAAATTTTTAGATTGAATATTTTGCACTTTTTAAAAATATGTAAATTGGCCAGGCCATTTTTCACGCTTCAAAAACAAGTAAATAGAAAAATTTTGACTATTTTCATAATCTCATAATTTACATTTTCCTATATATCTCGTTTAGTGTTTTTCTTACATGACTCATTTTAATTCTAAAATGCTTAAATTGGATATGGCTTATTTCGATTCTTCAAAGAGGATATATGTAGGTCTATGTCTGCGCTGTGAGGCTTCATTTTACAAGTTTGCACTATCTCACTGTTGCTCTTGCTCTCACTGTTACTGTTTTAGTGGTTGCAATTTACGAGAGCAAATGTTACGTGTAAACATTAAATTAGTTTGATAGGGAGGTTGTTGGCGTTGGCGTTGGCGTTGGCTGGTCTCGGCCTCTCGGCTCGTCTATCCTCCGTGGTCTAGGTCTATCTCTGTCTCACAGTCAGCCTCAGGAGGAGTCAGTCTCTGCTGTGGCTTCTGGTTTGATTATATATTTATAGTTGATACGTAGATCGTTATCGTTGTCAATAGGGACGCGGGGACGGGACCAAAGTTTTAAGTGCAACTCTCTGCTCTTGGTCTGAATCTGGTCTATGGCTCTTGGACTACTCCTTCCCGTTCCCGTTGTCTCCTTCTTGATACGACTATGACTGTGAAGTCCAGGGCCGGTTAATGCGACCAGCGCAGGAAGCCCCCGCTGCTTGAATTTTCAAAAAACATGTAAATGGAATATTTTGCAATTTTCAAAAATATGTAAAAAGAATATTGAAACTTTTCAAAAACAAGCAATTTAAAAGTATTTGTAAATTTTAAAAACATGCAAAATAAAAAATTTAACACTTTTCTCAAAACATGTAAATAGAACATTGAGCACTTTTCCAAAACATGTAAATATAACATTTTGCTTTACCAAATAAATCCATCAATAAAATCAAAAGGGGGTTTTTGTATGGAAAAAAATTGCTGCCTAAAAGCAATTCCTTCGTCCGGCCCTGGTGAAGTCACTACTATACAGACATTCTACTAAGAGTATATCAGTTCTGATTCTAATCCGGTAGTGTCGTAAGTGTGAGGTACATAATACGGGAGGCCGTCATCACCTTACTATGTAGATACATGTGTGATATGTACATCTCATGTTATGTAAGTGTGCAAAAGTCAAGTGAACATGTACCTAGGTACTTGTATGTATAGATATGTGATGTACTGCAGGCGCGGGGATGCAAGATCAGTGAGTGCAATGTGTGCAAAATGGCAAAATGCAAAAAGCAGTTGGGTCTCTCTGCTGCCAGACTTTTTAGATATGCCCACGCAGTTGTGTTTGGAACAACATTACAGGAGAGTTTCGTTTGAGATATGAAAGGCCTAAATGCCATTCCAAAGGCAAAGGAAACTGCATTACTGGGAATGTTACGGCGGGGATGCTCGTGGTGGTTCACTACTCACACAATCTGACTCACAGAGATCCCAAGGAAAATACATTTAAATACACCCTCAGAGCTTTCTTCGTGGACTTGGACTCGGTTTTGGTTTCGGTTTCGGATTCAGAATTCAGACAAGAAACAAAGCAGAAATGTGAGATAGGTAGGCATTTTCCGGGTAGTGACACGGATGAATGTTCACCACCAACACCACCACCATACCATCACAGATATAGATAAGTTGTCTTTTGCGTAACAAAATTCCATGTGTTCTATAAACCACATCTTTTCCTTTCTTGATGCACTTTGTACAGTACGCTACTCAACCAAAAGAACCAAGATGACCGACCATCGCATCATATGGGCTCAGAGTTGTTTGAGTGGGAGGCTTGCGTCCTCGTCACTCATCGTGTGTAGGAGAAACAGAAAAAGACAGAGAAGATGAGCAACCATATGAAAGTCATATATAGAGCTTAGATCTCAAGTCTCAAGACTAAAAGTAAAAAGAAAGGAGGAAGAAGCTTGAGTTTATTAAAAGGCTTCGGCAGCATAACTACAATACATAGTACATGATGGGTCTTACATAAACGACATTGACACATACTACTTTTTATATGCTATGTGTATACACGTTCTGGAGATACATATCACAGAAACTAGAAGGAGTTGGTATGAGATATATCGTCTGTGAAGAATCAAAATAACCCATGTCCAATTTATCCTAGAATTAAAATGAGTCCATAAAAACAAAGCAATAAAAATGTACAAAATTGTGCAAAATGTTAAAAAAGAGTTTTTGAAAGGGGCAAAAATGTTCTATTTGCATGTATTTTAAAAAGGTGAAAAATACTCTATTTGTAAATGATTTTTTAAACTGTAAAATGTACTATGTGTAATCAAAATGTAATCAATATATGTGGGTTAAAACCTAAACTTTCGTGCCTCAAAACTGTTGAATTTTTATTAAACTGCACTGACCAAAGGTCAACAATTAGGGAAATTAATAATCATTTCAAGAGTATTAACTCAGTCTATTCACCAGTTAACTATTTCTACTTATGTCCAGTAGAAGAAAACTTTTATATCCTACAAGTAAATTCTTTCGAAATTCTATATGAATTGAAAAATCTTCCAAGTAGGAAAAATAGTGCACCGAACTCCCCGTCCACGTTAATAATTAAGGAATTTGACTTCATGATTGCTGAAGCACTTGTTCACATTTTCAATCTCTCCTTTTCTTCCTACTCAGTACCAAAGACCTGGAAGATTAGATTTATCACACCTATTCCAAAATCAAGTAACATAGACTCACTGAACGACCTCCGTCCAATAACCCAAACTGAAAATTTCGCAAAAATTATGGAAAACATAATGTTTAAAAGAATTTTGAAACAAATAGAACCAAAAATTAATTTAAATCAATTTGGCTCTGTCAAAGGCTCCTCAACGACCTTCTACTTGTCGAAGCTCACAAATTTCATCCTCAAATCACTGGATAAACCGAACCACTATGTGATCCTAGTTCTTCTTGACCTGAGAAAGGCCTTTGATCTAGTTGACCATAACATTTTAATTTCAACCCTTATTGATCTGAACACTAATCCTCACGACATATTGTGGGTTATTGGCTTCCTCCGTGACAGGGCTCAATGCGTCAAAGGGGATGAATCTCTCTCTGATCTTCTGTCTATTAGCAATGGAACACCTCAGGGAACTAAATTGGCGCCACTTCTTTTTGTATTACTCATAAATGTTATCCTCAAAAAAATAATAGATTTCTGTAAGCACTCCCCCAACAAGTTCTGTGACTGTGCCTTCGTTGACGATCTTGGACTAGCCGAACAAGTCAAGTACAGTGACCAACCAAAAATGCAATACTTACTCAACGAAATCCAGAAAACTACTTCTCAATTGAAAAGGGAGATTAATCCTACTAAAAGTGCAGTCTTATTAATTGATTTTAGTAAAAACAATAAATTCAGCCACCTTAAACTCAAAATTAACGACACAGTAATTCCTAATGTCGACTCAGCAAAATTACTCGGAGTACTCATCAACAATAAAATTAAATGGAGCTCTCATGTCAGTTCAATAATCATTAAAGCCAATAAAAAGATTTTTATGTTAAGTAAATTACGTCAGTTTGGCTTCAGCAATTTGGAACTTTTGAGTGTATACAAAACTTACATTAGGTCCCAAATTGAGTATGCTATGCCTGTGTGGGGGTATAGCCTGACTAAATCTGACTCGTCTAGAATAACAAAGCTTGAAATGCGCTGTCTTTCGTTAATCTGCAAATTCAAAGTCTGTAAAAACAATTATCAAATCACTCTTAATAATCTTAAAATGGTGTCACTGTTAAATAGAGTATCCCATCTTGGCCGGAAGCTAGGGCAATCCCTATACAAAAATCCTAGGTTCAGATCTATAATCAACCCTAATATTAAATCAATCAATAGTACTAGATCTCTTAATTCTTTTCGAACTGTTCTTTGTAAACGCAAACGATATTTTAACTCTGTAATACCTCAAATAATTCGAGAACTCAACTTACTTAAACCTACTGTAATTTCTAAGCTAAATCTTGTACATGACAAACTGTTAGAAAACTTCCAACCTCAATAATAATCATTTGAATTTTTTTTAATTTACTAATATTAAGTCAATACTAACTCTATGTCTGCTATCTTTGTTACTTCCCTACCGATTGTTATCTCTTTGAATCTAACTCTCAAATGGTGTCTGTATCATGAATGCTTAAGGACAATAAACTATTATTATTATTATTTATTTATGTTCATTTTGCATTCATTCATGCAAATGTTCATTTTGAATTGAGCAAAATTTTCAACTTACAAGGAAAATTGCAAAAATTTTTAATTTCATGTATTTTGAAAACTGTAAAATGACCCATTTAAATATTTTTAAAATGTCTAAAATGTTCTATTTACATGTCTGAAATTTTCTAAAAAAGATCTATTCACTTTGTTTCAAAATGTGCAAAATGTTCCATTCACACAATTTCAAGATCACCCACCTCATATTTTAATCCATTTGTAAATATTTCATTTTGTTTTCAACTATAAAAATGGATATGGGTCATTTTGATTCTTCACAGACGATATTCAAGATGTAATATGTAGGTAAAATATAGAATATTATTTGATGACGCGATTCACTATATGATATGTTATGATATTATGATTTGATTTGATAGGATGGAAACGCATAGGGACAGGGCCAGGGCCAGGAGTGTAACATATTATGGATGCGGAAAAAGGGCGATTTGAAATGGAGATATTTCGCGTGCATGATATGTTTATGTGGTGTGATTGAATATGAGACAGAGTCTTTGGTATGTGAGAAAGGGAGGAAGAGAACGTTTAAAATGAGATGTAAGTAAGCAAAATAGAACGCGGACGGGATGACTATATAGGCGTGAGTACTGACTACCGACTAGTGAATTGTGTCTGAATATTCGGGGCGGGCATAAGGCCCACCTACTCACTCTTTCTTTGAGAAATTCTTCAACCCATATAATAGACACAACCCCTATATATCAGTATCAGTACATAGATAGGGACAAGCGAAACCGGAGATTTCTGATTATTTCGTAACCTGTCATCAGATCACACGTTATATGCAAATTACAGATATGCACTTTTGTACGTTAAAAAAAATCAAAGCTATGGTCATAGCCATAGCGCTGATGAGGGTCTTAAATAGTCTTGAGTGCAATTTTCCCTTGGGATATTTATACTAAATATCCTCCCTGACACCAGACTATGTACTGCATTGTCACTTAATGACTGAAATGCACTATTATTATGATTAGTATTCGACTGCACTTACTATCAACTTACTATAAGGTGTCCCTCCTATGCATATACATATATCTGAACTAAAGTAAAATATTTTTTAAAAAATGATTTTTTTTTGGCAAAGTATACAGACACATTACTTACATGTCTTCAAGCAAACCATGACTCATTTATTTTCTTTGCCCATTATTGTCTAAAGTAAGATGAAGATTACACAGTGCATTTTGTATATGATTGGCATGGCACAGAGAGCTGCCAATATCTCTCCACCACCAATATGTACCTACCACCAATACCTCAGGAAGTATTCAGTCAGTGACGGGGACGTAGGTACATCCGCACAGCTTTTCTTTTCTTCTTTCCTCAACCATGTGGTGGTGTACTGTGATAACTCCAGTAATAATCATCTTCCTTCTCCGAACCCGAACGCTACAGACACACTCAAAAATGAGGTACCTCCTTCAATCTCGGTATCTGTGTCCTTTTTGTATGTGTATATTGCTTCAAAGCTACGGTCGTTACCGTTACCGTAGCCGTAGCCATAGTGATTGCTTTTGACATTCATATTTGCCTGCGAGGCTGTGAATTAGAATCTGAAACTGAAGGAAGGAAGGAAAAGTAAATCAGTATTTCAATTCAATACAGACAGTGAAATCTCATAGCAGGAAAAAAAACTGACAGATACATATAGAAGGATGTAGACGTGAGAAATAGACTTGGGAACAAGGAGACAAATATCAAATATGTGACTGCCCACGTACATAATAATCCGTACATTATGTCTATGTACATGTATGAATGAAGAGTTTGTCGGCAAAAAGGGGTCGAAACTACTTCGAAAACACTCTTAAACTAAAGTTAAATCAGAAATTCATATTTTAGGTGGACTGGAGAAAAAACGATTTTTCTTTTTTTTTTAAATTCCTTGTCTAAACTTTCACACCTTTACCATTCAACACAACAACTTATCTAGTTGAATATTAGTAGGACACGTGACGCAAATGGACCCGTTTTGCTAAACGACTCTTCCCTAATACTAATAGTGGAGGGCCTACGTATTATATTAGTATAGTATTCTTATGTTAAACACGCTATAGTGTATTAAGGAGGAAGAATACGAGAACAAAAAAGTGTTAAAAAAACAAGTGGTGTGGGTATATCAGTAGAATAGAAATAGCTAAAGGAAAAAAAAGCAGAATACAAAAATGGCACGATACCAAAAAAAAAATCTGAAACTTAACTTTTTCCGGTTGGGAAGAAAAAAAAAGCTTGACGAGATGAGATGGATTAAATTCAACATTTAAGACTTTTCTTTCTCGAATTTTTTCGACTCTGCTTACACGATGGTTCTTCGGCTTCCTATATGTGAGCTTACCTATAATTACATATGTATAGTTACCTACATAAATGTTTACGTATGATTTGAGCTTATGTTTTCACTAGAATCCTCTCTCACTCTTTCTGGATATCAAGATTTAAGGTGCTGTGGTGTGGAACGGAAACAATTTGGTTTTGGTTTACATCCATATAACTATTTAATAACAAACAGAGACACACACACTTCCACTCCGACCAGAACCAGAACCAGAACCAGCTCCAAAAGACTAGTCTAACTTTAAGGATTGGCATGACTTGATTTTTCTTCATTTTGCAATATACCTTTGCATTATTTTTCTTAGCCGGGTACTGTGACGGTGGCATTGTGTGTGTGTATGTTAAAGCATAATAGTATAGGCATCGGAATCCTTGACAATCGGCAGAATATATTGATAATTTATTTTTTTTTAAAGCCCATTTTTTCCCCACTTGTCTATAACTGTATTTTTGTTTTTTTAATTTATTTGAAACTGACACCGAGATCGACGTCGATTATTATTGTCAATATAAATTTGCTACCACCACACGTCTAGCATTCAAGCTGCCACTACGAATAGGAACGACGACGAGAACGAGAACGAGAACGACTCCTTTGCCTTGTACACCCGTTCTGCTTGTGTATTTTAATTAAATATAATTTATTACCCAGGCGCCGCATTGCTTTGCCACCAATGGCATTATGACATATATAAACTACATTTTGTAGGTAATCCAGCTGACTTTTCTATGGCCTAGCAACACACTTTTTATTATGATTATTTTTTAAATATATATTTTTATTATATGGGTTTCAGAGTTCAAAGTCCGTGTGTTTTCCTTATAGTAAGTACAGTAGTATATAGTATCTATATGTGTTTTTGTGAAGGTTAATATGTATAGGTATAGGTAAAAGTAATTCGTTGGCTATAACAATAATTATTTTATGTAAATATTTAAATTAATTTGTATGGTTCATTGTGTGTACATAATTTTTTTTTTTCAACTACTATATTTAAAAAGTGGGATCCTGGATCATCTGTAAGCCGGAGATACATTTTTTGTATTATTCATTGTACTGTACTGTTGACGGGGAGCGACAAATATCGAATTTATGTGTGCATGAGAACGAAATGAGTTAAGTGGCATGCTTATGTGTACACTAACAAAAGCAGGGTGGTCTTCATTATTCTTCATGTTTCATGAATGTTTTGTAAACTTTTCCTTATTACTTGGCCCGGTTTTTAATTTCCTCCATTCCATTTATTGAGGAAGGTTCTTTTGCGAGTGTAGGTAGGTACATATTATATGTGCTTTAAAATTGCTGGGTGGATAATCGGTATGGGTAATTTATGATGCAATCCTGCAATTACATTGTTTAGTGGCTTTAAAAAAATTTATACTAAATAAAAAATATGTATTTTTTTACGATTTTTTCTATTAGTAATTTTCCTTGTTTTTTTAAGAAAATTCAAGTAACTGGCAATTAAATGTGTTTACTGCAGACACGACATTATAAAAATAACACTTCGTTGGACTTGTTTCAAATAATGTAAAAATTGTCCACAAAAAAAATCTAGAAGAATAATTAAGAAAACTTTGGGTCCCGTGCCCTAAAAGCTCCCTATAGAGTATAGAGCTGTCCTACTCAACATTCATCGTCTTTGTCATTGTCTCCCTATGTCTTTGTTTTCGATCCTCTTTCTCTCATTTATAATCTCTAGATAATCTCTTGTAATCCTAAATCTTGACATAGGTCCTGATTCTACTAGTACTTTAGTTTCTCACTTGAATTACTGATATTTTTCTACTCAATGGCACTACCGGCGCCGGCACCGGCACCGGTACCGGCACCCGCTTCAAATTTTTTGAAAGTAGAGCAAATTTAGTTCTATCAGTACTACTATGTACTACGAATCTGAATCTGAATTTTAAAATAAGAAAAGTAAAAAAAAAAATGTTGAGTCACATCTCCATTGTTAATTTCCTACTGTATTTTTGGTTCCAAAAGTATTTTGAGCAGAGTGACTGATTCTCCTCATGCTCCTGCCTCTTCCTCTTCCTGTTCTGTGTCTGTGTGTGTCTGTTGCATTGCTAATCTGAAAAGAATGTTTTGCATCTTGCAATTCTTCCTCCTTGACTTGAGACTTGATCCCCTCCCACACTCCCAAATACCTCACCCAAAACAAAAACTGCTAATCTACGAGCGTTTTGTAACCTATGGCATTATTATTAGCATTTAACATTATATTTTATATAGCACTTCAACATTGCCATTGTTAACCCTAACTGGTACAGTCGGACTTCCAGCCAAGAATTACATTGTATAAAAAAAAAGTTTAAAAAAGTTTAATTTAGAAATTCTAAATACGCTCTCAACATTAACATAATATGTAACAGTGCTCGTGCTCAGTTGTTCCTACCCAAGCCAACTCATAATACAAATCATGCCCGACTTTATATCTACTATTTGCTACCATTATCAGTATCATTTTGTTTGCATAGGAAATTATAATATCCAGGGCCGGATAATGCAGCCAGCGGAGGCAGCCCCCTCTGCTTAGATTTTCAAAAAACATGTAAATGGAATATATTGCAGTTTTCAAAAATATATGTAAAAAGAATATTTTGACTTTTCTTAAACATGCAAAATAAATTTTTTTGTACATTTCAAAAACATACAAATAAAGCATTTTCCACTTTTCCGAAAACATGTAAATAGAAAATTTTACATTTTCTGAATCAATTAAAAAGAAAATTTTGCACTTTTCTAAAATATGTAAATACAACATTTTGCTTTACCCAAGAAAACTATGAATAAAATCAAAATGGTGGTTTTTGTATGGAAACAAATTGCTGCCTAAAAGCAATTCCTTCGTCCGGCCCTGATAATATCCTATATGCATTTAATGTGTCTGGCTGACACTGAAGAATGAGTGAATGAATTTGAAGTTAAATTTGAGCCCCGCTTCCCGGTTCTTTTGCTCTTTTGTGTGTGGGTACTGTGTGTGGGTACTGTGTGTGTGCATGTCTTTGCCGTCGTCGTCGTTCCGTATCATCTTTTAAGAATGCAAAACACAAATCAGGAATTCGAAAGCTCATCTCTCACTCATGTGATATGATGTGACGGCGACGGCGACGGCGACGGAGACAGTGGACTGACTGGAGAAACAACCGTGGAAATGTTGCACGTAAGGAAAACATAACATAGAGCTTTTGCATACTATCATTATCATTGATGGGAGGACGAAGGGCGAAGGACGAGGACGGAGCCACACGTTAGTATACATAGGGTTGATGTTGCTGTAACAGTACACAAAGTAAAACAGCTGATCGAGGCAGACGGCGAGAAGAATGGATATAGACGGAACAGACAGGAGAGAAACCTCAAGAAGTGACACCGACGCCTCTGCCGCTGATGCCAATACAAATATCAGTAATTCGCGAATTTCACTGTTCTCTACCTTTGAAATGGCACTATTATATGTGTCTACTGTGGGAAAAGACAGACTAAAGACTCTTCTTCCTCTCTGTTACTATGGAGTGTGGATGGAGTCTATGGTCTTTGCATTAATTGCAGAGCACGTCGCTCACTATATCAATGTACATATTGTAGGCGCCTCCAGCCTCATGGCTGATTACCATTATGATTATTTACTATTTACTATTTACATTTGGAATATGGGGAATCGGCGAAATGCATGGAAGGATACATATTATTATGTAAACGTACAGCTGCCCATGCCCATATTATGCATAGCTTCATTGAAGAATCAACATGGCTCAAATCCAATTGAAGCTAGGATTAAAATGAGCTATGTCAAAACAAACGTTAAATGACAAGTTAGATCGTTAGAAAATGTTAATTACTAGTTTTTGAGAAGTGCAAATTGTTCTGTTTTTGTTTTTTTTTGGAAAAGTGTAAAATATTCTATTTTTATGTTTTGAAAAGTGCATAAAAATATTTATTTTTTGAAAAATGCAAAATGGTCTATTAGCATGTTTTTGAAAAGTGCAAAAAATATTTTTTTTGAAAAGTGCAACAAATTTTTTTGTTGAAAAGTGGAAAATGGCCTATTCGCAGGTTTTTGAAAAGTGCAAAAACTTATATTTCCATGTTTTTGAAAAGCGCAAAATGTTCTATTTATATGTTTAAAAAAATGCAAAATGACCCAATTACATGTTTCAAAAAAGTTCAAAATGACCCATTGATATGTTTTTGAAAATTACAAAATGTTCTATTTATATGTTTTAAAAAATGCAAAATGACCCATTGATATGTTTTTTAAAAGTGCAAAATGTTTTATTTACATGTTTTTGAAAAGTGCAAAATGTTCTATTCACATGTTTTTAAAATTGCAAAATGTTAAGATCATCATATTTTAATTAATTTTTTGTTGATACTGTATTTTGTTTTTAGACGCAAATTAATGGAAATGGGACATTTTGGTTCTTCCCTCGCAATACAACTCTCTGTGTGTACCAGTCTCTGTAAGTAGTGTGTACGTGTCATAATACAGTACCAGTACCATCCCATGCCAAATGTCCTTTTCATTTCTCGATTTCTCCTGTAATTTCCGAAACAACTAAAACATACCTTCTAAAGTACGCTACACTCCAGCTCTCCGCCCCACTAACTAACACTGCCAACTTGAAAACTTGAAGTTAGCTTCATTAAATGCCCATATCTACAGACAGAGTAAATAATACATGGTAATTTAAATAATTTGGCTAACTTGCCCACATATGAGTCCATACTACATGGCTAGGCGACATCCTATACTATTTAGTCTATGTCATATTGGTACTGTAATTATAATTATATAAAATGTAATTACAATATCCATACGATGTCTTGCCTGTAGTGCTAGTGAATCCCTATTACGCTGCCACCGACTCCGCTACCGTTACCGTTACCGAAATGGAGACCGAGACCAGTTTCAGTTTCAGTAGCCATAGTGAAATATGCCATGTAATATAAATAAAAGGGCAGCTGTCAACAAATTTTCCCTTTCTCGTGGCACATGTACCATACCTCCCAACCTACATATGGAACTTTTGAATTGTGAAAGTGTAGAAAGGACGCGAGTCTGGTCTGAAATAGGGATAAGAAGATGGGAACGAGATGCTATTTTTAATTCACTTGTATTTATTTTAGCAGGAAATAGTCATTTAGATATAGAATTTCAGTTTCACTCTATTTGTTTGTGCTTGTACACAAAGACGAGGACAACGGCAACGACAACGACGATGAAGATGTGTCTTTTTGGTATATGTGCATATTACCCAAAAGTCAAAAGGCTTAGCGGACTTTACAGCACCGAATCCAGGGTTGCGGAGGATCCGGATTCCGGATGTAGGCAGGGAAAAGATTTTCCTTTTCTACGTTTTATATTACTTGAACCTAAAACAAGGGGATAAATGGTAAATTTGGGATCTATACGATTCTTGGCTTCGGCTTCGGCTTCGAAGTGGGAAATTCAAGGTTGCTATATCTATATACCAGAACCAGAACCAGAAGTTGGTATAGCGTATAATGTGGGTAAATAGTAAATAAAACATTAAAAAATAGGTACCTACATTTTCCATATTATTGCACTCCAAAATTGCATATGCAGGCTGAAGCACTCCGCTGCTCCTAAGATTTTCTTAATCTCCCATACAGACAAAAAAAAACACAGTACAAGAAAAACACCCCACCATTAGATCCATACCATCACCATGTTCACACTCAAATAGAGAGCGAACGTGAACGACAACCTTCATCACGAGTGCAAATCCACCACCACTACACACACATTGCGCGAAAGCCGTAGAGTTCCATTGCCAAAGCAAAGGAAGGAAAGATCATCCAGGAGAAGAAGGAGAGAGTGTGTTATTTAGACAAGCGGGAAGTAAAATGTAAAAATTGCAAATTTTGTTCTCACACACGAGTCACACAAGAAAAACAAGGAGAGAGAAACTCAGTCAGTGTAAAACTCAAATTACATTTTTATTTTATGTGGCAATAATAATTTCAATTTCAAATTTCCAATAGCACCACCTTTAAAAATTTACTTCCACTTCTAAAAAAAAGTTCTCATGGAAATTTGGGAATGGAAATAGACACGCGGGGCATGATATGATCTACATACGTCCGCGTCCGCATCCTTTATCCCCGTTGTCCCATTATTACAAAAAATGTAAGCAAAATGAAAGATGCATCAGATTACAAGGGTTCGTCATAAAAATGGAAGACTGACTCGTGTCACAAACAAAAAATCAACAACATGTGTGATTGTAAATTAAAGGGGAAAACACGCGGTTTTTTTTGTCATCAATGGTGGGATGTGGGATTGGGTTTTATATTTGTACACGGTGGACAATGACTTGGCTACACTAATACATGTGCTATAGGTATTCATTGTTTCTGTAAGTTGTTTGCAAGTTATGTTGATTGTCAATTAAAACTGAAAAAAAAGAAGTAATAACTAATAACGTGCCTAGTGCCTAAGTGCCTACCTACATACCTGCGTAGGTACGTACTAATATAGTTATTATATCTGTAATTTCCAAGTCACATTCCACACACGTGCTATAGGCTATGATCACAATAGCAAATTTAAGTACCTTGGGAAGTTGGTTCTAGTTCTGTTTTTTTTTCTGGTTGCAATACAGTTTCTATTGAGTCAATACTAAATAATATTAGTAAATAGCGTCAGAAAAATAATAAGCGGAATTACCACAGTAAATATATATGTCATATTTTTTTTCCAATGTTAAAACAAATACAACTGGGTGCATCCGCGTGTGTGTCGATAGTAAAAAAAATAAATGGGAAATAAAGGTTGTTGAAATGTGTGAAAGGGTTATAAATCAAAATCTAGTATCAAACCATAGAGTAATAATAATAATTGAGCGTATGCTGTAATTATGTAATAATACTGATATATGAGGATTTAATGCTACCGTTGCATTAAGACTGCTATTGGTATTGGTATTGGTGCTATGATGATCTTTCTGTAAATGCAAGATGTTATGAAACTACAGTGCTGGTTTTGGTTTGGTTCTGATGATGGAATGGGACGGGACGGGACGGGGTGTCAGCTGTGAAGTGTAAGATAAAAAGCTAAGCCATTGTTAATGTATTAATGTAGGTAGGTATATATTTTGCCTCCTTTGGCTTTGACTTCAGCTTCGGCTTCGGCTCCGTCCCGGCTTCAAAGTTAATGCCGTGTAATATACTCTTCATTAACTCATCCAATTAAGACTCTATTGAGGTATATACTGAGTGCGCATATTTATTTTTGTGTATTATGTAATGGATATTGGAGATGCGGTATGATGGAGCCATAGGTTAAATTTTAAAAAAAATTATACATGTCATATTATACTTATGTGTTTGTAAAGGCTCATATTGTTAAAGCTCTGGTTGTCAAAGGGAGGAATTTTCATGTAATAATAATAATTTAAAATGTTCAAAATGCCATAATTTCTGAATTTTGAAAAAGATTCCAAATGGTGTAATAATTAGATGCGTAATTTTTGAAACGTGCAAAATGGTGTAATTAGGTAATTTTAAAAAATTCAAAATTTTGTAATAAGTGGTTTAAAAAAGGTAAAATGTTGTAATTGCGCGATTTTGAAAAGAGCAAAACACTAGCATTACGTAATTTTGAAAAAAGATCAAAAATTAACATTACGTAATTTCAAAAAATGCAAAATGAAGTAAATAGGTAATTTTAAAAAGTTCAAAATGTAAAATTACGTAATTTTAAGCATTGCAAAATTTTATATATTATGTAGCTTTAAAATGTACACAATATTGTAATTACGTAATTTTTAAAAGTGCAAAATGTTCTAATTACGTCATTTTAAAAATTGCAAAATGGTTTACTTATCATTATTTTTAAAATCTCGAAATGCTCCAATTTTGTTAAATTTAATTGTAAAAATTTAATTGTACAAAATTTAATTGTATGATTATATAACTACTTACAATTAGTTCTCATTCTTATGTAGGTACCTAGATAAACGCTAATGCATGTAATAAAATTCGACTTAATCTGTCAGTAAAACTGCTAAAACTGCTAGTTACACTTCTCCTTAAACGACAATAGAATTTATTATAGCTTCCTAAATACCCTGGCCAATGAATTGTTTCCCTCCATATGCTTCCCTTCTTACTGCTTATTAATTGTCCTGTTTACTATTTACGGCTTTACGGGCTACTGGTTATTAGCCACAGCTCATATGTGTTATATTAAGATTAGAAATTGATTTACAATTTTATTTTTAATAACATATCCTATTACTATAATGTGCTGTGCTTATATTCTCACAGTCAAAATCAGCCTCCGCTGTGTGAACATATGGCATTGAAATCCACTGGATATTTTTGCGTTTTTTCAAATGCATGTAAATAAAATATTTTACACTTGTCAAAAACACTTTATTAACATTTTACGCATCTATCTCATTTAGTGAGTTTTTTGTTTGACATAGCTCATTTTAATTCTAGCTTAAATTGGATATATTATAGGCTGTTTTGACTCTTCACTCAAAATATTGCTCGGGATTTTTGTAGACATGGTTGAAGGTAGTTAATTATTCTCCCCTGAACACATGCTTTAACTTTAATATATTTGCACAAGGAGAACATTAGAGAATTTTTATTACTTGACTTTTTCATACAAGTATAAAAATCTTCTCCAATTCATGTGCAGCTGTGTGCTGACGAGCTCCGCATTTTTACACTCAAACTGAACTGCAGTACGAGTACGAGTACGACGTCCCATCCTTTTTACTATTATTTCCTATAATATATCTTACACAATCAGATTGAATCGATAAACAATTCGTTTCGTCTTCGTCTTTCTTATAACTCCGGCTCCGGCTTCCTGGCCCTGAGATTTCAAGTAGATTTTGGATTTTGTAATTTTTTTAAAAGAATTATATCACATGTATGTACATCACCATTCAAATACCATCACAAGCACCTACAACATAACCACACAAAAAATCAACAGAGTGCCATACATACACACACACTAGAATGATTGCAAAAAATTAAGAGTATGCACTTTGGACTGTTGCTAAAATGCTAAAAATGCAATTTTTCACAATATAAAAATTGTTAATAATGAATTTATAAATGCACACAGAAACAAAACAAAACAAAAACTTGACGTGGTGATTAGTAATCAGATGGTATATAGATTTTGGTATAGATATACTATGGCAATATGTTACTCCATTGTGGTTTTCCATATATCCATAATAATTCCAAAGCGCCCTATATAAGCCCCATAATAGTATTTGCACATAATGACTACTAACTACGCAGGAAACGTGGGATAGCCACAGTGGAAATGCTCCACAAATAATTTCAGTAGGAAACAGAGAGGGATAATTTCATGAAAATAAACATTATAATCCGTAGATTTCATCAGATATGTTGAGGTATGTAACCTCCTAATCCCTGTTTGTTTATACTTTACACATGCTTAATAATAATATTTTATCCCCATATTCGGGATTGTGATTGGTGCTATTCCTATATAATTTTTGAATGTTCATGAAGGTAGGTTGGTAGGTTTAATATGTATAGTTGTAGATAGAAACGTTTGCAATTTGTTTTTTGTAGAAAATACAGAATCGTACGTAAACAAGTTTTCCTATTTCCCCATTATTCAATACAATAACAATAACAGTAATTCCTAGCATTAGCCAGGAATAATACTAGGAATTAGGGGTCATCCACAAATGACGTCATGGAAAGATCCCGATTTTGAGGACTGTGTACGACACCATCATCATCAGCTTAACTATTTTGCGTAAATAAATAATGGCTGCGTTTAACTCTTATTTTGCTAAGAAAGCCCATTGACACTACCAATGACGTCATTTGTGGACGATCCTTTAAAGGAAAGTACATTATACAGCCCTTGTGTGTTTATGGCGTAGTTCTAGTTAGTAGGTGTATTTTCATTTGTACTGTTGTGTGCATATAATAAAAGTTTTCCTGGAATTAAATATTGTACACAGGTTTATTTTGCAACATCATAGCGTAATATCGTAATATACATACGCAGTATTTAAATGAAATCCATGTATTCATTCTCTACATCCTAATGCTAACAACATTGCTAGTATTGCAAATAATTGTTTTTTGCACCATACCATAAGACCTATTCCACTGAATGCGAATTTGAATCTAACTGGTTCTGGTCCTGTAACGTATGCTGGGAGCCGTGCGAGCACGAACTGCATGTGCCAGTCCCAGTTCTCGGGAAATCAATCAAAAAAGTAAGTACATATACATATTATGCAGAATGGTCCGGATCACTTTTTTTTACAATCCTTTCCTTCTTCAGTGTTTACAGTATGGTTTACGACTATGATTACATTACGACTCCCAGTTCCTCATAAGTAATCATAATATTATATGTAGAAGAGAATCTGCTTAAAATTATATATTGGTTGATATATCCAAGTAGTAATAAAATCTGGGATTCTCGTGAAAGTTCAAAAGAGTCAGTTCATTTCCAAGGAACTCTTATCATTGACAGTACTCAGTATTCGTAATTCGTATTCAGTGTTCAATGGCGGATTATTGGAGATTGGACTCTGAGTCGTGTGGCACTTGGATTGGATATTGGGAATTGTGACCGAGCATATCATGTGTGTAGTATATATAGGTACTTTATTATTAGTATGCAGGAGACAAGAAGGTGTGTGGATATACAGAGGTTCCAATTCCCATATAAATGAGGATTGGGATTTAAACCCTGATGTACAAGAAATTGGCCTGCATGCATGTGTACATGTATATGCATGCCACAAAAAAAACACATCGAAATGCGCACTGACTGATGGCCATGGTATTCGGATTTCTAAGAAATTCAATTTAATTATTGAAACACACAGCCTTAGTTTTGCGGAAACGTCAACGCAACGACATTCAATCCGAATTAAGACCAAGACGTCAGTCGTTGTCGTTGTCGTTGTCTTGATTTTTTCACTTCTTGTCTTGCTTTTTTTTCTGCTGCTCCCATTTTTTAAATTGTTTCTATATTTCTCCAATCAGAACCAGTTCATCAGGGCCATCGCCAATAATTTAGAATCAGTAACCAGATACACATTCATTGAAAGCTTCTGGTTTTTGGTTCCAAGTAAAAATAATTGCTTCAGATTGTCAAATTCTCAGAGAGGAAAAAGACGTCTCATTTAAAATTTCCAGGAATGGACGACATTTACGTCATTTTATTCAGATACAAAAATGTATTTATTATTATGGCGTAAGAACAACCTATAATTGTTATAGTAAATCTTGAATTTGTGGACCGGGACGTATCACACATGTCACCACCATATAGGATCCATTTCCAAATCTAAAAATATTCTCTGTATAGACATATACCATATTATTACACAAAATTAAATTACAATAAGTAGACGATTATTTTGATTGTCTTTTTTTTCTTTTTTGAAAATTACCAACTTGTGAATGAAATTTAATTTCCGGGTTTAGTCTTTGAACACCTTGAAAGATACGTCGTATATCTAGATATTTAGAATTTTGGAATGAACATATAGTATAGAATCTACTGTATGTACCTACCACCTACGTTACATGAACGACAACGACAACGACCAGATGTTTTTTTAAGAGATACAGTTTATAGAGAGAGTGTCATTATTTTTATTTCACACTTCCCATATGCACACACCATTCAAGCCTCCTATCAACAGCCTGTGTATAGCTCCATGCATCTCGCCATTTTCCAGCCTCTCCTGCATCTGACTCTGAAGGTATTTGGATTTGGAATTTGATAAACAAATATGAACTTGAAATTTAGCTTATTCGTCCTTGTACTCAAATCATGTACATCGGCATCGGCATCGACATTGACATGGCGCGAGTTGTTGGTAGTCGAAATTCATGTGATGACGCTCAAGTTATAAAAAGATAATTATAATGCGGATCATTGAGAACCTAACCTACAGATAGGTATAGGTACCTACCTAATCAGTGCGCACAGCTATACCATTACGACTACCACAGTAGTCCGGGTACAGAGTCCGCAGGAGTCTCAGTCAGTGTACAGTACACTACAAAAAATAAACAAAAATCAAATGAGAATGGCTTTTGAATCAGTTGAATGACAAATTTAATGTCTGTAATCTACAACGCATAAAACGTAGTATCCTCACTTCCTTTTCCGTACGCCATAACTGGAGAACATTAACATTACTCCTCAATATAGCGAAATGGCTCCTATCTCACACTCACACACACACACAACAAACACACACAAAACAGGAGTATTCTACCCATTATTTAAAAATCCATTGACATCCCTCTGATACGCTATGTACATACATACTACTACGTGGAAAATCTTGACTTGAGTGTTAAGTATTTTATAGAGAAAACTGAGAGCTCCCAGAATAAAAACGTATGTGTCATGTGAGTCAGTTGTATAGTCGTCGAGTATAAAATGGAGACATGAATGTAATGGAAAACGACGTGCTTATAGAGCTTACAATCTTAATCGACTGACATTACTTCAATGTGTACATAATCCCACACAAACGACAGGCACACACATAGAGCTTTTCTCAGGAAAAAATGCAAAAATAAATAAAATAAAATAGGAAGCACAAGAAGACATTTGCCGAATGAAGAGTGCGGAATGCCGATACCGATACCGATACCGATACCGACACCGGTACCGATACTACTAACACCGTCGACGGACTCTGATGCGGATTTCTGAAAATTCCGAGAACGGAAACGATTCTAGGTACTGTGGGTGAAACTGGGACTCCGTGTGTGTGTATATGTCAATGGGCTTCCGACAATATAAATTATAAGCCCATAAGTTCCCTGTCCAAATTCCAAATCCAAATATTCCAAATCCAATGAAAACGTACACACACACACACACACAAGGTTTTTAGTGAGCCATAAAAATAGGATCTATTCTTGAAAAAATGCAGATCAACAAAGATTTACAGAGAAATATAGTGAAAATACTACATAAGAGTTGTAAAGAGTTTCGACGGACTGAATGAGGGCTACAGACAGATTCTACACAGATCATCTCCACATACTACATACCTAGTGCCTAGTAGGTTAGGTAGGTAGGTACATAGAAAAATCCCAGGAATAGTGAGCATATACACGACGATGAAATACACGGAAAGGAATGAAATTCATATGAAATGAAATCCTTCCACACTCATTGTCAAAGGCAGGAGGAGAACAGATGGGATGAAGGGATATTGTGGCATCAAATTACTGGAACTCTCCTCTATCTACAAAATACTCGCACTGCTCTCGGCCTGGGATAGGAACAGGGATAGGGATAGGAGATGGGACTCTCTCTCCTTTGAATAGGAAACGTGACACTCGTAAAGAAACGGAACATTATAATTATTATTATGCTACTACGTCGTTGTCTGTTTTTATTTTTTTTTCAATTTCTTTGCAGTCTGTGTAGATTTTGTGTGTGCGGGAGCTCTACGTAACTTCAATGACTTTCTCCTTCCTTCAACGTTGACTTTGACTTTGATAATAATATAGAAAAAAATGTGATAAAAATTAGCAGAAATGACTTGGTGGTCCCTTGTATGTATCTATATTATGTGTGAATATAAAAGTCTGTTAGACAAATAAATTATGCAAAAGCTAAACCCGTGCAATCTAGAATCTAGTGAGCCCTTGACCTCAATAATGAAAAAAAAAAATGAAATACATACAAAACATTATGGTGACATTTTAAAAATGTATTTTTCTAACAGACATTTTTTCACACATAATATTGTCGGTGAAGAACCAATATGACCCATATCCATTTTTAGCTAAAAACAATGTCTGCTATTTACAAAAATACTAAAATATTTAAGCATTTAAATAGAATATTTTGCACTTTTCAAAAATATGCAAATCGAACATTTTACACTTTTTAAAAACATGCAAATAGGAAATTTTACACTTTTCAAAAACATGTAAATAGAACATTTTACAGTTTTCAAAAACATGTAAATAGAACATTTTACAGTTTTCAAAATTATGTAAATAAAACATTTTACAACTTTCAAAAATATGTAAATAAAACATTTTACAACTTTCAAAAACATGTAAATAGAACGTTTTACAGTTTTCAAAAACATGTAAATAGAACATTTTACAGTTTTCAAAAATATGTAAATAAAACATTTTACAACTTTCAAAAATATGTAAATAAAACATTTTACAACTTTCAAAAACATGTAAATAGAACATTTTACAGTTTTCAAAAACATGTAAATAGAACATTTTACAGTTTTCAAAAATATGTAAATAAAACATTTTACAACTTTCAAAAATATGTAAATAAAACATTTTACAACTTTCAAAAACATGTAAATAGAACGTTTTACAGTTTTCAAAAACATGCAAATCGAAAATTTTACACTTTTCAAAAACATGCAAATAGAACATTTTACAGTTTTCAAAAACATGTAAATTGAACATTTGCACTTTTCAAAAACTCTTATTTAACATTTTACATATGTTTCTCATTTTGTTTTCATGACATATAACTCATTTTGATTCTAGCTTAAATTGGAAATGGGTCATTTTGGTTCTTCGCAGACGATATAGTCATACAGATAGATATAAGGGACCGCGTCATTTCTTTTAATTTGTATCACTTTTTTATGCTACAGGCGTTCAAGTGTAATTCAGAATTCGTACAAAAATTAAATGGAAACAGTTTTTTATATTATATAGCTGTAAATTTTAATTTAATACTCTAACTATTAAGCAGTTTGTCTTTCTATTTTTTTGAAAATTACTTGGGCTCGCTATATTATATCGTTTTTTATTTTAGTTGCTGGCTGGCTGTGATTATTTTGACTATTATTATGATTTCCCGCAACCCAAAATCAAGCTGACGTTAACGTAGTCGGAGCCGTTAAAGTTGACAGGTTGGAGTCGGAGTCGGAGTACGAGTGCCACAGGGAAGTCGATTGTGGATGTGGATATGGATATGGAAGTGGAGCGGGATACAGATTACAGATATAATCTTAAATGGCGTGTTTAAGTCTTCAAGTTGGGACTTTATAGCATTATAGTTAGAACGACGTTGAGACTGTCTCCTTGCGCGGCCGGAGAAGTGTTATTACGATTACGATTAGACATTTCCCATTCATAACGTATCATATAACTCAAATATATGACTCTGATTATGATTATTATTATTATTATTGTACCTCCTATTTTTTTTACAAATGTTGTTTTAACTAACTCTTAAAAGCTCCTTCAATGATTTCTCAAACTCCCCACCAAACCACACAACAGGCAACAGCTCCCAAGTAGTTTCCTCAACATTTTTTGAGGATTTGTCTGTGAGTGTTATCTGCTGAGGATACACTACTTATATAGTACTATATATTTTTCTTTTTATTTATTTTGTGTATGTGGCGAAAGGGGAAATTAAAAGAAACAAAATTTTATGACTTCTCATGAATGTTTAGCGTGTACTGTGTGTGTGTGTGTGTGTTCGTTCCCTGTTCACATCTATCTTGTATTTATGCTCAGACGACGTGTAAATACGTACAAATTTTAATGAGGTCATTACCGAGGAACAAATCCACGTACCTACCTACCAATGCACGTTCTTTTTTGACGTACCTAGGTACATTGCATAGCGGAGATCCTCATCGTACTTGCAACTCACTCCTTCCTCCATCAACAACATCAACAAGTATCTCCATGTAGCCTACAACGTATACCAAAGGACCATAGGACCAGTGCAGAGAATATGACACAATACGATACCAGCAGAACCAGACCGTCCTCATCATGTTCGCAATATCTCGGTCTCTGTCTCTGTAGTATTTAGCTGAGACTTTTGAAGCCGTTCCTCTGCCGTGACGATCTCTCTTTCCCCTCATATTTTCCTTTCCTTATCACACCATTATGTCTGCCTATGCCACCGCCATCCCCATCCTGCGAGCAGTGCAGTGTACGTACAGTCCAAATCCAGCTCAAAATGCAATGTGGGTACATGGTACACAGTTTGTAGGAAAATCCAATGCGTAGTAGTGCTGTGTAGTATCTCCTCGAAATCTGTGTATGGTGAGGATTACGATTATTTGAGTATCTCTCTCACTCACATAAAACTCTCTTACTGGCAAATCTCGAGACCACGACCACAGTGCAGCAGTATCAACATCAACATTAACTCTCTCGCCTTTATCTAATCTTACTACACACCAACTGCGAGTACGAGAGCCAGAGCCGCCACAACCCTAACCATACTGTGCGACTTGGAGCTTTGGCTTAAATATAAAAATATATGTAGCTAATTGTACTTGACTGTGTTATTGTAGTGCCCTCAAAAATGTACAAGAAAATAAGACATAAGGTTCTTTCGTAGGGAGAGACCGGGGCCGGAGCCGAAGCCGGAGCCGGAGCCGGAGTTATTGGTCGTATGAGAAAAAAGATAAAAGGAGGAAGTGAAGGAAATATGTAGGAGCGTGCCCAAGGAAAAGGCAAAGAAGGAAAGGAATGGGAAGGAAAACAAAAATAAAAGATTTTTTATTGAAAAAATCAAAATATTTTTCCAACTTTTAAAAGATAACCAAGGAAACGAGTCAAACTTTAAAACCTTTGGTCTAGTTCGTTGTTATTGTTTTGTGTGATAGTGTATGAGTCGGGAGGTTGAAGCTTTTGGCTATGATATTAAGGTGGTAAGTATATTGGAATATTTGGAATATAGGAAGATAATCATAATATTATGTACTACGTAGTGAGATAGCGGTTGGCGGCGCGGTCATTCACTCTCATTCATATCCTTACTACATACCCACACCACAGAGTAGTAGTAGTAGTAAGTAGTCGTAATCATTTCCCCGGAGGCGAGAGCATAATATAATATCATATATACTGTGCTGTGTTTGTAAACATAACCTCTAGCTCTCTGGCTCTGGCTTGACTCGTAAAATATTCTAGTGCAGTCGTATTCGTACTCGTAGTCATAGTCCAAGTCGGCGTTGTCAGCTCTTGTCATTAGTTCATTGCTGTCGTGAGTCGGAATGAGAATCGGAAGTCTTTTCTATATTATGTGTTGTGCAATTTAAATGCAAAATCTGTCGGCCTGTATTATTCCCTTCTTGAGTGGTTGTTTGAATTGGTGTTGGTATTGGTAGCCCTGTTTTACTGCCTTGCCGTCATCAACAACAAAAGAATGCGCTGAGAATGTGAGTGAAAAAAAAAGTTATTTACAGTTACTCATACATCTAGATGCCCAATCCAATCCAATAAAAATATGAAAATCCCAAATGGTAAATCTATGATAATTTACTAATGTCAATTTCCTATAAATTATTCACAACACCATCAACCATCCCCAATAAAAATAAATAAACAACAACAATAAAAGTACAGTAAATGTTTTTTGTATTTTTTTAAAAAGGCCACAACCCATAAGCTATCCACAGTTTTGCACCTGCCCAAATTCCATGGTTTTTTAAAAACTTTAAATATTTTAGTTTTTAAATTGGCTGGTACTGATAATGAAAGTTTGATTTTGTTTAAAAACTGTTAAGTTCAGTTTTTTGATTATATAAATTAATTAAGTTAAATTACATCATCATGAAGCAAAAAGGCAAGACTAAATCATTTCACATTGTGTATGGTGTGAAGGTGTGATGACCTTTGGTGCTGGGTCCATTAATAAACTCAGCAGCTCAAGTGCCTATATAGTCTGTTCTAGGCTGGAGTATATAGTAAATTAGTGTAGCATAGACCTTATATGCTACCCCGTACGTCATAACTAGCCACAGTCGAAGACAAATTGAACGGGAAAGGACTACTGACGTTTAGCGTGTCTACATCCATTCGCCATCATCAGCCACCAGTATCAGCACCAGAGTGTGAAGAAAAAAAAGAAAGCGTACACTAATCATTGTTACAGTTACGCCGCTCACGCTCACACTCACATCACATCTCAGTCTCAGACCGAGGCACTTACCTACATAATATAACATGTCTAATGAGAAACGATCAATTTAAGTTTGCTGGGACTGGGACTGGGACTGAGACTGAGACTGAGACTGGTGATAAGTTCTTGGATAGACTTGACTGCCCGTGACATAATAATAGAGCAGGTAAAAAAATACTGATAGGCGCTTTAGACAGTCACAGATTTAAAAACTAAAAATTCTGCACTGTTGACTCTGCCACATAGTCAAATACCATCACCGTTGCTCCACTATAGTAACAACATCAGTAAGAGAGTTAAAAATCGTTTTTCGTCACATACTTAATTTACATACTTGTTCTCGAAATGAATGGTGAGCTATTGAAAATTAATTCACAGTTAGCCAAAGCCAAAAGAGACAACAATGGGAATGAATTCCCCATTCACCTTCACTCTTCTTCCTTGCAGATTCCATTCATAGATACTTAATCATATGGTCTCGCGCGGGGTGCACATCATAGGCACATGCTAGAAGAATTAGAATTTTTGGATTTGGATTTGGATTTGAGATCGGATTTTCGGCGGGAGACACATTTCATATGTTTACTGCGGATGTTGGAATTTGGAATGTTTGTGTGCATGTAAATGATAGGGATATACATATAGGTAGATTATGTGTTTGTGTTGCTCTGCCTTCCACAAACTCTCCTGGCCTGAGTGGGTACTCGAATAAAAAGGGATAAAAGCACTTGATAGTGACAAGAAAAAATGTGCGAGCTTTTCAAGTCTAAAGACTTGATAGGATGAGGAGAGATATCCGTATTCCTGGGAGTTACCGGTACCGGTACCGGTCCCGGTCCCGGTCCCGGTACCGGTTACCGTGTGTAGAATTGGAGTTTTGGAAGTTGCTGAAACTTTTGTGTGTGTGTGTGTGTGTGTGTGTGTAGGTATGTTGAACGTTGAGGGAAATAAATGAGTTAGTAGAATCTATGTCTCTCCAGAGCTTATTGTTTCCAAACTTGAACTATACACTCAATTCCCTTCAACTTTTCCCCTCTCTCCCTTCCTTTCCTTCCTTATTATTCTCAATTCGGATTCCAAGCCCGACGCACAAGTATGTACGTACCTAGCTGTGATGGTGATGAATGAAACGGAGATATTCTTCTTTCTTTACCTTTTTTTCACGGATCTACAGATGTATGTGAGGGAGGCGGAGGAGCGTGGAGAATCAAAATGGCAAATTCAAATGGCAAATTGTCTTGTTGTAGACACCTTTGTGAGCACTTATCTTGGTTTATGTGTAGATTTCTTCTTTCTTCTTGAGGAGGTGCGGAGGAGCGAGCACTCATATTGACACGGCTTTTTGGGACGGGAAAGTTTAGAAAAGAAGTGCGAAGGGCTTACGTTGCAGAAGAGTGTAAGCCTGATAAAACTGCGTGCACGCTGGCTCAGTGAGTGTGATAAAGTTTTTAAGAGGTGCTTTAATAGTGTTTTGAATATTTTGTCTTACATTTTAGATGTGTGGTAATGGGCTTGTATGGTTTATTTTTAAATTTGTACGAAGGAGATTTTGAAACTTATAGGCTTGTATTACAAGTATTGTTTTTTTTCAGACACTAAAATTAAAATAATTGCATCTTTTTGAAAAGTCGTAAATTTCAAGTTTCGCGCTTTTTTAAATTCAAAATTTTTCAAGTTTTTGCATTTTTAAAATATGTGAATTGCAAGTTTTGTCTTTTTTAAAACACGTAAATTGCAAGTTTTGCCTTTTTTAAAACGTAAATTGCAAGTTTTGCCTTTTTTAAAACACGTAAATTGCAAGTTTTGCCTTTTTTAAAACGTAAATTGCAAGTTTTGCCTTTTTTAAAACACGTAAATTGCAAGTTTTGCCTTTTTTTAAACACGTAAATTGCAAGTTTTGCCTTTTTTAAAACGTAAATTGCAAGTTTTGCCTTTTTTAAAACACGTAAATTGCAAGTTTTGCCTTTTTTTAAAACACGTAAATTGCAAGTTTTGCCTTTTTTAAAACACGTAAATTGCAAGTTTTGCCTTTTTTTTAAACACGTAAATTGCAAGTTTTGCATTTTTAATTTTAAAAATTGCAAGTTTTCCGTTAAAAAATGCTCAATTACGTCAGTTAGTTTTCTAGTAAAAATAGCTAATAAAATCAATTTTTCCACACGTCCACTCTACAACGTCACTACTAGTAAATTTTGTAGCGAATATTCAATGACATTTTTTTCCATGCCAGACATGCATTTCCTTAAAACGTGTGTCATGTAAATTGTGCGCTCTTAGCCCTTCAAATATATTAAATTTAGGATTTTTAAAGCTTTAAAAACGATTTTACTTGATGACTAACAGAACACAGCGTGTGAGATTGATACTAAAAGGTAATGAAAGCTTGGAGATTATCTTACCTATATTTACAGTGTTTACGTATGGAGGTGGTACTTACATACCAAAACCAAACACCGCCATCAAAGCCAAAGCCAAAACTCAAGTAGGAAGTACAGTTTAAAAAAAACTAAATTGAAACTGTACAGAGAATAGAACGGTATAAGAATAAGATATAAAATAGAGAATACAAATGGATCAAGAAAAATGAGGAAAGAAAAACGTAGTGACAGTGGAATGGAGTCTGTCTCCTAATGTGTGTTCAGTGTGTTTGTGGAGTTACATGAGAATTCTTTGTGTCACACATCCCACATTATTCCTACATGGATAAACGACTTGCTTTTGTTTTTTTTCGCCTCTCCACTTTGTCAAATGAAATGAGCCAATCTGGTCTTTGACAGAAGGATTTTCCTTTACATTCACGATATTTGCTCGTATATATTTACAGGTCTTACATTTACAATTTACTATTTACTGCACTGATACAGAGTCTCGCACTGCTGGGTGACACATGACTTCTAACCCCCCCCGCAACCATCAACCCCATTATATTGCATATCGTCTGTGAAGAACCAAAATGACCCATATCCAATTTAAGCTACAATCAAAATGAGCTATGTCATAAAAGCATAATGAAAAAAATGAGTAAAATGTTAATAAATTAGGAGTTTTTGAAAAATGTAAAATGTGCTATTTTCATGTTCTTGAAAAGGTGCAAAATGTTCTAATTCCATAAAAAGGTGCAAAATGTTCTAATTCCATGTTTTTTAAAAGGTGCAAAATGTTCTAATTCCATTTTTGTGAAAAGGTGCAAAATGTTCTAATTCCATGTTTTCGAAAATGTGCAAAATGTTCTAATTCCATGTTTTCAAAAAGTTGCAAAATGTTTTGGTTGCATGTGTTTGAAAAATGTAAAATGTTGTATTTACATATTTTTGAAAAATGCAAAATGTCCTATTTAAATGCCCTCAAGACGCATTTGAGTATGTTTGTAGATAGCTGATACTGTTTTTAGCTACACATTGATATGGGTCATTTTGGTTCTTCACAGACGATAGTATACGTTCAATATGTTGAGGTACAAAACCTAATATACCTATAGTTTATTTTACAGAAAATTTTACTACAAATTCATTAGAATAATAATTTTTTTAAAATTTGGTTCAAAATGTCATGACCTATTAATTAGATCAAATTTGGTTTGTTTTAATTTCAGACTTGAATAATTTTTCGCTTTTCGCATTTAAATTTTTTATTATGAAACCCTTTAAAACAGTATTTCCTCAAACTTTCTAAGCAACTTTTTCAAAATTTTGTTCCAAAAAACAGGGTTTAAAATTTAAAAGAATGGTGGTTTTTGCCCAGAGGGTTTTGGTCATAATACTTTTAGACATGGCCCAAAATTTTCAAAAATATTTTTTTTCAAAGTAAATTTGCAAAAATAATCTCTGTAAGCTTTTTTACTCTTTTATATTTGTTAGCCTGCTCTTTTTGTAGGCTGTAGATTGGGACGGGGAGGGGGGAGGGGACAAGCTCATGGCGCACCCTGTACTTTTTTCTAATGTCTTCCCATCCTGACAACGTTACTTGAGTGGAGACAGTACGAGAACGAGAACGAGAACGACAACGGCAACGAGAACGACACTAAAAGCCCGAGTGAGTTGAGACCCTCATAAATGCCTGTGCAAAACAAAGATGTACAGATTTATTCCTTGAATTCTGTTGCTGCTGCTTTCACTTGTTAGATGTTAGGTAATATCATTTGTTTCTACAAATGATCATCATCCACGCCTCTCTCTCTCTCTTTCCCCCGCCGTCTAGCCGTCCGCCGTCGTAAGAGGAGGATAATCCTCCTCTTAGATTCTTTGATTCTTATAGTATAGTACGACAACGACAACGACAACGACAACGGCTAAGGCTGCGGCTCTATACAGTTTTATCATCTGCCCAGCATTCTAAACACTATTCTTCTCACAGTCAGAATGAGAGAGTCTTCACAAAAACAGCTTGTTTCTCCTTTTTGTTTTCACTCATATATGACGCTGGACAAAACCACAAACTGTGCTCTTAATTGTATTCTGTATTCATCTCTCTCTCTCTCTCTGTCCCCGCTACCACACAGCATCATCAAAAAGTCGACATGATGAGAAGAACACACAAGGAAAGGATGGGAATATTTTTGAAAGGGAAACAGTTCCCGGTCTTCTTCTAAAATTAGTGCATTCTATAAGGAATGGGGAGTAATCAATTGTAGATGATGTTAAACTGAAGAAATGTACAAATAAATAATGGCATATAATTGAACTATTCAAAAGAGAGAGAGAGAGAGAATTGAATAAGTTCAGATTGTATACATTTTTCCATTGTTTTCACCCCCTTTTGTTTTGTACACACAGGCATAATCATTCACTCAATTCTCATTTGTGTTCCAGTAAAGTGTAGTTTGTTTTTTTTCCTATTGCGTGTTGTTTGAATCAAATTTGTTTTTCAACTAGAAATATTATAAGAAATGACGTCGTGAGCGTCTGGCGTGTTTTTATTTTTTATAGAGAGAAATTTGATATTAATTAAAAAAATTAATTACCTATTTATGATATTTTTGTTTCTCTCAAATATTATAAATGAAAATGTAGGATTTTTGTAAGGTATCCGCCCCAGCAAATTATTGTTTTATGAGTGACATTGGATTGTGTGAAAATTTGAAAAGTGTATAAAAGTTCTAACTGCCCTTTGTTCTGAGTGTTAAAATTGAGGCCCTGAAATTATGAGTTTTGTATCCTTAATTTTGAATCTTAAATTTTGATTTTGTTTTTAATTATTGATTAATTTTTTAAAATTCCAAACCTCATAATATTTTCATAAAATTAACGTTTACTTTTAATAAGATTAACGGAATAATTTAACATGTTACTAATTTGTTTTCAAATAATATAGTGGGTGGTAGTATTTGGTAGTCAATGCTCAATTTTGACACTGTAGATTGTACAAGTAATTTCTCTTCCCTCTCAAATATAATTCCAAGGCGACTAACGACGTGAAGGAAGAGAAAAAAGATGGATTCATTCATTCATTGATTTGTGATGCAAATTACCAGATTGAGGTCTTGCACAGTCTATGTAGGTACATACATAATATGAGGAGCACTCCCCAGGAATTCCAATCCATTCCAATCCAATCTAATAGTGAGGGTGATGGTGATGGTGATGGGATGTTATATAGAATGTGAAGGCAAAGGGTTGGTGATATGGTATGCAACAGCTACACTGCTCCGCACTGTAATCATCAAAATCAAGCATACGTAAAGATTTCTTTGAACATTGATAAATTTGCGTGGGAAGATTGGTTTGGGTTTGGAAGAAAAGAAGTGAGGAATCATTCTAAATCAAATGGTTAAATAAATGCTTGATTTTTATGTCTTTTTAGGATGTAAGTGCATCTTGTACTGTGAGCTGACTGAGTGAGTGAGGAGAAACCATAACCAGGACCAGAACCAGAAACCGACATCATAGCACCATACTATCATACTACCATAAGCATTAAAGCTACTCATCTCTCCACATCGGACATATCGTCAGTGAAGAACCAAAATGACCCATATCCAATTTCAGCTAGTATCAAAATGAGCAATGTCATAAAAGCAAAATGAAAAACGTGCATAAAATGTTAATTAAGAGTTTTTGAAAAGTGTAAAATGTTCTATTTACATGTTTTTGGAAAGGTGCAAAATGTTTTAATTCCATGTTTTTGAAAAGTGTAAACTGTTCTATTTACATATTTTTGAAAATTGCAAAATGTTCTATTTACATGGTTTCAAGACATGTTTCTATATTTTTGTAGACAGTGGATATTGTTTTTAGCTACAAATGGATATGGGTCATTTTGGTTCTTCACTGACGATATAGTACACGACACAGTAGTATGTATGGTACTACAACTACACACAGTGACAGACAGACACACACACAACGTCGACGGGAACAAAGTAGTACTAACTGCCTGCTGCTTTCCTTCCCATGAAGTTTGACTCTAGGAGAGACTTATTACAGCTTCCCATCCTTCCCACCCGTCGTTAAATCAAATGTATAGTAGTGGGTACCTATATCTTTATTATACAACCTTTGAGCTGTCCGACTTTCCACTTACACAATCTTCTCCTTCCCCGTCCACGTCCACCTCCACCAAAAACGTTTTACATTTTGGATTTCTGAACCAAAGTGAGACAGGAGGACGGGCGAGACGAGAGACTTCTCGCAAGTGTGTATAAATTGACAATTCTGTGGCTACGGCTACACGGCTACAGACTACAGAACAGATGTGGCGGCTACGATTATGATTGGAGTCACTTGTAGATTAGAATTTAGAATTTAATTCAAAATTATTATTTTATAGGAATTTCGAGCATAGCAACTCATTATTATATACTTTTCGTTAGTTTTTTAATTTAATTGATTGATATTATTTCCAAACTTTTAAAAACCTGTAAATTTAAAATAGAAATCCACTATTTTTTAAAGCTTGTAATTAGAGCGTTTTGAACTTTTAGAAACATGCAAATGGATAGAAATCCGCAATTTTTTAAAGCTTGTAATTAGAGCGTTTTGAACTTTTAGAAACATGCAAATGGATAGAAATCCGCAATTTTTTAAAGCTTGTAATTAGAGCATTTTGAACTTTTAGAAACATGCAAATGGATAGAAATCCGCAATTTTTTAAAGCTTGTAATTAGAGCATTTTGAACTTTTAGAAACATGCAAATGGATAGAAATCCGCAATTTTTTAAAGCTTGTAATTAGAACATTTTGAACTTTTAGAAACATGCAAATGTATAGAAATCAGGAATTTTTTAAAATTCTCATTTAATAAAAATAGAAACCCACCTCCGTGGGTACATATTCAATGAATTTTTGAATTTCCAAGTTGGGATTTAACTCACAAATTAGCATTAAAATTGCATTTAAAAGCTGTATGGGTAAAGGCGTATAGTGCAATTTTTTAATTTACAGGTAACACACACACGTATACACACACAGCTTGATAAAAATTGTTTAAACGCCGTAAACATCTGATTACATTAAAACACTCGGCTCATCATCCAAAATTCAAGTTCTGCTGTGGCCAAATCATGAGCATTACAAAAGTTTCTTGTAGAATTGTGTGTGTGTGTCTCTGTCTGTGTGTGTCTGTGTGTGTCTGTGTGTGATTTCTCTGAGCTGTATTGTAGATTGCATTATTGTACATACTGTGCATATAGTTGTAATGAATTGTAAGTGGATAAGATGCATTGTAGAATGTGAAATACCTCAACTCGAAGAGCCGACGAACTCGCAGCAGGTGGGGATATCCGTGACGTACGCTCAAGAATTCACGTTTCGTTGAGACTCTTAACTGTCGGTATGTCGGCGGTTGTGGGCTGCGAGTTGTGTTTTGATGGTTTCTTCCGTTATCTTATATGACAATTAACTTGAACTACTTTTTATTTTATTACTGTATGATTGCAATGAGAGTGATGTGATGTGCTAGCAGGGAAGGCGATGTGGTGTTAGATAGGAATGTGTGTTGTGTAGTATAGGAATTGTTGGGATTTCAAGTTTGCTATACGACTCAGACTCAAGTATGAAAAGTTGCTATGTATTGTGTGCTGTGTAGCTAGTTATCTAGTCTGGTTTCTTGTTTCTCTGTGTAGTAGTTTGTTCTGCAGGCTGCTATTGTTGTTGTTGTTATTATTATTCTATTATTATTTCATTTTCCTCTTACGGATTAAATGATTGTCTTGATGGTATACAATGCTCCTACATACTCATATGTCACGTTGGTCTTGTACGTGACACATACCTACCTACATTGAAATCAGAGGATTTACAAATGGGAAAGTCAAGGTTGTTTTTACACGAAATTTGAATCACAATACGAGTACGACCATAGTAATTACGATGATTACGAATTACGATTTTCATTTGAGCTAAATATTCACGTAAGTAGGTATGATATCGTCTGTGAAGAACAAAAATGACCCATATCCAATTTAAGATAGAATCAAAATGAGCTATGTCATAAAAACAAAATGAGAAACAGGCGTAAAATGTTAATTAAGAGTTTTTGAAAAGTGTAAAATGTTTTATTTGCATGTTTTTTGAAAAGTGTAAAATATTGTATTTACATGTTTTTAAAAAGTGTAAAATGTTCTATCTACATGTTTTTTGAAAAGTGTAATTTGTTCTATTTATTTGTTTTTGAAAAGGTGTAAAATGTTCTATTTACATGCTTTTGAAAAGTGTAAAATTTTCTATTTACATGTTTTTGAAAAGTGTCAAATGTTCTATTTGCTTATTTTTTTAAAGTGCAAAATATTCTATTTAAATGGTTTCAAGACATGTTTCAATATTTTTGTAGATAGTGGATATTGTTTTTAGCTACAAATGGATATGGGTCATTTTGGTTCACACACAGACGATATGGTGCTCCATGTGTGAACACAGTAGGCATCGTCTTATTTCATTCTTTTTAATGTCTTGCCATAGTTATAGGGAAAGGCTTTTGAACTAATCCGAAGGTGATCTTCTGATACCAGCAACGGGATCAGCACTGGCAGCGGCAGCGGCACCGGCACTGGCACTGGCAGTGGGTCTGACTGTCTAAATTTTGCTCAAGAGATTAGATTAGATTGGCTCACAAGTCTACAGCTGTAAATAGGTTAGACAAAATATTTGTGCTATATCCACTCCACGCTGTACTTATTTATGTTTGTTTTGCGTGTGGAAAGGGCTGTCTAATGTCGCTAGCCGACTTCGACTTCGACTTCGACTGCGACGGTGACGGTGACGGTGACGATGGGAGATTAAATTTTTGTAATTTGAATATCAATATCATTGACATATGCAATATATGCGAATTATTTAGATACCAATATTGCATTGCTGTATGTACATTGTAATTTACAACGCAACGTTACAAATGCAAATACACTGGAATTAGGTATAAATTTAGAGCACGCTGCTAGTTATCTGAATCTGACGACCCTGACTTCATGTTTAGAGGAAATACACTGATATCAAAAGTAGGTAGAGGTAGGGATAGATATAGATATACATAGGTAGATTTTTTATTGGAAATCTTCAAGTACAGAAACGCAGTACCGATATTGGCAGTGACTCACTTTAGTTGGCCTTATTGGAGGTCAGAGGCGCACACACATGTCAAAAGGCAGAAGCCATACAACAAAGCTTAGGCTTAAAGTTAGATCCATCCTCATCCTACAAAGCAGATACAAAATAGAACGTCCAGCAAAATATGCTCAATATTCAATAATCCAATTCAGAATGCATGTTTATATACAAGGCTATGATTATGAATGAAGTACATAGTAGTATGCATAGCTATATGTATGTAGAATCCGCTGAGTTTATTACTGTGTCCTCACTTTTAGCTTATTGTGTGGCCTGTTCTGTTGCAGAATTCTGCAGACTGCATAGATAGAGTCTTGTTTTGGATTTTCACATGATTGGACATGATGAGTTTATTAAGTGAGTGACACAAAGGTAAAAATAGAATCTGGACTGACTCCGCGTTCATGTTGTGACTTGGATGTCCATAATGTGACCCTTGCGTTGAATTCCATGAGTAAAGGTTGGCCGTTGTTGCATCTATATAGCTACATAATAAGCAATAGCAATAAATTTCTAAAGGAGATACTACAGGCAGCCACTGCTGCTGCTATAGTAGGCTACGTAATAATATAGACTATCCAAGTAGGGTCCTTTTTTTGTATGTATTCACCTATATATTGTGACAGGGCCGGATAATGTGGCCCGCTGCCTTAATTTTCAAAAAACATGTAAATGGAACATTTTCGAGTTTTCAAAAATATGCAAATTAAAAATTTTGTCCTTTTCTGAATCAAGTAAATAGAACATTTTACACTTTTCAAAAACATGCAAATAGATTTTTTTACACATTTCAAAAACATGGAAATAAAACATTTTCCACTTTTCTCAAAACATGTAAATAGAACATTGAGCACTTTTCTGAATCAAGTAAATAGAACATTTTGAACTTTTCTAAAACATGTAAATTGAACATTTTGCTTTACCAAAGAAAACCATCAATAAAATCAAAATTGTGGTTTTTTTACGGACACAAATTGCTGCCTAAAAGCAATTCCTTCGCCCGACCCTGTATTGTGAGCAGAAAGAAAGAAATAAAGAAAGAAAGAAAGAAAGGGAAGTGCGTGGCGTGTAGGTTGGGTTATGGCGAGGCGAGACGATGCGATGGTGATGATGATGGGTTGATGATGACATATGACGTGGATTCACAAAAGAGCCTCTGGTTGTCCGGAATGAAAATAATTCCCATTTGGGATTTAGTTTAAAATTTCAAAGCATTCTCCTTCCTTATACTTCCTTCTGTCTCTCCAACTATGTCTTCAAAATTGACTCACCACATCGCGCATCTCACACACAATCATCCTGTCTCTCTCTCTCTGAACACTGCTCCTTATAGGATACGTACGGAGTACGGCGTACGGAGAGATCTAGATTTTATAGAATACCAATTCATATCTGAAACAATCTTTTATAGAGTTTGACTTTGTCTTTAACTGTACCTACATAGTTTGGTGCGTATACTATATCTCTGGCGTGACTTGGCCGAACCGAACGTATGTTATGAACGAACGCTGGATGTTGGATTTGGATTTTTGGCGGCTCGCTGCCTGCCTATATGGATAAAGTCAAAATCTGAAAGTTAGTGAGTGAGTTGCTCAAGTTGACTCTGAACTTTTTTTTCTTCCCTCCATCTTCTCTTTCCCCCTGATCAGAACGATATATAAGAAATTGAAAATCGTTTTATCCTCTCGTGTCCTCTGCCTCTCACTGAGCTTCACTTGATTTCTTTTCAACAAGCAAAAGCAAACTCAGCATTTTGTGCTCAGCATGCATACAGAATCATCTCCTCGTCTCGTCTGCCCGCTCCCAACTCCAACTCCAACTTCAATCCAACAACGTGAGTCAGTCCAATGCCTTCCTCCCGTCTCATGCTTCTCGCCAGCCAAGTCATCTTCCACAGATTTCCCTCCATACTCACTACTACCAATAATATGAACAGTACATATTGCTACTTAAACTACTACTTCCACTCCTACTACGCTGCTACTCTTCACATGTTGAGTTAAAAAGGAAAGGCCAACGCTGTGGCAATAGCAATATAATGTGACAAGAAAAAAAAGCTGGGGCCTCGCAGTTTCGGTTTCGGTCTGGCCTCGTTGACAAGTGAGAGAAAGTAGGAAAAAAAGAGCGAGACGCACTATTGCAATGAATTTGATCGTGTTCATTTTTTTTCAATCTCACAAACTATCTCTTGAGTCTACATTTCAAAATTTAAAACGATCCTTGGGGAATATAAATGGATTAGCTTCAAAATGGGACATCAGAATCTGTCGTTGGCATTATTTATTTATTATTAGGTAGGTACATTTAATTTTTAATTAGTATTTTTTAAATCGTACAAATTGGAAATTTTTATCAATTTTTAACCAGCGTACATAGAGCTATTTGCTATTTTTTAAACCGCGTAAATCAAACCATATAACGCGGTTATATTGCATTACAAGTTGACAATGCGCTAAAGAACAAATCGTACTACATTTAAAATTACTATAAAATCCACTACAATGTAATAATGCTAATACTTTGCTTATCTCCATCATCCATTATTGTAACCTATTGTAGACAAAAATAAAACGTGGTTTGACTTCTTTCATTCACAAGTCATGGTCTGGTCCTCGTTTCTTCTGCTATGTATAGTATGGTGTGGTAAAGAGGCCGAGGCTCGCGAGACTCCCCCATGCAGCCCATGCTTCCTTTCCCTACATAGGTATTGAGATGGAGATGACGACATAGATACGTTTATTACATCAAGTATAGTAGTGGTAGTAGTAAAGCAAAGCAGCATTCGTCGTCGTGAACTCTCTAAACATGGAGCATCTGAAGGATATGATCAGATCTGTAATGGTAATGGTAATGGTAATAATATAAGTAGTAGTAAGTCGTAACTCGTGCATGATTATTTTATTAGATAATAAGTTGGTGAAGAAACGGCCACGGGAAGGAACGGCAACGGCACGGCCCCAACACCGCCACCGCAGTATGGAGTGAGCTATAGGCGGAGCGACAGGAGCAATTACATGTTAATCTAAAAGTTAACACTTCATACTTGCTAATATATATATATAACCATTTTTTATCTCTACTATCTATTTACCCCTCTATATGTATATCCCACCATATATCAAGGTACTATATAACATTCTATACAAACACCGACGGACTGATAGTGTCTTCTGAGCAGAACTAATAATTTCCATTTTATCACATAATTCATCGTTCAGAGTCGAAAATAGAGCCCTGTGTGTAGGGATAAGTAGTACTACAAATAGTTTGTTGAATGAGCCATTATACCATTATTATTCTCATTAGCATACCATAAGGAAACTTACGGAGGCATTACATGCTTAAATATATATGCATAGAGGCACTGCTATACTACTATAGGTACACATTGAGAAAAAAGTTTTGGAAAAAAAATGTAGACTTGAAAGACACTTAAAACACTATATATATAATGTAGCATGCATAGATTGTAGATGTAGTGTGTGATGTGTCGTACTTATGAAATTTAAATTTCGATTTTGGGTCTACTTTTATATACTTTTAGCTCCCCAATCTACTCAGAGTACTACTACTCGGAATTTCCTTCTTCTTTTGGGCTTGGTTTTTGGTGTCGGTCTCGGTTTCGGCTTCAGTTTCAGCCCAAGATTTCTTATTGCACTAGTAGTAGTATGTAGTAGCATTTGTAGAATGTACTGCCGTATGTGTAGTTTGGGACTCTGGGAGTGGTGGAAGGTATTTCAAAGTTGTGAGTGTGTGTGTGGGTGAGAGCGTGAGAGATAGAGAGAAGGAGCGTAATAATAGGGACTCTCAAAAAGTTGGGAGTTGGACTTGGTTAATGTGGAAGTGGAAGCGGGAAAGACTAACTAAGACAGAGACGTTCGAATTCGGAGGAAACAAGAAGATGGGAAGAAGTATAGAGAGTCTGACAAGGGACTCGTTTCAAATTATGCATGACAAGCGCCAATTTCAAAAAGACCTATTCAAAAGAATTAGGCTATAGTCTATTAAATACAACTGATCCAAAGTAACCCGATTGCATTTTTGCCCTCCACAGTTTTAAAAAATTCAAATTTTTTCAGCTTCTAAGATGAAATTTGATGTTGTCTAATTTCTTACAAAAATTTGAAAAAACCAGCTAAAACTCTGCGCCTCAAAAATATATATTTTTTGGATTTTTTCAAAAGCAAAAATTTGAAATTTTAGAATTCTCTAAAATCCTGAAATTGCTTTTTAGAAAATGGTGTAATAATTAGACAAAATCAAATTTCATCAAAATCGTATGCAAAATTTGATTTTTTAAAAAAATTTTGTGGGAAACTGTGGCCAAACAACTCATAATGCAATCGAGTCAATTTGGATCAGTTGTATTTAAAAGTAGCCTAATTTTTTTGCGTTGGGTAATTTTTGGAAATTGGAGCTTACCATGTGAAACCAACTAGTCCCTTGTGAGATGCGCTCGTTGGCGTTGGCGTTATGGCGTTAGCGTTGGCGCTCTCCTCACTGTGGACTGTATAGAGTGCAGAGTGGAAGATGTACGGAGGAGAAGAAGGCCAAATTAAAAGACTTTAATTAAATGTGGAAATCTTCTTTGTAATCTTCTTCCCGTCTTCCATTCATTTTCCTCAGTCTTATCCTCGTCCTCGACTTCGTCTCACTCTCGTCTCTCCTCATATACTACAGATATTTCTCTTCTTGATTATGCTCCCGTTTCTGGTTCTACATATGCAAGTTTCATATGCAGCTACCTAAGGCCTGGGGAAACTTTAACTTTTGTCGTTTAGTGGTGGTGGAAATTGGAGGGGGGGGGGGGAACGATGGTGCAGGTGGTGGAGGTGGTGGTAGCTTTCGTCCTTATTGAGTGTGGACCATGTTATATATTGGTCTGTGCCGAGTATAAATATGAGTTAGTTCCGTAGTTTAATGACTACACAGTGTAAATTGTAAATTTTGATATGTATATATAGTGTTTCCTAAGGAGAAAATTATATGCTTGTTGATATATGACTCGGGAGAAATGATTCATGATGGTGGTGGTGTGGTGGTGGTAGTGTCGGTGATGGCGGTGGCGGTGGCGGTAGTGGGAGAGGAGTGGAGAACATTATATTATGGCGAATGGGATCCAGTATGTAGAACGGAGTGGGTACAAATGATGGAAATTTACCATACCATCACCATACTACTTGTCTTGTTCACATTAGCACATTATCTATCACTCTCCTAACATAAATATGTAGGTACCTACCTACCTAGCTACGGGAGAAGATGTTAGAATCTGGGAATCTGGAAAGTACTTTTGGAGGTAGGAAGGTGGTACAGTTATTTAGGTTTAATTCTTGTGTAGTATGCCTATACCTATATCCTGTGTTTTTGTAAAATTTTGCATGGGTCTCTATACTCAAAAAACAAATTTTTTACACTTGTTCAAAGTAAAGTGAAAGTATATGAAATTCTCCAGTTTTGCACCTGGCAATATTGTAAAAAAATGAGGCATTTTTTTAAAAATTTTGCAAATTAAATTCAAATATATGGATTTTTTATTGTTGAAAATGACCCATATCCAATTGAAGCTACAATCAAAATGAGCTATGTCGTCAAAACAAAATAAGAAACAGGCGTAAAATGTTAATTACGAGTTTTTGAAAAGTGTAAAATGTTGTATTCACATGTTTTTGAAAAGTGTAAAATGTTCTATTTACATTTTTATGAAAAGTGTAAAATGTTTTATTTACATATTTTTAAAAGTGCGAAACATTCTATTTAAATGCTTTCAAGAAATGTTTCAATATTTTTGTAGATAGTGGATATTGTTTTAGCTACAAATGGATATGGGTAATTTTGGTTCTTCACAGACGATATATGATATTTAGTCCTTTTAAAAACTTTACTATTGCGCACATTTTAGAATTGGTGAAAAATTCAATTTTAAACCAAACATATAATAAATAAAATAAAATAATTACATATCTCCCTTCCACCATTTTCCCTTTATTTCTCCTAAAGCATTTCCTGCTGACTAGTGAGTAGAATGAAGCAGTTCAAAATTAGAAAAGTATTTTTTTTTTATAAATAAAAGAAGTAATTTGAATTTTATCTTAAATTGAAATAGCATAGTAACTTCGGCATCATTGCACTTCTCACCCCATTACACAGTCTATTTTAAAGAATCTCATTACATTTTTAAAGTTGTTAAATTGCAACTGTACGAATTCCCTTTAATTGGCCTTCCAATAATAATTCTCGACTGCACTCACACTATTAGTACTCCTCCAAGAGCCGCCGTCCTTCTATCAATGGGAAAGATCAGTGTTTGCCAAAGCAGTGAGACAAACGCAACACGTGAGTTGCATATATTTATGCCCAGGTGTTTTGTGGTGTCAATAATGAGAGAATGAGGCGAGAATTAAAAGGATTCTTCTGGCTCTACATGTGTGGGATTTTCCTCGTCGTTCTTCTCTATTGTGATAGGAACAGGTGAGGGTTTTCTATACACTCCTCATCCTGTCAAACAGTCACACACCGCGTCCTTTTTCCTGGGAGTTTTTGGATTTGGCTTTGGCTTTGACATTCGCTTTAAACTTTAACATCAACTCTTGCTACCGTAATCCATGAGTAGAGTTTATATAAACAATATTCAACTCTTTAAAATATTCAAAAAAAAAATTCAAAACTATTTGATTTTTTTGTATGCAGAATTCCCATTCCTACAACAAATAGCAGAGTAGAGATACATATAGCTGTATGCAAAAAATAATACAGTTGTATACATGGGGGTATACGGAGATATTTACACTAGACGAGATAGGGTTCTCCAATCTCTCTCTCTCTTTTATTTACTCAATATTCAAAAGTTCAACTTGATTTTATCCCCATCACTATCAAGTATTAATATAGTGTAGAGTATATTATATAAGTATATATTATAAACATGAGTATTTTTTAAAGGGCAAAGGAAAATTGGGAAAAAAAAAAGAATGGAACGTCAAATCAAAAAGAATTTTTTGTTTGTGCATATGTTTAGTTAGCTTTGACCCTGTCATGTCAGTCTCAGTCCGAAACACAAAGTAACCTATACCTACCTACACTGGTAAAGGTACAAATATAGAAGTCACGTGTACCTCCACGAACTCTTCTCTTACGTCGTACTTTTGAACTCCAACTCGATCGAGATCCAGATCCAAAACCAGATCCAGAACTCGTACCTCTCCACTCTTTTCTCGTCTATTCTTCTGCCACTGTTTGTAAACTTGAAAATTGATTACATGGACGAACCAGCGTACCTACCTACCTACCTGCCTTTTCCCCTCTATATAATGTAGACTCGGGCTGGTTGGGATTGGAGCACAAATAAACTGTGAGAGAGAGAGAGAGAAATTGGACCGCTGAGAGCTGAACTGCGTAGATTGAAGATGGGAAAGCATAGGCAGGTATCACATAGGAAAGAGAGGATTATTTTATACAAGATACTCTTCCTGCTGGAGCTGTGGAGCTGGAAATGGAACTGGAACTGGAACTGGACGACAACAACAATAATAACTGATACCTTTCTCTCCACGTTCTACTCATACTTGCTCAGCACAAATATTGAAAATACAAAAACTTTTACGTAGGTATGTAGGTACATACATTCGTATAGAGATCACGTTATGTACATAGGGATTTCACCAAGGCCATAAAAGCAATGCACAGTACAATATGTACACAGGCAAATTTTATTAGAGCTCTGTCTGTTATGTAAACAAATATGCAGATCGCACGCTGTACATAGCAGAGTACGTAGCAGAGCTCTTTCTGTCACGGTTACTGTACTAATAAAATGAAATCAGATTTATTTTTTCCAGTTAGATAATTTTAATAGACGTCATAATATATAATATGCCTACCTATTATAAAAGTAGGCACCTACCTACATGTAAAATATTATTCTTTTATTAATTTGTTGCTATACTTTCTCCTTGGGTCTTATAAATATGTGCATTTGTCAATTTTTCCTATAGTTATACTGTACAAAATTAAACATTAAATGATACAATATCCGCCGTGGGCGAAAATCAAAGTGTTGTATATACAAAAAATTTAAAAAGGTTTTACCTGGTTTCTATTTAGAATAAACGTAAAATTGGAAAATATTTAAACTTTTCAAAAACAAAAAGTTAGAAAAATTTATATTTTTCAAAACCTTGAAATTGGAAAAATGTAAACTTTTCAAAGACGTGAAATTAGAAAAATTTGCACTTTTCAAAAACGTAAAATTAGACAAATTTACACTTTTCAAAAAGTGAAATTAGCGTATTTTATACATTTCAAAAATTCCAAGGTAATATTTTGCACCTCCTTTACCTCTTTATGTATATACGGAAATAGCTTATTTTGCTTCTATCTAAGAATGAATATGGATCATTTTGATTCTTCCCCCACGATATACCTATATAAATGTTACGTGGTATATAGTATAATTGAACTGAATTTCCACTGTCTTTCCTGTGAGTGTCTGTGTAAGTTCTGTGTGGGTCTTGATTCTTAATACTCGTGAATAGATTTCATGAGACAGTTTGGTTTTGAGTCAGTCTTCTGGAATATCTGGATCTTGACAACTAAGGGAAATGGAGATGAGCTTCTTACGCCTGTATTCTAAGCCTCTGAGTGCCTCTGACGTACGTAGTGCTATAACGTATATTTATGTACCTTACATGGACAAGTAGTGTGGTGTGGTTGGTTTGGTAAAAGGGACAAACGCATGGAGCCAACAACCCTCGCGCTGATTTATAACTGTGAAGACGTAGGATTTGGATGGAAGTGGAATGGGAAGTGGAGGCTTTGACAAATTTGTTAAAATTGAGAGCAGTGAGCTATGAATCATTTATCATTTTTGAGATTTTGAGAATTTTACAAAATTTCAAAAAACAAATTGTTTTTTGTTTTGAATTTTTAAATTCTGTGGAAAAACTCAGCTAACACTTACATTGCATAGTGAGCTGGATCTGGCTCTGGATGTAATCTAACTGAAATACTTTCCACCATTAAAATAATGACAAATTTAAATTTTAAATTTCCTTTTACTTAGTTATAGATACTAAAATTTAACTCTCACGTAATGATTAAATCACAATGCGCATTTATTCTTGTTATGTACTGACTCGGAAATACAGATATATTTGGGAATCTACGTTCAACACTGTGATTTTAAATATGTAATAAGGAAACTTGAAAATCCGTACACTGACTTCTTTATAGTGATTTTTTCCTTTACTACAAAAATAAAAAAGACAATGGGGAGCGATGGTAGTAGTTGGCAATATATAGGAAGATGAAAAGACATAGACTAATACAGACACAGAAGACTCATATCGTTATATAGCTGTGAGGCTTATGCACAATGTAATATGTATATTGCACGAGTCCGAGTCCGACTATGCATGTACCTACCTATGTACCTATGTAAGGCGTAAGGTGCACATACATGGGTAGATACATGACTTTAACACACAGTTACGTCTTTTACGTGAGGACGCAGGGAGACAGAGATTTCTTTGTGGCTCGAGAGGATTTCGAGGACATGATAATAGAAACATGAAGAAAGAAATGACCGGATCGGATCAGACAAGAAGAAAGACAGACGTAAAATTTGTCTTCTATTTTAGTCCCAAGGACTGGTTCTGGTTCTGGTTCTGGTTCTGGTGCTATATGGCTCAGAAGAGGCTATGTCTATAGCAGTGACGGAACCGGTACCGAAGCTGAAACCGAAACCGAAACCTGTAAGGCCACGACGGCGACGGGCATGTGAATAAAGCTATGAGTAGAAGTAGGAGTGGAGGTGGAGGAAGTGGTCGTAGTGGACTTTCACAATCTATGGCCATCCATATTGTATGTCTGTCCAGGTTATTCCAAGTAGTAAATTGAGCGTAAGACTTTGAAACGAACAAAACAAAACATGTTCCTCTTACTTGTACTTTTATATATACAATAAGTACAATGTCAATTTAACTTGTTTATGTCCAGCATTGTCCTTGTTTTTTTCCTCTCTGGCCCCGAGTCGCTCCACCGTCGTCCATCTCATCGTAATCGTAAGTCTCTCCGGACTCGCGGACTCGGATACGGATTATATACGCTCCTGATCCCCGCACCGGCACCGGTACCGCTACCGGTACCGGTACCGAGAACACGACATGTAGGTATGTAGGTACATTGGTAGATAGATAGACAGATGAGGAAGGTAGGCACGGAGGTTACACGTCTCTCTTGTTCTCTTTGTACTTTTCTGTCTGCCTTTCAAGGCCCAGTCTCCCAGTTTCCAAGTTGGCACAATATTCCTCCCATGACCTGTATCTACCATCTACGGTAGCCAATATATCTTGCATGTTATGGGCTGTTCTACTAAGTAGAATTAAAAACGATATCTACAACAATGTAGCGTCATACTACTAGAGGTGTGTTAAACGAATATCATCCACTACATCACTAAATCCATCAATGAAATCAAAAATTAATAACAGTCATCATATTGCCAGAATTCCCGCCAAAAAAAGATCCTATGTCAAATTGAAATTCTATAATCCAGGTATTTTTATTATTGGAACTACGACTACGATTACAATAAAAATGCATGAAAATAATGTCGAAGATAACATGCTCTTATATAATCTTTCCTTTGAAAGTAGAAACAGCTCAGAACCAGAACTTGACTCCTGATCCTCATGATGCTCCCTCGTCACATCACATGATAAAATCCTGTCTACAGAAACACACGCGCCTCAGTGTTAGAATCAGAATTAAAGAAAAAAAACCTCAGCGTGTGGAATTTTCAGTGAGATTTTGATTGACGACAAAAATGACATGAGTTCATTGCTTCCGTTGTACTCCATGTACAACGTATTCGTCTCCTGCTAAAATTAAATGGGAAACAACATGGTCGTCATGGAGTGGCAGTCAGTATAGTAGTCTCATCTCTATAGTGCATATCTCACTCCTATATACCCCTTTTGGATTCTGGATATAGACAGAGACAGAGACAAGTTATACATGAGGGACTATATAGGCTCCAGATCGACATCGACATCGAGTCAAGTCCAGAGCCGCCGAGCGCGACATGTCTATACATGTAGGTATAGGTATCTACCTACTAGAATAACGATGCCCCACCAAACCAAACCAAACACTCAAACTATCTGTACTCAACTAAAGGGAACTAGACAGAAAAAAAAAAGATTGTGGAAAAAACTATTTCCTTGTAAAGTTATTTGGATTGAGACAAGGAAGTTTGTTCGCTGTAACTAGCTGTGTAGCAGGCGAATGAATCTTTATTTTTTTTTAGAGCGAGAGAGAGACAGAGAGACCAGATCCAGATCCAAAATCCCAAAACGAGACGAGAACATGTTCGGTTTTTAGTTTTGTACGCACGGGGACACGGGACTGCTGTGTGCTGCGTGTATGACTTAGGTAAATTCTACATAATATATTATAGCGTCTAGGATCTACGGTCTGGGTCTCGAGTCTCGAGTCTAGAGACAGACAGATAGGATATAGAATTTGAATTGAGTGGAGTGGAGTACTTTGGCTGTTGTAGTCGTAGTAGACTGTACAGATAGTCTGGAGTGTATTCCAATTCCTTAACGCGGATGCTGCACATTAACAAACTAGTCAGCTATCGGGACAGATATTGTCATTGGGAGGATGGTGGAGTGGAAGTCTATGTGACGGGGACGGGTGCGTGTACGTATGTACACTAGCATTTGGGAAAATATGAGATGGTGAGAGGCGGAATGAGGAGAGATGTGCATATTAGTGATCTCTGGAATATGTATGAGGAAGACGAAGACGAGGAGGTTCGTTACAGGAGAGATCATTGGAGTCGACACGTGAGCTTATTTGTGTTTACACTGACAAAGTGACAAAGTGACAATACACGGAGAGTGCTCCGGTTTTTTCATGGATTCTTCTCCTCCACCGTCCCATGAGCTCAGACAGAAACATACTTTGCCTCTTCCTCGTCTAACATCCACCAAGAAGATGCTCTTCAATCTAAATCTATCCTCCTTACTCTCCACTTATATCATGTACTTCCACGCTCCAAACTTCCATACATAAAAACTTTATAAACATTAGTTCCATGTTCGAGCTCGACTCTGACTGAACTGAACTGAGGACTGAGAGGAAAACGCCTTCCGCTTTTTTTCCATTTCCATTCAGAGTACAAGGGCAATATACGGATGATCTTGCCATCAGATCAGATGCAACTATATGACATGGATATGGATATAGATATGGACGGGGGAATCACGGTATACCCTAATAATATCTTAATAGCATATGGACGCATATGACCCGTGTAAAATACTTTAAGTTTTCCACCTTCACCTTTCATTCTGGAAAAATGTGCTATAATTAATCTATGTATAATTACACAATTTTTGATTTGAAACTTTCCTTTTCGATGAGGTTCTGTGAGAGACTTCTTGTCAGCGAGTGAATCAAGCGAGTGAATCTTATTTCTTTGTGATGAGCTGGAGACTGGAGACGCGAGACAGAAGATAGAAAGAAAGTTAACGAAACACGCTCCATGAGTTTCTAATGTTTCAAGAGGAAACTTACTTCTTAGACCGTTTTTTTGTCATACTTGTTCTTTAGCATTGGTTTTGGCTTTGGACATTAGTAGTATAGTGCGTATAGGGTGAGAGTCTATGGAGCCGAGGGGTTGTACACAGTGTTGTAAAAATTCTTGAATATATTATTCCGAATGCATCTCCATAATATGATATGTACGTACCTACATGCATTGAGCTTTGTTAAGGAAGGAGATTTGAGCTTTTCACAGGAAGATGCAGTATGTACTTACGCATACTTAATTGCAGAGATAGTACAGTTCAGCAGTACTACAGTTTTCCAGTGTTATGAATGGATTTCCATGTAGCGTGTAGTAATATTACCTAGACATATGGGGGTGGTGATGCTGAGGGTTTCATGTGTAGTTTTGTAGTTTTTGTCTTTGAAAGTTTCAAAGTTTCAATTGAAGCTTGTTTCATTTTTTTTTATTGGAGTCTCTTTCAAATTCAAATGGAAGTGCCACATGTACGTAATGTGTTCTATGTACATTGAGTAGAGGAGGAACGAGAAGGCGAGGGAGTGGAGCTGAATGAAGAGATACGTTTGATTGATTACTCTTACATATATATTTCTTAAACTCTGACGACTCTCTGGGCCTGCCTGGTCCTGGTTGGTGTTGGTGTTGGTGTTGGTTCTTGGTACTTGGTGTTCCCTTCCTTTTCGTTTACTTATGTACTTACACACAGGGCAGAAGAAATTGCTATAGGAGGATATGCCTACAATAATGTATAGTGTGTAGTATGTACTTTTGCGGCTTGGATGTTAAAGTTAGATCTAAAAAACAAGGGCTCTCCTAATGAGCACAATTTATTTTTTCGCAATTAAACAATGCGGAAAGAATTTTTAGGTTTCTTCTCTTGAGCATTTGAAGAAGAAGAAGAAGAAGAAGAAACGTAGATTGCGACTGTAGCCATCATCACCATAATATTAATTATGCGGAAGACCGGGAACGGGAACGGCACCGGTACCGGTACCGGTACCGGTATCCGGAGAACTATACATAGCGAGTGCGACTCTGCGAGCTTCTTCAAATGTAAATTAATGTATCTTGAGGAATTCCAACTAATAAAACCACAACATAGACTTGAATGCAATGCAGTCATATATGTGTGTAGCATGGCGGTGGTAATATATTATAGAGTATAGTATAGGGAAGATGATATAGGGTATATAAGACATTTTTGGTAGTTCTCGGTTACATTCAAGCATCTTGAGCATCTTTTATTTTGGCTTTATGCAAATTCTGATGATTCCATTTTTGTAGAAAATATACGTAGTAAAAGGATGTTTTGCTTTAGGAAACATACTGTCGTCGGTAGGGTGGTTGTGCGTTGTGGTTATACTGTAGCTTAAAGGTTAAGAGATAAAATGTCTTATCTAATAAATTCTGGACTCTACAAGTCATTTTTGAAATAAGCGCATAACTATAAGAATTAAATTATTTTAGTTTTGCTAACTGAGCATTTTTTTTCGCATGTAAACTTGTTTAGCTGTATTATACAAATTATTTTAAACAATACAAAAACTACTTTTTATGAAAACATTAGCCATGAATAAAATAGAAAAAATGATACAATAAATCGTACGTCATTGTCATATTTAACATTTTACAAAGTGTGATACATGTATTAGTTGCAAAATATTAGGATTACGCAATATACGACTATACTATTCAAATAGTTGAGGTACAAAGTACAAAAGTAATAATTTATGAGTGAAACAAAAACCATATTTTTTTTATTATTGTCTGAATTAAAGGAATCCCTCCATATCCGTCAATTAATCATAGAAATATTTTTTTAAATTTACACAGCGCTCAAATAGTAATAATTATTGACATATATATTCACACACTCTGTGAGCACGTGAATTTATTGTTGACATTATAGATGTATATACGATATTATGACTGATATTCCCAGTTTTGACTAAAAAATTCACAAATATTTAAATACTAAAACTTTTGCGTAGGTTTTCATTGTATACGCATTTACAAAAAGATCCAGTTCAGGAGTTGACGTCAGTCAGTGACAGCAAGCAGTGGCAGAGAAGTTCAACAAAGTATATTATGAATTATTCTGATATACTGGGGACACTGTGACGGAAGGTTGAGAGGAAAAGTGGATTATTTAGAGCTTTCCACTAATTTCTGTTCTTATACAGTCAACAACAAGGACGACGACGTCATTTGATTGAATCCGGATTCAATGCAGAGTGCACTCAAAAACTCAAGATTATAATCGCAGAGTGAACTTTGTGTGTGTGTGTGTGTGTGTGTGGCTATGTGTGGCATTCTACACGTCGGTATGATATGTAATTCCCTACCTACCACCATCATCATTTTTTGTATGGTTATCCGCTGACGTTGTTTCCATACGCAGAGTTACTACGTATCCTTTTGTTTGTGACGGCAGGTAAAACTTGTAATTGTAAATCATTTTCAACACCCTAACAATTACACACAAAAAAATAATTTATCATAATACTAATGTAATAAAACTATATTAATAAATTCATATTATATGATATATGATAATATGATGATGATGGTACAGTGGGTAATGATAATGGTAGACGGAGACCTCTTAAACATTCTGCATTTTTGCATATGGAAATATCAATATCATCGCGTAGATTTTACGTAGGCTCATAAAGCCATTAGGGATACGCGATGTGAGTGCAAAAAGAGATATCTACTTGGAAAGATTGTTACGTGTCATCTGTTTAATGCATTACAGAATATTAGTACATAAGCTATGTTTGTCGATATAAACGTTATTTTTTAAAAATCTTTTGCGATGTCTTCCCCTTTTCTTTGCTGTAGGTAGGTTCTTGAGCCTAGAAAGAATGTATATACTACACACACACAGAGTATTTATTTTAATTGTATGGCTTTAGAAGATCGAAGGTAAAAAAAAATTTGTAATTGATTGCTTCGAAATACACAGTATGAATAACCTTTTAATTTAATTAGGGTCCCCGCACTTACTCTGTACACCTTTTGCATAAGTCGAAGCTCTTAACAAGTGTTACAGAGAAACGTGTTGGAACAACACAAAACAACTAGTAAATTGATAAGTGAGCGACCTTCTACTCTGGCTATTTTTGTTGTACAGGAAATTATAGTGTGTGTGTGTGTGTGGAAAGGAATCATTGAATTCTGGATTTAATTATACACATTACAGGCAAATTAAGTTACTTCACAAGGAGAGACTGTTTCGTAAGTTTTATATATAGTTTTTTGAATAAGTTTTTAATACAGGATCGAGCTGGATAGCTACAGGATAGGAAAGAAACACACTGGAATTTTGCAATAATTTTTTCTTTTTATTCAATACAACAAGGGTTGAAAAAATACAGAAAATTCGAAATTTTTGTATTTTTAAAAGTGTGACATTTTAAAAAATTTCACTCTTCTGCAATATTTGATAATCTTAAATCGCACTTCTTCAAAAAGTGTGAAAAGTTTAGAGTTTTTTTCTTTTGAAATGTTCAAATTTTTTTTAAATGTTTTTTTTGAAAAAATATGACAATTTTAGAATTTTACTCTTTTAAAAATTCGTCAATTTTAAAATATTGCAAAATTATAAATCTTACATACGTAAACGATGAAAGCGCTGCTGAAACTATACACGCAATTTTGGTCGATATTGCATAATATTATATTGGAAGAAAGACGGCGCCTTTGAAAAATATTTGTAGTGTAATTTACATAGATCATCTGGGTAATTTTACATCAATAAATTTTGAAAAATACATAGATATCAGGTTATCCCTTCAGGCATGGATTTAAATTCACATACTTACTTAAAATATACTGAATACTGATAAAATGGGTAATTTATTTAGTCGTAGCCTAATTTCCACACTTGCACATTTTAATTATATCATGTACATTTTCATGTACATTATAATTTGATATTGATAGCGCCGTGTACAGAGAAAATGTAATTACTTCAATCCCTACGAATACGATATTATAAATTATGAGTACGAACGAAAGCGACTACGACTACGACAATCAAAACTGTGTAGAACATGCAAGTAAAAGTACCTACCTACCTACCCAAACACATGCCACATACATTGAGAATTGAGATTGAGAGTCGATCGGTCGGTACTATGCAGTGATTATAGCTGAGCAACTGAGCATAGAACTACACGGAGAGTCATTCCACAGTTCCACACTATAAAGTACCTACAACTACAACAACAGTCAACAACTTTAGTAAAGTGTTTCTGTGTGTGTGTGTGTGTGTGTGTGTGTGTGTGTGTGTGTGTGTGTGTGTGTGTGTGTGTGTGTGTGTGTGTGTGTGTGTGTGTGTGTGTGTGGTTTAGTTTTTAGCACTAAAACTCTGATGACTCTGACTTACACTTAAAAACCGCTGACGGAGGCTTGACTCCCAAAACAAAACCCCAGCACATCATCCATATAGCTAAAAAGCCAAAGGCTAAACTACTACGATAAGCAATGCTAAACCATATGAAAACTAATGCAATGCAATGTAATGTAATTTAAACGTAAAAGTTTTTCAATTCAGTCAGTGCAACAACAGCAAATCTTAAGCTTTATTAAGCAAGTCTATAATATCGTCTGTGAAGAACCAAAATGACCCATATCCAATTTAAGCTAGAATTAAAATGAGCTATGTCATAAAAACAAAATAATAAAAATGCGTAAAATGTTAATTAGGAGATTTTGAAAAGTGTGAAATGTTCTATTTACACGTTTTTGAAAAGTTTAGAATGTTCTATTTACACCTTTTTGAAAAGTGTAAAATGTTCTAATTACATGTTTTTGAAAAGTTTTAAATATTCTATTTTAATGCTTGCAAGACATGTTTCAACGTTTTTGTAGATAGTGGATATTGTTTTCAGCTACAAAATGGATATGGGTCATTTTGGTTCTTCTCTGACGATATACTCTTCTTGAGTTAACTCTCAAAGTCAGTCAACTTAACTGTGTGTGGACCTATCTACCTTCTCAAGGGAGGATACAATTGTCAAATACATAATATAATACAACATAACGTATTTGTATTCGTAGGATGTACATACTCGTGAACAATCAAATAGTATCGTAGTTCTTGAAAAGTAGTGACGTTCATACACGTTCCCATAATCGGTGGTTTGTACTCGTATTCAGAATGACAATGCTCCACTATATCTGTAACATAATAATAATTAGTAAATGACATTTGAGGCTCCTCCCTAATCACACATTATTCTCTGGAAATTGTAAATTGACGTCTGTATTTCAAATTTTTATCACCAGCAGAAGACACAGTACTATATAGCTCATTGAAGATGTGGAGGACGTCACGAGGAGAACGCCATTCCAAACTCAAAAGGATGCCATCCAAAAAAATAAAACCATCTCTAACGTCATTCTTGGAAAATAAAAAGGAGAAGTGAGAGATACAACAGAAGAAGATCCTTCCCATTATTCGATTATTAAGTAGTTTAGTTTATTTATGTCATTGTCATTGTCATTATAGGAACGGGATAGTAGATAGTGTAGCAGAGCACTGTGTGTATTTTCTACTATACACACACGATTCAACGCTAAAATAATTTATTACATATTTTTTAAGCATCAATTGCTGTAGTTGTAGTGCTGGTTTACTACTACTGCTGCAGATCATACAACTGTATATAATATGTAGCTATAACAAAATTACAATAAATTTAATAATTATTATTACTCGTGTGGAAACATTCCAGGAAAAAATCTGTGAATGTCTCAATTTTTTTCCCAAGTCAAAGTCAAAGTTAAATTGAAAGGATGTTTCATATTATTTATGAGATTCTATCTTGTCTCTCGCTATTATTCCTGTTCGTTCGTTATGACTGCATACAGTATAGTGTACACTCTTACGACGAGTATATGGCTTTCATTTTAGTTTGTTTTGACAACTAATAGGATGTTGCGTGGCCGTGCCGTACAATCTGTATAGCCTTCTCACATTATTAGTTATTGGGATAGGCAGATATATGCCTATTAATTGGAATTGTGATTGTAATCGTAATAGTGCTTTTCTTAGAAAGCTGTATATTCCATTGTATTACTGTTATGTGCTATGCTATACAGTCCAGCCAAGTACACTACTGCAACAATTACACCAACTGCATGCAAACAAGTAAAAGAATAAGTGGTAATTAACTTTAAAATTGAATATTGAATAAATTACTCATAAATATCTGCACCACTATATTCCTTGTTATAATTAAGTGCACTACTATTCACATTAGGTAAGATTCACACATCCAACAACTATAACACCGCATAACATGTGAGAAATAAACATTGAAAAGTCCGGATCCGGAAGAAGAAATACGAATTTTCAAGGGAAGTTAATTTTTTTTGTGAATAAATTTTCAATTTCCTCATTTACATCCGCTTACATTACTTGTTGGTCACGTCATAGAAAATAATTGACTGTATGTACCTACGTACATAGCATGGAGTATGGAGAATGGACAGGGGTGAGAACGCGGACGGTGAAAAGCGGGCTACGAAGTGCGGAAGTACAGATCACTATTTGCTCCTGTAACTGTCTAATGTACCTAAATCTTATCATTTTAAAAATGCAAAATTCCCTTTTTAGACTTCCTATAATAATAAAATATAAAATATGAATCTAACTCTGTACAATTATAGACTTGTACTTATCGTTATGTAGTTTAATTTCAAGCGTCAAAAGTCAAACGATTACTCTGTGCTGAATGTACAGTATTATGCAAATTTAAATGACAGAGTTACACATGTAGAAATTAATTTTAATAAATTATTTAGAATTGAATTATAATTATAATGATGACTACTAGTGTAGATAGTACTGATATTCATACATGGCTGTTCTCGTTCTGTATTTTTAAATCGCAGATGCTCCCTGTATGTATGTACATAGTATATGTGTGATATTTTTGGGAAGGAGAAAAGCAGAGTTTGTGAGATTTATCCAGTTTGACCAGATTATGTATATCTTATCCTATCTATTCCCATTAACATTAATATAATAATTGACTCCCATTACAATTTTACAATTTACTATATTACTTAGCAATAATTAAAACAAGGCATGGATTTATTAACTTTCCTTTTGTCGGCATTTTAAAAACTACATTGCATCACTTTGCATTATATCACAATCATAGCATTGATCATCAATTGCAGTGGCTAACCCATACTACATACTACACACATATTCTATTTAAATTTAAATCAAAGTGGGATGATGAGCATACTTCCTTTATGTATATATAGTGTGTATAGTGCAGGTATATTTTTAATAAATGGGAGATATGGGATTGAAACCATTAAAATTTGAAATTAATTAAGTTACGTATTATTATGATACAAAAAAAATGGGAATAAAAATAAAAACATTTTTGATGATGAGAAGTATTCAGAAAATTCTGACGCAATTCAGATCTGACGTTGTGACAGTTTGAAAGAGATACAATAGTTATGATTATACTTATGTAATTTCATTAATAATAATCGTAATAATAATTATTGTGATTCAAATTTTTTTTTTAATGCATTCAAATTCAAATTGAACGGAAAGACGTCAGTCCAATTCTAATTTTTTTTATGTTTCGCATGGCCCGTGTTTGACATAGAGGGAGAGAGAAATGTGTTGTGGTTTCGTTTAGGGTCTGTTTTTGGATTCTGTGGATTGATATCCATACATTAATATTGTATTGACATACTTATCCGGATTTCTATGTATCGTATACACTGCACATGTAAGACCATGTGGTACAATTAGTATATATAGGGTATTAGCACCCACATTATTGGAACACATTCGTCAATATACCACTGACTGACTGACTTGAATTGGCATAACATATGTAATATCTATGGTATATGCTGCTCCTCGTTTCTCGTTTCTGGCTCTGGCTCTGGCCTGACTGAAGGTTGGATTTTCGATTGGGATTTGGATTTCCGTTTGGATTAAAGTATTATAAAGCCTCCACGTCACTCCTATATACTCTCTTGGCTTGGCTTCTTTTTTTTTGGCTTCGTTTTCATTTTGCTCTCGCCGTTTGGCTCGCACTTGTACTGGCGCTGGGCTGTCATCTCAAACAAAGGGCAAAGTTCACTTTATTACACTCACATAGTAGCTATGAGCTCTGTTTGTAGTTTGTAGTATGCAAAATCCTCCATGTGATGTGATCCCTCTCCTCTCTCGCTCCATGACGTGGACCTGGGCGACTGTCGGTAGTCAGTGCCCTATATGCACTTTACATTACATACACTATAGATAATTTTTTGTCGCCATTTATTTCAACTATTATAATACGTACTAATGTCTCTCCAATAAAATTCCAATCTACATATCTGACTGACCCTTTCCACGTTTGCCCTTCCCAGTTTCCACTGCATTTTATTTGGGCTCCGCTTCCAAAGATCCCAAACTCACAATTGAAAGAAATGAAGGCGGAAGTGAGATGGGAAATGGGTCCCAAATTTCTACGTCGTTGTCTGCAGTTCTGTTTTTGGTTCGTTTCTTTTTTATTGCACTGTCTAATTTCATTTGTCATGAATTTTAGTGGGGCCATTATTAGGTTAGGTTAGGGCATTATAGGAGGGCAGATCCAGACACCAGGACCAGTAGAACAGTGCAACTAATGCAGGACATGGAATGTGTGGTGCAATATTGTAACGAGATTTAGGTTATCTCCTCCACCTCCAAGTATGATAAATAAATAGAATAATAATAGTAGGTAGGTAAGTAGTATGAAACTTTAATTTATTTTCAGAGAAATATATGTGAGATGCGTACGGTTCAATAGCTAGTAAGATATTCATTTTACATTTCGTTTTACTGGACTGGAACTGGACCGACTACAATGACTCAGCACATTACAATATGTTTGTTAGTTGTTTTACAAATATCGCTAACTAAAACACTGCGGTTGCTATCGCAACCTCAGTCCTCTTCACATGACTCTCTCCTCTCCGAAGCGATCATGTCCCCATGATGTAAAAGAAGAGAAACACAAACTTGACAATAATGTGAGGTGAAGATTCCTTGGTTTGGGTGACACCGCTGATAGGTTGACACGAAGATTTCTTGTGGAAGGCAGCAATTTACTTATCCTATTTAGCAGCACCAGCGTTGGAAGTGAGAAGCTCCGTTTCTTAAGCAGGGTAATTGGAGGTTGAGGGGGGGGGGGGGGGGTTAACAGCTTAAGTTCGTTCGGTAGCCTTCAATTTCAATTCCAATTCATGGGCGGGTGCGCCATTCTCTTAACCTAGTGGGCTGGCTATCCATCAAGAATCGGTGTCGAACGTCATGGGTCAGGCCAGATTAAAAAATTATCACGTTCCATCTTGGCAGTAATGTCCGTTTTCTTCGAGAAATCAAGAGGTAAAATCTCGCGGCGGAAGAAGAATGCAACGTCGGAGCAGGTGGAGGAGGATTGCTGTGACCGAGGTCATGGCCGGAGGTCGGTGTCGCAGTTTAAGTTTTCGGGTCGGTAGGTGAAGATGATGGTTGAGACTTGCTTGGCTTGTGAGAAGGACGGGTCAGGAACCTGACGTACCTTGTAACGAGATTTAGGTTATCTCCTCCGCCTCCAAGTATGATAAATAAATAGAATAATAATAGTAGGTAGGTAAGTAGTATGAAACTTTAATTTATTTTCAGAGAAATATATGTGAGATGCGTACGGTTCAATAGCTAGTAAGATATTCATTTTACATTTCGTTTTACTGGACTGGAACTGGACCGACTACAATGACTCAGCACATTACAATATGTTTGTTAGTTGTTTTACAAATATCGCTAACTAAAACACTGCGGTTGCTATCGCAACCTCAGTCCTCTTCACAATATAGAGGCATTTCCTTGTCGTATTTAAATTGCCTCAACTGCATTATGCACTGTAATGTGCGGAACAAAAATAGAATTATCGGGATAATCAACATAAGGTATATCTGCTTGTGTGACGTTGATTTGAGAATTTTAGTATCTGCCCCTGTAAGGGATATGCAGAAAAAAAATTATTATTATTATTGTTATTATTATTAGTACTGGTACTGGTAAGTCGCTGAGGTTGACTTGACGGCGACGCTGTATGTAGGTACGTGTACTCAAGTTTGACTTTTGTGAGTATTAGTACTAGTCTTATGACTGTGACTAATTGTGAGATCCTATGTATTCACACAGATTCAGTGTAAACTTGTAATGATTAGTATTAATGAATGTTCTATATGGTTGTACATATTATAGCGTCTGTTTGCGTGTTGAGTCTTTCTCATTACTCGTAAAGTAAGTATAGTGAGCAAAGCCTGAGTTCATCTCATTCATAAAATCTGTGAATGATTCACTCTCCTTACTACGTCGAATTTTACAAGTGCAATGGAATACTGTAGAATGGAAGTCAAAGTCCAAGCATATTATGAAGGAAGCATAGAAACTAGGAACTCATAAACAAGAAATTCCATAAAAGAGAGAAAAAAAAATTAACAAAAAACAGAAAACGGAAAAAAACAGTGTTGATATTGATAAGAATTTCATTGGATACTAAATGGATTTATTATGTACCTACCTAGGTACATAATATGGTTTTGTTTGACTAGGTTGGCGTAACAAATGAGCATCCTAATCGTTGCACAGCACAGGTATGTATGAACATACCTATACATAATATGGTGTGTTTACATTTCCCAGTAGTATGTACATACTAAGTAGGTAGGTACCTTCACACATTTGTTTGGATTTGATTTTGTTGTACAGGACGCTTGGCTGAGATAACCTCATTCACTTTCTGTTGAATGTGGAGCTCAATAAGCACAGGCACACACACTCACAATAAATATGAGTTGTACAACAATTTTTTCTTGGAATACTGACATTAGTAGAATTTGTTTTTAGGGTTTGTTTTTGTTATTTTAAAATTATTTTTTTATATTTTTATCCCAATTACACAATGCAGGTTGTTGGACGTGGACGGGTTCGTCATAATACCGAGGTATGTAGTATGCACATGTGTGTAGTGAAATCACAAAGTGTAAGTCACGAGTATCCGATTACGAGGAAAGTTAAAGTTGCGGTACAGTTATACTGTATATATAGTATATAAGCTATTTGTAGTGTATAGGAAATTTCCTACATGTGTACATATGTCCTGCACACTGCACAAAGTGTACATTTCAATGTCCGTGACTAGTTTAGAATTTTCTTGGGAAAAAAGAGTCAGAATAAATAAATAAAAGATTAAAAATAAGCATTCACATATGTCATAGACATTTTTAGCATGGATTTTATTTCATTTTTATTTTTGTAGGAAAAACCTCCTACTTCAAATTCCTATACAGATTCAATTTAATGCTGAATGGATTTCTGCATAGTAGGTAGATTAAATATTTACCTAAATACAAAAATTATGAGCCACATAATAATTTTATCTATATTCTGCCCGGCCCCTGTCGTCGTCGTCCGCCGTCCGCCGTCCTCCGTCCGCTGTCTCAAATGTATCCTGTTTGCTTGTTATTATCTGTGAGTGAGTATTTTCCATTTGGCGCTTTTAAAGTGTCTCTTATTGCGTTCATTCAGTTTTTTTCCCAATTCAATTTATTTCTGAGAATTTAGATTTTGTCAAACAGTCAAAAAGTTGATGCGATTAAGCTTAGTATTGACGTAGCGATAACGTACAAAAAAATTGTAACGAGGAGTATACATAGGTACAATTGAAACTACAGTTAGAGTACAGGAGGCAACCTACTTTGGATTTACGATTATGAAACTAAAATTCCCGATTAGTATATAATATATAGATGCCAAAGTTATATGTAAATGTCTGCTTTACTAACCAAAGCTCTCATATTGTAAACTACTGCATCTTTTCACCGCTATAACTTTACCTTTGGTTTAGTAGAAGAATTTGGTCGTTATTGACATGGATAATAAATCGTAAAAAATGTATTTTATAATAAGTCGACGAGTCTACACTTAAGAGATCAATTGTCAAAATTTTGAAACCACCTTTTAAAAAAAAACATTTTTTAAAAACTTTCCTACATTAAATATAAAACAGTTTTCTTCCATTTTCAACAAAACAAATCTGAATTTTTGTAATGTTTCTTATTGTTAAACTAAAATTATGGAAACCTAATTCTCTTACACTTTTTCAACTTATATTTCTTTTGTTTAATTTTCTAAAATTAATAGTCTAAAAATAGGATATTGAATTATTCTATAGATTATAATATTTTAAATTCGACACGCTACCCCATCTCTATAGTTGAGAATTAGAATAGAGCAGGAAGGCCAAAGCTATATAATAATGAAATCTGTGCGAGGTATGTAAGCACACAATACATTACTGTACAATGTGTTTTTTTTGTCCATTTAGTATGTTATATAGCTTCTCCATTAGATTCTCCACTGTGTGAGTTCATGGTGAAAAAAAAATGGCTATGCGGCTTTTGCTCTGGCAGCATAACATATAGCTAATTCCTATGTGTAATTCTGTTGAAATTACTGTATTACTATGCACAGTAATGGTATCAGCAGGAGTAGTGCGACACCGATGCCGATATGGCTATTTACATATTATTCCCATTTGTACTATTTGTAGAGCTGTAGACTGTGTGTGAGTGTGTGTGTGTGTGTGTGACTAACTATATATTACTATTACGGTATGTGTCTTCTTATCAGAGTCAGAGTCACACCTACGCACCGCTAACTCAAACAAATAAGGAAGAGCCAGAGCCAACATATCCAAGAATCCAAGGAAGCATTCACTCTCCATACAAATTCAGTTTGGATGTTTGGAATTCAATTTTCAATTTAGAAGCTCAGATGTGAGATTTATCAATGTTATGTATTTGGACGGGGTATATGTAGAGTTGATTGGTGGTGAACTCATTCCAAGTTGTTTTTGGCTGTCAATGAATGAAAATTGGGGAAAAAAGAGGCGTGGTGGTGGTGAATACCTCCAGTTCGTCCACGGGAACTCACGTCTCATATTATGTACCTACTACATATCTGTAAGTAGGTAGGTACCTACTTAACTATAGCAAGTAAGTTCATTGCGTCCTGTCCTGTCTCTGTGGCAATATCTGCGTAGCTGTAGCACTTGTACATAAATCTAGTTCTCACAATCAGAGCCGGAGCCGAAGCCGGAGCCAGAGCCGGAGCAGATAGCTGAATTATACACAGACCAAAAAAAGCATGTGACTCTGACTGTAGTAGTGTGATTCTGGAGGATCAGAATTTCTCCTGCACGCTCAGTCCTCGATCAGTTGATGTCGATGATGATGACGAAGAATTTTTGTAAGCTATGTTATGCTAAACTTATTACGTTATTACGCCACAATAACATTAAATACAAAATACTAAACAAGACAGAATAAATAGCATTAGTGGAAGTGCTGAGGATTTATGTGTATTTATCCCTAATCTCTTGTTTAATGTTTGATAGGAAAAATATTCTGTCTTATTTTATCTAATAGTTTTTTAATTTTGATGAATTTTGTTTGTATTGATTTTGTATGTGGCAAGACTATCATTATTATAGCGACGTAAATATACCTATAGGTACAACCTACGAACCTACAGCTGACTCATGGTGAGACTGGAGTTGGTGCTGGTTCTGGGAGTAGGCGGGGATTATTGGTGACGAGGCTTTCCTTTTTTTACCAGAATACTCAAGTAAAATCAAAAATAAAGATTAGAGATGTTGAAAGGGTGCTGACATATTATGAGTGCCTATATGTGGATTTGAGTGATGTCAACGGCATCGCGGCACCTGCTGTTTACCTGAAACATTCAAAAATATATTGAAAGTGACGAATAATCTATATACATATTCTGGAATTTCCTCCGTACGTAGGTCGCTTAGATGAAGTGCGAAATATCGTCAGTGAAGAACCAAAATGACCCATATCCAGTTTTAGTTAAAAAAATATCCGCTATCTACAAAAATATTGAAACATATCTTGAAACAATTTAAATAGAACATTTTACACTTTTCAAATATATGCAATTAGAGCATTTTGTACCTTTTCGAAAACATGGAATTAGAATATTTTGCACCTTTTCGAAAACATGGAATTAGAATATTTTGCACCTTTTTGAAAACATGGAATTAGAATATTTTGCACCTTTTTGAAAACATGGAATTAGAATATTTTGCACCTTTTCGAAAACATGGAATTAAAATATTTTACACCTTTTCGAAAACATGGAATTAGAATATTTTACACCTTTTGAAAAACATTAAAATAGAACATTTTACACTTTTCAAAAACTCCTAATTAACATTTGACGCATGTTTCTCAATCTTTTTATGACATAGCTCATTTTGATTATAACTTAAATTGGATATGGGTCATTTTGGTTCTTCACACACGATATGTAGTTTTTTTGTTAGTACGAACTAGTATGTCCATCTTATATGTACTGATCATTGGCATAACCTAAAATAATTTTCTATGCAACTTTTTAGAGTATTCCATTGAATTGAAATAATAAACAACATGTTGAGATTTAACTTGAAATTTTTTTAATTTTTGAGTATTTTTTATTGGGAAATAAAAATTTAAAAACAATCTACAAAAAAAACCCGTGTGAGTCTGTGACTCATTGTCCCTGTGACTTTATTGTCCCTGTCAAAGTTAAATCTTGAAATCAAAAAATTGAAATAGGACTCCCGCACGTGTCCACTGATAACCAATATTATACAATACATTCAGGGTAAAGTGTTTCTAACAATAAGTCTAGTGCAGTAAATGTTTTTGTCAAGTGATTTTAATTTTAATTCAGTGTGGTATAATTAGTATTGGCTTATCATCAGTAATAATTATTATTATTGTGACTTGATCGGTGGCTAATCATAATCATAAATGTAGATAGGTAGGAATAATACCTCAACAAGTAGCAGATTGTTTCAAACCGGAATTCATAACTTTCAAATTAATATGATATATTTGATAAATTATTTAGCAGAAGAGTTCAGCTTCAAATTACATAGCAGGACTGCGACCTGCGACAGCGACATTGGTGGCAGAAATATTGTGAGTTATTATCTAATCAAAGTCATACTATTATTCTTTGCCCAGGGTTATGCTAAATACAATTTGTATCTATATGCCTGTTGCATGATATATGATATATTCCTGTCCATGTTTTGACTTCTTCATCTACACGTTTATTTTTAAGTCCCAATGTCTGTGACTGACTGTGAAGTATTCCGCAGAAGAATGTCAACGACAACGACAACGAAAACGACTCACCGCTTTTGTGCCCATTTGTAAATGTAAAAAAAATTGTAATATTGTCAAATAAAGTGAATGAAAAATGATTACATGACATTTATAAGGCTAGGGTTAAAAAAAAGAGGTAATACTAAATTTGAGATAGGAGCTGATAGCACCTTGCTCGTGTGCTGATAGCGATAGGACAGACAAAAGAGGAAAATGTGATACAAAATTGCGATTACAAAAATTTGACTGTATGGCAATAAAAATACATCTATACATATTTTTTTCTAAGTAAATAAAACTTTTGTACACATGTATATATATATACCAATTTAATTTTGATGAAAACAAAAACAATTATCTCGCTCATGAAATTCAAAAAATCAAAATCAAGGTGGACCATGAATGAATATTGCGAAGGTAATTTTTTTTTATTTAGTTTATTTTTAACAATAAAACTAGATCAAGGAATTTTTCTTGCCCCTCTTAACTCCAGCTTTAAATAATATAGTGTGTAGCATTGTTTAGCTAAAATATCGCACAATTGATATGGTTTTCAAGTTGTGAAATTGCATTATTTATTTTGCGTAGATTTTTTTTCTGCCTATTTTTAGTATTCGAATTTGAATTTTCAATGTGATAAATACAATGCCCCTTTACATACCTAATAATATGGTGGTGATAGGACAGATTTTACCTTTTCCTATATATTTCCCCTCTACGCTAGAAAAAATAACTTAAAGATTGCACAATTTCTGTATTTTCCTGACTGATGATGATGTTGATGTTGATTTGCGATGCGTAGTTGGGATTTATAGTGTGTATAATGTTTAACAATATTATTAAATAAACAGTGTCATTAAATTGAATGTTAATTTGAAATTTTATTGAGGATTTGCAATTTGAAGCGTTCAAATTACAAATTAGGATGCTATATTTAATACACACGACTTGAGCGAAATATGTATAATGAGTTTGACCTTCCCATCCAATTTTAAGTTCTATCATCATCATCATAATGTTAATACGCAGATGTTGTAGTAGTAGTAGTAGTAGTAGTAGTAGTAGTAGTAGTAGTAGTAGTAGTAGTAGTAGTAGTAGTAGTAGTAGTGAGAGCCCAAACAATCAAATCATACCTGCGTATAATAATATAGACACTTCCCTCTTTGTATGTACACAGCAGATGTTTTTTTTTGGCTTTGCTTATCTTGAGGATATACAATGTGTGTGTGCATTGTATTTAGACACATTTTGACTCGTTTATTATTATTAGTATGATATTTCCCTATTATATTTTGCATACACAAGGATAGAAAGGGAGACAGGAGTCAAAGTCATTACTCAGCAAAAGACAGGTTATGAGGGTTCATTTAGGCAGAGAGCATGTACATTAGTGGGCATTAAATTATTATTAAATATGCATTAATGTAGATGTGATTAGCAAATTCCTTAATTTGTAATCGCATATTGTGAATTTGTAAATCGTAAATTCAAAATAATGTTACATGATATACCTATGAGATATGCCGATGCCGATTCCATGTGCGATATGCCCATAATATGCGTTGCATAAAACTGAAGTGAAGATATAATGTTATGCTATTCAGTTTTTTGTTGTGCTAAATTCCCTTAGAGGAAAATAATAAATAAATAAATAAATAAATGAGTGTCGGCAATTACTATTTACTACATACATGGACTAATAGCACTAAAAAATAAATGAAGAGCTCAAAATTGAGATGGGAATTGGAATCTGAATGTGAAAAGTGATGCAACTTTAAAGGGAAAAGACTCAGATGAGGGAGCGAGGCAGAGAGCAGATGTCTAAGCATGTGGCATCTTGATCATTCCATCATATAATTTCACATAATAATAATTAGCCAATATTGAATTCGCCGTGCTGAATGCCGTGCTGAAGCACTGTAGGTATAGAATGTGCTATACTGATATATATATACATATATAGTGTACACTCCATTGCATCAGTCAAGAATTATTGAAGATTATAAGTTCGTGACGACACACATAAAGAATAGTCCAGAACAAGAAGCACTGTGCCAATAAGCTGCGTAGGAATTTTTCAAAGTGTGTGTATTTGCATTGGCCTTATTATTATGCCATTTACTCCCTATTAGATTAAATATCCATGGAGCCGTACCGTAGCCATAGCCATAAAATTAATTATTATGATTATGCTTGCAAAAATTGAATTTCTTGCTCCGTGTGTGTGTGTGTGAGAGTGAGTGTGTGTGGGTGCTAATCTCACGACAGAAGGAGAACCGTAACCGTAACCGTGACCGTATAGCTGTATTGCCGTAGCCATAATATAGCCATAGCCGTAAACCAACAGACGCTCATAAAAACCCCAATTGAAATTTCCAATTCAAGCAAATGTGAGTGTGTGTTCATCTATGAGAAGATAATTTACAATATTATGTCAAGATGTGGAGAGACAGGGGGGACACAAGCTGCGTGAGCGTCCTGGTCGAACGTCCTCATCGTACATATCGTTGTATACTGATAGTCAGACAGTCCAAGTCATCTGCCAAGATGCCAAGTCAATAATGAATGAAATAAATAAAGAAATAAACAAGTCATAGAGAGCGGAGTGAGCAGTCATATGAGTGCACAGACACAATTTCAGAGTTAAACAATTCTTATATAAGGTCAAGAGTCAAGATTCAAGAGTGAACATGGACAAATTAGTTAGTTGGCATTTAGCATTTTAGACATCTCTGATATTTTTATTATTTTATTTATCATTTTTCCAATTGTTCTGAAGCACATCTCACCTCATCTGTCTTTCTTCTCTTATCTGTCTCTCTACATACTTCTTGGCTTCGGCTCGGCGTTCCCTTGCTTTGGAATTCTAACGATGTGTTGCGAGCTATGCTTTCCTTACCTGTCGCTGCATCTGTATCTGTAATGTTCTAGCATACGGCAGTGTCAAAGATGAGAGATGAGATGTGTTGTAAACTGCTCATATAGACGTTTTTGGATTTGGATTTTTTTTTAGATATAGAATTAAATGAAAATGTATGATTTGCTCGTAGTCGTAGTAATGCTTTTGCTCATTCACAATGATTATGACTTCACGTGACATTAGCCCAGGCAATAATACTGTCGTGGAGCGTATGTATTATGTAGGTGAGTACGAGCATAGATATGTGTAGAGAAGGAACACATGGTGTGACTCTGAATTCTGAATTAAAGAAAGGAAGGTCATTAGGAATGAAATTGAAATGAGACCATAAATGTGTACGCAATAATTTAATTTGAGGCCATAGTACCATTTAAATCTCTGATTTAATTAGTGGGCAGAGATTTTATAACCATTTTAGCGTGAGCTCAAGATTCAAGAGAAGAGAGAAGAACCTACACAGGGGAGAGAGAGAGATATATTACCATTTATTATACTGAATACTGAACCATGCCGTGGCCAGATTCCATATACTCCCTATCATCATCCCTATATTCATAGCAATGTAATTTAATGTAATGTAATATAATATAATGGGAAAGCATCACATTAACATAGCATATCATAACATATTGTACCTTATCATAATCGTGCATTCGTAGTCGTAGTCGCAGTCGTAGCCGTATTCGTTGTATTAATCATAGCATAGCAAAAAGCACATCAGTACAGAATATATAGAATCAGCTGAGATTCCCAAAATCCCAATTCACTCTACTCAACTCATTCATTCCTGTCCTAATTTTTTTTTCAAACCTTTTTCTTTCTTTTTACTCCATAGGCCCACCAGTCCAGTTATAGATTACCAGGGCCGGACAAAGGAATTGCATTTAGGCAGTGATTTGTTTCCATACAAAAACCACCATTTTAATTTTATTGATGGTTTTCTTTGAGAAAGCAAAATGTTGTATTTACTTGTTTTAGAAAAGTGCAAAATGTTCGATTTACTTGATTAAAAAAAGTTCAAAATGTTCTATTTACATGTTTTGAGAAAAGTGGAAAATGTTTTATTTCCATGTTTTTGAAATGTACAAAAATTTTAATTTGCATGTTTTTGAAAAGTCAAAATATTCTTTTTAAATATTTTTGAAAACTGCAAAATGTTCCATTTACATGGGTTTTGAAAATTCAGGCAGCGGGGGCTGCCTGCGCTGGCCGCATTATCCGGTCCTGTAGATATCAAGTTTTGAAGTTTAATAATGTTTCAAAGTTTTATGAAGGAAGATGTCGTGTTATTTTCTGAATGCTGAGAAGCACAGCATGGGAAGTCAAATAGTGGGACTATATAGGACAGTCCTCTCAATTCTATCTACATTCCATACTACTCACTGGATTGACTGGATGTTTTGGACCAAAAAAAATATTGAAATTAAAATTGAAAAATTTGTATGATATAATGTGTCACTGCCAAAAAGTCAAAGTCACAAGGAGTTGAGGGTCATGGCGATAGGATTATTGGGATGATGGCAGGGGAGACAAGAGATAACATGAGATAATCTAGCATCCAGCAAATAAGGAGATATTCATTTAAAAGATTTCACAAAATTGGCAATCAACCTTTAAATGACAATCATTCTTGTGTGTGTGTGTGTGTGTGTGTGTGTGTGTGTGTGTGTATTCTTATGGGAGGACGAGGAACGCCATAATCATAATTGTACCACTACTACTACTACTACTACTACTACTACCAATCAAACATCAACCATTTGTATTCCCAGAGCCAGTGCCAGTACCAGTACCAGTGTCAGTGCCATCTAAGCATTTGAACTTATTACATTTGGACATGACAGAATTTACTTTTATTTACACAGACTACATATAAATACGGAGACTCAAGACCGTACGAAAATCAGACGGAATTTATTTCCTTTTTTTTTCTTGGCTCACTTGTAGTGTCTGCTACTGCTATGGTGGGGATGTCTCTGTCTCATCAAAATATTATGGACAAATCTAATGAGGAGAGAATGGAAATTTGGGAATCAATGAAATAAAGATGTCAGTATAGTCAGTACAGGGAGACAAGAATATCAATGTGTAGTTAATCACATAATATTATGACCGCTATATAGCTCTTCATATATTAGTAGGTACCTACCTACGAATATTTCATATTATTACAGATACGTCGTCTCAGGGCGTCTAGTAAAAAGTATTATCAAATTTTTTATATAATTTTTACTTTTTTCATATCTGTATCCTGTATTGTAAATTGTAACATAGAATACGTAATTTGAATTTTTGTGTGTGTGGTGTGGATCTCACTAAAATGCATGCACATTTTTTCTGCCCCTTTCTTCATAATAATGTAATGCTAATCCTCGTCCTCATGCCTGCGTGTGCGAGAGCCCGTGCGTTCCACAAAAACAAGTATAAGAAGCTCAAGTTGAGCCTCATGTTCAAGTCTTCAAGTTGAGAATGAGTGTCTAACGACTGAGTTTAAGTAGAATTGTGTACAATGGAAGTGCAATGAGATTCGGATTCGTCACATCACATGAAAAAGGAGAAGAAGTAGAAGAAAAAATAGTGGGGATTTTTTTTTGCTCCCTATTTATTTTATTTTATCCATAGAGATTCAGGAATTAACTTTTTCAAGAGGTTTTTTATGCATATTAGGCTGTATGTATGACTTAAGTCAGAATAGCTATGCATAATATTTATTTGGGTGTGTGTGTGTGTGTCCTGTGTGTGGCTTCGGTTTCGGCTTCGGTTTCGGCTTCGGCTTTTAATGTTGGCTTTGGCTTCTTCTTTCAAAGTATTTTTTGTCTGTATCTTTTCTGCGTGGAATATGGAAATGCCTTTGGAGGAGTCACATTCTGCATATTACTACTCCCTGCCTGCGGTTCATGCCATGCTCATCATGTTCATACAAGACATGAGATCGAGATCGTTATAGTTGACGACTCCAACCAAACCAAACCAAACCAACGTCCTCCTCTGTTTCCTCGTGCGTGAGTATGTATGAATCTGTCGAGTAAAAAAAAACTTGGGCTCTGTTTCTGTTCCTATACTCAACAAGATTCTCGCCTATATGCTTCTGTATCTATTGTATCTCTCTGCCTATAGGTAGGTACTTACGTCTGGTCTGGACTCCCTCCTCTGCGACGTCTTCGTCTTGTGCATTAAAGTTGTGTATGAGATGCAGAATGGAACGAAAGGGGAATACACGACCGTGTCTTAAGAGGCATAATATTATCATTATCGTCGTATATGGTCCACATATTATATCGTGTAGGTACTATGTACAGTTTAGAGTACACTTTTTGGTATTCCTGACTCTTGGTGTTGGTATTGGTGTTGGTCTGTTTCTGTTGGTAGATCGTGTTCAGCTCTGCTCTGCCTTGATGATGTTTCTTCGTCGTCTGACTAGTGAGTTAAAGAAGGCATTTCATGCACTTTACTAGCTACTAGTTAGAGAGTACTAGAGAGAGAGAGAGAAGAAAAAAAAGCGAAACCATGAAACAATATCATGTCGTATTATACTCTACTTGGACGCACATGTACGTATCTACCCCTGATTAATTCCTGTTTAGTACCCAGTGGAGCATTTAAGCTCGTCTTATTCTCAGCTCGCTCGCGTCTTCCACTCACTCCAATGGCTGTATATGTACCTACCTAAGTAAAGTAGGTAGGTACACCATTCTACATTCTATTCATCTCATCTCTCTGTAAAGTGTAACGTGGTACATGCTACAAGCCCGAGCCGAGCTACTCAAGCATTTATTGGTGTGCGGAGAGAGAGAGAGAGAGCTAATAATAATGACTCGAGTCTGCTCATGCTGATACAGTGCAGTGCATTACATGAGCTAGATTATATTACATTACATTGCCTCAAGGATTGGCTAATTACTCTTGTTTGCAGTTCCTTCTGAGTACATAGAGGCACGTGTGTGCGTACCAACACCAACAAGTAGGAATGTACAGTTCCTGTACAGTTCCTTGTATTACCCTTAGGTACATACATACCCTTAGGTAGTGCAGTGGTTGCTGTCGGTAATTTTTTTCCACCCATGTTACTTGTTATACAGTCAACGTTCTCGCTGCTGCTGCTGTTGTTGTTGTTGTTATTGTTGTTGTTTTTGTTGATGTTGTTGGCGTTGGATTGGATTGGAGAACAGGTTGATTTCCTTAGGTTTGGACTCTGCGACTCTCTCTCTCTCTCTCTCTTGACTTTGGACGCTACTGGTTTAAAGCGGTGCGGTGGTGGACGACTGTAATTTGACGGAAATTTCTTAACAGGTGAATTATGTAGATGTGAGATTTAGATTGTAGATTTAGTACATTAGTAAAGCAAAAAAAAATTATTACGCAGAAAGTATGTATCTCCCAAGACATTTCCCAATGTAGTGTGTGGACTAATTATTATTAAAGGATAGGAATGAGAGCACTTTTAGTTTTTTAAAGCACGACCATGAACGAGGACGAGGACGAAGACGAGAGGGAATCATGTATGAATATGACATTGAAGAGATGTGTAGACTGTAGAGTAGAGAGCTGTGGATTTACTTGCTTGGCTAATGTGATAGAATGGGAATGGACCAATGGACATATGGTATGGTACTGGTACTGTTGTTTCCTTGTCATGGTCTCCTGTTGGTTTTCTTAAGTGACAGTTTTTAAATAAGGTACATTACAAAGTCTATACCTCTAATTTAAGTATTTATTTAAAACGCCGTCTTACATATTTTAAGATTTAAAAAATTTTTTAAAGTTTAAAAAGAAATTGTAGGCAAAATAAAAATTCACGTAATATTTTTCAAGAAATTTAAAAAAAACACTATACGGTGTAGTGTTATTACCAAAGGTGGTCAAGATTTTTATTTAAATTCCAAAATTTTTCCCCTTTTTTTTTAATTAGTTAAGAGTAGTAAACATACAGAGCAATTAAATTTTCAAATCTTATAAATAATATTGTACAATAATAATAGCAATAATTTTACGACTACTACCCAACGAAATTTTGCATATTGTAAAAATGCTAATGAGCATGGCGGTGTTCTATATTCTGTATTTCCTGGAAAGATCTAGAATCTAGAAGATGTATGTCATGTAGGTAGGTAGGTACCTGTTTTTTAATGCTTTGTAATTAATTTAATTTCTACACAGTACATATACTAACGATAAGTACACCATCATACGCCGCAGCTGAAATACGTACAAGATTAATGACCAAAAATTATTACAATAAGATTACGATTACTCTTATTATAATATGGATATATAATTTAAAAGAGCGTGTGAACTGACAATAAGAGGATGCAACTACAAATTACACAGGTACGGTATCTTACACACACTGTCCGTGGACTCTGGACTTTGATTTACACCCATTTCCATTTGCATGCCAAGTATCTAATTAAAAGTTTGCGACTTTTTAAACAGTTTAAAAACCTCTCTACTTCCAGTCCAGTTACTTCCACATAGATTAAAAGATGCACTAACTACGCATGTCATTACCTATATAAGCATATCAGTATTTAGCATTTTTGCTTCATATGTACATGTCACAAGGAGACTTGAGAATCGAGATGCCGCTTCCGATGCCGATGCCGACTCCGATGGCGAAAGATCGAAACGTCGAGTGTGGAGCTTTTCTTAAAACATGGAAATTCAAAAAAAAACGATAAATATTCACGTGTCTCTCTGTATGTATCTAACTAGTAAGTGCAGTGGAAGTAGTAAAGTAGTGCAATTTTGTATGCCATTTAGCTATAGCCATATGGCCATTACAATTGGGATACTTGTAAGTTGTAATGAGACTGAATCTCAAAGCCCTCTCAGAGTGTTGTGTGTATCTTATGGAAATCCGCCTCTTTATGTGATGGTAAATCAGGGGATGGATGTGGGCACGTTCATTTTGGTTGGCTCAGTTACTCGCTAAGAAAACACCAACAAGTAACAAGTCGCTTTTAGAGTGGAGTGTAGATTCCACGACAATCCACAGCGACAGCACGTACATACATACCTACATACCTAAGCATACAAATTTAAAGTGCTCGCATCCATATATATCTCCTTCACTACTACTAGTACTACTACTACTACTACTGTACTACAATGGCAGGAGCGCGAGGACGTTGTTGATAATGGAGAGTAAAATGAAAATAAATACAGAAAAAAAAACAAGGAAAGACAATGTGGAAGAAAAAGACGAAGAAGAAGAAGAAAAAAAAGACCTTTTTTGAGTTCAACCTCCTCCTCCTCCTTCTTCATCTTCTTCTTCTTCTTCTGCTGGATCTTCACACTCTATATATTTCTTCTCTCGTGGAATTCCGTGAGGAATGTCAACTATGATTTTTTTTCCCTAAGCATCTTCTTTTAATCTCCTACACACTACGACTACTCCAGAACTCCACTACCTACCTACCTACTTACTACTGTAGAAAATGTAGGGAGCTACTTTGAGAGTGTAAAATAAACTCGTCGAGTCGAGCTCTTGCCTCTCTGAGTGTGTGTGTGTCTGCATAAGAAAATCCCCGACAATTAATACAATTTATAATCAGTAAATCTCTCATGCTACCTTCATCATGAACAATATAAACGGCTTGTTTTCATGCTTTACTTCCCATTAACATACAATGAATCAGTGGGCATGACAGGAGGAGAGATTCTACTACAACTACACACAAACACTTGACATAGAACTAAAAACTAAAAACTATAACAAAATGAAGAGAGGCTAACGGACTACGACTACATGCTTGCTACGCACTACACATTTATTATGAATGAACTGGAGACACTGTATGTACCTACCTAGATATAATTACTTATTTTTTTTTCAGCTATGTACTTTTCTAATTGAAACTGCAATTAAAAAGGTGAAATGTATGTAGAGAGTGCTATGTAATATCTCATCTAACGATAAGATAAAAACCAAAAAAAATAATACAGATTTACAACTGAGTTTTTGCGAATAGTCTGCATGATGGATTCGTTTTGAGTTTTTGGGACTGCGTACAGAGTCAGTTACGTTACACACTTTGATAGTAATAAGTGTGCGTAGCATTGGTTATCGGTTTCGGTATCGGTATCGGCGTCGGTAGCGGTATCGGTTTCTACGCATTGAACCTTACACATAGCGAGAAGAAAGTCTATCGTGTGAGACTGTGGGATGTACGTAATAATTTTATGAAATGAAATGAATGGGATTGGGAGCATCATAAAAATGGTAAGTGGTATTTTATATGACTGGGACACGGACGCGTTTAGTATATATTGGCTTCTGCAATAGATTATTTCCCTTGTTCCTTTCCATATTATATATGAGATTTTGTCCACGAGTTTGTCCTAGAAAAAAATATCGAGTTTACTGATATACTGCACACATTATAGTTTATATTCAAAAGTTTTCATTCATTGTTCTTATTTTTTCTTGTTGCTGAGTCGAGCGCTTGAAGGGTGTGTACTGTGTGTGAGTTTGTGTGTGTGCCATGTGATAATGTTCATGATTTCTCCAAATCCAACCAAATTGTTTTACGAATTTACCTACCTACCTATATTTGTGAGCACTCCAAGAAGAGTCTCACAGGTCACATTTACCATTTGTCTGGCTTTTTTTTTATCAGGTGAAATTCCTTTGGTGAATATTATTGATATTTGTATTGGTATGTTGACAGCCAGTTGTATATCAGTATTTATTTTCGTTTTTGAAACATTTCCTCTGTATAAAGTAGGTAGGTACGCTGATAAATTATACAAACCTACGTGCGTACTGACACACAGGGAAGGCACTGGTACTGGTCTATATTGATCTACTGAATTCCCTAATATGGTTTCGCTGTCATTTTGTTGTGTCTACGATTTAAATTTGACTTGTACAGATACTGATACCGATGTGGAACCCTCGATAAAGAACCAGAGCCAGCCGTAGTATGTATGTTGTAATGTTCCGCAAATAAAATTTTAACAGGTAGACATAAACTTTTCCCTTGGATATCTGTATGCATGAGTCATTTATGGAGGTAGGTATGTGGAATTTTTTCACACTCGCTACCTGAGCCTATTTTGATTTTTTAATTTAATTCCTCTTTCCCACACACGCCTTTTAATACTTGGACAGATTTTGGATATTTTCTAATATTATGTACGGTTTTAAGTTACATGACAACTCAATCACTTTGTCTATTTTATTTATTTAGGAAGATGCCTACTGTGTACATTGCTAAATATATCAAGTCGGCCCGTATATTAAGAGTATAGGTAGGTAGGTAATAAGGTAGGTACCTTGATATAAGGCTATATGGCTTACTTTTACGATATTTGAAGAGAATTAGGTATTTTTAGTTTTTTCATTATGTATATTATTTATGAAGAACCAAAATGACCCATATCCGTTTTTAGTCAAAAAAATAATGCACAATTTACAGAAAAAAATTAAAATAACATGTTCATGAAAGCAAGTAAATAGAATATTTTGCACTTTTCAAAAAACAAGTAAATAGAATATTTTGCACTTTTCAAAACACAAGTAAATAGAATATTTTGCACTTTTCAAAAACACTTAAATAGAACATTTTGCACTTTTTAAAAACACTTAAATAGAACATTTTGCAATTTTCAAAAAACAAGTAAATAGAATATTTTGCAATTTTCAAAAACACTTAAATAGAACATTTTACACTTTAAAAAAAATGTAAATAGGACATTGTTACGTTTTTAAAAACATGTAAATATAACAATTTGCTCATTTTAGAAACTCGTGATTAGCATTGTAAGCATGTATCTCATTTACTCTATTTTTTGACATAGCTCATTTTAATTCTAGCATAAATTGGAAATGGGTCATTTTGGTTCTTCATAGACGATATTTGACACTTACAGTGACACTTTAAAGAAATAGCATAATACAGCACTAATACCTTATAGTGAGTAGCATATTCAAGCTACATACTTACCTTTATGAGTATAGCCCATAAGTTGTGCAAAATTGTTTTGTAATAATAATAGTAAGGTTTTGTGAGCAGACTTTCCTGTGGAACATAGTTATTATTTATACATTCCTACTCCTACTCCTACAGAATCTCTGTATAGAAAATCAAAGCGGAAAGTGTAATCCAAATACGCGCTTCCTAATGCATTTAGTTTCGGATTTGGAAAAGGCAGTGCCAGTTCCAGTTCCAGTTCCAGTACCAGTACCTGTACAGCAGTACGAGTGGCGGTGCCTCAAGTATGCGCTAATAGTTTGTTTGATATACTTGAGAGGCCAAATATAGAAATAATGTAGAAGCTATAAAAGCCCCCCATTGCCCATGAACTGTATGAGTAATGAAGCATGGAGTATGGAATATGGAAAATGGAATGTAGTCAAAGGTAAAAGTACTATATAGACATAGGCAGTTACAGGCACAGGCACAGGGTGTTGGTGTTGGTTGGGATTTTAGTATTTAGTATTTTGACTACAAAATCTATTTGACGTGCCACAAACAATCATTTAACGCTCCCACCCTATCAACTATACGAGGACGAGAACAACTATACACTGCGACTACTGATCCACTTTCCTCTGAGACTCTATACTAGTATACCGTGGGCAAATGGCAAATAAAGGAGAAGGCAAAAAAAATAAAAGCAAAGTACAATTTGTATAATGATAGACGGACGTATTTTTATCTTATGCAAATTGTTACAAGGATTATGTGTTTCCCAATGTTTCCTAACGATAAGCTTATTATGCGCATGGGGTATACATACATAGTGTACACAGTATAGTATGCTTCTGCCAATGTTATTGCCACGAAGACTATCATTACCTGGTGCCTGGTATTTTAGGCATAAGCTAGCTAGGTACATACCAAATCCTCCAAAGTATTATATTTTAAATACCACCTGAAAATATCTATATTTACTCTAAATAGAAAATACCTTGAGCTTAGAAAATCTAGAAAATGGGAGTGTTTGAGTGTATTGTGACGTCTGTATAAGTATAAGTAGTATAATATGATATTATGATTATTACTTTTAGACTCAAAGTCCCTATTTGTACATACAGATCGTGCAGTGGATAGTGTGGAGAGGTGGTGGTGGTTGTGTGGTTAAGAGCATTAAATACCGGTTTCGGTTTCGGTTTCGGATACCGGGACCGGGACTGGGACCGGGACCGGGACCGGTTCCGGTAGCTGGGCTAAGTATGGAGATTTTGGAATTTGTGCCACTTTGTAGTAGTTTGTAGAAAACGAAGCCAAAACCGAAGCTTTAACTTGGCTATGCTGTGGCTTTGAATGAGGGAACGGGAGCTACTAAACATAAAGCTGAGCTGCCTCCGTCGTAATGCCATTCATATCCTCATTCGAGCAAGTCCAGGAATCAATTTATCATTTCATCAGGTAATAGAGTCAGAAATGAGGAAATTATTATTGTATGTGGCTCCGAGCGGGGGAAGTCACGAGCCTTCACACCATCATAGACTCCATCAACACCGTCTCCACACTTTGTATCGCTTTTCTTACGTTGTTTACCGCGTCGTCTTCCCCATCTCTAACTCCCACCCAAAAATCCCACCCAACACACTATGAATTTAAAGTTTATTTTACTATATAGTCAGTCACACAGATAATTTCAATTTTTTAGTGTTGTTATCACGTAAATCACGTTCTATTTTAGGCCGAAATATGCCTCAGACTGACTAGTGAGTAGTATAGCTTGTACATATATGTTGAGTTGATGTATTTATGTACCTAACTGTGATACATGTAATTTTGCATGTTAGAGTATAATTAAACAATTTCTTTGACAAAAAATTGGCTTTTGTGATTAGAATTTTTTTTTTGCTTGATACTATTTTTTAAACGTAAGGTTAAAAAGATTTGCACATTCTAAAGAAATAGCATGTAAAAATAAATAAATGACTGGTATTGCCTCTACACTTAATTACTAAAATATTCCCTACTATTATACATGCGCACAATTGAATATGATGTAATATACCGATACGCTCATGATATATGTAGGTAGTTACATAGGTACATTCACTTGAGGTCGAGGTTTTGATTATGGTCTGAGCACCCCCATCAATTTACATGATAAAATAATAATAATAAAGGAAGTGCAGAGGTTGATTTATTAACATTTTATTAAGAGCATGGTTTACCTTTGCTTCACCATAACGCGCACAGATTGTCCAAATGATAGCTCATAAGCTAATTTTTAACTTCTGCAGTAACATACACACTAGACACACTAGCTTAAGTACACGAGCACTCCCATGTACAATGTGGACGAGCTAATAACATAATCAGTTTCCTTTGCTCCAAATTTCCAATTGGGAATGTCTACATAGCAGGCATAATCTTGCATTGGTAGGTACTATAGGGCATAGGGCCTGCTATAACTATACTAGTTTACATATTGTGAAATTCATCCTAGTAATTATGTAGCTAGGTAATTGTAATTATGATTATGATTGTTATTACATGTGTATTATTGAAGATATGGACTTTGTGATAATTAATTTTTCATTGTTGTGAGTTGAAGTTCCGAGAGTTAATAGTTAATTCGACACTCACCTTTTGCCCTTCTCTCGCGGCCACGACAGCAACAGAATCAACAGCCTTAAAACTCAGCGTCCACCTGCCTCTTCTCTCATGGATGTACAATATTAGACGTGGATTTCAATTTCTGAGCCATATAAATAATACATGCTACGCTATGGTATGGTCTCATGTCTGGTACTGGTATAGTATGGTATAATAAAGCAATAATACTAAGGCTAATGTAGCTCATAATTGTTGGCCTTAATAACAAGGCATTAGCACGTCAAAACTTGAGACTTTACAGCTTCAAGTTTGAATTTGAAGACGGGAGTATCTGCAGTCTTGTAGTTTCCTGTCCGTAGCGAAGCCGAAAAGTAACTATTAAAATTAAAGTCAGTTGCATAAGGATATACGCGCCTTCCTCCGATCCTCTGTCTTATCGCTATTCCTATCACATTGACTTGGTTTGTCTGCCTCTACGTGGCTTTTAAGTCTTGTTGTTTTGGAAACATCCTAAACAAATACCAGACCAAATAAAACCTAACCATAGCCAATACGGGGGAATGTATTATTGACCGGGACTGGGACTGGGGCCGTGACTGGAAATATTTGGAAGTCAACTGCGTGGATGGAAAGAACAATATAAATTATGTTAAAATTAAATGAGGCAATTCTCTCATTATAATATACGTATATCTTTTGTCTGCATTAATTATTATGAAGATATTAATGTATTTCCTTATTACATTGTGCAGTGTGAATTCCAAATCTTATCGTTAGTCACAGTCGACTGCCGAGTGGCCACTTGTATACTTTATACAATGAAAATAATGGTATGCGTACAGTGTATATGTATAGCGCCAGCGCCGTCACCAGAGCGTCAACTACCCTTTGGGCTTTAACCTTTGTCACGAATCTAAATCAAAATGTCTAAGGAAACTTATAATTATTTTTATATCGACTATATCATTAATTTGAACTAATTACTATATTAGTTTTCCCCTGTATAAAATATACATATACATATACATGTTGCACATTTTAATTTGGTTTCCATTTCAATTTTCAATGCTTCTTGATCTGTGGCCGATGCCGATAGTCATTGATTTGAGAGTTTTAGTCGTAAATTAATAATTCTTTTGCTAGTCTTTCCTAAATTTTAATACACACATCCGTGGCTAGGCAATTTTCTCATTGAGAAACAATTAAGAATGGAAAATTAAAATGTCATAATTCCTGTCTTTTACAATACTATAGGGAGGTCCGAGGTACACTACATATTTTCGTTCTGTCTGTTTATATGGAACGGATTTACCTATGTAGTTTTATTAGTTCTAGCTTAGCATGCTCTATGCTTGAAGGAAAAGAAGTCAAAGTCCAAATTGAAATTTGAAATGGAAAGGTCATCTCAGGGCCATTGCTACACTGAGCAACAGTGTATGAGCTATATATGCTATACCCTATTACAGTACATTATACAGTAGCTATACAGTTATTATATGTATAGTTTAATACTCAACTTAATGTCTCCCACTATATGGTTCAGGTTCTAGCTCTACTTTCTATATCTCGATCTTACGACAGAGCAACACTAAATACACTTTAAAATTGGCCAGGTAAATAGCAAAGTAAAAAAAGAACATATTTAAAAAGTTATCACATAAATATTATTATATAGAAATTCAAATTTTTACAACACTAGCGGTAAGATTTAAATTAGTGGAAATATTAATTCTCTGTATTTTTCTCCAATTTAAAATTTACAAGCTTTCGATTCCAATACTAAAACTGATTTCCCAACTAATTGCATACTAATTTATGACATATCGTCTGTGAAGAACCAAAATGATCCATATCCATTTATAGCTAAACATAATATCCACTATCTACAAAAATATTGAAACATGTCTTAAAAACATTTAAAAATAATATTTTACACTTTTAAAAAATATGTAAATAGAGCATTTTACGCTTTTCAAAAAATATGCAAATAGAACATTTTACGCTTTTTTAAAACATGTAATTAGAACATTTTGCACCTTTTCAAAACTATGGAATTAGACGTTTTTGCACCTTTTCAAAAACATGTAAATAGAACATTTGACACTTTTCAAAAAACATGTAAATAAAACATTTTACACTTTTCAAAAACTCTTAATTAACATTTTACGCATGTTTCTAATTTTGTTTTTATGACATATAGCTCATTCTGATTCTATCTTAAATTGGATATGGGTCATTTTGGTTCTTCACAGACGATATATAGTTTTCTTCCACATTCTCTAATTTATAATTTCGTACTACATAATTATTATGCAGTTTGTGAATTTTTTTTAAGCGTGTAGAATTCATTAACTTGGATTTGGAAGAGTTTGAGTTTGTACACTAATTATTTTTGTGTACTCTATTTATCTAAATTGTATTTAGAACATACAGTAGCTATGTACCTACACACATAATACATATATGGCTTGAAATGGGCTAAGTTTTGGAATGAAAATGGGATGTTGACGTCGACGTTGATATGGACATCACGTTGGGCATGGATTGGAGTATTGGAGCACCGGACGTGTACGAGGAACAGTTGTTGTTCATTCCCGCCGTTGCCAGTTCCAGTATTAAGCATACACAATGCTATAGCATTACTACTTGGAATTTACTCTGAGTATATTTCCTCTTCGTTTTGATTTTAATTTTCGTCATTTTGTGTATTTATTTTACTTTTCCAATTTCAAGTTGATCAACAAAATTAAATTAGTAATCAGAGTCGCAGCAGAGCCAGAGCCAGAATCGAAAAATGTCCCACATGTCGTATACTGAATGCAGAATTTAGTGCCAAAAGAAGTGGAAGGTAATTCTAAGGGAAATGAAAAGGACGATAAGGACAACAACAAGCATAACGCTGTGGAGAAAACATGTGATTCAATCTACAGTAAATAATTATATTAAATCTTCCCAACTCACTCACGATCACGACGACATTTAAGGCTGAATGAAACTCTATTGCTTTGGCTTTTGTTCTGGCTCTGGCTCTGTTTCTGTTTGGACTCTGTTCATGTGTGATTATGTGTTTGGTTGTGTATGTGTGTGTGACGTGGCGTGTGGAGCTTGAGGCTTTTCTCTATGTATAGTAGTAGTAGGCTTGGTCTGCCTGCGCCTGCAGAGGAAAATGCAGTGGCCAACATAATAATATATAGGTAATTTAATATTACACATTGCATTTATTTTGCAATTTAATTTATTGCATGGGTTTCATGTGCTCGTGTAAGTGGTTTGGAAAGTTTCTTTGAGTCTTTGACATTCACTCTGTGTTTAGGCTGACTAGTGAGTTCTGTATGGGTCTTGCTTTGGTATGGTACATTATGTTATGGTGGGGAGAGGAAGAGCAACTGGAAAAAGCAATAGTGTCAGAGTCAGAGTCACTCATCTCAAGAGCGGAAATGTATAAATAACTCTTGCACAATACCTAACTACATACTACTTTTCATTCATACACTACACCAAAAATACAAATTAACTTCCAGTGCAAGTGGAGGGATAGATTTATATAGGGATGTATAGAAAAATCATATCGTGAAAGAAGAATCAAATTGATCCACATCCCATTTAAGCTTGAATCGGAATGAGCCGTGTCAAACAAACATTCAATATAGGTAGATGCGTAACTTTAATTACATACGATTTTTTGAAGAGTGCAAAATGTTTTATTTTGCGTGTTTTTGAAAGGTGTACAATTTTCTATTTACATGTTTTTGAAAGGTGCAAAATTTTCCATTTCCATGTTTTTGAAATGTGCAAAATTTTCCATTTACATGTTTTTGAAATGGGCACAATTTTCCATTTACATGTTTTTGAAATGGGCACAATTTTCCATTTACATGTTTTTGAAATGTGCACAATTTTCCATTTACATGTTTTTGAAATGTGCAAAATTTTCCATTTACTTGTTTTTGAAATGTGCAAAAGTTTTCATTTACATGTTTTTGAAATGTGCAAAACTTTCCATTTACATGTTTTTGAAATGTGCAAAATTGTCTATTTACATGTTTTTAAAATGTGCAAAATGTTCCACTTGCATGATTTTTTAAAAGTGCAATATTGTGTTCTAGATTTTATTATTTTTGAAGAGACAAAAATATTGTATTTACATAATCTTTCAGGATGATGATATTTTAATGTTTTCTTTGCAGATAGCACATTTCCCTTTTAGTTAAAAATGAATGTGCATCATTTTATTTCTTCCACACACGATGTATTAGGGCATATGGGAAGGGATGTCAGGGCCACGGAACATATCCCTATATGTATTTCCAGATTGTATTTTCATTTTTTTCTACTTGGTTTACTCTGCCTGTACCTATGTATCTGTAGCTGCGCATATGGGGAAATCGTATTGATTGAATTAAAGCAATTTGGAATTGGAATGGCGAGGAAAAGGAAGACGAAAACCATGGTGGCTGCTCATAGTACCTATATACCTATCTGTAGGCTGTATATTGAGCTATTCACCGTTCATGTTTTAGCATATTTGGCCTGCCATTGGGATTGAGAATTGGGGCTCGAGCTCATACTACATACATACGTGGTGCATGTCCACTTTTACACTCACTCTGTCAGTGTCAGTCTGCATTAGAGGATGAGATGCATCTTCATCCGCATCACATGAAGCTCATGCTGTGGTATTTCAATGGCATGCTCCGCTCTGCTTGTTCTAAGACCATTATTTCAATTGCCGATTACCTATATGTACACAGCGCAGCAGAGTCAATACTCGAATTTAAATTCAATCAGTGCATCCTTCAGCTTTGGCTTCTCTCCTTCGCCTTTGATTACAACTTTGGGCATATTGATCTCTACTGATGGCTATAAGTAGATGTGGAGACGAACCGTGTAGAGCCATATAGAGACCGAAACAGCTAATTAGCATTGTTTAGTGTGTACATGGTGCTCTACACTCCGCTGTTGTGTTGTGTGAGTTCGTCCTTGGGCTGTAGAGAGTTCAATGCCGATTTAAATCCAAATTCAAATTTAGAATATTATATTATATGCGCACTGGGTTCGTTAGAATAATACAGGGCTTACAACTGTGAACGGACGTGTCCACGTCCACCGGCGATGCAATGTATGTAATGGTGTAAGGTAAATCAGATGAGTGACGTAACATCCCGTCCTATCCGTGTAACTATATATAATTAAATTATGAGACAAATTAAATCATTAAAAAAAAAAGCCAACCAAGTTTGAACTAATGCACTATAGGAATATAATTTATACAATGGTAATTGTTGTGGTAATTGTAGGTGAGGGTTGCCACGGCCACGGAACGGGACGATGATGGTTAAATGGTTATATGGCTAAAATCTAAAAACACATAACGAGCAAACAAGAAAGGAACGAAGCTGAAGCTAATAATGCATACAGTACAGTGTAGAATGCATGCAATGTCACTTGTCAATTGTCAATGAAAAGGACATCACATAATATATATATGTAATTTATTTGCTCTGTTCTGTGTATATAGAGTGTATTTAAATACATATAGAATTTAAATTGCAGATTCTCTAAAATCCTAACTCAAGTCTAGCCAAATGATATTTAATAGTCATGTCATATGAATGATGGATATATTTATTATGAGAGTGAATTTAAGGGTGTCTAATCTCTGCCAGAGTGATATAGGTTGTAAAGTGCATACACATTGCACATTGTACATACGTTGCATGGCAATTGTGATTGTCCATGTGATTGGTGGTGATGATGCATTTTAGTGCCTTTGAATGTTAAGTTTGAAATTGTCATAATATATATAATATGATTGAGCAATCCTTGTTTATTTTTCAGCCTCATGCAGTCTCTGTATTTAATATTTAATCTCTCTCTCGCTCTCTCGCTATGCAATTTTCAATTTGAATTGTAACTTTATTACAAGAAAAAATAATAGACGGGAAACCTTCACCTAGTAAGGAGATTGGAGTTGGTATGAGTATGGGTATTAGTGATGGTGAATGGTAATGGGGTTGTGTCTGTTTTTTTATGAGTGGATGTTATATAACGTCAGCTGGTAATGGTGCTGGTGCTGGTGGTGGCACTCTGGTACTGGGAACGTACTGCATGCTGATGCTTATTAATACACTCTTGCTTCTGGGCTCTCTCTCTACTCTCTGTGTCTCTGGGCCTCTAGGACAGGGACTAGTAATATCGTAATCGTGTGAGTAAATATTAATATTAGTACGTAGCATAACACCACGGCAGTCATACCATAAGAACCATAACCATAGCCATAACCATGGACTATGGACCATTATATAAGATATTCGTAGAGTATATCTGTACTAAACATAAGCCCTAAAAAGATGTCTATCATAAATAATGTCGTCCGTCATCTTTGGAGAGAGATTGATTTAACCTTATTCAAACTATAATATGGTGTGTGTGTGTGTGTGTATTTTAAATATTAATTTATTGTATAAATAAACTGCATAGAGCCATACGGGTATTACACATAATGAACATACCGTCTGTGAAGAACCAAAATGACCCATATCCAATTTAAGCTACAATCAAAATGAGCTATGTCATAAAAACAAAAGGAGAAACATGTGTGAAATGTTAAATACGAGTTTTTGAAAGGCGTAAAATGTTCTATTTTCATGTTTTACAGAAATTTAAAATGTTCGATTTACATGTTTTTGAAAAGGTGCAAAATGTTCTAATTCCATGTTTTTGAAAAGGTGCAAAATGTTCTAATTCCATGTTTTTGAAAAGGTGCAAAATGTTCTAATTCCATGTTTTTGAAAAGGTGCAAAATGTTCTAATTCCATGTTTTTGAAAAGGTGCAAAATGTTCTAATTTCATGTTTTTGAAAAGTGAAAATTGTCCCGTTTACATGTTTTTGAAAAGTGCTCAATGTTCTATTGAAATGCTCTCAAGATATATTTGAATATTTGTGTAGATAGTGAATATTGTTTTTAGGTAAAAATGGATATGGGTCATTTTGGTTCTTCACAGACGATACATACTTATTGTTAGTATGGGTAAAAATTATGTACCTAAGCTATAATGGCAATGTGTCCATATTCAAGAGACCGTATTGCATCAACATACAGATATGACAAAATATAAAGGAAAATTGATTAAGTATATTGAAATATAATGCAATATTGACAAATTCTTCTGGAATATTGAAATATGGTATTGTAGATTAGTACAGGAGCATGTATGTACCCCTGTAGAAGGTTGAAATCAAAAATTAAAATCCAAGTAAATAAGTCAACGTGATTCCTTTTGCATGAGGTATGAGAAATATATTATGACAAATGACGCATGAGTCATGTCGTTAATGCAAATATTCGTTTTAATTAGTAGTCAAATTCCCTCATCTTCCTCCTCTGTACTCACATCAGCTTTGGCTTTATATGACATTGGCTACTGCAATTTATTGTGCAACAGTATACATTACAGTGGCTTGAATCCTTACATAAATTCTCCAACGTCTGTATCTCTGGGTATTAAAAAACATACCGTCTATGAAGAACCAAAATGGCCCATATCCATTTGTAGCTAAAAATAAAACCCACTATCTACAAAAATACTCATAGATGTTTTGAAATCATTTAAATAGAATATTTTGAACTTTTAAAAAATATGTAAATAGAACATTTTACACTTTTCAAAAACATGTAACTAGAAACATTTTACACTTTTCAAAAGCATGTAAATACAACATTTGACACTTTTCAAAAACTCTTAATTAACATTTTGCGCATGTTTCTTATTTTGTTTTTATGACATAGCTCATTTTGATTCTAGATTAAATTGGATATGGGTAATTTTGGTTCTTCACGGACGATATTACATACAAAATAAAAGGCAAAGGACGAATTGAGATTTGAAATATTTTATACTACTCCTGGTCCTGGTCTTGGTCCTGACCATAGGGTTTTCTACACATACCTATAGTATAGATAACGATTGAATAACACAACACTAAGAAAGAGCGCACAACACGCCTACTTCCACACGGTTCACAGTCGTCCACGTCAACAAAGTAATGCAGGTAGTACCTACGTAACACTTTTATTTTTTTACAAAAAGGCAAAGACCCGACCATATAACTATAACTACGTATTTCTTCTAATTACTCCCGGGTCCCTAGTAACTCCCGGGTCCCTTGTAACTCCCGGGGTTAAGGGCAAAATTTTGAGCTAACTCCCGGGGTCTCTATTAACTCCCGGGATCTCTATCAACTCCCGGAGTCTCCAGCAACTCCCGGGGTCCCCAGTAACTCCCGGGGTTGTAATGGTCTGTTATTGGGTGTATAATAATTCAAAGCATTTTTCCTTGTTAGCAAAGGCGCCGTGAAATGAAACACATGAAATACTTTCTGTTAAAATAAGCGCTAAAATTTAAAAGATGGTTAACGTTAAAGTCAATACCCAGTACCCACGTGCAGATTATCGAGATCTGCAGTTCTCAAGTTTGGTTGTGCTTTAAATTTTATCTTAATCTAAGTTAGGTAAAAATGGAAGGTAAAAAGATTCGATCGTTTCCGATTGGAAAAAAAATTAGCAGCAATTGCATACGCTAAACAAAATTCCAACGAAAAGGCTGCCAAGAAATTTCAAGTGTGTACCAAGACTATAAGAGACTGGAAGAAACAGGAAAATGAATTAAGTAAGTATAAACCAAATTAATTTTGTTTAGTTATAACTCTTTCATCCCAGTTCTCTTCCTATTAATATCTTTAGAACATTAATGCAGTAATAGAATTCCTGCTCTATTTTCAAAGTGATAGCCACTATTAACAATTTTTGAAAATTTTCCACAGTAAAAAGACTAGCTCTTGTTCATTGCGGTTGAATATTTCATAAAAATAATGTAAGAATTTCCCATCAGTGCATGACATTTATTTTACTGTACCCGGCTAAATTTTCTATTATCTTATTTCTTTAAGATTGCACCTTGACTTCGAAAGGAAAAAACCGTCACCGGGTAGAAGGGGCAGGAAAGAAAGTGACAAGTCAGGAACTGGAGGATTCTATTGTTGAATGGATCCTAACTACTCGTGAAAGTGGGCATCGAGTATCTCGCAAAATGATTCGGGCGAGGGCTCTGAGCTTTTATCCAGAGTGTGATGATCACGATGATCAAGAATTCGCTGCCAGCAACGGATGGGCTGACAAGTTTCTGAAACGTAATCACTTTTCCCTGCGGCGACGAACTACTATTTCTCAAAAAGATCCAGACCAGATCCAGATTGTTGATGGTTTAAAATTTTTTAAATATTGTTGTTATATTGGAATTTGAATAAAAAAGCTTTAAAAAAATGTGTTGATTCATTAAAGTAAATTAAGGAACATAGACTTTCATAAAATTTTCTTGTAACTCCCCGGTCCCTATCAACTCCCGGGTCCCTAGTAACTCCCGGGTTTAGGAGCAAAGTTTGAGCTAACTCCCGGGGGAGTAATTAGAATAAATACGGTACCTACCTAGATACACTCCTACCATAACACTAAAATCCTGAATTGACTTGACCCCGCGCTGACTCTGTAAAAAATTTAAGGATGGTCTTTAAAAAATGTGGATTGAATTTGAAATTGAGCTGGAAATGGAAATGTAGATTCGGTGATATATACACAACGTTACGTGGCCTCCGTATTTTGTGTCTTTTATGTATGTATATTATGTAGTCCACATTGTAAGAAAGATTATTATTATTATGACATGTATAAAATTAGCTAGAGTGGAATAATATATAAGATATACATGAATATATGCTCCCGATTACGATTAGTAATCGTCAGCAATGTGCAGCAACACACACACACACACACAAACACACACACACACACAAAGAGAAAGAACTGAACCTATAAGCTCTATAGTATGTATAATGCCATAATAATCTAGAATGTTCAAAAAATGCAGAATGTGGAAGCAAGGTACTGTAGAATGTAGAATGATGGGGAAAATAAGATTTTGATAGTCTCTATATAACTCGAGACCTTTCTCCATGAACATTTAATCTTATAAGCTAAATGTAGTAGAATGAAGAAATCACGTTTCTGATGGGATAGAAACTGTGCAGATTGACGTCATTCACCGCCACCGCCAGCACAAACCCAACGCGAACCATGCAAACAGGAGGCGGACGGAGGGAGAGCGTCTCTATAGAATATTATGTAGCACACATAGCAGGACTGTGCCTATGATTTTCCTCTCTGTACTTACTCACCTACCTACCTACCTATCTACCTATCTACTCCTTACTCAAATCTAAAACGCCCTTACATCAAGAAAACTAGAACAGAGCGGTAACGGGAGTGGTAACGGGAGCGGTAACGGGAGCGGTAACGGTAACGGTTCTTCCAGACCAAGACCAGGACCAGGACCAGTACCAGGACCGCAGGACCAGAGGACGGTAGCGGTGTAGCGGACTAGCTTATATGTAATAGTAATAGTTTCTCCAGTGGCATGATGCCATGGCTTCCCAGAACCAGAACTGAACATAGCATAACCTAATGTTAAAAGATTGGAAAGGAAACGTCTGGATCTGGATCTGTTTTTGGACTGTGGATGTTGATGCTATGAGCGTCCCGAACCTCCTCCTCCCACTCTCCAATATGTACTCTCCACCGTAAACCGTAACCATCCAGAGTCCAGCCATAGCAGCCAGACCAGACGAGACGAGAGTGCTCTCATATAATATGTGAAAATGTGAACTTGAAAGGTTTATGGAAGGGAAAGAGGAATTTGACTTGGGGATCTTAATCCTCTCCGCTACATACATTTCTTGGACTCACCACACGACTGACTCACTGACTCACTGAACTGACTCACTCACTCACGTTCTTATCCTGGTCCTGGCTTTCATGAATGTCCGAGTCCGAATCCGAAACCGAAACCGAATCTGAAACCGAAACTGCAATCTGGTACAGATTGCCTACAACGTATTTTATGTCTTGCTTTAGTATTTTAAATCCAAATCCAAATCCAGACCCAAAATAGATTCTCGAGTATGAGGATATAAAATGTAATTTTTCCCAGATGGGGATGATGAAGTTATATTGAAAAAATAAATATCTACCTACACCGTCAACGGTACTGTGCTATAGACAGTAGGCAGTAGACAGACAGTACGCGCTAGCCGCCGTTGTAGCCCACACACTAAATACCAATACGTACTACATACAACAGGGACAGAAAGGAAGGAGATATCGTCTGTGAAGAACCAAAATGACCCATATCCATTTGTAGCTAAAAACAGTATCCACTATCTACAAAAATATTGAAACATGCCTTGAAAGCATTTAAATAGCAAAGTTTGCACTTTTCAAAAATATGTAAATAGAACACTTTGAGCTTTCAAAAACATGTAAATAAAACATTTTACACTTTTCAAAAACATGTAAATAGAACATTTTGCACCTTTTCAAAAACATGGAATTAGAGAATTTTGCACCTTTTCAAAAACATGTTAATACAACATTTTACACTTTTCAAAAACATGTAAATAGAACATTTTACACTTTTAAAAAACTCTGAATTAACATTTTACGCATGTTTCTCATTTTTTTTCTATGACATAGCTCGATTTGATTCTATCTTAAATTGGATATGGGTCATTTTGGTTCTTCACAGACGATATATGTACGGAGTATGAAACCGCCAGCCGACAGCCAAGTAAGCCAAAAGCCGAAGCCGAAGCCACCCGACATGCGGAACAGAAAACAGAACATGCTGCTGGCTTTCTTGGTACTTGGGCTCTGGCTCTACCCCTTCCTGCCCTGGTCCGGAACATAATAATTTTTTAAATATTTAATGCCAAGAAGAAGAAGATGAAGAAGGTAGCCAAGCATGTCTTCATGGATTCAATTGAAAATCCCGTCTTCAACATAACAATAATAACGGCTGAAAAAACTGAGAATGAAAAGGATGAGGAGGCGGGGGAAGGAAATATGAAGAGATACTGTTTCTCTCTCTTGAGGAGAATGATAGACGGAGAAGGAAAGTGTTTGAAGCCATAAAGTCAAGATCCAGTGCCAGTGCCAATATGGTCCATTTCCATTTATTCACTCGCTTGTCGTTTTCTCCGTCTCGCGCATCTTTTTCCTCACTCCGATTCCGACTCCGACTCTCCGAATCTCCGACCTTGGTACGTAAACGAAATCCGACACACAGGCTATGTACCTACTACATATTGTGATGTATTCTGAGAAGTGTCTCAAGATTCGCTATCGCACTTTGTACCTCGTTGTCGTTTCCCTTGTCGTCCTTCCGCTCGATCCTTGTATAGATTCCTACACTTTTCCAGAAGTATCCTTTAAAATGTTGTCATAGGTCTTTCCCTTTTTCATTTAGAAGACGCTGTCGCTCTGCTCCTAGTGTCTTTTCCCTCACTTTCCCCTCCTCATTCAGTTTTATAGTACCTACCTACCATGTATTTTTTGCACTGGCAATCAGATACCCGTGTTTTTTTGCACGGGATCCACTTCCATTCCCATGACTAACAAACCTGTCTCTTGAGAGAGAGAGAGAGAAAAGTGTAAAATAGTAAAAAGTAATTTTAGTAAGTAGTACAAATTTGCATAGCTACCTACGCATTAGAATATTATGCATATGTATGTATGACCATGTGGATGACTATGGTTATGACTTTCTTCTTCATTTGCGTGTGTGCATCGCCATGAATATAAAGTGAAATTTCCAATAATCCTAAAAAATGAAGGATGACGACAACGATATAGGGCTTTAAATCCAGAAAATGCAGAATTCAGATCCAGATCACAAGACCCAGTGCAGAGCTTCAGGGCATCTTTTTTTCCCGGTATAGACAGTTGTAGACAGAAATAGACAGGGCCGTTAAGATATGGTGAGAGGAGAGGGAATGAATAAAAATTTATGATTAAAGTGTAACATATATTTGTTAAGGAAAGAATAACAAGCACTACTAGCCATATATTAAGGTTTTTTTAAATGCAGGTACAGAGAAGTTCGTTTAAACGGGATTCTGTTACAAGGGAATACCGCTAAATGGGACAAATTTAAAATATTTGGTTGGCCAGCCTATGTTTCAATGTTAAAATTATCCGGTTATAAGGGAACCGCTAAAAGGGATTATCCGGATTAAAGGGACAGATTTTTTACGATTTTTGGTATTTAAGGTCACTTAAAAGGGATTTTAGAAGAAAAATTATAAAAATGAAACAGAGCTAATCAATTGGAGCACTAAAGTTCTTGACAACTAAAATGTACTTATCTTATCTGGTCATTTACATTATCTCAAATCTAAGTAGGTCGTCGTATTTATAGATTCCAAAGCTTTCTTGGCTGTTAGTTGTGCTTCTGATTCTGATTCATGCACTTCGTCGTCCAGTTCTACTGAGTTCAGTAGGCACGATGTTAAAGCGGAAAAGAAATTCGTTGAGTAGTCATCGGGTCTTCAAAGAAGCCAAGAGCTTTTAAAAATGTCAAGTCTCTACCAGTTGATTACAATCACAGCAAGAAGGCGTGGATGACTGGCGATATATGGAAGGACTGGCTCATCAAATGGGACAAGCAGTTAAAAGGAAACATTTTATTATTGGTTGACAATTGCAGTAGCCACCGAGGTCTTCCTCCTCTAAATCATATTAAAGTTGTTTTCTTGCCTCCTAACGTAACCTCTCTGATCCAACCCATGGATCAAGGAATTATAGCTAACTTGAAGCTTCATTATCGAAAAAAACTGACCATTGACATAATTATTCAACTAGATGATTCAACAAGAAAAGCTACAGACGTCAAGCCGCCTAACATCCTACAGTCCATTTTGTGGCTGTTCCAATCATGGGAATCGGTTACAGAAAATACAATTCGCAATTGTTTCCAACATTCCGAACATTCCGATGAAGATGAAGAAACTATAGAAGAAGAAGAATGCCCAATAATTTCAAGTGTATCAGAAGCATCAGATATGATCCAAAAACTTCATCAATATTTCTTAGCACAAAGAAATACTGAGGAAACTGTCTTCTCAAATCTTTATAATTTAAGTCTGCGTGTGCTTGAAGATCAAAATCAAAGCAAATCTAAACAAACTGCAGTAACTGACTTTTTTAAACAATCTAATTAACTGTTAACGGACAACATTGTAAATATCTTACCCTTTTTCTAAGAATAAAATCTACAACTTTTAAATAACTAAAGTTCTCTTAAAGGGGAAATCCCTTACACGGTTAAAAGGGAATTCGGTTATAAGGGACCGATTTGGTCGGTCCCGCGGAGTCCCTTTTAAGTGAATTTCTCTGTAGTAGTTATGGTAATTTTCAATTTTGGTTCTCAAATAAAGATGAGATACTCCATGAATTAAGAGTATAACGAGTTTTCATAGAGCCTTTATATAAATTTATGCTAAATTTTTGCCATTTTTGGATGTTTTGTAAGAGACGGGAGTTTTGTAATTATTCATGCTTGAAAATTGCAAAACATTTTACAAACATTTTATTTTAAAAATGAGAATTCTAATAATTACTGCATCTTGTTCTTCGAGGAAAGTGTTCTACTTTCCTTGTTTGTTTTTTTAGAAAGTACGAAATTTTCTAATTACATATTTTTCGAAAATATTCGATTTGTATCTTTTAAAAAATTGAAATTCTTATAATTGCATGCGTTTTGAAAGCTCCAAAATGTTCTATTTACACATTTAAAAAAAAAGTATTAAATGCTTTCACGTTTTATAAATAACCCAAAATATTTTATTTGCATATTTTTACAGCTGCCAATTCTTATAAAATGGCATGTTTCTTGATAGCTCCAAAAGGTTCTATGTAAAAATGCAAAATATCCTGTATATTTTTTTTTGTCCGTTATTTGATCTTCAGCAACAGTGCGCAACCAACCAAACGAAAACGCCAACGACAACGACAACGACGACAACGAAAACGAAAACGACATGGATGGATCTGGATCTGGATGTATATGCCTGTAAATAGATAGAATAAATGATGCCATGCTTACATAAATGTATTTAGGTTTTTTTTTTAAAGGATGGAGACGGAGCGGGTGGTAGTGTGGTGGTGGCAGTGATGATGGTGATGGTGGTTGGTGGCGGTGGTGAGTGTCAGTCAGATACGGAGAAAAAGGAGAATGACTAATAAGATCGTATATGGTAACGGGGCACGGGACGGAAGTGTATTACGATATACACACCGCACGGTGTCTATGCTCCTACGTACACAAGTAGTATATAGGCTTCCTTTCCTATAATATTCCTCTATGTACCTACCTCCTTCTGAACACCGACCGACGTGAGGATTTAACAATAGGAAAAGTGCGCAAAAGCTCACACAATCCTTCGGGTTTCCACATCGACTTGGCCTCATGACTTGGCTTGTCGTCTTGATCATGGAAAGTTGGTGCATGTTCACGGACGTCAATTGCAATGTAGGCTCTTGTATACTGTATACTGTGTGGTGTGGACTGGAGTGCCGAGTGAGTGAGGGAGAGAGTGAACCTCCCCTCCACCCCTCCGTCTACATTTCTTTATCCACTATATACTACAGCGTAGTAAGCTACTTCATCACCACCACACACTACAGAGAGGCACGGGCTATAGAGCTGCAAAAAGCTCGGAAATAGGTCGGACAGAGTAACAGGAGTAGCTAAATGCTCGTGACACAGAAAAAAAGTAAGTCAGACAGACAGAAGAGAGGGAGAGATGACACACGATGGGAACATATGCTTCCCAACTATCTCTACTATATCTGTCCACCCTTTTGCTCCATATATTCTCAGTCAGTGCAATGCAATGTGAACCTCTCAAGAAGAAGACAAACTCAAAAACTCAAGTGCTCAAGACATAGAGAGCGACTACTGACTGCGAGCCATATCCATATCCATACCGATGCCGATATCCATCCCATCGCCATGTCACTGACTTCCATTCCCATCCCATCCAGGCGCTCAAGGCACTGCCACTGAAACTTCTCGCGGAGACACTCAAATGCTCCTGCTGAAACACTGACTACTATTGAGACTGGAGTACTGGAGAGTGTCTCAAGAAGACCCAAGACAAGACGTAGTGTCTCTAATATGTAGCATGTAATTATGCATATGTACCTACCTACTGGGGGAATAGGACCCATCCTCATACTACTGATATTTAATAGAAATCCAATGGCAGAACATGTATATTATGTGGCAAACTCGCTAACTTCCTATGTCCCAACATTCTATGTAATATCTTCCCCTTATATCCAAATCCAAGCAGGAAGGATTCTACGTCTCTAGTGCTCTAGAATCCAGATTCCAGATTCTAGACAAATGCAGTTTTCTTTTCCATCATGACCCACACACACACACACACACCCAGTAGACAACACGATACAGAAAATCACGATCAGGACTGCGATTACGATTATGATTACGACTACAACTTACGACTTACGACTACGACTACGACCGACTTATAGTATATATACTGCGCGGTTGTTTCAGTGATACGAAGCGAAGGAAACTTTTCTGCCTCTGAATAATGTGCCTGTATAGGTATCTACATGAAGTGACATGCAATAAACAGCTGATTTTGTCCCAGTCGAAAGTTACATAGTACACTGAGTTTTAGTTACTTTATTGCATTAGTAATAGTAACTCCGTGTACTGTGTATTATGGGCATGGGCATGGGAGATCTAGTTACTAATACAATACATATCGTCTGTGAAGAACCAAAATGACCTATATCCATTTCCCACTAAAAACAATATCTACTATCTACAAAAATATTAAAAAATGTCTTCAAAGCGTTTAAATAGAATATTTTACACTTTTCAAAAACATGAAAATAGAACATTTTGAACTTTTCAAAAACATGTAAATATAATGTTTTGCAAGTTTTAAGAAACGTGTAGATGGAACATTTTGAACTTTTCAAAAACATGTCATTAACATTTTACGCATGTTTATCATTTTGCTTTTAGGACATAGCTCATTTTGATTCTAGCTTAAATTGGATATGGGTCATTTTGGTTCTTCACAGACGTTAAAGGAACTTAAATTTGGTTTACCCTTGTTTATGAAAGTTAGGCTGACAGAACAAAAACAGGATGGGCAAAGTATTAAAAACGTATTTGCAATTTTGCAATATCTGAAATCTGGACTGATAGGCATAGTGTGGCAGTGAAAGTATCTCCTATCTAAATTATTATGTAGTCTTGAGAAACTGCAAGGAAATAGTTTAGCTTTTTACAGCCAGTAGATAGACACACCGAAACGGAAATGAGTGTGCTATTACGCAAAATCAGGACCAGCATAATATGCGGACCCATTCCAGCACCAGCACTAGACAATTGAAAAAAATACAACAAAGCTAATGGAGAGTGCAGAGAGAGGAAGATGAACACAAGATATTTTGTTTGAATTGGAATTGGAATTAGAATTATAAATTAGGAGAAACCTTGGGAATTTGTACCGAGAAATACCGACCGAGCTTCTCCTCTCCCGCCTATACTCCTCGCCTGGCCTGTATTTTTATTTATTGACATTGAGAGAGTAACATACCACATGACAGTCACTCTCATTTGTAGTGTCCTCACCAGTATATCCTTCCCGTGTGTATGAGTCTATGCCTTGTGTAGCTAATGAAAGAATTCCAGTGTCTAATGTGAAATGTACGGCAACGACTAACGAATTTGCGAATGTTTCATCTTCTTTCTTTCTTTCTTTCACTCATCATTATTATCTGAATGTGGCGAGATACTGTCTGTCTGTCTCTTGTACTCTGTATTAAATTAACTTTTGTTCTTTTCCTTTATTTCTTATTTTTATTCTTGTCTTTATGTTCGTGTCCTTCATGGAAATGGGGGACGACGGAGATGGTTTTTCTCTTGGTATACTTACCGTTAAGATTAGAGGGAAAATGGATCAAATTCGGATGATTTTCAAACCTGGATCCGATCCGATTCGATGACGTGGACGCTAAGGATATACAGGATTAAGGGCACAGCGTGGCATATGGCATGACTATGTCATGTATCCCGGTTTGCGTCTATCAGGATTGGACGTCTGGATGTCTCAAACTGGACTTGAGTTTATTTTTATGACTTTTTGTTCACATGCAAAATTTCATGTAATGCTCCAGGTGTTGTGTTTTCCATTTGGTTGTTGTTGTTCTTGTTTTTGTTTTCTTTTTTTTCTTCTTTGGTTTTCTGCTCCCCGATTAGCATGGAACATTATTTGGAATTTCAAGTTTCGGGCCTCGCGGATTCCGCATATGCACCATAATGTTGGTCTCAGTCTGACTAGTGAGTCTCATAGTCTACGTGGCTACAACAAAACGGACACAATGTTTAAAAACCTCAGCTATTTTGTTTCAGTTTCAATGGGAAAACCATGTCTACCGTCTCAAGCTCCAAATGGACAGACAGTGCGGACATTTTTTTTCTTAATCTTACTGCATTACAGGCAGGGGCAGAGGAACAGGAGCAACTGTAGTACTGTATAAACTGAAGAAATTTAAAAAACGCTGATTTTTCCCACACATTTTATACGACAAAATAACAAGAACGGGCACGGCCATGAGACTGAGACTACAAAACAAAAAAACAACAAAACGACCAACGACCGACTTTTTTTTCTTCATGTAATTAGAATATCAGTACTAAACAGAGCCAAAGTCCCAAGAAGTCAACCATGGCCATGACGGAAACCGTAGAAAAAACTGGCTATGTATCCCACTTGTCTCTTTGTATTTTTTTATTATTGCCATTTAAATGATTTGTTGACTTTGACTTTGAGACTTTTCCTTAGTGGCCAGCATTGTCGCGCCTTTTTGAGTTCAAACATTTTTAGTGTGTACACAGTATTAATTAATGGTGTATTTCCAATAAAACAGAAAAAAAAACAAGCGCCAAAGTTAAATAAGTTTTGTTTTCGTTCTGCAAATCTGAACACGGTACTTCTGTCACTGTCTCCTCAGCATGGATACTCGCTACATATATATTTTATTGTCCTAAGAATTTAAAGGATTTTCTTAAAAAATTCCAGTTATGTTCCCTGAGGCGTTGGAGAGGTTTGGATACAGTGTACAATAAAGTGTGTAGATTAAATAGTGATGACTGTGCATGAGTTTTTGTGTATAGTCCTGTCTATATGGCCATGTAAGTACCTACTTATACTCTATAGGTATAGTCAGGTGTTTAGTGGCTATATACGTTTTGAAGGGTGTGCATATTTGGAGTGGTGTGTGTGTGTGCGTCCTCAGGAATTTATCTACATTATGACATTACATTACTTCCATTAAAAACTCTCGTGGTGGAGAGTTTGGTGGAGCTTTTGAGTCATGATAAAATGAAAAGGATGCGACATAACAAAATATTTCCCTTGTCATTCCAGAGCATTAACGTACATACGCATTTCGAAGCAGTAGGTTCCTCCTGCGCCTTTTGTTGTCATCTCACTCTACTACTACTAATGCATCTGTTGTTGCCCCCACTTCTGTCCCTGTCCCTGTCCTTCCCATGTTGTACATAGGGATGATGCTACCTACCGTCTCTTCTCCCGTTTTGAAGAGAGCAGGACGACCGACACCGACACCGACGACGCCGAGGATGATATACCTCATTCATATAGTGTATCCAAACATTCGTAATTATATCTTTTTGGACAGACTGTGGGTGGAGAAGAGAGAGAGAGAGAGAGAGACGTACAAGTGCAGTTTTTACCTTGGTTTCACAGTCTTAATCTCGGTGGATGGGAGATGCTGTAGCATGATTAGTTAGATCAGATCGCAAGGTGTAAATGTACACCTATGTACAGCATTTTTGAAGAATGAAAACAAGCTCATGCATTTTAAGTAAGGCTACAATTCACTATTTACAAGTTTTTAAAGTACAAAAAATTCATGGTACTTAATTTTTTTGGATGTCCAAAATTCAAAATTCACACTTTTTTAAACTGCAAAATATCTCCCATTTCACTATTTTTTAAGGGCAAAATACATACTGTATTGCACCTTGTGGAGATTTCTATATTAAATAATTATGTTTTTGAAAACTGACGATATTACTTATGTAGGTAGGTAGGTAGTCAGGTACCGTTTTTTAAAAACAAATCATGCAAAATTTACAATATTATATACTGGACCTTTTTTAAATTGCAAAAAGGCAATACTATTTGAGTATTTCCCCCGTTAAAAAACGTCATTGATGAGCCAAATCTGTTTTTATAAAATTAGAAATAAAATATTTTATTATGGTCTGTTTTCTAACTTCAACTTCAAAAACGTGTACATGACGTAGGTATATATAGGTTTTTCATAGATACATTCATTTGTATACATTACTCAAAGCAGTAGTTTTTGGTTTGGTGAAATAGAAAAACATGTAGTTGCGATGATGGGCAAAGGGGAAAACTTTAAGTACACAGTCTATACAGACTACAACAAGAGTAAAAGAGAGGAAAAGGAACATGGGTTCATTTAAGGAATATAAAGAGTCTTTGAGAAATTATATTTCGTTATAAAATAAACATTTATCATTAAATTGTCTTGTGTGTGTGGTGTGGTCTGGTCTGGCATTTTGTACATCGGACTCAAGTACGTGCTGGTATTCACCAGTCAACAACATTCACAATGTAATATAATACACAGAATACAGCAACAGCAACAGCAACAGCTTCTCTTTCCTACAATTTCACAAGTTACTCCACATAATAGCATCTGTGAAGAATCAAAATGACCCATAACCATTTTTAGCTAAATCCGAAATCCAGAACAAAAGTAGTACGTTCATGAAATTTTGTATATGTAGAACATTTTGCAATTTTCAAAAACATGTAAATAGAAAATTTTGCAATTTTTAGAAACAAGTAAATAGCGCAAAGCGTACATTTCAAAAACATGTAAATAGAAAATTTTGCAATTTTTAGAAACAAGTAAATAGCGTAAAGCGTACTTTTCAAAAACATGTTAATAGAGCATTTTACATTTTTCAAAAAAGACACAAATATAACATTTTGCAATTTTTAAAAAGATGTAATTTAAAATGTTTTACACTTTTCAAAAGATACCAATGTCACATTTTGCAATTTTCAAAAACATGTAATTTAGAACATTTTAAACTTTTCAAAAAGTTGCAAAAATCACAATTTTGCAATTTTTAAAAACATGTAATTAGAACATTTTACTCTTTTAAAAAAATGTGTAAGTATAGCTAAATAGAAAATTATGCACTTTCCAAAAACTCGTATTTAACATTTTAGGTACCTACCTACGTATTTATCTCACTAGCCAGTGTTTTATGAACTTAGGATTAGCTCTTTTCTAGCTTTATCTTCTAAGCAAATTCTATAGCTTATATTGGATATATGGGTCATTTTGATTCTTCACAGACGATTTAAAACTCTTCCCCTTGGTTTTGATCTGTCCTGAGACTCACTCACTATGTATATCCGTCCGTATAGTCTCTCTGAGTGTACTGAGAAGTATTAAATATTCAATGTAAATTAAGTTAAAGTCCTATAATGTGTCCTGTACATACTAAAATTAATACAGTCTCTACAGTTCTGATATTTTACGTTGATACCTTTCTACATGTGGTACATCATTTCATATTATGTACCTATTTGTCTCCTATTCCCTGTCGTCGCACAGCACACTGAGAGTGAATCAACTCAAGGAAGCCAAGTGAAGCCAGTCATCCACAGCTGCTCCCTGATTTGTGGCAAAATTTCTTTACTCTATAATCGTGTATGCAATCAAAATCTGGGCTATTACGTCTCAGCCGAACGTTTCTATGTCGATGTCGATTTCGATGTGGATGTCGTGCTAGGTACGCAGTTTCCACAGTCTTCTCCCCTCCACATTCTATAGACTTGTATATACAGCTCTCCCTATGTACCTATATGGTTTGGGAGGCGATGACATTAGGAATGGTCATGCATGTTCTTCATCATCATTATCCTCCTCTCGGGTGCAATGGTTGGATTGCATGCATTTTACAACTGCACTGCACTCTTAAATGTAAGAAAAAAACTACACTGCACTCACTGCGAGAGACTGGGACTCTCGAACTCTATAGCAGTCGCTATATAGCTCCCATGGTGTATGTAGACGACAGCAATAATAGCAATAACAACAACAACAACATCAACAGTGATGACGATCCCACGACCGACAAGTGAGATTAATCAAGGCTTTACTTTTTGTATACATGGGGCAGAGCCTACTATACTAATACTAATACTACCCAAACTACCAACATCACCACAATGCAGTCCAGATTGCAGAAAAGGAAACGTCAACTTGAACGTCAAAACACAAAATAGTCGTAGGAGAAAATCCACGTGATTAATGGAGACTAATAAATTGTAGTATTCTAGATTCTACATGTACAATCTATGTGTAGAGCCCTCGTCGTCCTTCCATTTCCGTCACACAGTCTTTAATTTGAATCCCAATTTTAAATGCTATTCGCAAACGCCAAGCTCAAATTAAATCCTGCTGCTGCTACTGGTGTTGTTGTTGTTGTTGTTGCTATTATTATTGGATGGTGTTTTTGTTATTGTTGTTGCTGTTCAAGTCTGAAGATACAAACTTTGTAATCTTTCGATTTTAAAAATTCATCATTATTACTATAGGCTTGGTGCTCACGTTGACCAATTAGAAAATACATTGCATATATCGTCCGTGAAGAACCAAAATGGCCCATATCCATTTTTAGCTAAAACCAATATCAGCTATCTTCAAAAATATTCAAATATGTCTAGAGAACATTTAAATAGAACATTTTGAACTTTTCAAAAACATGTAAATAGAACATTTTACACTTTTCAAACACATGGAATTAGAATAATTTGCACTTTTTCAAAAACATGGAATTAGAATAATTTGCACCTTTTCAAAAACATGGAATTAGAATAATTTACACCTTTTTAAAAACATGTAAAAAGGACATTTTACATTTTTGAAAAGCATGAAAATAGAACATTTTAAGTTTTTCAAAAACTCTTAATTAACATTTTACGCATGTTTCCCATTTTGTTTTTATGACATATAGCTCATTTTGATTGTAGCTTAAATTGGATATGGGTCATTTTCGTTCTTCACTGACGATATGTATCTACCATATACGTTTAAATAGCACAAGACACGAATTTGGAACGCTTAATTATGACAATTGTACAATCCAGTTAGGTAAATTGCATTTTAATGACATGTGTAAGTAGTAGGTATTTAATAAATTCATGTTTTTGACACAATATAATATATTGTGTCGAAAACATATTATGTAGATACAAAATTTTGAATTGTCAACTTTAAATATTTTCAAAAAAAATATACATCTTACCCTGTCTACTAAAAGGTTATACTTTTAGTCATAGCTCTACATATAATCTCAAGTGTCAGAATATTAGTAAACAAAAAAAACTATTTTGTAAGAAATAAAACGGGACACTCGCACCACCACTGGAAGGAACTTCCCATAGGAGTTACAATATGTAGCGTGCAGTAGTATATAGCAGTAGCATTTTGATTTTGAAGTTATGTGTCAAGTTTGAATGGAATAGGAATAGGAGTAGAAATGGGAATGGGAATCAGTAGTAGAATCTGTGTGCTAAATATTTTGTATGTATAGGTAGTAGCTACTATTGAATTTGTATTTTGTGAGATGGATGTGCAAGTGGTTTAGTTTTGTTTTGAATGGATCCAGTATATATATATAATATAATTTTTTTAATTTTTTTATTATGTATGAAGACTATATCTAAAATGATCGGAATTCAAGAGCTCCATATCATATGGCATGTGAAGGTAGTTATTATCTCTTTAGTCTCATATGCCTATACTGATATAGTTAACAGTGTTAAAGTAGTCAAGTGAGCGTCGTCGTCGCTCTCGTCCATGTATGTAATACAATGTATAGAATAATAGGGAGTCGGAGTCGAAGTGGAAATGGAATGAGGTAACCCGTTACCGTTACAAACAGAAACCTTCCTCCCTTTTCTCTTTTCACACTGCCGTTAGATGATCAGCTTTTTGCGTCGTAGTCGTACACAGTGAACAGTCAACATTTCATCTTCTTTTGAGGTTTTGTCTTTTTCTTTTGGAGTGACTGACTCGCTCGCTGCTCTTCTGTGTGAGAGTCTCACACGGAGACGGAGAGCTATATACACATTCTGAATCTGATCACATCTTCTTCGCCTTCTTCCTTTTCTCTCATTTTTATATCTGTATATATATGAAACATGTTGTTGTGGATGTATTGTATGGTCATAAGATTGGTTTGGTGGTGGTTGTGAGTTTGTTAGTGGTCGTGGTCGTGGTCGTGGTATAGTGGTGTGTAGTTAGTCCATTTAAATTTCGTGTTTGTATTCCACTGACACTCTCATTCTGATCATGAGACTGATGATGATGGAACTTAATAGTTGCGAGTCATCTTGTATATAGAATAGAATACATATACTTATATGTATGACTTTATACTCGCTGTAGATATGCATTTACTGAGTACAATGAAACAAATACATCCCGAATTCCAATCCTATTGTATTTTTTTATTCTCTAAACTCTCTCAAAAAAGAAGAAGAAGAAGAATCTTTACCTTTTAAATCTATACTTTGTTTTTTAAAAGTTGCGTTTTTTTACCTCTATCTTCTGTATATCTACACTGATTGTGCCTTCTACTGATATCAGTGTTTATATGGCCTCCCTCATATTAGAAGATATTACGCTGTAAATTGTAAACATTCTTCACTCAAAATGGCATTATCATTTGGTATATGGTATTGGTATTGGTATTACCTTTACTACACCAAATCAAAACCCCTCCATAATATGATTAAAGAAACCTTTGACATGCTAAATAGTTTTATAAAATCTTTATTGTATGTCCGAGTTTTTTATTTTGATTTTTTTCCCCGTTTCAAAAGACTGTATACTATGTACCGAAATGACAAATGACTGTGAGAAAAGTCTCACCACTAACAAACCGCATATCGTGACCGCAAAATAATCATAATCGTAAAAATTTAATGAATTTATGTGGAAATTAGTTGTAATAATATTTTAATTTTATTATTATTATTATTATTGATTTATTTACGACAGGCCGTGGCCCAAATGAGATTTACAGACACAAGACAAATACATGAGCTGCCTTTACACCTTTTACATTAGTAGTTGTATTATATCAAATGTCATAATCACCACTATCTTTTGGTATAAAACTATGTAATAGAATGATAGTTATCAACAAATAGTATTAATCAAAGGACTGCAGATTTTTCCATTCCACCTGCAACTGGGAATTAACGTGATAGTTAGAGTTAAAGATGCTTTTCAAAATTTGGTTATTTTAATAAAATACAGAGTCCAGAGTACATTTTGCGTGTAGTAGAAAATATAAATAACGTAAATAAAATGATTTAAATTACTACACTAGAGTCTCACTACTTGTGCAATTTTTTTGCATAGATTGAAATTTCCAATTCGCCTTGTTATAAGTCCAACACAAATCAGACTATGGCAATATGTACTTGTCGTGATGAAAAGTTGGTTAAAAAAATTGTCTCGTTTTACAATAGTAATTATTCAAAAAAAATGTGTGTTGGCAAGAAGCCGTTTTTCTTGTGCTTCTATGCTGCGTATAAAAAGTTGTGTGTGTGGATTTTAACGCACATTTTAGTGAAAACCTACGCAACATATGTGTGTACATACAAGGGAAACTATACCATAGCTAGAAGCTATACTGTACATCGGCATCGGCATTGGCAGTGTCTGTGTTTATTTGCCTTGCTATTGCCTCCATATGGAGGCAAAGCATGAAGCTCCTTATACTAAATAGGAGTATATGTATATAAGTATGTGCCCAGGTGACAGCCATACAGCCACATGGAATCCCAATATCACAATGAAATGCAATCCAAATAATGCAGAGAGGAAAAGGCGAGCTAGAACGACCTTGTGATGGTTAACAATCATGAGTGGTATGGTATAGTATTGCATGGTGGAAGAAGTACATGGCGGTGTGCTGTTGTTTTGCCTATGCATATTCCCATTTGTCTCTGCCTACCTACCTACATATTATTATGTTCATATGTAAATCTCAGTGTCAGGGAGTGAGAGAGTTAAGACGTCAGTCGTTATTAAAATGTTGTTGTGTGCTCAATTCTATTGTTTTGTTTTGTATTTTTTTTCTCACTGTGTCTGTCCCCTTCTTTATAAAGCATACGCTTGTCTTCAGATTTAGTTGACTGTGTTTAGTCTTTAAACGGCTCTGTTGTTGTTTACGCAACTTCCAATATTGACTAATACAGACAGATACTACACACTCACTCACTCATTGATCATTGATCATGTAATATATTTAATGCTCCTTGTAATTTCCTTAAGAAAGTCAAGGGCTCATCAATATACGCAACATTTTTCCTGAAATATTATGTGTAGCTGTTAAAGCCCCCATTACTATAGTCATATAGTGCTATACTATATTGCAGTAGACCTAATAATTCTTGAAATGTAAATTGAAATGAGAATTTAATTCTCTTTGAGTCAGTCAACAAGGATTACCTCCTTTACAAGCTACATACTACGCATGACAAAGACAAAGTCTGGGTCCAAAGATCATTTCAACTTCAAAGATTCCAAAGCGGACCAAGAAGAACGAGAACGAGAACGAGAACGACAACGAGTACGAAGCCGACAGAAAAAAACAATAATGCAAAAACAAAACAAGTGGAGAGTTCCTATTCAAAGAGCATTCCTTTTCGTCATCATCATCCTCTCAATTCTTCGTAGTAAGTTGTTGACATCATCAGGATTTACAAGGAGATTTTATGCCCAAGTCATCATCATCATAAGCTATATAATATGTAATGAGGTCCTGAATGCAATCAAATTATAATACAAAATATCTGCTCACAAGAACAACAGGACATGCAGTTTTCTTAGCTTCCTTGAGGCGCGTCTTGGAAAACAAAAAATAAATATTAAAATCTAATTTTTTTTATGAGCTTCCTCAATCACTCTTCTAAGTATTAAATCGGCCGAGTGTATTGGAATGATAATAATTATTATTATTATTAAGGCAGTATTTATTTAAGAATTTTTTTTAACATTCATACTAAGAGTATTTTAGCGGGGGCAGGGCCGGACGAAGGAATTGCTTTTAGGCAGAAATTTGTTTTTTCATACAAATACCACCATTTTAATTTTATGGATGGTTTTCTTTGGTAAAGCAAAATGTTGTATTTGCATGTTTCAGAAAAGTGCAAAATGTTCGATTTACTTGATTCAGATAAGTGCTCAATGTTCTATTTACATGTTTTGAGAAAAGTGTTAAATGTTTTATTTTGCGTGTTTTTGAAATGTACAAAAACTTTAATTTGCATGTTTTTGAAAAGTTAAAATATTCTTTTTACATATATTTTTTAAAACTGCAAAATGTTCCATTTACATGTTTTTCTAAAATTCAGGCAGCGGGGGCTGCCTGCGCTGGCCGCCTTATCCGGCCCTGAGCAGGGGAACGGCGCGGTCCGATGATATGGAGTCATATCCATCTTATATTGTTTTCCTAGTAATTTTTATGACTAGGAAAATTATTTAACCGGCCTGTCATTTTGAATTTGAACACGGTCGGTGTTTTAGGTACTGGCTCCTTGGTTGTTGGGGAAATGAATGTCAGAAGCCATTGTGTTTGTTATGCTAATTTGAAGGACCTCGTCTCATTAGTATTGAGGGATTCAAATTGGAGCACGTGACCAAGTATTTAATCATAAGTAGAGAATGTATTGTAATTTGTATTGTCATTGTCAGTCAGTATCATTCCACGAATTTGAATTCGAATTGGATTTTTTTTGTCCACGAATTAGTTAGGTACCGTCAGGCTACTTAAGCCTACTCATGTGATATATTGTTTGCCCTTTGTTTTCATGTATACTTGTTTACGTGTACATTGTGTTGTTACACTATTTTATTATGAAATTTATGATGTAAAATTAATAAAACCCTTAGCATAATAATACTAATAATAATATTATTGTTATTATCATTCTTATTACCTATTTACCGAGGACCATACTATAACGTTGGAGGAACGTTTAGCTAACGTAACTGCGCATGCAATATGAGACGAACGACAAACAAGTACAAAGTCAAAGTCAATTAGTTGAAAGAAAACGAAATGGAAATTTGTGGGGATGGCAAAGCCCAAAAGCCTCCGCGTAACGTATTGAATGGATTTCCCCTCATAAATGGAAAAATTGCACTGGAAATTTCTTTATTACCTACCTACTTACCTACCTATACTTTTCCTTTTCATCTCTGATTACATCACGTCCCCCCAGTAGTAGCCTGTACTTATACAATTTAAGAAATTGAACATTGAACATTAAAAACAACCGTAGTACTAATTATTATGACTATTACTATATTAGTGCTGTTATGAAATATTTTATATGAGCGTGTAAGTAATAATGGAATTTATGGAATTATTTTCCATTATTTCTCTTGTTGTTGGCATGTTACAAAATATTAGAGGCATAAGGCCGCGGCAATAACAATGGTTTCCATTCTTTTTAATGTCTCTCTGTGTATAACATGTAAGTACTTTATAACTTTTGTAATTTCAACTTAAATTGAATTGGCTATTTTTTATTTTGTCATTGAATTTTGTACAACTTGGAAATTTTATTTCTCAACAAGTATATTGCATTTTTACAGAACGAAATAAAACATTCGTCATCACACTTGAGCTACGGCTACGAGTGGTGGACTGGTCTAGAGAGGCACATGTAGAGTCAGAAGTCAGGAGTGTAATTGAACAGGTAATTACTGATGTTGTAGTAGTAAATGTATAGTTTGGATTTGGAATGTAGAAGCTATGGCACTGGGACTGGGACTGGTACAATAAGTGAGTATGTAATAAATTGCAGTTGGAAATTTATCCTGATCGGTGCCGTGTTGCTGGGGTTGCTCAGACCGGTGCCGGTACCGGTACCGGAAATATGAGAGGAGGGTGTAGGTAGTATGGGCAGGGGAGCACATATACAAGAGGTATTACTAACACACTCATCGTATCATCATCATCATCTTAATCGTGAGGAGTCAAAGTGGATGAAAGAAAAAACTTGAATGGATAAAACAATTAACTTGAAACAAGACAAACCTGCACATTTAATTTAATATAATATAAACCACATGAAAAAAAAGGAGATTGAGTGTTTGTGTGGATGTGGATATGTGTTGCATATCCTGATTCCTGAAAAATTAGATGAGTATATATAATTACATAGACAGAGAGAGAGAGAGAAGGCCACACATGCTTAATTCCCTATGTTAGCATAGCTTCAAAAAATAAAATAAAACGATGACCTTGCTTAAATTACAGACGCAACTTTCTGTCTTGCTGTCATACTAAAAACTTGGCTACTTTAATTTCCACATTAGATGTACATTTGATGTTTATAATTACATATCGTCTGTGAAGAACCAAAATTACCCATATCCAATTTAAGCTAGAATCAGAATTAGCTATGTCATACAAAAAATGAGAAACTAGCCATAAAATGTTAATAAGGAGTTTTTGAAAAAATGTAAAATGTCCTATTTACATTTTACATGTTATTGAAAGGTGCAAACTGTTCTAGTTCCATGTTTTTTGAAATGTACAAACTGTTCTAATTCCATCTTTTTGAAAAGGTGCAAAATGTTCTAATTCGATGTCTTCGAAAAGGTGCAAAATGTTTTAATTCCATGTTTTCAAAAATGTGCAAAATGTTCTAATTCCATATTTTCGAAAAGGTGCAAAATGCTTTAATTCCATGTGTTTGAATAGTGTAAAATGTTGTATTTACACTTTTTTTGAAATGTGCTCAATGTTCTATGTAAATGCTCTCAAGACATATTTGAATATGTTTGTAGATAGTTGATATTGTTTTTAGCTAAAAATGGATATGGGTCATTTTGGTTCTTCACCGACCATATCATTTGGGACTACTACTGACTACTGTGACTCTATTGCATTTGGCTTGGAGTTTGACACCAAAAAGGAGCACATTTTTTTAGTACATTTTTTAACGTGCCAGGAAAGATCCGGACCAAGAACCATCCGGATATAACAAGTATCTACGTTACAAAACGTCATAAATAGGAATGAGATATCTGTATAAGTTAATTTCTTTCTATAAATCTTGTCTAAAATAATTTGTTTTTAAACTTTAAAATATATTATGTTGCTTTTTTAAAGACAAAATTTCAAAATTCCTTTTGATACAGAAAGATGTATAAATTCCATAGTATAAAAATAGGAAGATATCCCAGCCGTACTGATTACTCCTATAGTCATGACATACCTTTTGTGATTGTGCTAATATAATAATTAGAACATCTGGAGCTGTACACTGTATGATTTTGATCATGATCATGATCATGATCAGGCTCTTTATCCTAGTTAGTGGAACTTCATATTATAATTTGTGAGGATGTCGAATCTCCCTAATAATCCGCACTACTGTTCTATATATTATTATGCATGCTGACTCGAGCTAAATACAACGGGCGGAATTTGGATTTGGAATAACGGTATGACGAGATAAAAAAGACACTTGTTTTCCATTTCATGTATATAATACTATTCTGTGGTCTACTTATTATTGTTAAGCACTGTCATGTCAACACTAGTACTATGACTACGGCACTAATACTTTTAAAGCAAACCAAGATCATCATACTTTGACTTGCATGTGTTTCCTATATGTATCCATCTTGCTTTGAAATTGCAACTCTTATGCACTAGTCTGTCCTTGTTTTTGAGCTGAATACTCGACTAACTGAATTGTAGCCCATATTCCTCTTACTCCCTATATACTTCCTAAATAAAAAAGAGTGCAAATATGTACACAATTTTATACTCTATTAATATTTACTCTCAAAATATTATTAGTATAGGTATATACTGTATAGTTAGGTATAGGCATAGGTACGTATAGGACTTCCACAAAGGTAACCAGACGAGAGATCAGACCGCAACAGGACAGAAGGGCACCATTCATTCAACCGTCAGACGGTCTATATCCATCTATAAAGGAAAGATAATGGTTTCTAGGGTTAAAAGACATCACACATCCGTCACTGGGATACACACTGTAGGTCCCTGACACTGCTACTGCTGCTGCTGCAGAACTGCAGTATAAAGCCCCGCTCTTTTTACCTTTCAATCAGATGCCAAATCCAAACTAAATACAACTATAAGAGATGTAGTATAAAAAGAGTTGTGCAGTAAGTGTAGAGGAATTAGCCTACAGAATCGCACGTCTCTCACCCACAACATTATAATGCTGTAAAATGTAATGTTGACAGCTTCACACGGAGATAATAAGGACAAGGAGCGAGTGAATTTTCATGGGGAAAGGAGGTATTTTTATGGAGTCTTCTCAGAAACTGTAACTGACCTCATTTCCATGAACTCCAGAAGGAGGAAAGTTATCTTCTATAGGCATAGGAGGCTTGTTGAACTAAATATAAAGCACAAAGCCCACGGCTCCCCTCACCTGTTCACATCTTCGGCTACGGCCTCGACTTCGACTTCGGCTTTGGCTTTGGCCCTATGTCTGTGGTGTGTCTGTTTGCAGTGTTTGTACATGGTCGGTATGGAGACGAGCAGATTTACATGAGGAGCTGCATTTAACAAGCAGTAGTAGTAGTGTATTGTGTGTTTAGTGATGATGCACTATGGCCATGGTGTGGATAAGGAAAAGAAGGATGAGGATGACATTGCTTTGGCTTGGCGTTGGTTTTGGCGTGGCTTTGGCTATTTGATTGGTTTGCCTTTCATGTGAGACAGGACAGTAGAGTTGAGCTGAAGCTACCAGGGGCGGATCTAGAAATATTTTAGGGGGTGAGTAACACCTACCGTGAGTGAAGAATCAAAATGGCCTAGGTATTTCCAATTTAAAAGCTGGAATTAAAATGAACTATGTCAAAAACAACTGCATCCACAAGATAAATGTGCAAAATGTTCATTTTATGAGTTTTTTAAAAGTGCAAAATGTTAATTACGGGGTTTTGAAAAGTGCAAAATGTTATATTTAGATAATTTTGAAAAGTGCAAAATGTTATATTTAGATAATTTTAAAAAGTGCAAAATGTTATATTTAGATAATTTTGAAAAGTCCAAAATTGCTATAGTCAGATAATTTTGAAAAGTGAAAAATTTTGTAGCTACATGATTTTGAAAAGTATAAAATATTCTATTTAAATGATTTTGAAAATTGCAAAATATTCTATTTAATTGTTTATAAAAATTGAAAAATATTCCATTTCCATACTTTTAGGATCATGATTTTTATTTTTTTTGTATGCAATTTTGTTTCCACCTAAAAATGGAAATGGATCCTATGTTAACCTTTGTGCAAAAAATTCATTTGGTGTGAGCAACTGCCCTGTTTCCCACCCCCTGCGTCCGTCCGCGCCTGGAAACTACTGCTATTTTCTATTTGATTTTTAGAGTTTCAAATTTACTAGTCACTATGGGAAGCATGTCCTGTATGCACTTATAATACCTATACTATAAAAAATCTCACTGACACTCACTGGTTGGTGTTGGTGTTGGGATGAGTTGGTTTGGTTTGGTTTCGTATTTACTTGGAGGCCATGGTTACTTTTATCCTTGTGAGTCCACGGACGTGGGGAAGTTGTAGTTAATATATCTACACCTACGAGCCTAACTACAAAACTACAAGAGACTAAACGAAGAGGACGGCTACGGCTATACACGTGGAAGTATAGTAGAGCATGTACAAGTTAGATTGTAGATTATTTAGTGTTGGCCTGAACCTGGGAACAAAGCTGCAGCTCAAATTTGTTCTATATTTCTACTTCTTAACAACTTCCGCCTTTCAGCTCACTCCCGTCTCATCTCCACTCATCTCATCTCATACCCCAGCTCAAGAAAATGAAGTTTATTCCACAGATCAGCGTCAGAGTCAGAGATCCTCTCTCCTCCCGCTCCTACTCCTCCATTCCCATATAATGTGCTTAGCACACCATGTGAACCCACCAATTCAATAGACATTTCAGGAGATGAGTGAAATGGAGACTTCTTCTCTGATCCTAATCCTGATATGATACTTGTAGATAGGTCCTCATCCCATAATAATATACAGATCAACCTCATTATTAGATGTACCCATTAGTTTGATAAACATTACAAATTCTACAAGCTTTTTAAATCTCAAGCCATGGCCATGATGCCGGCATAATTTGTAATGTGCGTAGATAGTACATAGCATAATATAGTTGTTAGCCTGCTGTACAAATCCTACGTATGTGCAGCCGTTGTTGACATGGGATCAATGAAATATGAGCTAAAACATTAACCTATATAGCCTCTCTCCCGCTCAATTTTGATTACTTAAGTCTCAAAAGCAAAAGCCAAATCCTGAGTCAAAAGCAACTTGAACGTCAACGTCAAGTGATGTCATTAGAAAAACTAAACAGAAGCAGTCAAGCCGTGATAGGATACGATTACACAAGTCCCACCATTGATTATTGATAGACTGAGAGAAGGCCAAGGATGAGATATGTATGAAACTTGTGTAGCAACAAACTTAATGTACAAATTACACACGCAGTTGACAAAGTGGAAGCAGGAAGTTGACCAAATTTTTCACGACTCAGTCAATAATAATAATACAATAATACACAATAAAATTTATTTACGTTTTTTAAAAAGTTGACCATGGGAGATATTACTGACGCTAACTGCCGTAGGGCTACGACCAGGAACATAGGCTAAAAGGGTCCTGCAAACACTCTTGAGGTTCAAGTCCTGAGTCTAAAGGCCCTTTTCCTCCACTGGTACTGCCACTGACGATGATGCGACAGCCAGGCCAGATATGAAGAGATACGCCTTTTTGAATCTTAATGCGGATATTATTTCTTCTTTGGACATTTTTTTTTAGTTTGATTTCGTATATCTCTCTGCCTATTATTAAATTAAGATTAAGACGCTTCTTCAAACTGAAAAGGCTCACTTAAAAAAATGTAAATCATAGATATAGAACGATTTGTACCATCCATTGCCCACCATGATGACGTAGGAAGATGTGCTTTACTTTTATTTCCAATTTTTTTATTGCAATTGTTGCTTTCAATTTAATATTGCAAAAATTGAATAAGGCTATAGTGTGCAATACTAGGTAGTTTTGATTTTTTGATTTTGGCCCTACTACTGATCCGTCCTTGTATGGGTCGTTGGTGCTGATTTATTATATAATAATGAGCCTTACTAAATACATACATAGACAGCTTAACTATTTTTAAATTGCGTTTCTTCCTATTTTTTGTTCAACCAGTCTTAAAAGCTATCGATTTTGCATGGATAATGGAATAAATAATTTATGAATAGGACAGGAAAGATGTCAGGAGTCAGATGATGCTGCTATGTTAACTAAAAATAAATTCAGAAAATAGATTTTAAATGTAAGCTACCTACCTACCTACCAGTGTATATACAAAACTTACAGAGAGATAAATTAACTTGTAAAAAAAATTGAATATTGAATGGATATGAACATGGACATATTTCTAATTATCCATTGATCCATAGTATATCAGAGCATAATATAGATTATATACTACTACTCCAGATAGGTGCAGGAATGCCTTTACAAAAATACAGATTACACAAATATCTGTACAAACTCAATATAAAGGTATCTTTACCTAGTACGTAGATATAGGTATACAAATATGAGAGTACAATGGGGGAGAGGAGCACAATAGAAATAGAATTGAAAATTCTGCATGTACCTACCTACGAAAGTACAACAGGATGTAAGTTGAAGAAGGAGATACAAGTCCGATAGTGTCTAGATCCAGACATCTAGAGGAGTCTAGGTAAACATTGCATTGGCAATAGGGCTGAAATGTGGATGGAAATGAGTAAACTAGAATCTCATTAGCGCTATTCTGACGCGCTCTGCTCCCCCTCCGCCATAATATATTATGGGGATCTCTCTCTCTCTGTAACTTTGCAGTTTGTGGACGACGACGACGACGACGACGACACACGGACGTTATACAAAGGCAAATGGAACTCATAGTTAGTGGAGACGAAGATGAACTCTCTCAAGAAGAAATAGAATGGAAGACAAGATGAAGATGAAGATGAAATCATGTCTGACGCGCATTCAGATTGATGAGGAAAGTAGCCTTCAGACAAGGAACGAGAGCGCGACAACTACAAAAAATAGTATGTGATATAAATTGTAAAAGGAAAAGCAATATGTAGCCGCGATACCAAAACTATAAAGAATAGAAAATCTATGTACACTAGCTCAAACCAAAGTGTAAAACAAACCATAACAATAATAATTTTACAAATATTAATGATAACACTGACTGACTAGTAAGCAGGAAAAGCCAAAGTGAAGAATGTGAAAATCCTTATTCAACTCGTGATCTCTCAGTCTTCTACCTATATAAATTCAAGGGTGCTGGCACTCACACTGGTTGCTGTCAGTCTGTCAGTACAGGAACACAGTAGTCAGTCTCGGTCTCGATCTCCGCCTAATAGGGTACCCGCATCGAGTCCTAACGGGTTAAGATTTATTTTCAAAAATTCAAATAAAAAAAAGAACAAGCTAAAAATAAAATGTCTGAAATTGTGCAGGAAATATTGTACTGTTTTAAACTTAACCAAGGCAAAGTTTATTATTATTTGAATTGAATTTAATTTTTGCAAGGGAAGGTTTGCCATATGAAAAGCACCGGGAGCATGGACATGGAGAGCGCTATATGGAAGTTTCAATGATATGGTACCTACATGCAGCCACTACAGCAAGCTGGATTGCTATATGTCTATGGATTGATATCGAGAATTTGAGATTCAAAAATGTTGAGTTAGAATTGGAATTATGGGAATGAAGCTCCTTCCCTCTCTCTCTCTCCTTTTTTTCACACTCATCATGGAGTTCATCGATCGGGAAAATTCTCATCTTTTGTATTTCATGACATTCCACAACAATTCAGCACAGAGACCAACAAAAACAAAAACAACGACGAGACAGCAGCGGCTACGGATACGGCTACGGCTACGGCTACGGATACGGCTACCGTGATGGTGATGGTGACGGTGACGGTTATGCATGGCATCACGATGTTTACCATTTATCATACCATATACCATAACCATGCCACTCTAATTCTGACCATAGCCCTCCTATTTCTTATACTAGTAGTTACTTATTTATGATAGTGCCTACTAATATACTTCCCATTTGAATTCTTATTCCGATTGTACATATATCAGCAGATATAGATAAAAGGATGAGAGAGAGACAGAAAGAGACAGAGACGTTTATTTTATTGTATTGCTACGCTTTTTTTTCTATAGAGGTTTTATAAAGTAAAACTAGTCAAGATGAAAAAGGACACACTCTCTATGAGCTTGACGATGAAAAACACTTGACATGACCAATTTACAATGCAAAAGAAAAGGCTTCCACTTTATTTGTCAATTTGTCCTTTAATAACATTTGGGATAAAATAGCATAACCAGAGCCAAGACCAGGACCAGTACCAGTACCAGAACCGGCCAATAACAACACACCACTTATCTGATATTTTAAAGTCCCCTTTTCCCGCACTTTTTTCTTTAGATAATTACAGTACCTACCAACCTTAACTGCATCTAATTAAAGTAAGAAATAAATTCAAGATAGTAGTCGATTTGAAGATACGATCATTCAAAAAATTAAAAATACTAATTGAAAAAAATTAACACGTCTATGTTATTTAATTACAAATGAAAATAACATCGAGATTATTCTACCACTATAGTCTACGTATAGCCTGTACAACTCCAGGGCCGGACAATGTGGCAAGCACAGGCAGCACCCCTGCCTGAATTTTCAAAAAACGTGTAAATCGAACATTTAGCACTTTTCAAAAATATGTAAATAGAACATTTTGAGTTTTCAAAAATATGCAAAATAAATTTTTTTGCACATTTCAAAAACATGGAAATAAAATATTTTCCACTTTTCTCAAAACATGTAAATAGAACATTGAGCACTTTTCTGAATCAAGTAAATCGAACATTTTGTACTTTTCTAAAAACATGTAAATACAACATTTTGCTTTAGCAAAGAAAACTATCAATAAAATAAAAATGGTGTTTTTTGTATGGAAACAAGTTGCTGCCTAAATGCAATTCCTTCGTCCGGCTCTGTACAACTCTAATTCCTGAATAAACAGATGGATGCATGTGTGTGTGGGGTTTTCTCCTCAAAATGATTAAATATTACAGGTTAGTAGTGCTACATACTTTTGTACTAATTGATTATTTATAGTGACAGTTAGTGATATAATGAGAGTAGATGTTCATGAGGCGAAGGGAGCTAACTGCGGAGTATGAAGATGATTATAATAATTATTGTAATAATTAATAAAGATGTTGTGGACGCCGACTGTAGATTTTACTGGACGCTCTGCTGCTGCTATATACGCTCACGGCAGACTGTTGACACTCTTGACTTGAAGAATACGATGATACGATGGATAGAGAGATAGAGAGACTAGACTCTCTGTTCATAAATTCCAAGCCTAATGGGGCAATGAAAATTGCTATATGACTCTTCTTCTATGATATGATATCAGTATGACTGACTGACTGACTGACTGGGACCATAGGACGATTACTCTACAAGTTATGAGCTAACTGTAAGTAGCACTGAAGGCAATATCCTCCCTAATAACATAATCATGTGTATATAATGTATCAAGTGTCCTGCCTTCATTCTCTTGAAGAAAGCTTTGACAGAAAGCGAATGAAATGACTGCTTGAAGAAGAAAAAAAAGAAGTTTTTATCCCCTTTCTGTGTTGTGTTGTGGAAAGGAAAAAAGGACTGTGACTAGTGAGTGGTGAGACCTGTGACTGCGTGTGTTATGATTATTATTATTATTACTATATGGAATATAATTTGGACAGATATATAGGCAAATGTACATTATAAGAAAGAAAACCAAAACTACATACTACCTACCTACCTAAATGTTGGCTGGTCTGTACTGTGACTGTTCAGTCCATGCAATTCCGTAATATCGTAATCTTCAATATGGCTGTCGACTGTGTGGACGACACTGTGTACTGTGTAGTGAACTCATAATGTGTTGCTCCTCATTTCTATAAACATTTAAATTAGGAATAACGAATTACGAATTATGAATAACGACCACGATTAGACTTGAGTCAAGTCTGAAGACCTTCTATGGCACGGGTTGGGAAGATAATGATAATGCGAGGATTTTGTATTTGTTGCGCATTTGCGAGTAGTATCTCCTATCTACAGCCACGGCCATGTCTATATCATATATGCCAATTAGGTAGGCCATAGCTATATACTCCACAACTCTATTAGTTTCATATAGGCTCATGCGGACTGTCAAGTGTACTTAATCCATTCATAGAAAAATGCAATAAGCTTTAAATCACGCCTTGTCAAAGGGCATATAATATTCTGCAATCCAAGCTTCTCGGCTTCGGCTTCGGCATCGGCATCGGCTTCGATTTCACTACTCGCCATTGATATAATGCAATAGAATATGTTGCATAGTTGTGTAGGACCTTTCCGTTTCCATGCTAATGATAGTGCTAGGATATTATAGACATAGGTTTATATGGGCAAGGTAGAAATCCGTAAATTGTAAATTCGTTCTCCCTTTATAGAGTGTAGACTTGAGATTGTCAGGGTTTTTGGATGTCGATCAGATGTCAAATGCTTGAGCTGGGCTTCAACATGCACAACCTACAACTAAGAGTAAAGTAACTACGACGTCTCTAAAAAATCCAACAGCCAACGCCATCCAACTAACTACAGTAACTACAACTTAACTAGCCTTGCTTTGTTCTATAGTATACCACTGCCCCTTTGTAATATCGTCTGTGAAGAACCAAAATGACCCATATCCATTTGTAGCTAAAAAATACATCCACTATCTACAAAAATATTCAAATATCCCTTGTAATAATTTCAATAGAACATTTTGCACTTTTCAAAAACATGTAAATAGATCATTTTACACTTTTCAAAAACTTGTAAATATAAAATTTTGCACCTTTTCAAAAATATGTAAGTTTAACATTTTGCACCTTTTCAAAAATATGTAAATATAACATTTTGCACTTTTCAAAAACATGTAAATAGAACATTTTGCACTTTTCAAAAAGATGTAAATAGATCATTTTGCACTTTTCAAAAATATGTAAATAGATCATTTTGCACTTTTAAAAAACATGAAAATAGTACATTTTGCACATTTCAAAAACTCTTAATTAACATTTTACGCATGTTTCTCATTTTGTTTTTATGACATAGCTCGATTTGATTCTAGCTTAAATTGGATATGGGTCATTTTGGTTCTTCACACACGATATACATACATCATACAGTTCTCCATTATTATTTATATAACTATGCATAGTGAATCCTGTCACTGTGGCGGAGAGTACTAAGAATTGAGAGGGAGAGAACGCCAAGTCTGATCAGATGCTCTAGTTTCGTTCAATTATTTCCTAGGAACTTCCATCAGTGAACCCTTCTACGTACTATGAACTACGAGGTATGTATCCAATACCTTGATTGAGTAGAGTCTGTCTGAGTCGTTGGTACTATAAATTTATTGATATTCAAATTGATATTGTAAATTGTATTGTATCAGTTCAGTCTCTGTCTCTGTCTCTGTATTATGTATCTATCTATGTACTAAAATTGTATGTGGATTTGGCCGACGACTATTGCTCCCTATATACTGCCTATATCATCGCCAAATTTATTATCTAATGTGTTTCACTGTAATGGCTAATGGTAGAAAACTAATTGTAAGAATGCAGTTGGCGCGCAGACAAAGCAGAGCGAAGAAGAGAGTCCAAGTCCAACGTTCAACCAAAACCAAGGAAGTCACCACCGCAGCGTAGTCACGGGAGACGTCGGCGTAGAGATCATTACTTGACATAGACAGACAGACACACCTACAGCTATGTAGCTATATGCATAGGACCGCAGCAAAAACGAAATCGAACTATATCTTACTATTAGTATTAGCATTAGTGCAAACAATAATAATAATAATAATAATAATAATAATAGCGATAATAATAGCAAAGTAAAAAGTACCTATAATCTATAATCTGAACGAGCTAAAAATACAAAGATGTGAGTAATAATGCTGTGAGTGAACTAAACTAATGATAAACCCTCGATTTGCACTCTCGCATCTATGTCTATGTAGGTATGTACGTAATATCAGAAGCATTTGTAAATTAGGTAGGCAGGTGTAGTAGGTAGTATGTCTGTGGGTAGTACATATGGACGGATATCATGGCTATATCCGGAGGTATGTATATGCCGCAGCTTGACAACACTCAGTACAGTTGTAAATAGTATGTAACTGTTACACCCCACGCAATAGTATGACATCGGATCCTATAGGAGAAGGGTATTCCGAGTAAACCGTAAAACATTCCATCGGATCCTATGGCATCCTATACTAATTCTACCTATAGAAAATAATCCTATAGGATGAAATAGGACCTTACTGTTACGATTACTAAATAAAATGACCTTTGACCTGGGTCATTGAATATTTGTGGATAATGAGTATTGTGTGGCGCCAAAATTTATTTTAAACAAGGGAATTTCAAAAATAATATTTATTCGAACATTTTTCAAAATTCACACCAATATAGCATATGAATCTGATAAAAGTATATAAAAACAATAAATTAACTCGAAAGACTTATAAAATGTAAAAATTAGCTGAAAAAATATATAACTTTAGCCACAAAAGTAAATTGAAAATTGATGGGATTGTACAAGTACCCCTTATTTCACTAGTCACTCAACAAAGTCGTTGTAGCGCAGTAAGGTAGTGTATTGTGTACAGAAGTTGAGGGCCCGGGTTCGAATCCTCGTTCGGGCGGAAACTTTTTTCGACTTTGTGATAGGCAATAGGACCCTATAGGATACCGTAGGAGCAGCGTCATCGGAAATGTCCGAAATTCCTATGCCGAATTTCTACAGTGTAAATCTATCGAAATCTACAGATCTGTTTTGCGTGGGACGCTCATATCTGTAGATAATTCCTTCAATTATATATAGCATTACAATTCAATAGAAATACAAGGCAGTAGACTACAGCAGAGACAGACAGACATCATAGCAGTAGTAGTAGTAGTCGTCGTTTCTTTTTGCATGATGTTGAGGGTTTGATTTTTGATAGTTATATGTGTGAGTCTGTGTAAAATGGAGGTTGACTTGCTCTGGGCTCTGGCTTTCGCTTGGGTTTGGGTTGGTATGTATCAGTATATACAGTATATAATGTTGAACAATGAGCAAAAACTTTTTGCCCAAGGAGAGGGAGCGGGACTGAGAGACTGAGAGACATGTCGATGTCGAAGTAGATGCCGAGACGGAGACCGATGTCCAAAGTCCCAGTCAAAACTGTAGACTTTTTAGATCTAGACGAGACTCACTAGACGGACGGGCAGATGTATCTACTACTACTTACTACTATGCTTTATACTTTACTACAAAAAGGTTTCTCACAAAAAAAAACTCAGCCAAGCGAGTAGAGTTGATTATCTTTTTGCAGACAGACATTGTGTGTATGTGGAGGTATACAGATGTGTGCAGAGTATACATACACGTGTGTTTTGTATGATTCAACATCATCTTCTACCTTTCGCAATTCAACTTATAGAATAGCTTATTCAACCCATACTCCAGACAATTCAACTTATGGTCAATTCATCGTATTTTGAGTCAAATTTAGACACCTTATTTAATTTTTAGTGAATACAGCTTATACCAATTCAACTTCTTTCAGTTCAACTTGTACCAAATTCAACCTATTTCGGTTTAAATTGTACCCAATTCAACTTATTTTGGTTTAATTTGCACCCAATTCAACTTATTTTGGTTTAACTTGTAACCAATTCAACTTATTTCTGTTTAACTTGAAACCAATTCAACTTATTTTGGTTTAAATTGTACCCAATTCAACTTATTTTGGTTTAATTTGTAACAAATTCAACTTATTTTAGTTCAAATTGTAACCAATTCAACTTATTTCGTTTCAACTTATTTTAACTTAAATTGCCTCGAATTCATACTATTTCTGTTTAAATCTTAGTCAAAGCATGCTAAATTGTAGCTAAATTGACTAAAGTTAAATGAGTCACAAGTTGAATTGGAACAAGGTGAATTGACCATAGGTTGTATTGCTTATTAGGTTGAATGTAGTAAGTTAAATCCGAAAAGGTGAATGCAAAAATACCGTTTTGTATACACACCTTAAGCTGAACTGTAAGACAGTGTCTGCGTGCTGAAAAAAAAATGAGACAGGTGAAAGTTAGTGGTAGTGTAAACTAGTATCTAGTATCTAGATAGATTAGTCTGTTTGCTGTTTCGTCGTGTACTTTAATCTCACCAATTTATTTTGATGCCCCTATACTTCCTCATATGGTATACATATAGCATTATGTAAGTATATAGCCGCAGACCCTCACTCACACCCCCAGCTATACAAATAGATAATAGACAGTGATACATTTAAATCTGGCTCAAAGCTGGTTCTAGTCCCGTAATCTATATTTTATTTTTTGAAAAGATTTCGCTACAATTGTGTACAGTCTGACAGAATTAGGTTTATACTCTTCATTTTTCATGACGGTGCAAATATATATACTACGTTAACCATTTACATTATTGTAAAGTGATACATGTATTATAATGGAAAATGAAATAAAAATTTATACACAAAGTACAAAAATGTGTAAGAAGAAGTGAAACGAGTAATATAAGGTATGCTCCACATAATATTAATTATGGTAGTTTCCGCAAAAATTTACAATTTTAAAGATTTGTATTCAAATTCTATATGATTAAAAATGATTAAAAATGTTAATATTTTATTTGCAAATATAAATAGTTAACATTATCGTATACATACATATACCTACATACATTGTACGCTACAATCAACATATAAAATTTAAGTGGTTCTATTTTTGCCTTGATTTGATTCCACTGATAACTTGGACATTTTTATAAGACATTCTTCTATTTCTATTTTCAACCCCATTTATATTTTATTTTCTATTTCTACAAAAATATAATATATATAATACACTACCATAATCTCTATGATCTCTACTGTGTATCTTCTTTTACACTTCTTATTTTTTTTTATTTCTATGGAAAATTGAGAAGGAGCCCACAACAAAAAAAAAATGAGAAGAAAATAGAGAGAAGAATTCCATTTCAAATTCTACACCTTTTCAAAGTGTCGTTGTCGTAGTAAATATTGTTAAAGATGTCATTCATTCTAACTAATTTTCGTCTCGTCCAATTACATTCTGTCTTCTGTCAAGTCCCAAGAGAGACAGATGAATGGGGGTGCGAACTGAGACTGGGAGCATAAATTTACAAATAAAGCATGTATACCTAATGCGAATCCTCATGTACTTATCACCACTGTATAAAAAAAAGGAATTGTAGAAAAGAGAATGGAATACAGTTGATGATAGTAAATAGAAAATAAATAGGTATTCTTCTCATATTTATTTTATTATTATTATATATTTTTTTTGCATAAAGAATGAGTGTGGGAGTCATTCAGTCAACGATCCATAGATAATTTTTGCAAAGCCATAACTGCAGAAGTAGAAGTAGAAACAGATGCAGGCTACTGACGCTGGCACCAACACCGACACCGACACCGACACCGACACTGGCACAGACTGGGCTCCTGGCCTGGGTGCTAGTAGTGGGTATATCAGCATGTATGAAATGAACGAAACGAACCGTGAAGGAACAAAAGCCAGGCCATTGAATAAAAGCTACGTTTCATCAAGATACATGTATAGCTACAGCTCCAGGCTATGGGTATAGAGTGTCGAGTATATATCGGGAGACAGATACAGATGTACCTATTCCATGCACAATGTTTTACTTCTTCTTCTCCGTCCTGTAAAACCTGTGTGTAAGTGAATATAGACTGGGAAACTGGGAACTGGGAATTGAGAACTGGTGAGACTGTATGTACGTATGTGTCAAGGCATACGATTACATATTTGCAAATTTCACGGTTGTTGATCTCATAAAGTCCGTGATAAAGTCTCGCAGTGCTGTGTAATGTCCATACCTTTTAGTGGTACGGAGTGAAGGGACCGTGGCCGTGGTCCTATGGCATGTACTTCTTTCTCCTCTCTCGTTAAAATTTTATGGTTAAATATTAGCGTGGGACATTGTGAATGGAGAAGTAAGGAGATCAGTTGAGCAGTGATGATGATGATGATGATGATGATGATGATTATGATCGTAGTGCAGTGGAGTGCTATATACACACACCACCGGGACGGACCGGGACCCAGCCACCGGATCCTGTGGAATGTACTTATATATATGTTTTTTGTACAGAAATACAGATATATAATGTTGTAGTTTTGTAGCCTTGTTCAAAGTCTTGTAAGATTTTCGAGTGCCAATAAAGATTGAGAGGTTTTTATTCCTATGGACATGGACATGGAGAGACCGTTCATTAGGTATGCATATGGTATGCTCTGCCATGTATAGTTTCCCTTAATAAATTTCCCCTCATAAAATACCTATAAAATGAGGGAAATTACGTGGACGACGAGGACGACGACGACGACGACGACCATCCAAGTTATATTATATCCTCGTAATTTCAACGGGGAGTCATTGAGTAAATGAAAAATATTTCTTGGAATTGTAACAAATTTTGAGTATTTTTCTCTGCTGTCTTCTTCAATTCACAGCCACAGCAATGGACGGAGACGGAGGCAGGGAGACAGACAGACATTCAAATCTCAAAAAGCTCTTCCAAAAACAGCCTCCTTCATCTTTTCATCTTAAAATCGTAAGCTTCTATATAGGCTCTACTCGTGCTTGAAAATGTTCCGGTCGTTTTCTTATCTTTTTTCTTCTTCTTCTTGTCGTTGTATTATTTATTTATATAATGGTATATTATGTCTGGATCGGGACTGTATTGTTATTTGTCATTGTGATTCTATGAGGAGTATCCCTGTACTTACGGACACTGCATTGTTATTGCGCATATTGCCATGTAGGGTTCTTGGAAGTGATTTTAAAAAATACTCAATTTAACATGAAATTCAAATTTGAAAAAAAACATAATAATATCAAACTTTTGCAAATAATAGAGTACAGAAATAATTATATGCTGAACTGTCAAATGTTGTCCCATTCAACAAAGTTGAAATTCAAAAATCAAATACGGTTACGATTACGATTACGAGGAATTCGAATTCGGCGAGGGACGAGACTACTGATATATACGGATTGGACTCTATTTTTTTTCTTTGGTCCCTTCCTTTTGAAAGTCTATAAAATAACGTCAACGTGTGGACGTGAACATGACCGATGCCGATGACAGGGCGAGACTAACTTAGTCGCGCAGACAGTAGTAGTCAATGTACCTACAGGAAATGCAACGTGCAATAATTTATGATTCCGAAAAATATTTCATCCTGTCCTTCCTTTTGGTTCGTGTGCATATTGGCATCGGCATTGGTGAATAGTTTACACGGGATGAGACTGTTTGTTTGTGTCTTCTTTATTGTCATCTCATCATAATGTAGACTGTGACTTATGGACTCTTACAGAATAGAACAGAACAGAACAGAACAGGGCCGTGCTACTGCTACTGTATTACTCTCTTTCTATATATACTTAATTTTCCATTAATTCAGTCAGAGCTTTAAAAAAAGAAGGATGTACACGTTGAACCACTGACTAAAAGATCCACCTACACACACACATATAATATCAAAAGGGATAACATGTAATTATTATTGCATATTGAACACATGATTTGCATGATAATTGAAAATTTATGTAATAGCTTATAACTGCATATCATGATAAATTATTTGAATGGAAATATGAACCGCACTTCCGTCGCTCTCCCCCGTCCACATACAATACAGACTGACACTACCACCACCTGACTGACAATGCACAGTAATTAATTAATAAACAGAGCAGAGCCCATAATATTATGGTGATCTTCTTCCTTTATGTGAAACCTGAGCTCAGATCCAGATCATCGGCCGGACCTATAGGAGATACTATGCAGATACAATATAATAATTCCATGAATTTTACAAAGATGGATTTTAAAATACAAATTGTACCTGCCACAGCCTACTAATATAATGTGAGCTCTCAAATTCCACCATTCATAGACCACCCCATTCATTGAGCATTTTGTTATTCTCGTCAATAATACGGGTGAGTTGTTGAATGGTGAAAGACTTGACGCGTCAATTCATTTTGTATTATATTTCGGTCTAAAAAGTCTAATAATATATGGATTTCAAACCAAATTGTTTTTCTCATATTACGTGGGATTCCTGGAGCTGGAGCTGGAGCTGGACAACTGACTTGATCTGGGTAATACCATTATTGACAGTATACGTAGAAGTAGAAGGAACTAGAAGTTGGGATTGAAAGGAGGCAGATGGGTGTATTTTGTAGTAATTATTATTTGCTATTTTTCCTATATATTGTACATAGGCTATCATTTCATTTAAATGGGATATGGTTATGGTTTTACGGTTACGGTTATATGGAAACTGTCCGTTCATTGAGAAATATCTGTACTGTGTAACTTATGAACCTACTGGACAATAATTATACAGTATGATTGTTTTTTAGCATAGGCACCTTTACCTTTGAATGGAATATTTAGGTAAATTTTGTCTAAAAAATGTTTTTTATTCTTTCCATACATGTACATATAGCCGTATTATGTATCACCGTTATAGACGTATTTGAAATCTACTGCAGGTCCACTTCCACTGCTGACGTTGAGGCGTTGAGTCGCTGAGTAGTTTAGGAATCGTAATGAGAAAATGAAATAGGAGAACCAACAACTTTTTTACTGAATTAATAGTTGATAGGTTCTGGTTCTACTTTCTACTGGCTCTGGTCTATATGGCCTGGCCTGGTCTGGTCTGGTCTAATGGCATTTTTAGTGTATCATTCAATACATCTTGGGCTCCTCAAATTCTGTTCCCGTTTCCATTTCAAATTACAAATCTCACTCCAAAACCGAAGCCGAGGCCGAAACCGAAACCGAAGACGAAGACGAAGTTGAATTCTAAACCGAAACCGACACCGAAACCAAAACCGAATTTCTGGAATATGTCAAGTTTCTTCATTGCTCCATTGCAATCTGATATGTGTCGGCATTTATGCAGTTTCAAATAGTGCAGCCGCGGGAATTATTATAGCAATCTGCATAAAGTAGGTAGACACCTTCCAGTTCCAGCTCCAGTGTTGCTCCTTGTAAAACAAAGACCTCGGATATTTTTACTGTTGGAAAAGGTAAAAATAAACTTTATATACAGTACACATGTATGTACATAATCCAATCCAGTGCACTTCGCCTTCTGTTTCTAGTACCTACATATAGCTTTTGACTTGCATATAAGGATTGCATTTAAATTATAAAATAGAATCCATTAGAGCTATATAGTGTTAGGCGTTAGGTGCACCATATTATTTTTATCGGTATGCCATGGAATGCTGTACATACACAAACAAAGTTAAAAAGCCTTGATTTTGATTCCATGTCAATAGCTGCAACCGTATAATTGGCTTGACTTTAGTTTACATCATAATAATCGTATGTAAGCTCTACATCTTTTCAAGGCTGGAATTGGTATTGGAATTGGTATTGAAATGGTGTTGCGGAGAGGAGAGTGGAAATGCAAACAAGTATGTGAGTATAGTAGGTATATTATGTATTTATGGTGACTGCCCTATATGCCCTGTGCTACAAACATAAGAGACTCAAGGACTGACTTATCTTGAGGGAGCCGAGTACAATCACACAATCGCAATCAGCTCCTTGTCGACAACGACGACGACGACGTCGTCGTCCCTCCTGTACACTGTGTGTAATTCTGCAAAGAACTTATAGCTGAGCACCTATACCTATACCTATATACTTTACCTACATATTTAGAATTGGTGAATTTGCTCTGGGTAGTTCATCAAAATTCAAGCAGATTCTCTCTTAAAGTTTGTGTGTGCGTGTGGATTTTGGATGGAAAATTGTAATTTCTATCAAAGGTTCATAGTGTAGTATGTAGTAAGCTAGGTAGGTGTAGGTAGTTTTAGTTTAGTTTCATTTATTTAATCTCCATGACCTAGCTCCCATTCTCTTTCATCTCTTACTTAGGTAGGTAGGTATATGTGGTGTACTGTGGTGGATGTGGATGGTGGAGTGAACGTGAAGTGTATGACGTGGACAGAAGTAGGTAGGTACGTACACCCGGAGTGAGTGGAAGTGGTCGTGGTTGTTATAGATTTAGTAGTAGTTATAGAAGTGCTACTGGCAGTTGGAGGGGTGAGAATGACATATGGACTTATGGAATGTTCGAAAAGGAGCCGAAGCCGCAAAGTCGTCCACTGCATTGGTTTTTCTCCACTGACTCTGACTCCACTGAGTTTCGAGCCTCACTAAAATTTAAATGCCTCTGATGACTTTCAAATTAGGAATGGCGACGGGCAAATAGAGTAATTGCAAATTTTGAACTCGACCACGTCTCTCTTCACACGGATCTAAATAAAACAAAAACTAAGTATACAGTATACAGGATAGATATATAGGGATATTACACAGGGAATATGGGAATGGCCTCGCAGTATGTATGTGTATGGGATTGCCGACTGAGAGAATGTATTGTTTTGATTGTGTAGAGAGTGGGATGAGACAGTATATATATAGTGACTGCTTTTGACATTTCCACAGATTTTAAAATCTCTTTTATGTGTGTGTGGAATGAAATATGGATGGGGCAGAGAGGATGGGGGGACTCGTGGTGGGTGAAACATAAGCATGTTAAATTTAATTTTCAAGTTTTTAAGTTGGAAATAAAATGGAATTAGGAAAATTGAGAGTGAAATGAATCCGCAAAATAAATTATTTTTATATAAAAGGATCTGGTCCTATATACCTGTACCTATTTCTTATATGCATTGTAGATTGTATAGTTGTGTAGTGGAAGGAATTTGTGTGACGGGGTGGATTGCATTCATAATGTCAATGCACTGCTCTTGTTTGTTCGTTTGTTTGTTTGTTTTTTTTTCGTAGAAAACTTTAAACCAACTTTTCGCAAATTCAATTTATTTGAATCCGCTTACCATTTCAGTTTTAAATTTAAGCATTGTACATTTAAATTGGAGGTATGTACCTAGATATGCACATATTTTATGTAAGTGTCTGGATTTCTGGATGTGGAGAGGCGCCTATAGTCAAGTCGAAGTGGTGGTGGTGGTCGAGTGTTGTCGAATTGAATTAAAGTGAAGAGTGTACAGTACGGTGCTATGTATGTGGTGGTATGTTTAGAGGAGCTGAAGTAATATACTGTTGAATTTGTTTATGAAGTTTGGGCTAATTAAATTTTGGTATTTTATAGCTTGACGACATTATTTTGAATTTATTTCGGATTTAAGTTCTCTCTGTAAAGGTTAAGGTATTATATGTTATAGTGTTTGGAGGATGCACTTGCTATGGTATTTGTTTGTTTGTATTGGGAGAGTGTCAGAGTCAGTTTTGTGTAAAGGATTTTTATTGGAAGGTGCAAAAGGTGCCATCTATGTCTGACTCTAATTCTTTTCATTTATAACAGTCACAAATTCTACTTTTTTTTGTACACTGCAATATAAAAATGTTGTTTTGAACTTGTTTTTTAAACATGATACTGTACGTAGCATTTTGGAGTTTTCGAAATTATGCAATTATTTGTAGTAATTTGAATTTTAATCAAATTCCCGGAATTAGTAAATATTGTGCACCATTTTTAAAAGCATGTACATAGAACATTTTATACCTTTTTAAAAAACTGTAATTACACCATTTTGCCACTTTTTAAAATCTCGTATTTAGAACATTTCGTACCTTTTTAAAAGCCTGTAATTACATCACTTTGCAAGTTTTTAAAAGGTTGTATTTAGATTATTTTGTACCTTTTCAAAAGCCTGTAATTACATCATTTTGCAACTTTTTAAAAGATTGTATTTAGATCAATTTTAACAATTTTAAACTTTTGTTATTAGACAATTTTGCACCTTTTTAAAAGACTGTAACAACAAAGCATTTTACATCTTTTAAAAATCCTGTAATTTAAAAATTTTGCAAACTTTTAAAACTCTATAATAAATTATAAATATTTTCAACTTTAAAACAATTTCATCAATTTTCAGAGTTTTAAAAAACACATGCATTTATGTATCATGTTTAAGCTATTAAAGATACTCAAATCTCAATTTTCCCTGTACTCAAAACATACCATTAGAACATTTTGCGAATATGCATGTTGATGGGTTAATTCTCATGTTTTCTAAAACATTCAAAAAGTCGTTCAAAAGAAGCTACAACAATGGAGATGCATGCCCTATAAGCTTTTATAAGTACTCGGTAATTACAAAAGTTTCAAAGCTGTCAAGAACAAAATTTATAGAAAATATACACAGTCCTTGAAATTTGAAAAACATTAAGTCATATTTATTATAATTATGTATCTACCTGCACTCTCTCTATCACATACACACACACATCATCTGATCGGATCTTCTTCTCTAATTCTGCAAGGAATTAAAATGCTCAAACCGCACCAGTCACTCGCACTGAAAAAGGAGATCGTAAACGTAGGTACAGGTACCGGTACTGATACTCTTCATCAAAGGAAATACTGGTAGACTTGTGGTTTGGAATTTGAAAACTGCTCCTCTCTCACACACATGTTAGCATTTATGTAAAGAGTACAGCTAATTTAATTAAATAATAAAATTACAGTACAAAACAATTGACTTCTCTTAATATGTTTTACTGTACAAATGCATATTATGTTGAGAGAGACAAAAAAACACGAGAGGTTTTTACGATTTTTCGTCCCTGTTGTAGCCTTAGCCTTACTAGTTAGTATGGTATATGGTAAAGGTCTGATGCTGAAATAAGCTGGGTTGAAGTAAAATACCATACTATTCCATAATACCAGTACTAGTAGTATATAGTGCTATGAAAAAAAATAGGAAAAAAAAACAATAATGTGCAGAAAAAATTAAAGTTGAGAGTTTGAGGAGCATAAGGGAAGCATATTACTTCCCCACGGTGTTTTGGCACACGACGACGACTAACTTTCCTTTCGAGAGTCACAGTAGGCAAAATTTATACGTGGCCTCACAGAGTAAAAAGTAGTATTTCTGCTCCTGACTTGATTTCCAAATGACTGGACATGACATGAAAGTGGAGGACTCCATGCTGAACTCAACCTCGCCAAGTCGTTGCCCTATTCCACACAGTTTCCTCCAGCCTTCCAGTCAAACCAGAAAAACCGACACCGACACCGAAACCTAAACCAGGAGAGAAGACTTTCTACTCTATGCGTTCTTGAATCTCTCTGGACTTTGGACAAGTCAAATCATACGGCACACACACACACACACACACACACACACACACACACACACACACCACTACTACTACCAATCCCAACATGCATTTAATAGGTGGGTCTTTATTATAGTAGATGGTTCTACAGGTAACATCATATATCGTCGGTGAAGAACCAAAGTGACCCATATCCATATGTACCTAGCTAAAAACAATATCAGCTATCTACAAAAATACTGAAATATGTCTTGTAAGCATTTAAATAGAACATTATGCAATTTTTAAAAACGTGGAAATAATATATTTTACAATTTAAAAAAACACGGAAATAGAATATTTTGCACCTTTTCGAAAAGATGGAATTAGAAAATTTTGCACCTTTTCAAAAACATGGAATTAGAACATTTTGCACCTTTTCAAAAACATGGAATTAGAATATTTTACACTTTTCAAAAACATGGAATTAGAACATTTTGCACTTTTCAAAAACTCCTACTTAACATTTTACGCATGTTCCTCTCTTTGTTTTTATGACATAGCTCATTTTGATTCTAGCTTAATTGGATATGGGTCATTTCGGTTCTTCACCGACAATATCCAGATACGTACATGTAATCCATTCTGATCTGTAGGCTGCGGTGCGGGTGCGGGTGCCCGTCGGCCTTCGCCTCGGCTAATAGAACACGAAAGTCACTCTTAAGTTAAGACGCTCTCCCATAGTCCCAGTCCAATGGAAACGTGAAAGTTAAATCTAGAAGGAAGGAAGGAATCTCTACGCTAAAGCCACCACTACTATTTCCCTTCAAAAGCAGGAGAAGAAAAAATATTTACGACTCCCATTATTCAACTGCTCCTTTTTCTTTTAGTATGTGTTGGCAAATAATAATGGTTGTTGGCGTTCGGCTTGAGAATCCGCATCAGTTTCGGTTTTGGCTTCGGCTCCAGGCCTCTCTCTCTCTCTTTCTCAACCTTTAAAATCCCCTTTTTGTTCTGCTTCTCTCACTCTCTCGACAACTCCACAAAAATGAGTGTGCCCTCGTCTTCTTCTTCTGCTTCTTTTTCTGCCTCTGCTCCTCGTTCATCGTTGGTGTTGAAAATGGGGAAGTGGGCGTTCCAGCCCCTCAACAACGAGAGCGACAAAATCTTCATTTAGATTATTAACCAAACTCAAAACCACCTATTTTAATGATCTTCTGATTACGATGCCGATTACGATTACGGCTTTTAGATTATATGGACAGTCATACAAGTGAGAAGTGATACTGTGGTAGTAGTACCTCGTAGTATGGCTGCTAATTATAATAACAACAGCGTCCTTTTTCTTCATCTGTTTTCTTAAGAACGTGGAAAGTTTTAAACTTTTGGGTACTGTCTGCTGTCGCTGTCTGATGGTGAGTGCAATCTGCCTGTCAGTTCGTGATTCGTGAGTTTGTCTGTCCTAGAATAATTGTTCAATCATCATCCTTTCAATTAGCATTGTTCTTCCCTTTTTGCAGATTATGTTGTACACTCTTGGTAGATATAAATTATTTATCTATACCTATATGCCTATACCTACCTTCTTGGCTTGTTAGTTTCACATATACCGAGACCCAGACCGAGACCGAGACTGACTAGTGAGACCGATACATATTCCGTGTGTAAGTTGTGAGGTGCGCAACTTTATTAAATTTAATCAACATTACTATTATTATTATTACCAGGGCCGGATATTGCGGCCAGCGCAGGCATCCCCCGCTACCTGAGTTCTCAAAAAACATGTGAATGGAGCATTTTGCACTTTTTAAAAATATTTAAATAAAAATTTTGTACATTTAAAAAACATGGAAATAAAACAATTTCCACTTTTCTTAAAACATGTAAATGGAACATTTTGCACTTTTCAAAAATATGTAAAAAGCATATTTTGACTTTTCCAAAACATGCTAAATAAATTTTTTTGTACATTTCAAAAATATGGAAATAAAACATTTTCCACTGTTCTCAAATCATGTAAATAGAACATTTTGCACTTTTCTGAATCAAGTAAAAAGAACATTTTTCACTTTTCTAAAACATTTAAATACAACATTTTGCTTTGCCAAAGAAAACCATCAATATAATCAAAATAGTGGTTTTTGCATGGAAGCAAATTGCTGCCTAAAACCAATACCTTCGTCCGGCCCTGATTATTACTACAATTCACAAGCCAGATTTTATATCCATTAATTTTGTTTTGTTTTATTTGCTATAATACTATTGAGTCTTTGAGCCTTGCACAGTCACAGAGATAATATGACAGACAGACAGACAGAAATGACACGGCAGGATGGTTGGCTTATATTATGGTATATATATCTATAGGAGATAGTCTGGCACAGTTACTGTTCTTAACGAACACCAAATATGTGCGTCTCAAACTGACTAACTGACGCTGGTTGCTCTGTCAATGTCCGTATAAATGAAAGACTGCATAAAGATCTGACGCTTTTCCATCCCTGGGCCTGGGATGCTGTGATCATGTGCTTGGTGTTGCTGAATTTGGATTTGGATTTGGCTTTGGTGTTGAGGGAGATGAACTCTCCACAGTGAGCAGGACGGTCGGGATGGTAATGGTTCAGACTTGATAGTAAATTTGATGAGATACTCATACTAATTGTCATTTGGCCTACCTGTGCCTACGACACTAATGAGTGTAATGAGCTCCATGATGAATTACTAAATTCCCACAAGCCCACAGAAACAGTGACAGTGACAGTAATGTTGTTGTTTTTGTTGTTGTTGAGGTGGTGGTGCGGCGGTAGTGGTGGTGGAAGGTTCTGCTTCTACTCATTCAGTTGACGACAGAGGATGGCTACGAGCGAGAGACTGAGATTGAGTAAGGTAATGAATAATGTTCTGTCCAAGTCCAACAATTCCAATGAAATAATGAAATGAAATCATCATCTTCCAAATCTCCCTTTAAGCCCAACAGTTCCAACTCCATTAGGACTTAGGATACGACTACGACTACCACTACGACGCGGCGAGTCGTCCACACTATAGACAGACGTGCAAATACGTGACTCACTAGTGAGAGGACAAGCCAAATCCAAGGTACCTTTGGTAATTAATGTATTTAATAGCCTTTCTACTTGTCATAATCTTAATATGGAGAATGAGCTCATTTACAATCCGCTTGAGCTGGTCGTGGTTCCCCTCCTCTTTCCAGACCAGAGGACCAGACCATAGACACACACGCACACAGACGGACCTGCACAGGAGTAACTAATAAGCATGTACGACAACAACTGGTAGCTGGTAGCTGGAAGTTTAGCATGTAGAATGCCGTACGTAGACATGTAGAGGAGAATGACATATTTTATGACTTATGCAGATGTAAGACACTCCAAACTACATTATACCTATGTACCTCCTGCCTCCTGGCCGGGGTCGGCTCGGCCAGGCTCTGACTCTGAGAGTGAGTAAAACTTCTGGGTGTTAGTTAAACTTATTACAATATTCCCAATTACATTAGGAGTAGTAGTACACTTACTGGTTAGTATGCAGAGGCTCCTATAGTGCCGAGATACTCTGAACGTATGTAGGGTCGTCATACGTGTGTGACTGGATATATGGGACATAAATTTAAAAGCCATGTTCCCCTAACAATGTACATGTATTCATTATTCATGCTATCATATATTATAACTTTTCTGCTCTTTCATACATTGAATTACTTTTGTAGACAGGACGGACGTGATAAAGATGTGAGCATTTGATAAGACGCAGCCCAAGCCGAGAGTAGAATATACGTACGTGAGAGAGGCCCACACTCCACACTAGAAGAGTACCAACCAAAAGTCATAGGGATTGTTAAAAAAAATCGAGTGCGAAACGCAAAGTTTAACAAGTCACAGACCACTGACTACTGACACAGTGTACAGAGACTGATATAGCCTTATAACTATAGAGCTCCAGTCAGTAGTCAGTAGCAAAAGTCCAAAGTAGTAGATGTATGTAGATATACTGTTTTGTGTACCGTCACCATAACCGTAGCCGTAGAATGGCAGAATGGCAGAATTTTGTAGATAGAGCATTTGAGCAAGACTAAAAATTTTTACAGTATATTTTTTTTTCTCGAAGGACTCCTCACTGTTTTAATACACTCTGTACTCTCTACTGTATGTCATTAACATTTTGTACGGTGCATGGGGGAGAAGATAGCCGAAGCCGAAGTCGAAGCCGAAGCCTTCATCCCATCTTCGCATTTTGGAGCGTTCAAAAGGTACATGAGGTCTGTCATGGAGGCACGGAGGTTAGCTATAGGTAGGTAATAAGTTGGATGTGCATATAATTCATATGTGTTATGAGTTTGTTCAAGTTTATAGTTTTCTAGACGGGGACGACGACGACGGGAACTGCAGTAGGTAGTAGTAAAGTATATAGATATTATGTGTGTATCATAGCGAGTAATAAAAGTAGTGTGTTGTTAGGGATGTGTATGTGGCGTGGTTACTCTAACGCAACGTTCACCATTCATCAATGCATTAGTTTCTCCCCATGAGGTCTTCTAGTTCCCAGTCAACCTCAATCAAGGCTTTGTTGTCCATTCCAAGAATCCATACGGAGGATACCGATGCCGATACCGATACCGACACCGATGCCGATGCCGATGCTCACAAGTCGATTTGGATGAATCTCTGATTTTGATTCTGTATATAGGTAGAGGTATGTAGGTAGGTTGCTAGGACTCTTGCGCTTATTCGTCAAAGGCTTTGCTGGTCCTGGTGCGATGAGACTGACTAGTGAGTACTGCGGTACTTGTGCTAGAGGCGAAGTTAATGACAGTCAGTCGTATTTGTCCTAATGGGAAAGGCAGGTAGAGTGAAATGAAATCTGTGTGTGTGTGTGTGTGTTTGTCGTTTGTTTGTGTATGAAAAGTTGGGGAGGGAGAGAGAGAGAGAGCTATTCAATCGATCTTTAGTTTTAATTCTCACCAAAGGAATCCACGAATCCCACTTGTGATGTGACTGACTATATAGACCATGTCGACGTCGATGGACGTGGAGAGTACGAGTGGAAACAAAACCAACAAGATATCAAATGAATGATTGATCCACATCAAAACCAAAACTACAGTCTACGGTGCACTCTCTTTAATGTTCAAGCGAAGAGGAGAAGAAAAAATAAACTAAAAGTACAATAACCTGTGTTCAATTCGATGCTTGTTGGAGTGAAGGTGCAAAGTGTCCTATCTCTACATTTCCACATGCTTTCCTTTGAGTATAGATAGAGGAAAAGGGGTTGATGATTTTTAAAGCAGGTACTGACTACCCTGAACTGACTGAGTACTACTATGGTGTAGGATACTATATCACTATAAATATATGGATATTTGCTATAGGGCTTTTTTAATTGCGGTAAATGGGATTATGTAGGAGTGAAAAATGAATGCAAATGTTTTTGGAATGAAGAAATTGTAATATTTTTGCAATGTTTTAAAAAGTGTCATTTCCATATTTTGCACTATTTCAAAAAGCGCCATTTCCATATTTTGCACTATTTCAAAAAGCGCCATTTCCATATTTTGCACTATTTCAAAAAGCGCCATTTCCATATTTTGCACTATTTCAAAAAGCGCCATTTCCATATTTTGCACTATTTCAAAAAGCGTCATTTCCATATTTTGCACTATTTCAAAAAGCGCCATTTCCATATTTTGCACTATTTCAAAAAGCGCCATTTCCATATTTTGCACTATTTCAAAAAGCGCCATTTCCATATTTTGCACTATTTCAAAAAGCGCCATTTCCATATTTTGTACTATTTCAAAAAGCGTCATTTCCACATTTTGCACTATTTCAAAAAGCGCCATTTCTATATTTTGCACTATTTCAAAAAGCGTCATTTCCACATTTTGCACTATTTAAAAAAGCGCCATTTCCATATTTTGCACAATTTAAAAAGCATCATTTCCATATTTTACAGATATTTAACCAAAAAATGTGATTTTGCTTTACTTCAAGTTTTGAAAAAGCATTGTTTAAAAATGTTATAGTTTTTTCAAAATACTTTGCTTTTACTATTTCACACGTTTCCAAAAATGCAGTACTGTCCCTTATTTAGCATTTTGAAAACATACATTTAGCACATTTTGTATGTAGGTGTTTTAAATGGAATAAAAATATTACGAGTAGGCACATGGGCAATCAGCACGCCACACTCTGTCAGCAGTCAGCGCAGTCCATCATCATACATGAGAAAATGTAACAAGCCTATAGAAAAGTGCATGAGAGTGCATTCTCATTAAAAATGACATTCCTATTGTGCTCTCTCAGCAGATATATGCACAGTTTCAATTTTCGATTGTTTATTCCAACATAATAAATCATACATTATATATTTGACTCCTGCATATGTAATACTCTTTTTCTTACTACATACATAAGCTCAGCCGCACACCCTGTATATGTATTTCCGCTGTCCTTTTACTTTGCCTTAAAGGTTTTTTTACAAGCTATGTATCCACCATACATTATTATGTGGATTCCAATGATTGGAATCCGAACCTCACTCTTGCTCTAGTTTTTTTCTTGAGAAATGATTTCAAATCTTTGCCTATGCCGCAGTAAATTCTCTCTCAAAGTTATTACAGATTACAACAAAACATACTTGTATATCGATAATTGACATAGTTGAACCACAACCATCAACCATTGCCAATTCCCATACACCGCCTTCCCCCTGTCTTTCCAAACATAATCATAGTAATAATTGCAAGGAAGGCGAAATCAAAATCGACGACATCATCGATCGAATTCGAATCCAAGGCGGTGGCTGTGGAATATAAAATATAGTATATTGTAAGTCCTTATATTTAATATGTAAATAAATGATAGAAAAAAATTACCATTAATGACTTTATGATTTTATAACACACTGATTTGACAATAATTATTATTACAGTAATTATTATTACGACTATCGCAGTATTGCCGATGCCCACTGTTTTACTCTGTACATTCTACTGTCTAGGAATCAATGAATGAATTATGACGAAGATTAATATTATATCACAACCGCTGCCCCTACTTCATATCGTCTGTGAAGAACCAAAATGACCCATATCCATTTTTAGCTAAATACAATATCAACTATCTACAACAATAATTAAATATGTCTCGAGAGAATTTAAATAGAGCATTTTACACTTTTCAAAAACAAGGAAGTAAAACATTTTGCACCTTTTCAAAAACGTCGAATTAGAACATTTTGCACCTTTTTAAAAACGTCGAATTAGAACATTTTGCACCTTTTTAAAAATGTGGAATTAGAAAATTTTGCACCTTTTCGAAAAAAGGGAAATAGGACATCTTGCAATTTTTAAAAATATGTAAATACAACATTTTGCACATTTTCGAAAACATGTAAATAGGACATTTTGGATTGTCGAAAAACATGAAAAAAGAACATTTTACGTTTTTCAAAAACTCCTAATTAACATTTTGGGCATGTTTCTCATTTTGTTTTTATGACATAGCTCATTTTGATTGTGGTTTAAATTGGATATGGGTCATTTTGGTTCTTCACTGACGATATATATTATACCACAAGGCAATATAGACAAGTCACAAGACGGTCAAAAACCAGTTGCCGCAGTTCCCAGTCTGCTCAGCAGTATATTACACTCCTCTAGTGCTAATGAGCCTAGTAATTGAAATTCTTAAAGGAGGCAAATTCTAACGTTGTTGGTAGGTACACATCTATTTAAAATTTATTAGGGGCGTATATAAACTCTAACTCGTGTACAGTGCATTATGTACCTATAGATAGTAGGTACATTCTACATTGTGTGCACATTCCAATTCTATCTAATCTGCAAGTGTGGAGCATTGCTTCGGAGAGAGATTGAAATCCATGAAATAATTATTACTTTATAGTGAGGAGACGTACCTACTAGTGTGTACTGACATATATGTAAGTATATGCTATATTTAGTCTGCAATTGACTGTTTTTGGTTTGGACGTGGTCCTGGTGCTGACACTGCTACTTACGATTAGATTGTGAGTATGCTTTTACTCCTTGCTCTGCTAAACAAACTTTATGAATTATAAATGATTGCAAAAATTAATTGGAATTCTCCAAGTGTAATTTATATACATTGTTGGCCAAATAAATTTTTTAGAAGATTATCGCATCAAGGAACAGTGTAATATCTATTTACAGGGGAGTCATATAGTATATCAGGAGAGTATATAGCCAAACCATAACCATTCCCAAGTGTGTGCTTGTTAAGATGTAGGCTGACTGTAAAACGTAATACGCAGTATGTAGTAGGGACTTTGATGAAAGGAAAGAGAAAGTTGAGGTTGCTTGATTACGATTTTACGAATGACGACGACGACGACGACGACAACGAGTGCGAGCAAGTATGTAGGTAGGTAGGTACATTTTGATTGTATTATTTAGGTACGTACAAGGCTGTGACTCGTGGAATCGGAGTGCATACTGCATATATATCTTACACGCGCTCTCCACACACACACAAATAAATTCCCTTGTCACCTTTTTCTCTATGCCACCAAACTCTTTCTATACAATATTATTATCTGCATTTGCACAATGGGAATTCCTAGGAAACTACTAGAAGAGAGAGAGAGAACTGAAACTGACTCAATTCAAAATATCTTAACCTAGGTATAGGTAGGTAGGTAGGTAGGTAGGTAGGTAGGTAGGTAGGTAGGTAGGTAGGTAGGTAGGTAGGTAGGTAGGTAGGTAGGGAGGCAAAGGGAAACGTCAGCCGTCAACGCCACAACTCTATATACTAGCTTAAGCTTTAACGCTCACGTTGCGAAAGTGATAGGATTACTAATTCCTTTTTCTACAATCATCCAATTTCAACTTTGATTTCAATTTCCAAATGCCAAATGCTAAATACTACATATAGCAGTATAGTCATCATGATATAACTCCTCCGTATAAGTGTATGTATGGACTGTGGCTGTACGCCTAAGTCAATAATTGCAATAGTATATAGCTATGCAGAATTGCAGAATGTGGAGCGATTTTTTTTAACTTACAGTTTACAGTTTACAGTCACAATCACACACACAGAGTTATAATCCCTTTGAGAGGATTCAATTTATCAATAAAATATAGGTTCTATCTTACATTCTAAAAATCGTCAAGATTTGCTATAGACTTTAACTTGGGATGGGTTTGACTCTGTAGCTTTTGACTTTTTTTTACAAATTAGTACATATAGCATATCGTCTATGAAGAACCAAAATGATCCATATCCAATTTAAGTTACAATCAAAATGAGCTACATGTCATAAAAAAAAATTATAAACATGCGTAAAATTTTAATTAGGAGTTTTAAAGAAACGTAAAATGTCATATTTACATGTTTTTGAAAAGGTGGAAAATGTTCTAATTCCATGTGTTTGAAAAGTGTAAAATGTTGTATTTACATATTTTTGAAAAGTGCAAAATGTTCTATTTAATTGCTCTCAAGACATATTTGAATATTTTTGTAGATAGTTGATATTGTTTTTAGCTAAAATAGATATGGGTCATTTTGGTTCTTCACTGACGATATAGTGAGGGAAGGGATTACATGGATTGTTCCGCTATGCATGTAACTTATCATTAGAAGTGTAATGCTTAAAAATAATTAGGAAGGCAGTAGGTAGCAGTAGACTAATAAAAGGGTTATTTATTGCTAAGCATTTATGTGTGTATTCCATTCACTCTCACATTCAGCTGAATTTCAATAGGCAAGTATGTTGGTAATTAGAATTATATAATAATGAGAGAGGAGAGAGAGAGAGAGAGAGAGAGAGAGAGAGATGGCTATAGAATTTGCATTTGTTATGTATTTGTGTTGTATATTTTGTAAGAATATTAAATCCCCGGTTTAACACTTCCTTCCTAATCAATAGAATTTCTGTTTTGTAATTTACATCTATCTTTGGCTTGTGCTCCTGTTGCTATATGTATTCTATGTATTATGTCCCTGTTTCTTTCTACTTTTTGTTGACTATTGGAATAGTTTTGAGGTGGTTGAATACGAATAGGAATATATGTACATTGTATTGTATAGTTGATAGAATTTGCGAGCAATAGTTTGCACACGTGTGAGCATTAGATTACGATTACGAGTCAAATACTATACACACATGCCTGCATAATATGTATTATGTGCATTAAACACTTGACGTCTTTGATGATTGACTTGATGCATTGTGCAATTCTTGCATAGCGTAAGTAAGGAATCAAAATAGGCCAGATTTTATTTAATCTAGAATTAGAAGGAGATCAGTCTACGTCAAAATAACGCTAAATATTGATAGATGCATAAAATGTTAAATTACTAGTTATGAAAAAGTTCTAAAATCAAAAATGTATTTATTTACATATTTTTGAAAAGTTTAAAATGTTCTATTTGCATGATTTTGAAAAGTGGTAAATGTTCTATTTGCATGATTTTGAAAAGTGCAAAATGTATTTAATTACATATTTTTTAAAAGTTCAAAATTTTCTATTTGTATGATTTTGAAAAGTGGTAAATGTTCTATTTGCATGATTTTGAAAAGTGCAAAATGTATTTAATTACATATTTTTTAAAAGTTCAAAATGTTCTATTTGAATGATTTTGAAAAGTGGTAAATGTTCTATTTGCATGATTTTGAAAAGTGCAAAATGTATTTAATTACATATTTTTTAAAAGTTCAAAATTTTCTATTTGAATGATTTTGAAAAGTGGTAAATGTTCTATTTGCATGATTTTGAAAAGTGCAAAATGTATTTATTTACATATTTTTTAAAAGTTCAAAATTTTCTATTTGTATGATTTTGAAAAGTGGTAAATGTTCTATTTGCATGATTTTGAAAAGTGCAAAATGTATTTATTTACATATTTTTTAAAAGTTCAAAATTTTCTATTTGCGTGATTTTGAAAAGAACAAAATGTACAATTTGCATGATTTTGAAAAGTACAAAATTTTTCAATTTGCATGATTTTGAAAAATGCAAAATGTTCTATTTACGTGCTTTCATGATGAGGATATTTTGATGCTTTTGTAAGTACTGCATTTATAAAAGCTAAAAATGCATATATGGCACTGAAAACAATTTTATTGTAATGAGAGGTTTTCCAAAACATTTCGTTAGAAAATAATTTGTACATTTTAAAAAATATGTAAGTTGGTTGATGACGCACCGACAAATTTTTTTCTGTGGTGTATTTGAATTCGGATTTGGAATGATAAATCAAAATTAATTCATCAGAAACTGTGAGTAGAATAATGAAATAGTATTGACTACAGCAGAAGCAAAGGGGAGAATACGTGAACGAGGCATATTATAATAGGACGAAAATTAGTTCAATCGACATCAATATAATTACAGTTTCCCGTCCGTTCCCGCTTTAGCCGGAGTTAATTTCATAGTGAGTAGTGGTGGGAGGTGGTGGACCTATTCACTCCTGTGTGTGGCCTGTAATAATAAGTCTTTGCGCTATAGTCACCATTAGCCACCAGTACCATAGTTCCAGTCAAAATAGGGACAAGCGACAGGGGACGACGATGAGGCGAAAGAACTTTATCAATTTCATTTCGGATTTAAGTGGAGAGTCCGTTACTGTTCCTGTCCGTCCACCACTGGAATTCTCTGGAATGTTGAGTACGGACTGCGGAACTTTTGGGAGTGTTATGGAGTCATTGCCATGTCATGCCATGTCGTCGTCGTCGTCGTCGTCGTCGTCGTCCGTCGTAGTGTGTACGGCATCCTTCACCGTGTGTGTGTCGTATATGTACATATACGTCTGAAGACTCAAGTGTGGGAAGTTTATTATGGACTTAGAGATAGAGAAATTTGATGGAGGTAGGTGGGCCATGTAACTCTCCTCCTCTGTACTTATTTTGGAACATGTGTACATTAAATTTCTCCACGGATTTAATTGAATTAGTGAGGATGGCGAGAACTGTGACAAAACCATGGCACTCCCTCTCCTTCATTATTAAACGTGAGGAAATTCCTGTAATTAATGCCACACAGTCTCAAATAACATGACCATAAAATATCTAATTATTAAACTACTGGAGGTACGCAGACACACACACACACACACCAAAACCAAATCTGCATACAGTATGTAGGTATAGTCTCTCCCATCATTCACCATGGCCATAGTTTTTGTTCTGATAGAGGTTCCTGTAAGAATGAAAGACAAAGTGCAAATCCTTCTTCCTACGTTTTTTAAACTGCAAAAAGTGCAAAACACTGAATTATAAAACTTGTGCCTTTTTGTTTTTTAAACAGGTAGCAATTTTTTGATAAGTTTTAACCCTTTGAAGAAATTATTAGTATTTGCAAATATTTGCTATTTTGCTATAAATATGTAATTCATGAATTTCCAGCTTTAAAAAATGCCCATGGGCCACATTTGATGCATTTAAATATTTGTATTATTAGAATATTACGTCGTTTTAAAACTGTGTGCAACTATCTTGCCAAAAGTCCATCATAATTTACAACGTCTCATTATTATAGAGCAAAAAACGTTTCTTTTTTTATTCCTGCAAATTTTTACAAATTTTCCATATTTTGCAGATTTGCACAGCCCCTTTGAAAAGTTTAGATTTCCAGATAGAACATTTTACAGAGATGTAAAATCTCCTCCCGGGTTCTCTGACATGATATACTATGATAAATGAGACTCTCTCTCTCTCTCTCTTATCCTTGAAACTAGAAGTGTAATCTTGAGAAGTCAAATTCGAAGCCGGAGTGGAAATAAGGAAGAATGAGAATCACATAGTGCACAGTGTGGGGGGACTTGGTTTACGTTGACTCCGTCTCTCAAGCCGTATTTAATGATAATACTTTGTTTGAAAAAGTATAAACTAGAATTAATTAACGTCTTCTATCTCTCTCGCTTCTCTCTCTCCGCTTTTCTCTCTGCATGTGGAGGCTCCTGCCGTTGGTTTTTCAAGGACCAGTAGGACCACTTTGTCAGGGGTCTTGTTGCACATGTAAAATAATGCACTACATAAAAAAATATATTAAATATTAAAAATAATTATTATAAAATAAATTTACCTATATATATATTTATATTGGAGTATATCTAAATCCAACCGAGCTTTCTATTATATGTGTAATATTTATTTGTCACATGAGTTGCATATGGTATATCAGTAGGCTGAGAAGAAAGGCCTGCGTCTGAGTCTCATTTCCAAGAAAGATGATAAGCTGCGACTGAGGCTGGAGATGGACCTGGACTGGAAATTATGAGTGAGGAAGGGAATGGCAGAATCTTCTTCTTTTCATCACACACTACCAACGAGCCAACGATCAACGACACCAAGGAACATGAAGCCGCGAACAGAATATAAGGCGACGGAACACATGAGTCGGATTTTGTTGAGTTAAGAAGGTCTTTAACATCCCGTCGTGCTCCACTGCTCCTCAAGTGCATTTCTGGATTGGATTAGTGAAAAACATGCCTACGGCCATTTTGGCTTCAAACCTTTTTACTCTCCAGTGCGAGTGCCAGGCCAGTATCAGGGCCAGTGACTGCTGAATTCACTCTACGTTCTTTTGAGTATTGAGTACGCACCTCTGTCCGTTTCGGTTTCGGCTTCGGCTTCGGCTTCGGCTCCCGGTTCACTGATTTCCATTTGGATTCGGATCCTACTACAAGTATATATTTGTCCCGGCGGAGTTTTTCCTCCACTCGGCACACACACACACACCTAATATAATAATAATAATATTATTACTCTCGTCCATTTGTGTCCTATTAATTTCACTAGCCTTTTAGGCTTGGGCTTTATTCATATACAATATCGTCTGTAAAGAACCAAAATGACCCATATCCAATTTAAGCTAAAATCAAAATGAGCTATGTCATAATAACAACATGAGAAACATGCGTAAAATGTTAATTCAGAGTTTTTGAAAAGTGCAAATTGTTCTATATACATGTTTTTGAAAAGTGGAAAATGTTCTATTTACATGTGTTTTGAAAAGTGTAAAATTTTCCATTTAAATGTTTTTGAAAAGTGGAAAATGTTCTATTTACATGTTTTTTAAAATTGTGAAATGGCCTATTTACATATTTTTTAAAAGTGCAAAATATGCTATTTAAATGCTTTCAAGACATGTTTCAATATTTTTGTACATAGTGGATATTGGTTTTAGCTAAAAATGGATATGGGTCATTTTGGTTCTTCACAGACGATATGTTCCTATGTGGATTGTAGATCAGTAGGAGGTCTTGGGTCTTTTGGATAAATATGCCTCAACCTACAAATAAGTAAATGCAATTTCTGGTTTCCTATAGGGATTTTGTGGAGTTATGCTTTGTTTTGTAATTAATTGTATGGGTCCATTCTATTGATCTTACTAGTTGCAATGTTTTTTAACCTGGAGATCTAATGCTGGGACTGTAAAGCTGGCGTTGAACAGGTTTTGTTTTCTAAAATAAATGAACAAATACATTAAAATTTTAAAATGCGTTGAATTTAATCCTGTATGTAATGTCATTGATGATTGTAAGGACTTATTAGTTTTGTAAGAAAAGGAGCTCAAGTCGAAGTCGAAATCGAAATCAAAGTCGAATTCGATGCAAAAGCAACTTTCCATTCAGCAGGGTCGAAATCAATTGATAACAATTATTGCAGAATTTAAAATCAACGTCGACGTCGGCTGGAAATATGAGTGTACAGGAGTAATAAAAAGATGGAAACCAATAACCATAAGCGAAAAAATGATGGGAGAGTTGAGCAGGAGCATGAAATAACTTGTGTGTGTGTGTGTCTCTGTTTCAACATGTTATTCTTGAAAGACATATCCCTATGATGAAGCTTGTGTAAACAAATAATATGTCTTTAGTATCTGTGTGTGTGTTTGGTTAGCTCGTGCCTTTTATATTATGCTCTCCACCGTTTACAGTTTACAGTTTACACTTACCTTCCTGAATCTTTCTATTCACGTCCCTCTTCTTCTCCTGTCTCAGTCTGTCTACTCTCTCCTCAAAAATGATAATATAATAATAATATTATGATGAATTTATATACGCACTTGTCTGTAGTCTGTACTGTGTGGTAGTCTGCTCTCTGTGCTGCACAAATCTGTAGGGAAAAAAAAATAAAAATCTGAACGTCCTCATAATATTACACAGAGAGTGGCAGAGCGGGAGTCGTAGTCAAAACATGAACTTTTCTCATGGGGATATAAATAGACATGTAAGTATAGACATTGACATAGAAATAGAAATAGAAATAGACGGTGCATAAAATATGAACCTTACATAAAAAATGTTGTACTTACCTATGTTATTGAAATCATTCAAATTGGTAGGTAAATTCTATAGAAAATTGCATAGGAATTAAATTATTTGCAATTTGCCATCAAATTTCCTTACCTTCGAATACTATCATACTACACATGCATATTGCTATTGTTACCATTATTGCCATATGCTATATTATTATTCACGGAGATTTTAATTTTAATAATAATATTATTGTTCCGTTTAAAAAACATCATATGGGGAAGTAGGTATAATTATCATAATTACTGATTTAAAAACTAATCCAATGAGCAGATTCTAGGTATAGTGTACATTCATATCGTCTAGTGAAGAATCAAAATGACCCATGTCCAATTTAAGCTAGAATCAAAATGAGCTATGTCATAAAAACAAAAGGAGAAACATGCGTAAAATGTTAATTAGGAGTTTTTCAAAAGTGTAACATTTTCTATTTACAAGTTTTTGAAAAACGTAAAATGTTCTATTTTCGTGTTTTAAAACATTGCAAAATGATCTATTTACAAGTTTTTAAAAAGCGTAAAATGTTCTATTTACGTGTTTTTTAAAAGCGTAAAATGTTCCATTTACATGTTTTTTAAAAGTGCAAAAAATTTAAATACTTTCAAGACATGTATTAATATTTTTGTAGTTGGTGGATATTGTTTTTAGCTAAAAATGGATATGGGTCATTTTGGTTCTTCACAGACGATAAGTATTTCATTATGATTGTGTTGCGTATTTTTATTGCAATTTGTGTGTGTGTGTCCCATCTCTGTGTAATTACATCTCAAATAATGGTGGAGTCTAGAGGTCTTCTTGAAGAGATCTAAAGTCATGCTGAGTTAAATTCCTTTACTGTTGTGGTTGTCTCTGTCTGTATAGACTTGTGTAGTATACAGGGAAATTAGAATATTTATCGCCTCTAGTCTTCCTCCTAATACTCAAAAGCTAATGCTGATTTCCCTTTGTGTTGGGTATACCTGTTTGAGTTGAGAGACTCCAATCTCGACTCCAATGTACAATGTATATAATGTAATAATTACAATTACTCACAGAGTCAGTCCTCAAATATTTCATCCATCAAAAATTCCAATTCAAATTATTTCCAAATGATTATCTGTTCCGTCTGAAGAAATGGGAAATGTGTTGGTGAGATTTAGATCTCAATCTTAATCTTGACTATTGTCTGGAGGGCTTGCAAAAGCGTATACGCCAATTCGATTTGGACGAAGAAAAAGAAGAAGAAAGAAGACCAGACGGACAGACAGCCACCGCGACCGCTTATTTTTCTAGGTAATAGAAGTAAAGTAATAATTATTCTAATATACTATTTAAGTACTCAATAAAAATCTCTCCCCATCCTATCCCATGACGAATGCTAATTCCCATGAAATACTCAATACTCACAGTCAACATCAACATTCAACATTAGGTAGGTACACCTCCTGGGTCTCGCAGTGCTAATATCCATTAGCCATGATGCCATCAAGGGAAGTATATAAGCTATACACTGAAGGGATATAGGGAGCTATACGTAAATACGTACCTACACCTATTTGGGATGAAGATAAAATAATGTGAGTGTGAATTCCATCGGTATAATTTAAAGTGGTTGAGGTGACGGGATCGTAACGGAACCTCTGTTTTCATGAATAATTACTCCTGTGGAATTTCACATGGTGTGTCTGTGTATTGAGTCAATATTTTGTCTGTGGAACCCATGGCCCTACCATGCCATGCCAGGCCATACCATGCTAGACCCTGCCTCCTGTTTGTACCTCTCAGATTCTTGGAATGCAGGAAGATATTTTCTTTGACGGTGTCCGCGCGCCTTTCTTTCGAGTTCATAGAATTCTGAAGCTGCTATCCTGGTTCTGGTTCTGGTTCTGGTTCTATGGATGGACTGGGACGAGATTATTGGTGAGACTATATCGCTGGAGCCTTATAGTTTTGCTCTATACTTTTTATACAGATTGCTTTTACGGATGACGTATTGTAATAATATCTACAAATGGGTATTGGTATCAGTCTCGACCTCGGTATTCGGTTCTATGCGTACTGTCAACTGTAGAATTTGTCTAGCTGTGAGCCTATGTGGTTGTGGCGTCCCCAATCATTCCATATCCAATACATTATGAAGCACATTAAGATTTTTGATCGTTGAGAAAGATTGAGGGCTGACATTTTTATTTGTATGGGAAATAAAACAGGTGTGAAAGATCAATATTACTGCATCATTTCTCTCGAGAGTGGAAACTATATTCTACTACCTAGGTACATTATATACAGATCAAGATGTTTTTATTCTCCCATTTCCATTCAGTTGCCAACGTGTAGTATTTCACTCGCGCCCCATCCGTTTTTTTTTGTTGTCTTCTTTGTTTTGTTTCCTCAGGGTAATTTGCCTGGGATGTAAATCCGTAATTTAAATTCCAAATATTCAAATCCGAATTCCAATTTCCTTTTAACAGCACATAGTAGGAGTAGGTAAGGAGTTGGCTTTTGTTCTGGAAATCCCACTCACTCATCTGGATCGAGGGCGGGTCATTGGTTTTACATTGAATCAAAGTTTTTAGAGAAAAAGTACCTACCTAATCTAACATGCCTTGGCTACTGCTCTGGTATTTATTGCCATGCACTTGGAATTATTGGTACTTTGATAAAATTTTGTTGCATTATACAATGTAAAATAATGTGTAGGAAAAGGAAAATTGTATTCGTTTTAGTTTTCAAAAAATAAGGAAGCAAAATTGCTAAATTATCTATATACTGACAATAATATAAGTACTGCTATAATATTACGTTATGAAATCTATTTTATGGGACGGCGATAAAATTTGCAAATTAAAATGACATTTTTGCATAGGATTTTTGTAATGAATGTAATAGTTACATTACTAGTAAAAGTAGGGCCAGAACTTTAGACCCAGTAGCAGGACAGGACCAGATATGAATTGCCTTAGAAAAGTAATTAAAATTAAATCACATACTAAAAACAAATATTAACGTGTACAAGTCCAACTCTAACTAAACTTACTAAACCCAACCGAAGCAGGATATTTTACTCAGTAAAAAAAATAAAAGAAAGAGAGCTGCCAATTCGGATGGCGACCTCGACGTCGACAGTATATAGCATATATAGACTAAAAGTCCCATAAACTTTTCCTCTCAAGCTCTCTCTCTCTCAACTTAATAAAATGACAAATTAAATTATACATATTTTCTTGAGTTTGAGTTTTGAGAAAGTACAAATGTAAGTACTATATTATGTGTGTATATGCATATGCATGACATGACTATATTACCCTCGTTCAAGTTGAAGACAAAATCTGGAAAGGAAATATGTGTGTGTGTGTGGGTAATGTCTTCATAATTACAGAAAAGGGACATAAAGTTTTGAAATCATGTATAATTTAGGAGCGTGTACAGTACTGAAGGGGATTAAATTGCGGGAGGCGGGGAGCTATTAATTTTATTGTAGATATTCTTCCAGCGATTGTAAAACCCCAAAGTGTGTAATTATATCAAAATTGTATGGAGGAAATATAAAATACAGACAGACACAATTTGAGTGGCAGCTTCTCGTACCGATGCCTTTCATTTTCATTGCCAAATGCCGATGCTGTATATGGTTTTAGCTTCCATATGTGAATTTGTAGAAAGAGAGAGAGAGAGAGAGAGAGTGAATCTGAATTCGAAATCATTACGAGCTATTTAATACAGCTATTTTGTGTGTGTGTGTGGGTGAGTGTGTACGTAATAGAAACCTATCTATTTCTATTTATTACAGAGCTTGAGTGAAAGCTTTCAATTTTAGTGGTAGGAATGCAAAGCCTTATAGGCCAATGCCAGTCCACATTACTACATTGTACGTTGTAGATGGTCCCGCGTCTACTCCTTTGGTTTAGCAATGCTACCGAATCGGCTCAGATCCGTCACCGTGTTCAGATTCTGTGGACAGTTTATTTGCGTATAGACTTTTAAGACTGTGAATGGTGGCTGAAGCTTGTGCTTTAGGAGATGAAGAATTTGGTAACTCGTAAAGACAGAATGATGAGGATGAAGCGGGGAAATTATCCCTTTTCCAATCTCCCCTCTATGTATCTCTCTCGCCGTGGTATGATCTCTTCAAATTATTTGCGAAATTGAGATATAAAACCCCCTAAAAACCACTCAAGCACTATTTTTACTCCTATTTCGACAAATACTACACACAACACTGTCTTTGTCTCTCAAATTACATTAATCTTACATTCTATATTCCACATTCTAAATTCAAAATGGATCCAGTCCATGGTTTCCAGGGCCGGACGAAGGAATTGGTTTTATTTTAGGCAGCAATTTGTTTCCATACAAAAACCCCCATTTTGATTTTATTGATGGGTTTCCCTGGTAAAGCAAAATGTTGTGTTTGCATGTTTTAGAAAAGTGAAAAATGTTCTTTTTACTTGATTCAGAAAAGTGGAAAATGTTCTATTTCCATGTTTTTGAAATGTACACAAAAATTTATTTTGCATGTTTTTAAAAAGTCAAAATATGTTTGTTACATATTTTTGAAAAGTGCAAAATGTTTGATTTACTTGATTCAGAAAAATGCAAAATGTTCTATTTACATGTTTTGAGAAAAGTAGTAAATGTTTTATTTCCATGTTTTTCAAATGTACACAAAAATTTATTTTGCATGTTTTTGAAAAGTCAATATATTCTTTTTACATATGTATTTTTAAAAACTGCAAAATTTTCCATTTACATGCTTTTTGAAAATTTATGCAGCGGTGGCTGCCTTCGCTGACTACATTATCCGGCCCTGATGGTTTCCATCCGTTCTGTATGGCTCGGATACAGTTGAACCAGTGAACCTACGTTTTATAATGTGGAAGGGGTAGCGATGGGTATGGAGAAGTGAGTAAAAGCGTTGTATAATTTGCCACGGACCCGGACCTGGTGCTACTCAAGTCTACTACATGCATATTATTATGTTCGTGAGCTGAGCATCTTTTATGTTCGACATCGAGGCTTCGACTAGAGTCGTTAAGACCGTACTTAAATTCGCAAACTAAATTAATTTTCTGATTTGGAATTCTAACAGCTTTTTTATCCTATCCCTATTCTCAGAAAAATGGCGAATACACATATTTCAATTTACTGGTTGTATTTCATACACACTTGTTTTACACAGACCGAGTTGAATTTACATTTAAGCTACCAATACATACGTGTAGATGTTTAGTAAATTTTCTAGAGAGATAAATGCAGCTGGAGGAAAGGTTATTGCACGGAGAGTATGTACATATAAGGTAAAATGATTAAAATAAAACGTCTATTTGGGCTTCAAAATTTATCCAAGTAAATATAGATGGTTGTGCATCCTTTAAAATTGAGGTGTTAAATGAGGTTTTTACTTTGTTTCTTTTTTTGTGAATGTGAATTTGAGGTTTCGCGCCTTCCTAAGAAAGGCCAATAATTATGAGGTTTTGCACCTTTTCAAAATGTATAAAAATGAGGCTATGGTTTGTGGTTCTTTTTTAAATGTGTAAATAGGAGTTTTATTTTGTAATATTCGATTATCAGGTGGTGTTGAATATTTTTAAAGGATGATAATATAAGATTTTTTAGGGTGTAGTTATGAGGTTTTTACTTACTTGGTCTTGAAGAGAAAATGCATAAAACTCATTTTGAAACTACTTAATATCAAAATTGAAGTGCACTCATAAATGAACTCTACATGTATGTATACTGTATATGCTCTGAGTGAGAGACTTTGGATGACTTTGGCCTGAATAAATTGAGCCTGTCAAATTTTCAAATCAAAATCAAAACTTTTGCCATATACTAATAGTATGCTATATAGTACATAATACGTAAGATAGTATGACAAACTATATATTCGTCACTGGGAATTTCTCGGATTTCCATATTACTTCAAAATTCTGATCCACTCCCCTATACGAACTTGACGAATTTTGTTTTAATTGATTTTGTATTTATTAAATATTACTTAATCTCTCCTTCATTTAGTGCACACACTTTACCGTTAATACAATTTTAAGCCGCATGTTGCAAAATATTGCAATAATACTATGTACTATTTATTTTAGTTTATCACAGTTACCTTCAAAATAAATGCCAATTACCAAAACAGTACAAATTATTTTAGCCCACACTTTTATGTGGTGTGTGGTCTATGCTGCCCAATGAGTACAGCGTTAATTCTTATAGCCCACCCAAAGAAGCCTGTATTTCGCCCTATGCATTTTAGCCCTCATAAAATCAAAAATTTTAATAATTTTAAATAAAATTTCCATTAAAAAAAATATTACAACTTACAAATAATGGAATTTAGAAATCATGGAAATTGACATTTTACTCTTTACTTGAGAATCACGGAGGCAGAGCACAGCTGTCAAATAAAAGCTTAAACGCGCCCTTTCTTCACACATACTAACACGTACATATGGCAATTATTACAACTATAATTTTAATTTCTTATAATGGCTCTTTCCTTCTACTTGTACTTCTACCTCCGTCCCATCTGTATGCATGACGTACTGGTGTCAAATCTAACTGTGAATTTCACAGCTGATAATCCGCGTTTGATGACAATATAACAGCAGCCGCAATACTAATAGTAATTTAAATGTGAAAGTACACATACTGAGAGACACATGCAGTAGATACATATACTAATACAGCAATAAACATTAGAATTTTTAAATTGCTTTTTGTGTGTGTGTGTCTGCAATTATGTGCATACGTCTTCATACGGTAAGCTATTAAAAAAATGCATATGATTTGCACTGACTATGCGGTGAGTAATTTAGCCTTACTGTTACTCCGGAAGGAATGGAGTTTTTGTCGCTTTGGAAAGCACATCATGTCATTGTACTGAACTGTGCTGTGATTAGCCTACAATTTACTTCTATCTGCAGTCAGTTTGCACTCTATGCACTAAAAATGCACTTACATGAAAAAAGAATAGAATAGAAGCATAAAAATAATAATAATAGGTAATAATAATACAAGGGGATTACAAGTGCAAGTACAGATTGGTCCGTGACTCAAATATAGAAAATCTCTATAATGGTAGTTCTAAGTGGGAAAGGTATGACAGAGATAGTTCATTTACACTGTGAGAGAGCAAGATATCTATTGTAAGCAAAGAAGTAAGACATAGAGATGAAATGTACAGAAAAATCTGTAGTTTCAACTTCTCAAGAACTGCTCCTGAATGTGAGTGAGTGAGTGAAACAGATGTAATGGATGTGACGATGTTCAAGTGGAAATCATAGGTAGGGCGAAGTGATACAAAATCCCATCTGTACAGATATGCGTAGTATGTACGCAATGTAATCTAATATCGTCTGTGAAGAACCAAAATGACCCATATCCATTTTTAGCTAAAAACAATATCAGCTATCTACAAAAATATTGAAACATGTCTTGAAAGCATTTAAATAGAATATTTTGCACTTTTCAAAAAGATGCAAATAGGACATTTTACACTTTTTAAAAACATGTAAATAGAATATTTTGCACTTTTCAAAAATATGTAAATACAACATTTTACACTTTTCAAAAACATGAAAAAAGAAAATTTTACACCTTTCAAAAACATGTAAATAGAACATTTTACAGTTTGAAAAAATATGTAAATACAACATTTTACACTTTTCAAAAACATGAAAATAGAAAATTTTACACCTTTCAAAAACATGTAAATAGAACATTTTGCACTTTTCAGAAACTCCTAATTAACATTTTACGCATCTTTCTCAATTCGTGTTTTTTATGACATAGCTCAGTTTGATTCTAGCATAAATTGGATATGGGTCATTTTGGTTCTTCACAGATGATATAGGGATCGTAATAATTCTGCACTATGCCCATTTATAGGAGATAAACAGCATAGATGGTTGAGTTTCGTATTCGTATTCGCAGTTTTGTAGCCGTAGTCGTAGTCGGAGTGATGTAGTAGTTGTATAGTTGTCCTCTTGCCATTCGTTTCGTTTTCGTTGGAATTGGAATTGGAGAGATATGACTCTCGTATAGAGGATGTGGTGGGATGCGGAAGGAATAGGTTGGTGGCTGTCGGTAGTTTTAGACGAATTAACCGAATATGGAGGATGCATTAGTTGTCTAATGGAGCATTTTATTTCTTGGAAATCTTCCGGAATGGTCCGTCTGAGCAACTTTTATAAGCTCTTCTCAAACTTTACTTGTTACCGTCATCTCCTCTCCTTCTCCCGCGTCCCGCGCCGCGTCCTTTTCTTCGTCGCCTTCTTCTTCTCCTGAGCTACACGTCTTCCGCTCACAACAAGCTGTAAGTCTTCTAAGTGGAGTTGGAGGGAGGGGGAGGTGGTGGTGGTGGTGGTTGGTGATGATGGGGGAAATATTCGCTCTCTCTCTCTCTCCGTCTTCTTTCTCTTGAGTGTCTTGAGTCTTGAGTTCTTGAGTTTACCAACTTTTTATGTTCCTCTAACTCATTACAGTGGTACACAAGTTGCGTAAAATGGACGGGTGATGCCGGATTTCCCTCCTGTCTTCACTTTCCCCCCTTCATCCCATTATTCTACATACTACACACTATACATAATACACCAAGATGCTCCTCACACTCTTCTCCAGCAGCCCATCTTCCCATTTCCCATTTCCCATCCCAACCTCAGCTCAGTCTGTGCATGGAGCATGGAGGTAGAGGCAAAGGCAGAGACAGAAACAGAGACACTTATGTTTCGGTGTCCGTATGCATAGCAAATAATAAAATACTGATATGTCTTTCAAACTGTGTAACTAAGGAGGGACTTGTGACACGTGGATTTTGTCTACCTTTTTTTAGAAGAAATGACAGTGCGAAAGTAATTTTCCCCCTTTGGCGCCTATGCCTGTATTATTCCGCTGTAAATAATATTTTTTAATTTAAAAATAATAGCAGGAAGAAATATAATATCGTCTGTGAAGAACCAAAATGACCCATATCCAATTTATGCTAGAATCAAAATGAGCTATGTTATAGAAACAATTAATGAGAAACATGCGTAAAATGTTAATTAGGAGTTTTTGAAAAGCGTAAAATGCTCTATTTACATGATTTTGAAAGGTGTAAAATGTTCTATTTACACGTTTTTGAAAAGCGTAAAGTGTTCTATTTACATGTTTTCGAAAAGCGTAAAATGTCCTACTTACATGTTTTTGAAAATTGTAAAATGTTCTATTTACATGTTTTTAAAACGAGCAAAATGTTCTATTTACACTTTTTTTAAACTTGCAAAATGTTCTATTTAAATACTTACAAGACGTATTTCAGTAATTTTGTAGATAGTGGATTTTGTTTTAAGTTACAAATGGATATGGGTCATTTTGATCCTTCCCCGACGATATACTTTCCCATAGGCGGAAAAAGTTGTAGGAGATGAGTAAGAAGTGTCCCTCGTGAGATTACGTAGTACTAATCGTAAGTAGGAAGAGAGATTATATGTCATATGAACTATGGAAAATGGAAACTGTGGACAATGTAAAATGTAGTAGACGTCACAAGGTATACGCTCTCAGCTCAAACTGGCAGTGTATCTCGAATCTCGATATAGTCAGCTGTAGCTGTAGTTGTAATGTGTTCCATAATGTTTTTTTTTATTTTACTTTTTTTTCTTCCTAGCTCTTGAGTCTCTGATCTGGAGTCTCTTGACTTCATTTGCTACTTCCTTCACTACAAGTCCAGAGTGCTATACAGTTCTTCTACACTTCTTCCACTACATCACAAGTTCCACACTTTTTCTCCGCTCTAATCTTCCACCCTCATCCTCGGAAGTGTATATGAATGCATAAATAAGTTATGATTAACATTCCACGGGTCAGAGTGAGACTGGGGTGAGAGACTGGGACTGGGAAAGAAAGGAGCCTATGTATGTATAACATAGACTCCGAGCAGATGATGCAACTTAATTAAAATGAAAAGAGACGCGGAGAGTGACTGTATAGAGTAAGAGAAGGAGAGTCGGATCGTATTTATTCTCAGCTCTCACCCTCTCATCCTTCCTATATGCTTAACATAGTTAGTCTGTCAGACTAAAAAAGTGGCTAATCATTTTTTATCTTTTATTTTTAGTTTGTTTTTTTCAGGTGGGGGATTTTTTTATTGTTATTTTAATGAAGTAGACACACATCCATTTAGAGCCTCCAATCTCGTGTCACATGACATTCGTAAAGTTGTTATAAGTTGTATAAGGTGACATTTGTGATTTTGGTTTTTTATATTCAGTGTACAATGATGTCAATGCCAAGCCAATGTGCGGTGGATGCTACTGTATCTATCTGTGATATGACGTTGACATTCGTGTGAAATCTAAAGGACAGTTACCGTGAGTGTAGCCACTCAAATTGAGGACTGAGTGTGCCATCTACATTTTTATACGGTGGAGTTGTAGCTCCTACTATATAGTCCATACATATGTGCATACATATGGAATGTTAACCATAGGACAATGGACGATACAATTCATTCAAATAGCCAGCATTATAATGCATGCATTGCATTACATGGTATGGTATGGTATGGTTAGGGCATGTGGATTTGTACCTAGGTACTTTAGTAGTAAATACATTAGACTGCACATGAACTTAAAATCACAATGGACTGAAACACAATGAAAATGCATGGAAGGAAAGCATGAGGCTATGGGGCTAGGGCTAGGTCAGCCAATTCCATTATAAGTATTTGTGGCTGTGAAAGTGCAAGCAGTAGTAAGCAAGTCATGCTATGGTAATCACCATGTAGTATAATAGTATTATAATATGGAGAACGCATCGGAATTTATGCTGACGACTTTAGGTTAAATATGTATGGAGTTTGGTTGGGCAGTCGGCAGTATGGTTCTGGTTCTGGTTCTGGTCTATCCCTACATAGGGCTACAAAAGAATTAAAACAGTACATAGATATATAATTGCATAAGCTTGAATATACTGCTTACTATTTGAACGCATTTTACCAAAACACAACTGTGTGAAGAAAAAATGTAGAAAATTGCAAAATGTACATAGATAATATTAAACATTACATTTAATACAAACAAAATGAGTAACATGCGCGAAATATTAATTAGAAGTTTTTGAAAAGTGTAAAGTGTTCTAATTACATGTTTTTGAAAAGTGTAAAATGTTCTATGTACATGGTTTTGAAAAGTGTAAAATGTTCTATTTACATGGTTTTGAAAAGTGTAAAATGTTCTATTTACATGTTTTTGAAAAGTGTAAAATGTTCTATTTACATGTTTTTGAAAGGTGTAAAATGTTCTATTTACATGTTTTTGAAAAGTGTAAAATATACAGTCATTTTGGATTATGGATTATGGATTATTCCCGTTTTGAATATAACCATTTTTAATTTCTTTTCTATAGTATAAGCCAGTCAGATTTAAATTTTAAATTGCGTCTAGTACTAACTTGAATTTTAAGTTGCTTCAGATACCTACCTAGGTACCTACTTGGAGATTGCAATAGTACTATTTAGTGCGCGAGTATATAGTGAGTGGCGAGTTTATTTTTTAATAACAGGGGGCAAAAAGGAAATTTAAAAAAAAACGTGACGGGAGACGGGATATTATCATTAGCACTATCAAATGATATCAGTTCAGTTTTGCTAGAAACAAAACCACAGACAGATAATTCCGACTCCGACTCATCGTTAGACAGAAGATACAATTCACAGAAAATTCATATAGGTAAAAATGCTCTTCTTCATAGGTCTGTCTGGTGCTATGTCTGCTCTGCCTGCCCCTGTTAATTGTGTCTGTTCTTGTAGTTTGTTTGTACTAATGTGGATTGGGATTCAAATTAGAATATTGTTGGAAGGTTGTGTGTGTGCGTGTGAATGACCAGACATATGAGACTGACGAGACCAGGAGAGTTTTTTGAGCAGAGGGCAGCATATTGTAATTGTAGTATTGCTATATAGTTGTAAGTGTATTAAAATTCAAAACACCACTAATATTTACTTTTCAACATGGTAGTATATATATGCTTAAAAAGATACAGCTCATCATCATATAGCAATATATAGGGACCAAAATCGAATACCAAACTTGAAACAGATATATCTACACATTGCATTGCATTCTGCCTTTATACTATATAGGCCGCAGTACCAGACATATAGCATCTGTATTACATGTAGAACATCATGGGAATGGAAAACCCATGGTGCGACATGCACGAAGGAACAACGAAAACGAACACGACGTACTATAGACTATATACCTCATGCCGATGCCGTGGCCTTACATAGTATATACTCTTCTGTTCAAAAAAAATACAGGCAAAAAATAAGAAGCGAGAACTATACGTAGGTACACACTGTGTGTACTGCGAACCAAGTAGAAAAATTTCGATGTGGTCTTGGTTGAGCTTAAAAGCCAAAGCCACCTGTATGACTTGCAGTTTACTTGTAACAAATCTGTCTAGACAGTCTTAACGGTATTCCTGAGAAGTACAACAACTAGTACACAATCAATTCGCACGCTGCCAAAGAGTAATAACTGCCAAAAGCTCCCAAGCTATCGCTCTCTCTCTCAATTCACCTCCACGTTTCACGTTTACATCTGCTCTGCAATCTATCTATACGTACTATGAGCGTTTGAAATTCCTTAAAATTCAATCTCCTGGCCCAATATCCAAAGTCCAAAAGAACGGCGCGGCAGTTGCTGTTGCTCTGCACACATAGTGTCAGTCCCTCGTCATTTTTTTTCTCACCCTTTCCTTCTGATATCTTCCAATCTTCCTATCAATATATTTGTATTCTGTAACCATGCCATTTTTCTTGAACACAATCCATAAAATATTATGATGATGATTGGTGCACGCTCATTCTTACTAAAGGCAAATAATTACTTAAAGTATAAAGGAGCTAAATGACACGGCATGAGAGCTGATATCGCAGCGTCGTAGTATATAGAAATTAAAACCAACTCTCTGTTTGATGGTACAATTATTACCCTGTCTGTCTGATCTGAAAGTATGGGTGATGGGATAGGCACTATACTGGCACTGGCACTGGCAAAGTAAGGAGCTAAAGTTTCAGAGAACTTTGTGCTGTGTGCGCTTTGAAAAGTTGATCTTGATTCTTGATATGAATTGTGGTTGAGGTCCCACGTGGAGGGAGATGCCGTGTTTGTATTGAGAGAGAGTGTGTGGGACATTTTGTATTTACTCTTGATGATTATTATTTCAACTTGTAAAATGGAGATAAATATTTTGCTTCATATTTGTATTTGCTTTTGAAAGCTTGTGCTCGGGTTGTCGTTGTCACTCTCTGATTTCTGGTCCTGCGGTCCGGCTCTCTTATGTATATGGTCTGGAGATAACCGTGTGTAATGAAAATGGAACATTTTATAATTATAACCCCCTAGTTGGAGTTGTATAGTATTAGTATTTGAATGACTATTATTACGACTTTAGATATCATAATCATATAACCAATTTTCATCATGTAAGAGATTTTAAAAGTGAAGAATTAAAGTGAAATCTGTGAGCAAAGGTTTAGTAGCAAGGGGAAAAAATCCTAAATCCAATATCGCCTGTGAAGAATTAAAATGGCCCATATCCATTTTTAGCTAAACACAATATCAACTATCTACAAAAATATTCAAATTTGTCTTGAGAGCATTTAAATATGTAGAACATTTTACACTTTTCAAAAATGTGTAAATACAACGTTTTGCACCTTTTCAAAAATATGGAATTAGAACATTTTGCATTTTTTCAAAAACATGTTAATACAACGTTTTGTACCTTTTCAAAATCATGTAAATAGAACATTTTACACTTTTCAAAATCATGTAAATAGAACATTTTACACTTTTCAAAAACATGTAAATAGAACATTTTACGCTTTTCAGAAACTCCTAATTAACATTTTACGCATGTTTCTCATTTTGTTTTTATGACATAACTCATTTTGATTCTAGCTTAAATTGAATATGGGTCATTTTGGTTCTTCAAAAATATTGCTTTATACTTGTTATGTACATACAGCTGAAGATATACGCTACGTAGGTAGTTATGTAGGCAGGTTGGTAGGTCTTCATATTTGCACTATTATTACACACATTGTATATTTAAATAATGGAGATAATTATGTAGTTACTAGTCTACACAGTCTACGCTGTTCTATTAAGATTACGTAGAGAATTTTTTTTGTTTTGGTATTTTGTATGAAGGCCATATACCATGCCGCCGCACCGCCACCGTCACCGTCACCATCACTTTGGTCCTTTTTAGTTTGCACTTTTGTTCTTTCAACTTGATAACACGAGATCACCAGGACCAGGACCAGGACCAGGACCAGGCTCATGAGATATTAAATTATGTATATAGTTTACCTAGGTATCCGCAAAGAATTTTTGCAAAAATTCTATAGATGTAATTTTTATCTATGTGTTGTAATATATAATATTTATTTTTTTTTAAAAAAGAGAGAGAGAAATTCCTAATCGTACTCGTAATGCATGGCAAATGGCAATGGCTCTCTCGTAAATACCTATAATTTACTTGTATTTAAATGTGTTATTGTAGGAAATTCCTAGGTAAATCATGTAAGAGGAGGTCCTTTATTGACTTTCGCAATCCACACACTTTTCTCTCTCAACGTATAGCAATGTAACCTCATTTCAATATTATGATTTGTTTCCCTCTTCTTTTTTTTTTCGAGTTTCGAGTCCAAACTATTATTAGCGGAGTCATCCATCTATAGCATTATGAGCAAGAATTCCCCATCATATTCCATCATGGTACATCATTGTCTCTGTGTAGGAATATAATAATACTGTTGTGGAGGTACAAAAAAAATACAAACTGAAAGGGAAGGATATCTATCATTTTGCAATAGCAACTCCTCTGTGTCCTGTGTGGAAATTTATATAAGGAGGAGGTATACATATAATTATATGTAGATATTGATAATGAATGATTTTTTTATTTTGAAATTTTTGTGCGCAAAAAGCTAACAAAAACATAATTGAGCTTGCCTACGTTGAATTTGAATTTTAGTAAGGTTTTTTTTCACAATAGGAAAAATATTAGAAAAAAAGCTTTGGATTTAAAATTAAAATGGGATTTTAAGGCAATATAATTATTATTACATTCCATGTACCTACCAAGGTTTTTGTTGCCCATTGGTTTACAATTAACCATCGCAGTGCTACCTCTACCACAACTATGGTAGTTAACCATCATTTTAGATTATATATAGCTTCAGTGAAGAATCAAAATGACCCATTTCCATTTTTTGCTTAAAAAACTAAAATATGAAGATCCCAAAAACATGTAAATAGAACATTTTGCTCTTTTCAAAAATATGTAGCTAGAAAAATTTGCGCATTTCAAAAGTATGTAAACAGAAAATTTTACACATTTTAAAAACATGTAACTATAAAAATTTAAAATTTTCAAAAACACGTAACTATAAAAATTTGAACTTTTCAAAAACATGTGACTATGAAAATTTGAACTTTTCAAAAACATGTGACTATAAAAATTTTAACTTTTCAAAAACTCGTAATAATTAATATTTGACGCATCTATCTTATGTGGTTTATTTAAATTTCTCATGATTTTAATTCTAGTTTAAATTAAATACCGGTCATTTTGATTCTTCACTCACAATTAATTTGCACCTTTTAAAAGTATGTAAATAGAAAAGTTTACATATTTCAAAAAAATGTAACTATAATAATTTGAACTTTTCAAAAACAGTTAACTATAAAAATTTGAACTTTTCAAAAACCTGTAACTATAAAAATTTGAAATTTTCAAAAACATGTGACTATGAAAATTTGAACTTTTCAAAAATATGTAACTATAAAAATTTTAACTTTTCAAAAACTCGTAATAATTAATATTTGACGCATCTATCTTATGTGGTTTATTTAAATTTCTCATGATGTTAATTCTACTTTAAATTAAATACCGGTCATTTTGATTCTTTACTCACGATATAAATATACTTTATGGTATATCACCTACATTATTACAAAAATATTTCCAAAATAAGTTTTTTGGCGCGAAAGTCTGTAAGCCGGCTTGCATATCTTTAGTATTTCTTTGTATGTGTTGCAGCCGTGTGCATAGATACTTATGTACACAGGCATTTCTTCGCTATGAAAATCCCCTATATCTTCCTACAGATGTATTAGAAGAACACATCATGCATGCCAGAGGATGAGTCAGAAGTATTGTTCGAGCGTGTTCAAAGGGAAAGCGTCGACCCCAACGTCTCCCCGTGTGTGGATTCTGTGACCATTATAAGTTTTATTGGCTGTGGAGGGCAAGTGGGACTAGGAAATAAAATAACTAAGTGTTCCCACGTCCTCATCATTCATAATGTATGGAGTGAAGTGGGGAGGGAAATTGAAAGAAGGGGAAAGGGGGAAAAATAGTGAAGAAAGTAAAAGTCCGTCTTTTCTCTCTGTTTATGTCTCTTTCTCTCTCTCCTCTCTCTCTGGTTTAATGTAATTTGTCTTGGCCTGTAGCTTGACTCCGACTCCGACTTCCTCTTCGTTTGACTTCACTTTGAGACTGAGACTGGAACTTTGACTGTTTGAACCTGTACATAACTATAGGGCCGTGGTACGTGGTTTTTTTACCTGTCACCTTGACTCTACTGTATACTGTTCCCGCACACTTCCATAAGGAGAACGACGCTCCCCCGTAAATATATACTATAAGATCCGTGAGAGAGAGAGAGAGAGAGTAGAAGCCAAAGAAAACAAAATCCAAAGAATGACCTCATGCAACCTCCACTTTACTCGCTTGTCAGTCAAGTGAAAAAAAAAACAGAAACACGGAATCCGTGTGTTTTTCTTTTTCACGAAACTACTTTTCCGCTATGTGTTTTCCTTTCTGGGATTTAGATTTGACCTTCAGTGGTATATAGGAAAGACGCGCAGTTTACGTGATGTGATTGTCATTAATTTTGCATTAAGCTTCATTTGTGTATTTTCTTCCAGATTTTCAGCATTATGTTTTGAAAAAGAAATTTACATAGAGGTAATTGTGTCATCTTACCTATACATATTGTACAGTTTGCACAGATTGCACAGATTGTTTTGCAAAAAATATAGAAAACACAATAGATTTTGAAACTTTTTGAAGTTTATTTGGCACCTTTTTAAAGTAAATCGCTCATTTTACAGCTTTCTCAAAGGTTGTAAATGTAGCAATTTTCAATATTTAGAAAAAATGTAAATACATAAAATTTTGCAGCTTTTTAAAACGATGTAAATATTCCATTTTGCATCTTTTCAAAACGATGTAAATATTCAATTTTGCAGCTTTTCAAAACGATGTAAATATTCAATTTTGCAGCTTTTCAAAACGATGTAAATATTCCATTTTGCAGCTTTTCAAAACGATGTAAATATTCAATTTTGCAGCTTTTAAAAAAGGTGTAAATATTAGTATTCAAATATTAGAGAGTTTTTACATCTTTTAAATTATTTATCAATAGTATAGCATGTTGTTCCATCCATTAATCCATTCAAATAAAAAATATCTTGAGAAAATAAAATATCTCGAGAAATAAACATGTGCGGAATGTGGAACATTGCTAATGTTTACGTTGATATTATTGACAATAAATGAAAATATAAACGTCAAAGTCGGGAAATATAAATCTCCAGTTTTGAATTAGTACTGAAAGATCACTGTCTCGGTATAAAAAGAAAAGCCCTCCACTTTTCTGCTCCAGCACATAACTTCAACTACACAGCTAACCAACTCTACCAAACGGCTACACACAAGATATACATAATATAGTGCCATGACACGAGTACGAGTAGCAGTAGGAGCCGGAGCCACGAACCTTTTAACATTATACGTATATCTACTCCATTTCCTTTCCTTTCCTGGTGCTGGTGCTGGTACTGGTGTCCTGGGCCCTATAGTTCCTGTGTGTTGAAGACACATACTTATTCATACTACACATACTGAAAACGAAAACGAAAACGAAAACGAGCAGACAGTTTCTTTTTAGCTAAAACCCATGGCCATATACCACGCCATGCCATGCTTCCCATACTACGGACGGAGCGTGTGTGTAACATAACATTGCACGCATAGTTTCTATGTCTCGTCCCGTATCTCTCTCTCTCTCTCTCTCTCTCTCTCTCTCTCGTGAGGTTGTAAAAGGTTAGGAAATGTATGCAAGAGAGATTTATATGGGGGGAAAAAGACGTAGGAAAAAAAATGCAGTAGTTTCCTCCTGAGCTTTGTCATGTCATATGAGATGTTGAATGTGGTTTGAGCCGTTGAGGGTATTTTTTTTACGACCCAATGAACAAATCGATGATCCGCTAGTCTCTAATTTATTCCATTACTCTGTCTTTTATGTACTTGGACTGGCTTGATTGATCTCGTTATCGAGGAATAAAAATGAAAATAGTACATCGTAAAAAAAATATAGAAACCTACCGTTGTTCCTTCTCCCACTATCTACTATGTATTGTACACTGTGTACGAGGTGCCTTATTATCTTTACCTCCCCCCCCCCTCCCCTCAGCTCTTTCCTTCCTCACATATAACAAGAAGCCTACACGGATAAGAAGATGGAATTATTACAAGCTTACTTGTGGGAATGCTTTCGTAAAATGTTAATTATAAGAGTTTTTGAAAAGCGCAAACTGTTCTATTTACATGTTTTTGAAAAATGTAAAATGTTTTAATTTCGCGTTTTTGAAAAGTGTAAAATGTTCTATTTACATGTTTTTGAAAAATGCAAAATGTTTTAATTTCGTGTTTTTGAAAAAGTGCAAAATGTTCTTTTTACATGTTTTTGAAAAGGTGCAAAATTTTCTAATTCCATGTGTTTGAAAAGTGCAAAATGTTGTATTTAAATGCTTTCAAGACGTTTCAATATTTTTGTAGATAGTTGATATTGTTTTTAGCTAAAAATGGATATGGATCATTTTGATCTTTCACAGACGATATGTTTAAAATTTAAAACAAAACTGAGATTCCCAGTTTCTGTTATATTTTCCGCTATGAAATGTCTGTTTGAAAACCAATTGTTTTCTGCTAGATGAGCAATTTGGAATGTACTCTTCAAAATACCTGATTTTTTAAATAAAAATTCCACCCATAGATTTAGACTGTGGGGAGGGAGACAAATGCAGTCCCTCACCCTGTAAATTTTTGTACCAACAACCAAAACCAACACAGGACCCAACTAAACGAGACGTGGGTCCTGAGTCTCAAATTTAGGGATGGCTCTATCTCTCTGTCTGTCTCCAAGTGTGTGTGTGTGTGTGTGTGTGTGTGTGTGTGGTGTGTAAACGGGGTGACTATGACTGGATTCAGATTCAGATCCAGATCCAGATCCAGATCCAGACTCGAGACAGATATTAAAGCTTTCTAGTAAAGTCCATGGGATGTAGAAGGTCTCTAGGTAAGTACTCAGAGACTCGGAGATAAAAGCTATAAACGGTATAAAATGTGACCATAGTGACTTGTTCCCATTCAAGATTTGACATGGATATAATAGGGAATAAAAATCCGACAACTACTAAAATTCAATAGAGTCAAGTGCATATGGTATGTACCTATGTGCTTGTTATGGAATGGAGCGAGCTTTTGGATCTTTCAATTCTGACTCTCACATTCAGTCAGAAGAAGAATCTGCCCTCCGTTTTTATTTTCCACAAGCTTCTATTGAATGAACAAGGCGGGGACGGGACGGGGCCAAAGCCTCGTCTCTTTTTCGCTTTTCGCCTTTCAACGTCGTTTTCTTTTCTCTCTTTTTTTTACTATTCCACAGTTCTTCATTCTACAGGCATTTAGAGTTGTCAAGTGACTCAAATATGTGTAGTATCTGGAGTACAGATAGTTACTCCTGGAATTTACGAGGAAGTGAAAACATTCATACAATTTAGGACAAATTTAATGCTCGAGTACTCAGACTAAAATCAGGACCAGGACCAGAACCGGAACCAGAACCAGATGGACATTAGTTGATAGTTGATTAAATGTAAATATACGGTAGATTAATTCGACAATTTCCAATAATGTTGTTAATACTAATGAAAATATGCTGTAAAATGTTGAATTAAAAATTAAAGATTTTGATACAAATTTTAATTTTTTATAATTTCTCAAAAATCTATAAATAGCTCATTTCCAATTTAAATCAATTATACTATTTTATCCAATGTACTATTACTATGTACTCATTTATCAATTAACATCAACATTGAAAAATCCAAGAAACAGTATCATCATCATAGGCTCCATATTTTGTTTAATGTATGAAGCAGATTTTCTTATACTCTACCATACCATGTATCGTCTGTGAAGCACCAAAATGACCCATATTCAATTTAGGGTAGTCCCAAAATGAGCTGTCATAAAAACAAAGTGAGAAATATACGTGAAATTTTCTATTTACATGTTTTTGAAAAAGTGCAAAATGTTCTATTTACATGTTTTTGAAAAGGTGCAAAATGTTCTATTTACATGTTTTTGAAAAGTGTAAAATGTTCTATTTACATGTTTTTGAAAAGTACAGAATGTTCCATTTCCATGTTTTTGAAAAGAGTAAAATGTTCTATTTACATGTTTTTTAAAAGTGCAAAATATTCAATTCAATTTGATCATTCAAATGCTTTCAAGACATGTTTAAATATTTTTGTAGATAGTGGATATTTTTTTTAGCCAAAAATGGATATGGGTCATTTTGGTTCTTCACACAGACGATATGATTATGTATCCCTTTTGTGTAAGTAAAATAGAATGTTTTGCATGTAATAGAAAAAAGAGCACGGGCTATAATTTAGGACCGGGAGGGGGGCTTGGCCGGTATGTCTGATTTTAGTACGAGATTGAGGAAAAGAGTTAGTGAAGGATAATATAAATAGAATGCCAAATGCCGAATGTTCCGTCCATGTCTCCTCTATATTTGTGACAATGTACAGTCTGTCAACGTCAATCTAGATCCCCTAATAGATTTTATTTCATTTTTATTTCCTCTCTAGTCTCGGCCATAACGAGTTGGGACAACATAAGAAACAGATAAAACTTGAGTTTTTTGTGTGTGTGGCCCTTATATATTATTCATAGGTTGGCCAGACTGTTGATGTTGGGGGAGGTTGGAGAGGGGTGAAAGGTTCTGTCTCATTCTGATGGACACTCTCGAATGCCCGAACCTTCAGGAATTAGCCGAATCTAATGCTCAATAAAAATGTATCTTACGTCTACAACTCCAGAACTCCTACAACCGAAACCGAACAACTGTGCAGAGATTTTTATTACAAGTCTATATATTGGATGAAATTCGAATTCGAATTCGAAGTCGAATTCGAATTCAAAGCTAAATTGGAATTTTATTCAGTTGTCCTTTCCTCACTAGTCAGTGGGACTCATATAGCTTCTACATAAATTCTATTTGCTGCATATAGCACAATGATACCGTCATAACATACATACATAGATTGCACAACAACAGAACACACACACACACAAAATGCTAGATTTTTCTAATAGAACTTGGACGGAGTCAAAAAGTCCAAGTCCAAGTCGAAAATGATTGAGGTCAAGTACTCATATAAGACGCCAGGCAGGATGTAAATCTTGTAAATTTTTATTAGTATTATATTTTATTTTCCCCTTTATTGTTATGTATCCCAATATTATATGTTATTCTGGCTCTGACTACGCTACTTTTACTCGAGAAACTTGAACTAAATACATAGTAAGTCCACACGGGATTTTTCTATTTCTTCTACAATAGGTACTACCACAAATAATGAAAGGCAGAAAGAAACCGAGACCGAAACCGATGTCGATGCCGATGCCGATGCCGATACCGATGCCGATACCGATGCCGATTGGCTTTTGAAATTTGAATTTGAAAGTGTGTCAGTAAGTCACAGACACAAACACACACACATACTACACACGCTCAATAGATTCTAGATTTATATTTTAGCCTATATAGTATTGTTAATTTTTATGAGCCATTACACTTAAAAAAAAATAAAGTCTAAGGCTCATTAAAAGTCTCACAGACTAAGAATATTAATATTATTATTATAGGTTTATATATAATTTTTTTTTATTGTTCTATTGAGGAAATTTGCTGATAATTTTGTATTACAGATTGTAATCGTTTAATTTTACGACTATTGGAATTGAAATATTGTAACCATAATAATAATATTATTACATTTAGTAAATTATTATAACCCAATTAATTTCCTTATAATGTGTCTCGTTAAAGCTTTGACACTGACATTGAATCCTAACTTGGCGCTGCGCTGGCACCTCCTGTTGCTCTTGAAAATTCCTCATAAATTATTTGATACATAATTATCATTATCATATATACATGTATAATATATGAATTTAACATATTCTTTTATCGCATTTTTTTTTGACTTGTACTTGTACCATTTCTTCAATTATTATTTTTACTACTCTACACATGCTCATAATAATAATTACTGTGAGGGCATTTAAATTTGAAGCGTGGTCAAAATGGGTTATAAAACAGATTCAATCAATAGTTAATGCATTATTAATTACACTAAATGAGTATATGCTCTCAGCTTATGATGCTGGTTGTTTCTTTTTGAATAGTGTAATTAAATTAAATTTCTAACACGACGAGTTTCTGACATACATTTTAATTTCATGTGTGAGAGGGTATTAAAAAATTGTAACTTTAATATTTTTAAATGTATTGATGAAATAGTTGGAAGGAACATAAGCAGGGAGCCTAATGGCCATATATATGCGTGTAGTAATGTCCTGAAATTTTTATAGGCATTTTTATAGGAAGATATAGGTGTATGTATGCATGTACTTTCGTGCTACGTACAGAATACGGAGAGAGAGAGAGAGAGAGGGGTTTGTACTATTTACGACTACGACCACGACTACGATTACGATTACGACTACGATTTCAACTTCAGCTGACGACTCTCGACTCTTCTTGTGTGTATGTGTGTAAGTATATTATAAAGTTAAAAGCAAGGACGTCTTCAAGGAATTGCCATGACTCAAGGTTACAATGCCACTGAGAGACAAATGACAGCTCGCAGTATGTAGTATGTAACAATGCGTACACGTTAAATGGAAATTTAAGTGTTGACTGAATACTGAGTGAGTAGTATATACTTACTATATAATATCTCTCTCTCCCTCTCTATTTATATATTTATCCCTTTTCAAATTCAAATTTTGCAATTCGATTGTACGGCATCGGCAACGTTAACGGCAATAATGTAATATTATGTATAATAAAAAAAAATGGAATATCACAGGGAAGTACATGTGCAATGTACGTAGGTTACTTAGTATGTAGGAGTGAGTATTCAGTTTCAGTTCATGTGTAATCGTCAATCGTAGTCGTAATCGCCCTGCGACAATGCAACCGAAAGCAATGTCAATGTCAAATTAACTCATGATTTGTCTTGTCATTCAGCAGGATGACGCAAACTTGACAAAACAAAATAAATATCTTTATACAGTATACAATATACACATGTATTTAGTTGAATGTTTCCTTTCCATTGTCTCCACATTGTTAAGGTCTTCACTATACTACTCAACGTATAGTCGAATGCTCATCCTAATCGTTAATAAATAATTCTTATAAAGTCCTTACTACTGACTACATTAAGTATTTCTTGGAAAATCACTTGCGCTCTATACTTGTAGTATTAGCATAATATAGTGCCAGGTGCACTTTTGTTGGTACTAATACTGGTACTGGTCCTGGCAATAATTGTATTGATGGAGACGAAGACTTAATCATAGTTTGAAAATACACACACACTCACATAAAAAAAAGGATAAAAGATGAGGATGTAAAGAGTGTAAATACGTAAAACGTTTTGTAGAATGTATGAATATTTATGTAAAGTGAAATAATGACGGAAAACTTTTTAAAAATTCTATAAACTCATTGTGTGGTAAGTGGTAATTATATTAACAAAAATTATTAGCACCTCTATATTCTATATTATAATAAAAAAAAATTTATTAAATCACTCTGGCATAATGCACATAGAGTAATATCGTCTGTGAAGAACCAAAATGACCGGCATATCCATTTTGAGCTAAAAACAATATCCACTATCTACAAAAATATTTAAACATGTCTTGAACGCATTTAAATAGAATATTGAGCACTTTTTAAAAATATGTGAATACATCATTTTGAACTTTTCAAAAAAATGGAATTAGAACATTTTACAATTTTCAAAAATATGGAAATAGAACATTTTACACCTTTCAAAAACATGTAAATAGAAAATTTTGTACTTTTCAGAAACTCATAATTAACATTTCACGCATTTTTCTCATTTTGTTTTTATGACATAACTCATTTTGCTTCTAGCTTAAATTGGATATGGGTCATTTTGGTTCTTTACAGACGATATTAGGTACGTCTATTTAAAGAAAAGACTAGAAGATACACTGGACTGGACCTGGACCATTTTTATGCTATAAACTTCGGCGCTACTACCCTTCATAGAAAATTGAATCGCCTGGTAGAAATGCACACTATGTTGCATGGGCTGCTGATGTCAAATCGACAAACTGAAATAAATTGTATAGTTCCAAAATCACAATATCTATATACAAGAATAGGACGGATACCGAAACCGAAGGCTGTCAGTGAGTAAGCATTGAGCTCTGTAAGCAATTTTGTGCATACATTCTCAGTTTTTTTTAATAGCCTTTTATTATGCATACGCCCTTTATAACATACAAAACACTAACAGGGAAGTAAAGGGAAGCAGAAGGCTACACACAGCACAGTCACAGTAGTAGAATGTCGCATCTTCTCTCTGATAGGATATTGTGACGTGATGGAAACCTACATTTTTTTACCAGTTTTTTCTTCCCAAATTAATTTGTAAATGCCAAATATGCGGAAGCTTAGAGAATTTAATTCAGTAGCTATATTAATACCAGTGTCTAAAATACAAAATGATTTGCAAAAATAGTAAATTAATGTTCCCACTTTGAAGCTAAAAATAAAGATGGGTTTAAGTTTTCAAGGAAAAATAATTCCAAAGTTTTGGGGAAAAAATTGGTTCCTTTTCCTGTTGTGTGAGTGGAGTATATAGGAAGGAGTACAGTTGGCGTTGGCACTACTAAATTCTATTGAAAACGCGGAGTGTTGAAATTCTATTTGTGAAGTATATAGGTGGGCTGGTCAATGGTTGCGTATGGTGCGTAGATGGGGATGTGGAATTTTTTGTGCGGTCTGGTCTCGTAGATTGTCAAGTGTGAATGTGAGTGTTGTATTAAGAATAAGACAGAATGAGAGATGGTTGACGTGTGGGCGAGTGTGTGTAGTGTTATGGTAGTGGATAGATGTGGAAATTAAGGTTGATATTGTTGGTTTGGTTGTACGTTATGGACGTTGGACGTTGGGCGATTGGGCGTTGGAAGTGGCAGAGTATGAAAGTTTTGAGAGTCTCTTCTGAGTTTGGTGAAGGGCTAGTTAATCTGGCAATTTGTCGATTCTATTATCGAAAAAAGGAATTGTTCGGGAGATGGATGAAGAAAAGGAATCTCTTCGTGCCAGAAGATCATTTCCTTTCCGCTCCTTACGGATATTTCACTTTCACTCTCCTCTCTTCCTCACCATTCCCCTCCCATCTCCCTCCCCCCACCCCCGTCTGACTGATTCTCATCCCGCATCCCAAGCAATCCCGAATCTTCTTGAGTCCTCGTCTCCTAGTCCTAGTCCTGAGTCAAGCCACGCACGAGTACGAGTCAAAGATTTCATCGTAGACAATCCTTCTCTCATGGGAATTTGACATTCGGGAGACTCACACTATTATTTACAGCGTATAAATGACAAATCCTACGTTCGACAGTTCCAGCGTCGACATTTTCCTCGAAATCTTCTCGTCCTTTTTATTTTTACACATTGTATTGCAAATTTCAATCCTTCCAGATATTCTATGTAGGTACTTCCTATACATGCATTTTTTTTACTAGGTATACCTGGTTGGTAGCCTATATACTGACGACTGTGAGAGGGAAAGGAATAAAAAGTCCAAAAATAAAATGCCTGAATTTCAAAAAGTTACGCAAAAGGGTAATAGTTATAGTACCTGCCATATACACGAGCCAAAAAATCCTTAGGGCTATTATTCATGTGTGTGGTTTTCAAGAAATGTTCGAAATAAGAAGGACGGAAGGAGCACATGCGATAATGATTATGTATTAGTGTTTTTTGTTGTGTGTGTGTGTGTGTGTGTGTGTAAGGCAAGAGCCCTCATTCTTATTCTTCATCGTTTTCCTTACGTCATTCTGCTATTGGACTGTATGCATTGAATTGAATTGAATTACATTGAATTGCATTGCCACGCGGGATGTGATGTGTGATTTGTAGCATATCGAAAGGAAATTGACTTGGTTTTCCTCAAACTAAATGCAAAGTCTCCACTTACTTTAGCTTTAATGAACTTACCTCCGTGCAATTAACTTAGGCAAGGTGATTAGAACGAGGTACTTGAGAGCACTCTTAACAGTAGCCAAGTCCAAGTATCCATGTCCATATACTTGATTATATGGATGTTGAAGTGGTAATACTGGATATAAGACATTTTGAATTAGGGGAATATGCATTTTTTGTACGTCTAAAAACAATGATGTTATAATTTTGTTTTTTTAAAGTGCAAAATATTCTGATTTCATGGTTTTAAAAATTGAAAACAAATTCTGATTTCATGGTTTTAAAAATTGATAAAATATTCTAGCTTTATTTTTTTGAAATGTCCAGGAATTAAATATACAATATTGCGTAGATATAAAAGTGCAATATTTCAAAATTTTGTAATTTCAAATAATGCAAAATGTTCTATTTGAATTCAAGCTTCATTATGGTGCAAATGAGAACGTAAAACAGAAACAGATATTTATTTAGTAAGAATACATAATAAAAAAAAAGAAAATAAGGAAAAATACGTACAGCAAAATCGTATGCTAGCTTAACAATATGTATTTATGTAGTAAGCATTCTCGCTTTGGTGAACATGTATATATAATATTATTATAAGGATTTGTGGTAGGAGGTATAGAGAGTATACAAAGTACGCGACGAGATATTTACTTGATAGTTACTAAATAATTCTAATTATCCAAGTTAGATGTAGAATAATTATTATTGAAGGAGGGGAAATGGACGGCGGTGTTTCTGGACTAATGAATAGGTGAGACATTGGAGTCGGAGTCGTAATCATGTATGTACATGAGTCTGATTACAAAATCAAAATCAAACTGGTTTTCTGTCTACAAACATTTCACTCGCCACTCTTCCATCCCTCTCTTACCTTCCTCCGGGTCATACATAAATGGATTGGGGAATTACATAAAAATAATTAATGAATTGAATTCGAAATTCAAACGTATCCAGAGGGGAACTCAGACAAGATATAGACAATCAACAGGAATCTATGCAAATATGATGAGAGCTCCTCTCCCTCTCCCACCCTCTCTCTCTCTCCTCACAACCAAATTAATATACTTATCCTTCAAAAAAATCTTGAAACTTTGTATTCAAGTTGTTAAATGTTATGTCTGCTCATTTTCTTTTTTTTTCATTTGTATATTCGAATACATTTTAATTTTTTGACGAATGCAAAATGCATCAACTACATTAATTAAAAAAGTTAAAGTAGCATTTATTTTGCTTTTCAAAAACAAATTGTAAAAACAATTTCATAATTTAATATATTTCGATAACTGTATATCCTCATAATTGCACCACATTAAAAATGACCTGTACTTAGATGATATATCGTCTGTGAAGAACCAAAATGACACATATCCAATTTAAGTCAGAATTAAAATGTGTTATGTCCTAAAAACAAATTGAAAAACATGCGTAAAATGTTAATTCGAAGTTTTTGTAGAGTGTAAAATGTTCTATTTACTTGTTTTTTGAATTTTTATTCTCTTTTTAATGTTTTTAAGTGTAAAATTTCCTATTTACATGTTTTTGAAAGGTGTAAAATGTTCTATTTCCATGTTTTTGAAAAGTGCAAGTTGTTCTATTTACATGTTTTTGAAAAGTGTAAAATGTTCTATTTACGTTTTTTTGAAAAGTGTAAAATGTTCTATTTACATGTTTTTGAAAAGTGTAAAATGTTCTATTTACATACTTTTTAAAACTGCAAAATATTCGATTGAAATTTTTCAAGACATGTTTTAATACTTTTGTAGATAGTGGATATCATTTTTAGCTAAAAATAGATATGGGTCATTTAGGTTCTTCACAGACGCTATGTAAACCTTTAAAAAACATAGGTTAGCATATTAGTACTCTTCTAACCCCTAAAAATTAAAACTGTCACTTTTACCAAAATAAAAATGCTAATCATAAATGATGCGTCTTTTAACTAACTGGAAATAGACGTTGGCCTTATTGTTTATGCGTGGATTTCTTTGGTAGACAGCTTTAATGGGAAAGCCATAGTCGCTGACTAGTGAGTTAAGTGCCAAGTGTTGAGTGCGAGTGGATGTTCGGATTTCTAGAAGTTTAAGACCAAGTCTCTCTCTCTGTATCTCTCTCTCTCTGTCTGAATTCTCTGAATGGCTCAGCTTCTATTCTATTATATTCTCCTCAGCTCCCTGTTGTTGGGTTTGATTAATGCACGAGGGAATTGGAATCGGAATTGGATTGCTGAGAAGGTGGGGAATATTTAAGAATGGTATGTGGAGAGTCGTCCTAGTTGTCATCATAGGGATTTATACTATATGCTTCCACTTCCATTTCCTACTGCATACTGCTCTCGTACTCCCTACTAGTACTGGTGACTGGTCGCAGGAGCGAGCGGACTCAGAGCTATGAGAGTGACAGACAGGAGATGTGGACGTTGTGTAGTTGTGTTGGGTGAAGGAATGAGAATTTAATTTAGCCTTGATGAGACAGACAGTGTGAGTGAAATGAGCCTTTTCACGTAATTCAATCCATTTACACGTGTAAAGACCTTCAGTTGGGGAGGAAGGGAGAGAAAGACCGAGACAAATAGAGCTCCATATGCACGTGCATTCTCCCCAGTATAGTAGTCAGTAGTAGTGCGTCTGAGTGCGTGTGTGATTATATGCACCTACCTATCTACCTACCTACAACCTACCTACCTACATACATACATACGGACAAGGGATGAACAAATAGAGAGACAGAGTTCCGTTTTACTTCATTTCCAGAGCCCAACAAGACTCGCACTGGGACTGGGACTGGGGCTGGAGTCCACACAGAACTCACTAGTCAGAACACACACTCCATGTATATTAGACTGTATTAGGGAAACCAAGTTGTTGAGAGTTCCGTAGCCGTAGCCGTAGCCGTAGCCGTAGCCGTAGCCGTAGCCGTAGTAGTCAGTCAGTCAGTCAGTCATACATATAGACTCTGTATTATTTCACGTGCGTAGAGCTGTAGCCTATGTAGTTTGTATGCTTACGAGTAAAAGTGCGTAAGTGTGGAGGGTTTTTTTTACATACTATGTACACAGTGCTATACCCAGCGTACGCGAGAATGTAGACAAAATGTTGTGTATGTGTATGTGTTGTGAGGCAACTGGAGCTGGAATTGGAGGACGAGCAGACTACATATTATTACAAGCTACATATCCAAGGTACAGGATACAGAAGACGCCCTCAGCTCCCCATTGAAACTACAATGAAAACACTGAAACACTGTGAGTTGAATGAGACTTGGGTTTTTTTCCGTGGAAGAACTCACGGGGTTTAAACGGGAAAGAAAAGTCAAACCACAACTATTAGTTAGTAGATATACTCACTTCGACTTCCCCACATAGTACACATTCAAGTATGTATATAGTATTAAGAATCTCCCTTCCCACAAAAAGAAAAAAACATACACACACACGCCATTCAAATGCCTATACAGTCCGAAGCACAGAGTACCAGCACCACCACTGGTATCTGTAACGAGAACGAGGAGAGCGTCTAGCTGTAATAAGGAAGGAAGGAAGACTAAGGCCTCATCAACTCATTCAGGCTCATCCATTTATGAAAGCATGGAGATAATATGTGAAGGTATGTCAACGGAGACAGAATATAGGGAGAGCGGGAGAGTTGAGTCAAATTCAGAGATGCAAAGAAACTTATCTGAATGATTCAGAGGACTCCCTATCCGTCTACAGTCTACGGGCAAAATAGTCTATTTGCTTTGAAAAGTTTTTGAAAATTAACTGAAAAATGACTCTTGAAAATTAGTATTTTTAATGGGTCAAGTATTAAAGCACCGTGTACTGTATTAAAAACATTTTTAAAATTTTCAATTGATGTTTTTCAAAAATTTTTTAAATATTCAAAGTTATTAAAGTTAAAAATATACTATTTTGAAGTTTTTTGAAATGACCAAGTTTTGAATTTTCAAAAAGATGCAATTTGAATTTTTCAATATGAACGACAAAAGTAAAAAAAAAAATAATCTTTCTCTCTCTTTCTCTTCCAAGGAGATGCAATTATCAAGTTTGTAACTAAATAATAAAAAAAGACACAGTTTATTGTTGTTCACAGGTTGCAATTGCAATTCCAACCTGTTCACAGAAGTGAGTTTTGTCCCATAATAACGTAGGTAGGTAGGTAGGTAGGTAATTTTGCTCGTGTGTCTCTAAAAGAAAGTAAGAGAGGTGATGCGGTGGGTTGAGTAGTTCGGGTTCTTGGTTCGCTATATCTATTTCTATATATTCATATATACGCATGCTACCTTTGAGAAATAAAGTGTTCATGCTTGTACATAAATATAACTTTTGGGTCTTCGCCTATGCCTCCAATTCGTCTCGTAGAAAGCGTTCAAATAGTAAAAGACGTAATAGGACGTTTGCACGGGAGGGACGGGGAAGGCACATTTATGAGACGCTCCCTATGAGAGAAGTTAAACTTTGGCGTGGACTCGGATTAAATGAAACTTATTTCTGTCCGTTACCGTTATACGCGAGGAGAATGTCTAAGTAAAACTAAAACTCAAACCCCCGAAAAAAAAAACTTTACCTTTTATTTTCCTTTTGTCGAATTTTGTAGACACGAGCCCCTGCACCATACCAGTACCAGTACCAGTACCAGTACCAGTACCAGTACCAGTACCAGTACCAGTACCAATGCCAGTGCCAGTGCCAGCCATTACGATTTCCTTCCTCGAGTTCGGCCAAAACCAAAACCAACGCCAACGCCAACGCCAACGCCAAGTCCTTCTTCCTCTCCAAGTGGATAGTATAAACGGGAGGAGAGAGAGAGAGAGGGGCAACAAGACTTTATCCATAATTAATAAATAGAGCAAACCCCACTTCTGACTTCATCAACCATGTTATCTAATTTAAGGTTTACCCCAGCCTTACACATCTCACACGCTCTCCCGATCCCGCTCCAGCTCCCTTCTTTATTTCTGTCAACCCTAAGCAAGTCAGCAAGTTTTTCCCGAATTTCAAAGTCTCTCTTGCCTGCAGAGAACCTATATTATATAGGTGCGTACTTACGCTTGTTAGTATGAAGTACGAGTAGTACGGTGGTAGTGGTGGTGGAGAGCGGGAAAGACTCCCCCCTTCCGCTCATACTAATTGTAATTTATTCCTCTATGTACCATTAATTGCCGTTCATAATTAATTCTAGAAGCTGAACAAGTTTTTCCTCATCCAATCTTCATTTCATTTGATCACTTATTTCAAGTATGATTCTTGACTGTGAGGATCATGAAAATTTTATCAAATGAATCACCACTCCGTATGCCGTATGCATTGCATTGTGTGGAAAGATGTGTGTGGACTATGGGCCATGGGCACGACAACGACAATGGTGTATGGTGCGTATAAGCCATGAAAGAAATAGATTTTGAGCTCCAACTCATATTGCATTGTGGTTATATGTATATAGACTATAGTGTTTTTTTTGTAATCGGTACAAACTACGGTACATATGGGCAGGGGTTTACACTCGGTTTTAATTTTAAATTTGCATAAAATATGCCTCAGTAAACAAGTGACAGAAGCAGAAGCAGAAACAGAAGCAGAAGGAGGGATTTGGATTTGGATTTGGATTTAAAAAAATTAAAATGACGACATTACGAGAACGACGAAGAAACGGGAGAAATGACAGCAGGTTTTTATTTCAACACCAGTACCAGTACCAGTGCGTTTTGTTGCATAATTCCTTGATAAGCTTGCATATGGCCACACTGACTGCATAAAGTATAGACATGCTTGGGGCATTGGGAAAGGTGCAAGGCGTGTTACATTCAGGCGTCAAGCTAAGATATTTTTTTTTAAACGCCTTTAAAAAATATTTGTTATTCTTAAAAGGTGTAAAATATGGTATTTGCATTGCTGTGAAAACATGTATTTAGATCATTTAAAAAAGTTTCAAAAAGGTGTAAAAATTGTCTAAAAGTCCAGTGTAATAGCATTGGACGTATGCTTCTGTACAGAACCTGACAATACATTATTAATTTACCATGATATGTCCAAGAACATTTTTACAGTTTTGAAATTTTGTATCTGTTCATTGTAGATGTGAATGACTCATGCTTTGTATCCTCTTAAAATCCCATATGGAAGCAGCATTAATTTTAATATCACATTAGTAGCACTAAAGAACTCTACATTTACATAATATACACAGTCGATCTCGATGCGATGCGATGATAATGTGGTGACGCATAAAACTTTCCGATTCGGATTTCATTCCTAACTAAGAACAAACGCTATAATATTCACTATGACGCTGCTGGACGCTGGACGCTGGACTTTATCTCTACTGTCTGGTCTGAAGCCTTATAAAATCCATCTCAGTTCTCAGAAAATGTAAAAGATACAGCAGGCAGCAAGAGACCATTAAAAATTGAATATGGACTAAAATTGAAATATGATCTCTGACGTGTTGTATCTTTTATTTTTTTCCATACACATTTTTTTTTGCAATAAAAACTTGATGAATGCTATGAAGCTGAAGCTATAGAAAATAGAACTGGAAGTCGAAGTCAAAGTCGCAGGTCACTATATTTAAGTTGAAGTAGTGTAGCTCACACACGAGCTGAGTCAGTCACGAACGTCAACGTTCCCTACGAAGAAAACAAAACACACACCAAATTAAAAGGCCAAGAACAAATCTTGTTCTTGAACTTGGTGGATTCTTGGATGTGGAAGGAAATCAACAGATTAATACTCAGCACTCCAGACTCCAGACGAAATTTGATAGGGTATCCGAATCCGAATCTGACATTCACCATTTCATCTCAGCAATTTTTTTTACTGTACTGTACCTAGCGTGAACATAATAACCAACGTTTGTCTTTGTCAATCTGGTCTTGTGAGTGTATTCTTTACTAGCTTATGAGCATCCCTTACCAACACCACCATCCACATGCTCCCAATACCTGTAGATATATAGTATTGTCAGTCATGTAATGTTGTCACCCATACGGATATCGTCTGTGAATAACCAAAATGACCCATATCCAATTTATGCTACAATCAAAATGAGCTATGTCATAAAACCAAAATGAGCTATGTCATAAAACCAAAATGAGCTATGTCATAAAACCAAAATGAGAAACATGCGAAAAATGTTATTTAAGAGTTTTTGAAAAGCACAAAATGTTTTATTTACATGTTTTTGAAAATTGGAAAATATTCTATTTACATCTTTTTGAAAAGTACAAAATGTTTTATTTACATGTTTTTAAAAATTGGAAAATATTCTATTTACATCTTTTTGAAAAGTACAAAATTTTTTATTTACATGTTTTTGAAAAGTGTAAATTGTTCTATTTACTTGTTTTTGAAAAGTGCAAAATGTTTTATTTGCATGTTTTTGAAAAGTTTAAATGTTCTATTTGCATGTTTTTGAAAAGTGCAAAATGTTTTATTTGCATCTTTTTGAAAAGTGGAAAATATTCTATTTAAATGCTTTCAAGACATGTTTCAATATTTTTGTAGATAGGGGATATAGGTTTTTGCTACAAGTGGATATGGGTCATTTTGGTTCTTCACAGACGATATATTATACTGATGGCTTTGCTTTCTTAATGGTGTTGACAACGTCCTGTATTTTTGTATTTCTTAGAATTAAAATGAACTTTGTGCGTATGTCTTTCTCAATTTATGAGTTTATTGGTAGTTATATGTGTTTATAGATAGATTGTGCGGGGTCAATAAGGTGAATGTTAATATTGATATGTATTACATGTATAGTGTGTCTGTCTACATAGTATTATTACTACTCCCTGATCCTGTTGACAATGACGACGGTGATGACGGCGATGACTCATGGGAAGATGTGATTAAATTATCATTATTCGACAGATATTCTGTGATCCTTACATCACACACAATGCATTTATATAATTTAAGAAACGATTATGATTATTATTCAACTTTGGGATCCGGATCAGTACACAGTATCAAAATAGACATAGTACGTAGGTAATTGTCATATTGAGTCATGCTCCATCCAGACTATGATCATAGGCACCTATGATAGTCATTGAGTTTAAACTGAAAAGCGCGAAACCAATCCACGCTGCCTATGAGGGTTATTGATAATAGATTACGGTCAATTTACAAACCAACCTCAATTGACTATAATCGTATACCTATCATAGTCTGGATGGAGCATCATGTAATTGCCCTTATAGCCTCAACCGTAATCGTTTAGTTTTCGTTTTCACCATCAGCTTAGTCGTTCCACATGGAAAGAAAATTTGTTGCACAATCTACTCAGCAACGTCCACAAGGCTATTTGACTTTACTATAACTATATACAAACAGCTATTTGTGAAATCTAAATCTTTACTCTACGACCCATATGTACAGTGTATATCATAGTATAGTTCTATTATCATGAGTCAGTTTGGAACATGGATTGTCCGTTTGGGAAAAGTAATTATAGTTGATGTGATGAAATAATTTTTATTACATGTCTATTATGTCGTTGTCTCCAGTTCCAGCTCCAGTTCCAGCTCCAGCTTCAGCTTCAGCCAAAAGAGTTGCTTGAGGCCTTTGTCTATAGCACTGAGAGAGTCAAATCATCTCAAATGAGACAGAAAAATAAAGAATCTTAAATAAAAACTGGCGAATATACAATAACGTAGGTAGGTGATCTGTGAAGATTCTTATTTAATAGCTCAGATATTCAGATGGTTGTGCATTGTACTGGAGTTACAGATTTTTCCATAGTAATAGGCATATTATTATGTGTGTTATTAAAAGGAATAAAGGGTTGTCCGTTGATTTACATAAAGCAAATCGTCTGTGAAGAACCAAAATGACCCATATCCAATTTAAGCTGGAATCAAAATGAGCTATGTCATAAAAACAAAATGAGAAACATGAGTAAAATGTTAATTACAAGTTTTTGAAAAACGTAAAATGTTGTATTTACACGTTTTTCAACAATATGAAATGTCCTATTTACATGTTTTTGAAAAGGTGCAAAATGTTCTAATTCCATGTTTTTGAAAAAGTGCAAAATATTCGAATTTTATGTTTTCGAAAAGGTGCAAAATGTTCTATTTGCATGTTTTTGAAAGGTGTAAAATGTCCTATTTACATAGTTTCGAAAAGTGTAAAATGTTCAATTTACATAGTTTTGAAAAGTGTAAAATGTTCTGTTAACATATTTTTTGAAATGTGCAAAATATTTTATGTAAATGCATTCAAGACATGTTTCAATAGTTGCGAAGATAGTGGATATTGTTTTTAGCTACAAATGGATATGGGTCATTTTGGTTCTTCACAGACGAAATGTGAATGCCAACGCTGTAATTACTCTTAGGCTCAAAATTCATGTAAGAAGATGATGAGTTATTGGTGTAGAGCGTAGTGGTTGAACCACTGGACCGGTATAGTACAGACATCAGAGAAACTAGAAAGTATAGACAATAAACAACAGGCCGTAGGCAGGTAGATACCGACACCGACACCGACAGTGGGTATAACATAGGTAGGTATGTATGGTAATCGTAAGCTTTTACGGAGCAGACTACATAACAGCGACACGGATTTTTTTGTTTGAACGAGCTCTCAGAAATGTAAAGTAAAATGAGTGAGGATTGAATGGGAACAGATTTCCTGTCAAGTTCAAAGCCACAGGTGGAGACAGACTAGAAATAAAAGAGGCCTTCATGCAGATATGATGACAGAAGCGGAGCCAGGACCAGGACCAGAAAGAAGGAGGCAGAACTCAACTCACGTGGATATGCTCAGCACAGGAGTTTAGTTTCGTAGCAGGAGCAGTCTACTACTGTGACTCTGATGCTACAGGATTCATTCCACCATTTGAGCTATACACATACAACTTCCTTACGGACAGAGCAATACAAAATCCACATTATTGAATGGCCACACACACAAATAAATATACAGTGGAACAACATGTAATCCTTTTTATGTCCATTTTTTCTATTTTTTATCACCCTCCACTTCATGGCGAAGGAAAACAATAATCAAATAACATTTAAAAAAAAATTATAAATAAAAACATTTGATCCACTTACGCACTCTCAAATTTTCAGATCCAGTCCACCATTTCTATTCAGCTCAACTAAACTTCTCGTGTAAGTATATGTGCGTACACACCTGCCTACCTACCTTAGGATTACTTGACTTGTTTTTCATTACAGATTACAGTTCCATGTATGTTGTCAGGGCCGGACGAAGGAATTTCTTTTAGGGAGTAATTTTTTTCCATACAGAAACCACCATTTTGATTTTATTGATGGTTTTCTTTGGTAAAGCAAAATGCTGTATTTACATATTTTAGAAAAGTGCAAAATGTTCGATTTACTTGATTCAGAAAAGTGCTAAATGTTATATTTACATGTTTTGAGAAAAGTGGAAAATGTTTTATTTCCATGTTTTTGAAATGTACAAAAAAATTTATTTTGCATTATTTTGAAAACTCAAAATGTCCTATTTACATATTTTTGAAAACTGCAAAATGTTCCATTTACACATTTTTTTAAAATTCAGGCAGCGGGGGCTGCCTGTGCTGTGCTGGCCTCATTATCCGGCCCTGTATGTTGTAGTTGTGCCGTGGATTCGGATGGACGAGATGAGATGGAAATGCGTCTGTGTGGCGATGACAATGGAATAAATGAAGTCCAAAGTGTACGACATGCTGTGTTGCTTTTTATTAGTATTTATCTTCTTTACATTTCCTCCCGTTTTTTTGTCTCACTTTGCGTTGGTCCTCATCCTCCGGTCCTCGTAACCTCGTAGGTCCTTTGTATAATGTGTGTTTTTGGAGTAATTATTAGGTTGTGCATATAATTTCGATCCGAGTAGCGATCAGCAATAGCCGACGGCTTCGCACTTCGCACACTGTCCGTCCTCTACTAATTTAAAGCCGTATATTATATAGCTATTGTGGAATAGTGCATGCATCATACAATGTATAGGTAGGTAGGTGTGTTGATACTTACGTAATAAGAATGAGGGAATTGAATAAAAATGCCATACGATGAATAGTACAATGCTCCATTAAAATATTTTAATCTCTGACGATGAGTGAGTCTAATCTGTTTTGAGCATTTTACTAGAATAAAATACATGCAGCAAGCCTATGCCGTCCAAAATGCAGTGACCAACTACTGGGCTACTGGAGTATTTAAATTTAAATGCCAGCTTATTTTATATAATTATTAAATTGTATTTATTCAAGTAGGCATTACACTTTTACCTTCGATTTATATTGACAATTTAAAAAAATAAATGTGTCTATATAAATATATGCAGAGAGGCTCACTATAGTCAGATATCGTATCAGTATATGGTCTGTAAAGAACCAAAATGACCCATATTCAATTTAAGCTGGAATCAAAATGAGCTATGTCATTAAAGAAATGAGTTACATGCGTAAAATGTTAATTAGGAGTATTTGAAAAGTGTCAAATGTTCTATTTACATGTTTTTGAAAAGTGTAAAATATTCTATTTACATGTTTTTGAAAAGGTACAAAATATTCTATTTACATGTTTTTTGAAAAGTGCAAGTTGTTCTATTTACATGTTTTTGAAAAGTGTAAAATGTTCTATTTACGTTTTTTTGAAAAGTGTAAAATGTTCTATTTAAATGCTTGCAAGACATACTTCAGCACATGTTTTTGTAGATAGTGAATTTTGTTTTTAGCTAAAAATGGATATGGGTCATTTTGGTTCTTCACCGACGATATGTAGGTAGTTATACATGGTAATGCAGGATTATGTATTAGTAAGTACCTATATAGCATCTTGAAATGTATCCTGCGTTGTTTTGTCCTTGTAGGGCTACAAATAGTAAATTCACTGAGCACAGTATATCACATGGAGTGTTTAAAGTAGATAAAAGGAGGCTCACAAATCTAAATTATCATAATGAGTCAAGTTTCTGCCCATATTTGAACAAAGACAAAAATCCCATGGATAATGGATACTAGATCATTAAATACTGTGTAATCCTTACTTTTCTTACATCTTGTTTTATACCTCATTTTACACTCAATTACCATAAATCACAGTCTCATATTCTTCCTCTTGCGCTCGTGTACACCATTTTTTGCTCAAGAACTACAACTACACACACAATGTCCTGTCCCCTCGTGCATTCATAATAATGCATGGAAAATTAAGGTCGTCCAGTATATACACATGTATTCGGTATAGCTAAGTGGTAATGTGATATTGATATTACTACCTACCTAGCTTATCACTTCAGCCCAAAAAATATGAAACAACACTTGTGCTTTTAATACATGTAAAATAATATGACAAAGAACATCATGGAACTTTTGCCTTGTAATGTGTGCGCATCTTTGTTTTGTACCAGAATTGTGCCAAATTATTTTTAAAGTTTCAAAGCTATAATAGTAATAGTATAATAAATATAAAAAAAGTTTAGAATTATGATGCGCTGGTTCTGGCTCAACCTTAACCTCTGTGGCAACTGGTGCAGTAGCCAAACCCTCGTGACCTAAATATATGACCCAATAACGAAATAGTTAGGAAATTCTGAGGAATACTTTTTGCAATTAGCATAATTATACACGGTGAAATATAATGTAATTTGAGCAAATCAAAATAATTTGATCAACTATAGAGATTCGAATAACAGTCTAGCAGTGCCAATAATACGGTGTGCAGTGTTGATAATTCTTCCCCCTAAAATTTTCCCACAGGAACTTTTCCAGCTTGCGTACAAGATTGCGAGAGAGAGAGAGAGGCAGACAAAGTTTTCCCCAGTGGAACGTATGAAATCAATAGATTTAGTGAAATAAGCGAAATGCAATGCAGTGAATGGAATCTACTCGTGTGATGATGATAGTTGATGGTGATGACGATGTCAATGGCAATGGTAAATGAGGGCAGGTAACTACGTACATGGCACACACCTTTCCTATCCTATCATGTACATACTCGGGATCCCATCCTATAAACGATCCTTCGTTTGCTTGTTAGTTTAAGTTGACTCTCTGTCTGACTCGAGAAAATGCAATAGTGAGTATGCACTTGACTGAGAGGGACTGCGTGCAGCAGGAGTTGAACTACTACCACCACTGCTACTACTCCTATATGCGACTGACCTTCAAGTCAATTGCAATTTCGAACAAAACTAAATCACCATTGCATTGCCAAGTTAAGTGACCCAGTTTCTGCACGACGCGCGACGTGGATGTCGATGTCGATTTCGACGTGGAGACTCTCGTAAACTATAGACATATACATACTTGAAAAAACACATGAGCTGGGGGATTGTAAAGCTATAGGGAATAGGAGATAGAGTTAAAGTATTGGGATGTGGGGATTTGTGCTCGTGTATTAAAGGTGTGTGTGTGCTGGTTACTGTGGTGCTTTCCTAAATTTTCCAGGTTTTTTCTCCTTCTTCGTTTCGTCGTCTTTCCCCATATAATGTATATTATTACAAAGTTTCTGGAAGGAAAATGGATTTGTGAGAAACCCAATGGACTGAGAATGAGGCCATCGCCAAGCTGAGAGTACAGACTGCAGACTATGCAGGGTCTTTAGAGAGAGAGAGAGGGATTACAATGACGATGCGATGTCGATTGCCTACTTGATTTCCATCTTGATTTTCTTCTACACTATAATAGCAAATTCGGATATCTAATAGCATACCCCTTTCCTAATTTATAGTGTCTCCATTTATGTACATAGTCAACTAATCGTAAGTATATGTATAAGTACTGCAATTTAAATACAAAAGTGTACACGAGTTTGTCCTAGAAAGTGGCTCGTGTGCTCCGAATCCAATTTGAAATTGACCATGTTATATTTTTATTATTTTATTACCTGCATTTTTTAAAAAATTTTTTATTTCCGTTTTTTTATAATGTAAGCATGTGTGAAATTATTAATATATTTTTTTTACAGGTAGGTATGTTACTCAATACAATACAGTCAATAGCAATATGTAGGTAGAAAAAATAAAAATAATGTTTCTTGGTGTTGATGATGGTGAGGTTCATTTTGGCTTTGCACTCACTAATTTTTTTGATTTGGTTTGGCCGACATTCGACATGGAAATCTCAAATATGTGTATCACTATAGTATATAGTACCCAAAAGTGCAGTGCAAAAATCATTGCAGTGTGAACTGTGGCTTTGTTTTTGTGGCTAAATGTAATTATCGCCATTGTAATAATAATTTTAATAACACATATATAGGAATGCAATAAAAGATTATAGGGCAAAATTCAATAGCCCTATATTATAAAGTGAAAAAAATATTTTGTGTGTTATTAAAAAATAAGCGGTCATTGCCACTATAGGTCTGAGGCTGCTGCTGCTGAAAAATATGATTTATTATTTTTTTTCTAATATATGTATTTTTCTTTGCCTATTTACTTCGCTATCATTTTTATTTTGAACTGTGCCGTATTCCACAGATTTGCAAGCGAGTTGTGAGGTGACAGTATTTTTTTTGTGGGTAATTCTTATACCTTTCATATTGATTGGCTAATTGCACTGCTCTGATTTAGATTTAGATTGGAATTATATAGGTGTGTTCTCATACGTGTAGAAACCTCACGCTTATTCAACTAACACATAGCCGTCTGATTATTATTACTATTATTAACTGACTTGACTCACTTGACTGACTAGTGAGTACTGAGTATTATCGGCAATAATATATTACGGTTATGGTGTAGATACATAGGGAAGATGAGGATGACGATGAGTGCAAGGATGAGATATGGATAATCATAGTAATAATCCTAATGAAAAGGATGTGTTTCGTGCACTCGAATCCAACTGTGTGCCATGTGCTATTCGTATTCGTCCTGTAGTCCTGTTGGTCTTGGTTTTATTTGGGATTTTCTAGACAAGTTTGGTGACTTTCTTGTCCTGAGGTAGTAAGTTTTTTCTATATGCAAAGTAAAGTTTACTTCCCTTTTATAAATTGCCTTATTTTATCAAATTCAAAGCCACACAACCCAAAACTTGAGTATTTAATAAGCATTTAACCAGGAGAGTTTCTTCCACTTTTGCTCTACTCTCCGCCAATACCAATACCAATACCAATACCAATACCAATGCAGATGCATCTCTCTGTGTACTGACACTGACGACTGGGCTATGGGCCACTTGACCAATTGGCCGCTTGGCATTTTAGCTTATCATCCCTATTGATATTGATATTGGTATTGATATTGATGGTGTTGGACTTGGGATTTTAGAGTGGAAATCTCCTCACTCATGAGATGACTTTGACTTATTGAGCTCACTCTCTCAATACAACTTAGAACGCACATCTCTGTTTACTTATTTCCCTACTGCTACGACACTCACTTTATTCTATATACCACATGACAAGTGGGAGCCGGAGTTCTCTGCTTATTATATACTGTGTAAATATTGCAACGAGTCAAGTTAGCCAGTCCGAACCAGAACCAGAACCAGAACCAAAGTTAATTCCCTCTCTGAATCTGAACCGCTCTTTTGATTTCATGTGAGAATTGGTGTTGGATTCGAGTTTGACTTCTTTGGTGTTGGTGACTTGGTCTTGGCATTGGAGCTATGTGTAGAGTGTAGTTATGAATTGTTGACGCAATTTCCTCCTTACCACGTTCCGAACATACTCTCTCATAATATATAGGCTTATTTATCCGTATCCATTTCCATATAATATTCATTGACAGGCGTGTGGTTTCGGTATCGGTTTCGCCTTCGGTTTCGGCTTCGGTTTTGGCTTCGGCTTCGAGTTGGAGAGCTGTAGCCATATCCATGCTCCATACTCCATACATGCGGCTCTTGTTTTTTATGTGTTGTATGTAGTATGTATTTTTATACGATTAGTTTTAAGTGTTGAGGAGGCAGAGCACTGCACTGACTAGCAGTAAAGAAATTGTGTGGACGTGTATAGAGTTTTTTTTCTTCTCACTGTCTGTCGTCTGTACATATGGCTCACTACTCTGCCTGCCTTATTACTTTAAAAAGAAGGATAATTTAACTCGAGCTCGAGACTTGGAACTTTGAGTGGGCATATTATTTGCTATATTATGTACATCAATTATTATAGATGCGTATAGACAGGAAGTACATATTGATTGAGTGTGCACTTTTGTACTGTAGTCAAGTGTCCCTGTTATGGTTAGTATGCACTCTGTAAGGCTGACGTGTGATATCTTTCATTCATTTATATATTAGACTAATACGGTATCATGCTTACTGCAGGCAGAGCAAGATTTGCGTTTGCATTTTCCACTGTTGACGGTGAGCTGACGAAGTACAGAAATGTTGTATGTACTTATCTAGTTTGTATTTGTAGTTGTAGGAGTACCTAGTTTAAATAGTTGTGCCCTTATACCTCGTTGTATATAGCATGTGGACGGGGAGAGAGAATGAATGTGCATTTAGTATTTGGGTCTGTTTGCTCCACTGTACTTAAAACGGTGGAAATTGTGCGTACAGAGCTGATCCTGAGCTGAGCTAGTGAGTCTCCTCACAATTCAGTAGACACGGAGTGGAAGTGAAGAGATTGATTCAGAGTGCAAAAGGAGGGATCTGAATTCTGAATCTAACTGGGCAGGATGGAGCATGGGAGATGGAAGATTTTGCATTTATGAGCGTTAGCGGTAGTAGCGGTAGTTGTACTTATAGTAGGTAAGGTAGGTAGGTAGGTACATATCTGTAGAAATGCACTGTGTGAACTGCACCGTCAGAGAAAAAGTGTATACAGATTTGGTTTCTTTGTGTGGGGAATGATTTTCATGGATGTGTAGACTGTAGAGGTAGAGATTACATATAGATTTTCGGAGATACTCGCATGGTAGACAGGCATAGTGTTACTACACATTACTATAATCATTACCATTACTCTGCATAGCATATCTGTACATTCTGTACTCTATAGAAAAAAAAATCCTATGCCTGAGGCCCCTGCTACACATAGCAGTTTATTTGAGTAAAATTTACTGCAGTAAAATCAAAAAACTAGTGAAACGTCCCAAACCATTGGGACCAGCTACACTCACCGCGCGTAAACCAGCGAGCGCAGTTACCTTCAGGGCGAGTAAAAGGCGAGTAAATTAAACTAGTAAAAGTTTACTAGTTTAGGGGTCGGATATATACTACCCTGACATGAATATCGTCCAAGGTATGAATTTTTAGGCGCTGTTTTTAAATTGTAGGGGCAACGCAATCAAAGGCCAACAAAGCTAATAAAATAAGAAATAAAAAATATTCAACCCGAAACACCTAATAAATCATAATTTTTAAGAAAAAAGACCAAAGTGCTTTACATTTGTGCCAGCTACTGTTTTAATTTGTTACAAATTACAACAGTTGATGTTCAACACACTTAGTCTTATTCTATGTGGGATTTAACATGGGAGAGCATTGTCAATTGTAGAGTACACTATTTTAGTTGTCGATGTGAATAACTCTTTCCAATGTAAATAATATATATTTATCGGTAATAATTCAGAATTAATCAGTTTATATAAACTAATAGAACTGAAATAATGTGAAATAAGTAATTAGGGTATAGTCTTCTAATTGTGATCAGTCCGGTAATTGTGATCGCTCAGTTTTTATCAGGAAAACGTTAGCGACTATTTTAAAGGTATTTATAACACGGAAGAACTAGCGCTATTCTTCGATGTAAGAAAGTCATATACTGTCAGTGGTAATGTTTTCCTGTTTAAAACTTAGCGATCACAGTTACCAGACCGATCACAATTACCCGCCTCTACTTTACTGGAATTACGGAGATAATTAAAATTTCCAGTCAATAATAATATCGTGGGATCAATTTAAAATCTAATATGCGATTTAAGTATGTAATGTGATGATTCATAATAATTTGTATGTCTATTGCCTTGCTTGTGGAACTTTGCATTGCAGTTATAAATAGATTCATCAACAAATGTTTCTACAATTAATTGTAAACAGTTTAAGATTAATATGAAAACAGTTTTCCATTTTCAAAATATTTTCAATTTTTAAAACTAAAATATCTGAATCAGTGAAAGCAGAAAATTTGAAACTTCGCGCAAGTATTAACCGGAGATTAAAAGCGAGTGTAGCTGCAAGTTAAATTAACCAACGGTTTATTAAACTGTCTGCTCCAGTAAGCTGAAAACGTTAACTAACCGTTGGTAATATTAACTGCTATGTGTAGCAGGGGCCTGAGCATGTTTCTGTCAGATTGACTCGCTCTCGCAAATGTGCTTCATCTGTGTCAAGTGGCTACAGTCTACAGTTCTACAGTCTACAGTCGCAGTGCAAAAGCCCCTTTAAAGATTCCTCTCCGTCTCTGTGCAGTGTGCAGTACTATGTAGGTAGGTACTAGGTAGATCCACACTCACACACATGGACACGTAGCCCAAATATACAAGGGAGTACATCCATGACATGCTTCGGTGCTCGGTGCTGGTTTTCATTGATAAAAAAACAGGATGACTACTTCCACTGCATGTTATTATTATGGTATGGTGTGGCTGCCTGGCTGGTTCATCTCGTTCTCGTGGTAGTAGTGTGTGTGTGTGTTGCTTGTTGCTGCTGCTGCTGTAAGTGTAAGATGTACGAGTGCTGAAAATATGAGTGGAATGCAACGAGGGCATTGCACTTAAGTTTTACATGTTGCATTCTTTGAGTTCTTCGAACTACTTTTTACTTTTTACAGCTTACAAAGCAGCATTCATTAGGAGATTCAAAAGTGTTTCTGTCTCTCTCTCTCTCCTCTTTCTGTAATGTTCGTGTGTGCGTCTCTTTCTCCGTCTGCCTATTCTATCTGTCTGTGTTTGTAGGGACAGGGAAGATGGAGAAGTTTTGGATTTAGATTTGGAGTTGGATGATGATGATGATGATGATGATGATGATGATGATGATCACGGTATTTTGATGAGCATAAGTTATACTCTGTCCATTTTAGTACAAGGAAAATATCGTGGCCGTAGCCGTAGCCGTAGCTGCCGCTGTTGTTGTTGTTGTTGTTGTTGTTGTGTTTGATGTTGTTTTGGTTGTTTTGAGCGGATCGGAAGGCGGAAGGAGGAACAAGTGTCGACGTCCACTGACGCATCCCTGCAACTACAATAAACTACATACAAAAATCCAAGCTTTAAAAACACAACTGTTGTAGGACTTGAGTAATTTTTCATGTGCTTTAATGCTCGTTATCAGGACTCAAGCCTGGGACTGAAACTGAGACTGAGACTGAGACCAGGGCCGGACGAAGGAATTGGTTTTAGACAGGAATTTGTTTCCATGCAAAAACCACCATTTTGATTTTATTGATGGTTTTCTTTGCTAAAGCAAAATGCTGTATTTACATATTTTAGAAAAGTGCAAAATGTTCTATTTACTTGTTTCAGAAAAGTGCTCAATTGTTCTATTTACATGTTTTGAGAAAAGTGTAAAATATTTTATTTCCATGTTTTTGAAATTTAGAAAAAAATTTATTTTGCATGTTTTTGAAAAGTCAAAATATTTTATGTAGGTACATATTTTTGAAAAGTGCAAAATGTTCCATTTACATGTTTTGAGAAAATTTAAGGAGCGGTGGCTGCCTGCGCTGGCCGCATTATCCGGATCCGGCCCTGACTGAGACACTGAGACTGGTCCTCAAACATGGCGAGTGAAACAACTCTACGATAGTGATAAGGATAACGATGTGGATAATGCTCATGATATGTCCATTATCTGTAATCTGGTCTCTGTGTACTGTGTGAGAGTAATTAGACTTATCAGCAACTAAAATAATGATTATATTAAGATTTCAATTATAAGGGAGTATGTAATGAGTTCCACTTTTCTTTTTCGGCTCTGACCAGCCGCTTATATGACTTCTACATAAATTGGTTCTTGGGATTTTCTCATGGTGGTGGTTGTTTTTTTTTTTGTTTTTTTTTGTTGTTCTTTTGGTATAGGAGAATAATAAATGTTTGTTTGTTTATTTCTTGATTGAATGCGGAGGGACACGTGGAGTGTTGAGTGTGTGGAAGTGGATGGTGTGGATGTTACTTAGAAGTAGAAGTCAAAGTAGGTAGGTAGTAGTAGTGGAAATGAGTAGGAGTAGACTGGCTGCATTCTTTTTGTTAGTAAACAAACAGGGTGTATTTCCGATTCCGATACGAGGCCCTAAGAGGAATACATCTGTCTGCTCAGTACAGATTGTGAGAAACACTACTACAGTCTCACTGTCACTATAACTCATCGTCACTTTTAAGTGTGTTTCTCTCCCAAAAACTCCAAACTAAACGTGTGTGGAGTTGGTTGGTCTTTTTTTTCTTTTAGCACTGACTGCGGATCTGGAACTGGAACTGGAACTGGGCTATAGACTCTCGACACTTTACGAAAAACAGTGCGTAAGTGAGGAGAGTGGCACTACACTGGGAGGACTGATAGTTTTAGTACTGTATAGTATATGTATAGTGACAGTAGTAATCGTACTCGTACAACAACATTTAACTCGACGTAATTATTATGATTATATCTGTGATAATATTTACATAGGTTTACAGTTTACATAGTTATTTTATGGGCTCGAGTTTTGTTTCGTCACTAAAGCAGTGACTTAAATTTATTTACAATTATTCATGTCTACTTAAAGTAAAGCACGTCATAATATATTTATAATATTCAATCAGCTTGTTTTGTATTATAAACCTAAAATAAGGGTCAAGTCGACATATGTACATGTATAATACGTATAACCTAACTATGAATTTGTCCCATTTTTAAATGTAATTTCTACCTTTCGGGAACGAGCGAGTCGAGATTTCAATGCATGTATAGTTAGAGCACATATTCCTTGCTATATATGCAAAGGTCGCGTTTCGAAATTACGGGGCGTTTGTCTGTAAACTCATTTTCCGTAAACTATGTTTTGCAATACCTTAAGCATTAACGTACATACTTACCTTTGTTTATCTTATTTGTATTCATTTCCTATAATGTAAATTTATCTAAACTAAGGTGAATATTATGTATTTGAATTTATTCACTATCCAATGTACTAATTAGGAGCCGAGACTACTCAACCAAATTCTACCTACATGACAAGCTCAGGACTGATACTTTATTTTAATCTCTTAAATCATTAATGTTAAATATTGTATTTTTCCTTGTCAGTACTTTTAGCTGTCTCCCTCCACTCTCAACCTAGATTTATTCTTTGTCTGTCCATTTTTATAATTCAGTACCAACTAATTTCTTGTAATAATATTTATCCCGCTTCCAGTTTCTTTATTATACAAGTTTTAATTTGAGGTAAAATATCTAACAACAAATCACTTGAAACTTGCAGTTCAGACTTGTAACTAAGTAGTCAGGCAATATTTTGCTGTCAATCTCTGTTAGAAGTCACTTATAATACTCACTTGTAATTATCCTGTCAGGCAGTGATCACCTCCTGTCTCTCTCTATTTCAAACTCTGTAACATTACTCAATCAAATTCAAGTCAAAGCAATAACTCTCTTCATTATTTCTTTCCAAAATACTCCGTTATTCTTCATTTCAATTGTTAAATAAACTAGTAGTTTTCGTTTATTAAGAATTGTTTCAGTTTTAACTTACTAGCGGATTATTTTTCGTCAGCGAAGTCTACCATACAATCACATTCTCAACACTAACTAAGCACATAACATCCAAGCACTCCATAGCACTCCATAGCACCTAAGCACACCAACATCATCTCAACATCCCCCACACCCGCCATCATTTTCTCTACCGATCTTAGTCGCCAAAACATTGGTCCTTCGAACCGGATATTAATTCGGATCATCCTTTCTCTCAGACTAAATCTTTAGTCTTTTCTTGGAATTCGGATTTATCGAACTCAACACTTCTCGGTGAAAAACTAAGATCAATTACTGAAGACGATGGCGCTAACACCACTTGAAGAGGCCCTTATCAAAAGGGAGAACATCCAAAATATTATCACTCTAATCGGAAAGAAGCTTGCTGCCAACTCTTTTTCATCATGGCAACTGTCATCAGTACAGTGTGAACACGACCTCCTGCATTTTCAAGAACGCAAACTCGTTGAACTACAGGACGATTTAGTTCTTCATGCTGTAGAAGGTGCAACAGATCACACATCCAAATCATCTATGATGTCAGTTTGGACCGACATTATGATGGAAATTGCAGTTTTAGAAGACAAGCTAGCATCTCACCCCAGAAGATTAGAGGCGATGACTCCATCACCATCACAGTTCAGATCACTAGTAAGATTGCCTGTTATCAATCCTTCTCAATTAAGACGAGAAGTCAGCATCAATCTCCAGCACAAAAAGAAGACAGGCATTAACACTCATCTCACATCAACCCGAAACACCTGTCAAATCTGTTACAACAACACACACAAGTCCTACCAGTGCCATCAGCTGGAGGCTCTTTCCATTGAAGAAAAGAAGAAGCTACTTCAAATTAAAGAATGTTGCTTCAATTGCCTTGGGAAGAAACACACAGTGAAATACTGCAAATCAAAGTTTGGCTGTCAAATATGTCAGAAACGGCACAACACTATTCTCCATGAAGAATCCAGCCTAGAAGTTCCTGTCATAAACGAAGACCAGCCAACCTGCATCCTAACAACAACATCAACTAATCATTCAAGCATCCCAGTTACAGCTACTAGTCCCTCAGAAATCTCAGTGGCAACTCCCGTATTTGAAGTCAACAACAATAGCGAAGAATTTAGCGCAGATCACGATTCAGTCGACCAGGGGTCAGAAGCTACCTTCATACCAAAAGAATGTGCCTCCCGACTGAATTTATCACCAACAACTGTCAACGCAACTGTCTCTGGACTTCAAGGATCTTTTGTAGGCACGATGAAGGGCACAGAAAATCCAGCAATCCAATTCAGTACCTCTAAAGTTACTACTAAACTTCACTTATACTTTTTACCCAGAAAACCAATTGTACCTTTGCTCACTCACACCTTATCATTTTTCTTGTGGCCTCACATGCATCGCTTAAAGATCCTACATCCCCAGTTTCACAAATTCACTCTTATTCATTTCCTTACTAAAGCAGAAATATCTGCAGAAGTTTTAAGGTGTCCTGGAAAGAATCAAATTATTGACGGACCCCTAGAAGCTCCCATCACTCAAAACACCAATCTCGGCTGGCAGTTGACTAGACGAGTACCACCAAGAAAACCAACAACACCAACAACACCAACAACATCAACAACACCAACAAAACTAACAACACCAACAACAACAACATCAATAATATCAACCGTTTCACCTCATCAACCTGTCCTGCACACTCATGTTACTTCCAATACTGGGACTCAAAAGCAGAAACCGACAAGCACCATTTATCAGAACCAAGAAGAGGAGTTCTCTGTTCACCTGAACCAAGAAGGGGGATCCTCCGTTCCACACACCAAAAATGGAAACCTTTCCAGTCAACCCCATGTTAAAGTCCATCCGTGCATAACTCTCTACGCTATGGCTGAATCACACCAGGCTACTTCTTGGATCAAAAGTCTACTTGCTGGGGCATACAACCACACGCAAGCTACCGGACTATTTGGCTTGAGTACTACCTCCGTTTTATCTACTTTTACTGTTGCTTTGGAAATGACGTCTTCTCAGTTCTTATGGATTCTTGGAAACAACTGTACTAGTGCTCATCTACTTTTGGTTCGACGACATCATCAACCGTTCTTGGATGTGCAAATCCGTTTTCAAGATCTCCAGCTTCGTCTGCATGTTCATCATGGACTCAGACTATTGCACCAATGCTACCGCATCACGGGGGGAACTCAGTTTGGACGTCAACCAACTCAACAGCAGCATAGATCTAAAGGAGGTCAACCAGCTCAACCAAAACCAGGACTCATCTTCAACTCTTTCCTTGATGTATCAAGATTTCTCATGGCCGCCGACGTCTACAGTTGCCTCTTAAACGCCGACGACGTTATGCAGCTACATATCTTCCGCCGGGAAGTACGAGATGTTTTTATTCTTGAAACGAACAATCCATCCACTTAGATGAGCCTCCTAGATCCTCCTCCACAGCACACCAATACCGTAAATCGTTGAAGACCAGCCGCTACCATTTCGTCACCAAAGGTAATAAGTTTTTTAAATGTGCGTTCACCTTAAGTCAGGCAATTCCTGTCTACCTAAGGATGACGTCATTTTGATCTTATTACTGAAACTTGGTTGAAGACATTCAAATAGCAGTTCTTCAGGTTTAGTTTCAACACTAACTACATGTCATTTATTTAAGTATAAGTACCTACATCTATACTTACAATTATTACCATTCCAATCAATAATCATAGTTACTTACCTTATATTTATAACTCATATAACTTCAATATAACTTCTACAAATATATATACCGCAACACAAACCTTAGCCTACAAGTTATTTCCTTTGCCTACAGTCATGCAATGTCAACAAAATTAACTGTGTAAAGTTTATGCCATGTATAATTGTCAGTATATACAATTTCAATTTCTACCTATTGTAAAGTCATAAGGTTTATTTTTCTTATCATTAGCATTAGGGAAATTCAATTAATTTCGGCCGCCGATGTTTCGTCACTAAAGCAGTGACTTAAATTTATTTACAATTATTCATGTCTACTTAAAGTAAAGCACGTCATAATATATTTATAATATTCAATCAGCTTGTTTTGTATTATAAACCTAAAATAAGGGTCAAGTCGACATATGTACATGTATAATACGTATAACCTAACTATGAATTTGTCCCATTTTTAAATGTAATTTCTACCTTTCGGGAACGAGCGAGTCGAGATTTCAATGCATGTATAGTTAGAGCACATATTCCTTGCTATATATGCAAAGGTCGCGTTTCGAAATTACGGGGCGTTTGTCTGTAAACTCATTTTCCGTAAACTATGTTTTGCAATACCTTAAGCATTAACGTACATACTTACCTTTGTTTATCTTATTTGTATTCATTTCCTATAATGTAAATTTATCTAAACTAAGGTGAATATTATGTATTTGAATTTATTCACTATCCAATGTACTAATTAGGAGCCGAGACTACTCAACCAAATTCTACCTACATGACAAGCTCAGGACTGATACTTTATTTTAATCTCTTAAATCATTAATGTTAAATATTGTATTTTTCCTTGTCAGTACTTTTAGCTGTCTCCCTCCACTCTCAACCTAGATTTATTCTTTGTCTGTCCATTTTTATAATTCAGTACCAACTAATTTCTTGTAATAATATTTATCCCGCTTCCAGTTTCTTTATTATACAAGTTTTAATTTGAGGTAAAATATCTAACAACAAATCACTTGAAACTTGCAGTTCAGACTTGTAACTAAGTAGTCAGGCAATATTTTGCTGTCAATCTCTGTTAGAAGTCACTTATAATACTCACTTGTAATTATCCTGTCAGGCAGTGATCACCTCCTGTCTCTCTCTATTTCAAACTCTGTAACATTACTCAATCAAATTCAAGTCAAAGCAATAACTCTCTTCATTATTTCTTTCCAAAATACTCCGTTATTCTTCATTTCAATTGTTAAATAAACTAGTAGTTTTCGTTTATTAAGAATTGTTTCAGTTTTAACTTACTAGCGGATTATTTTTCGTCAGCGAAGTCTACCATACAATCACATTCTCAACACTAACTAAGCACATAACATCCAAGCACTCCATAGCACTCCATAGCACCTAAGCACACCAACATCATCTCAACATCCCCCACACCCGCCATCATTTTCTCTACCGATCTTAGTCGCCAAAACAAGTTTTGGCTTGAATATTTTTGAATATTGAATTAGGATGCACAGACGGATGTACGCTTTTGGTGTTTGATACTCATACGGCTATTAATGTATATTATTGTGTATTTATGTATTTTCTTTTGGGATTTAGAAACTGCTTTAGAGCGCTGCGCTGTACAAATATATATAGTTACACGCATTTATTATTGGTAAGCTAAATTTTGTTGGTTTATGACGACGTCCTTCCCTTTATTTTTTTTTACTTTAATTTTAGAAGATATTCCTGACACAAATCTTTGCAAATTAATTTAAATCTCTGCTAAATTTTAATTTGAATATTTATATTTCTGTGAGTAGTAATGTGTTTTAATTCAGCTTTGATTTAATTTTCTTAGGTAGGTACTTTAATTTCCATGTAAAAATAGCCTCTCTTCTGAATGTCAGTAATACGGATGCCAACATACCGCATTGTTTTTTTGAATTTAAGTTTTGAAATACATAGTAAACATAAGGAATTGTGTTGCGAGGGTATATGACCCCGATTCTGCTCCTCCTGCCTGCTGTCTCCGTCCCTATTATGAATGCAAATGGTGAAGTTTGTGTGTGTGTGTGTGTGTGTGTGTGTGTGTCTGTTTGGTTGTGTACAATCTATACAGTGCTTGACAGAAAAGACGCGGTACGATACAACAACTACAATGCAAATGTCAATCACTTGTTGTCAGTGTAACATGCTCAGTAGTTGCTGACAGCATTGGAAGATATGTTTGTTGAAACAATAATATATAATCTATGCTTTCACCATAGATGTTCTATGGTCTATAATATTATGGTTCATATAGCATATCAATAGATATGGTAGATAGACGTTTCCTCCAGGAAGAAGGAACTCAAGCCATGTTATGTTAACTAATGTAAACTTGAGTGAAATTAAAACCCACTATCTACCTTGTACCAGTATGAGTGTGTGACTATAACTTTGGCTGTAATTTTAAAAGGAACTAAGAGCAAAGAGCTATAAACATGGGAAAAATTGTAATGTTAGATAGAGCGTTTTGAATTTACAGATATATGCATGGCTTTTTTTCAATCTTCAACGGGGATTATGTAGTATACGGTGTTGCTTATTGGAGTGCCGATGCCGATGTGGATGGGAAGGAAAGCTTTGGTTGAGAATTGAGTATAGAAATATAATACATATAAGACTGGTCTTGGTCTTGGCTGTCCTTGTAAGTTCCTGGGCTACATAGTGCGGGGAACGTGTGATGAGAAGGAAGTAGAATCATATATATAGGGAAAACAGAATATAGACGAAAAAAAAATTCAGTGGCTTCCTCGAAAAGTGAATTAACTAAAAGTCAATGTGACTCCCATCATCCCTATAATCTTGTTTTCAAACTGTCAATCACTCTGAGTCTACAAACTTGAAATATGTAATTAGTCCGGGTCACGCTACACTATTTATTAGACTGTTTTCGAATTCGATCAAAACCAACCACCCACCTCCCCCGCCCTCCACACATCCTCCGAATGCTTCTTCCTCCCAATTTTCACCCCCCCCCCACCCCGAAACCCCCTGTCCTGTCACAACGACAGCGACAGCGACAACGACGAGGACGGAGAACGAGAACTACGAGGACGACGACGACGACGACGACGATTATTTGAGAGTGACAACCAGCTGACCCGAACACGAACACGCACATCTCTCTCACACGGGTAATTATTCACCAATTCACCTTTACAATTTCATAAGCGTATTACCTACATGTACCTACATGGATGGGTCCCGGACTCTGGGATACATGTATAATTAGAGTAGTAGAGAAACAATGTATATTTCATGTAAAAGACTTTTATCTAGAACATTATTTTGGACGGGCCGACAGGTTCGAGAAATGGTAACGTACGGTACGCACAATGTACCTACCTACACCGATCAGAATCAGAGTCTAAATCTAAAACTATGTTAGTGTTTATGTATATCAAAGCTATGAATATTATGTCCCTACATGCAAGAACCTATAACACCACCATAGATTCTCGTAATTCGTCCGATGCCCAAGTTGGAATGGTTAATAAAAAATTTAAATGTACCTACGCACATTTCCATGTACTCAAAAAGACTCCAGAATCCAGGAGCGGAGGTCGGAGGTATGTCCGTAGGTACTTGCAATTCCAATTTCAATCTCGGGCAAAAGTACCTATAGCTTAACCTTACCTACCTAAGACACAAAAGTCGAATATCTTCTGTAAGCAGAAGATAAAGGCGGGCGAGCTACAAACCTATACAGCCTTCACTTTACCAATGTCAGCCGTCAATACGGAATTTCGGAATTTGTGTGCGTGTACAATGTACGGGACATTAGCGAGGACATTGCCCATGTCAAGTCAATGATATGTCAGTGTAACTTCCTTCAAGAAGGGGAGACAAAGACAAAATGTCATATCTACCCATTGTAGGATTGAAAACTATATTAAAACTGGAGATAGGCTGTTTTGTAGCTTTGCTCACAAAGTTTACTTACAGGTAAAACCAAAGTGACGCCTAAGCAATTCTTGAGCATGCTTCCCTTTGTATTTGTAAATTTAAAACATAATATGTGAAATTTATTGAGCGCTTGAGTACGGGAACTGTAATACATGTCACAGTTTAGTCTTTCACTGTTTTAATGCTCGAGACTCGAGAACAAGAACGAGAACGACATCAACAACGACAACGACTGTGGCGCTGGACAGATAAGGAATTTATAACAATCACACGTACACTTCCACGTACAGAGGGGACTATGCCGCCATGGCCTCCGTGTAGTAGACGGTGGCGGTGGTGGTGGTGGTTTTATGTGTGTAGTTGGAAGTTGGACTGTTCTGTTCTGAGTGTGAATGTGATGAATAGGGAGCAAGTGAGGACTACAAGTCCTGCATCACCCGAATAAAAGAGATAAAAATTATTTTGGTGAAATGAAATGGTGATTCGAGTCAAGATAGCCATCACGGTGGTCACAAGTTCAAATGTGTCCTGTACATTAAAAATAAATAATATGATTTTTTTCTGTATGTTGTGTGTGTGTGTGTGTGTGTGTGTGTGTGTGTGTGTGCTTCTCTTATCTGTCATTTAAACTCAACACTCACACAGCTCCTTTTGACTTTCGTGTACCTACACTCGATCGTTTGTGTTCCCTTCCTCACGTCATACACTATCACTCACTACATATAGACACAGAGAATTTACATTAGAGTCACATTACATTAAATTGCATTGCCCATTTCCCCTTTATTCCCGTATATTTCCATCTTCATTAGTCTCGAATAATCTTTACGCCCTCTTTTTAAGTTTTACTTTATTTTACATTTTTATTAGTATCTGTCCACTGTATGTAATGCTAATATGTAATACATGATGGATATATATTTGAATATTATTGGTCTACAAATAAGGATTGAGTGCTAATACAAATGAAGGTAATGGCGGGGTGGTATCTACCTATATGTTTGTGTGTGTGTGTGTAAAATATTTGTACTTGTTTTTTAATAAATAATAAAAATAATACAGTTTAATTGAAGAAGCAATACAGGAACGATTCTGGATGTATAAAATTGAGATTGCCGATAATTGTTTTTGGTGACTTCCAAAATTGAAATAGTAATGGGGCTTAAATTGCTTAGATATTGCTTTCATTTATTTTGACGAAATTCGTTTTTCTTTGTTTTGTGTCGTATTTATTTTTAATTTTAAAATTCTGCGGTTACAAATCTAAAATTTGAATTGTTATGCTGCCTTATTGTTTTTCATGTATCTGTGCTACGTGTAATATTTTGTAATTATTATTGTAATTCACGTACAATGAACGTTCAAATTCTTCTAACTACGTGTTTCCAAAAGGAAAAAGGTGCAAACTCTTCTAATTTCATGTTTCTCTAAAGTGCATTTTCTTCTAATTTCATGTTTCTAAAAAGTGCATTTTCTTCTAATTTCATGTTTCTAAAAAGTGCATTTTCTTCTAATTTCATGTTTCTAAAAAGTGCATATTCTTCTAATTACTTGTTTTAAAAAACATCAAATTCTTGTAATTTCTTGTTTCTAAAAAGTGCATTTTCTTCTAATTTCATGTTTCTAAAAAGTGCAGTTTCTTCTAATTTCATGTTTCTAAAAACTGCATTTTCTTCTAATTTCATGTTTCTAAAAACTGCATTTTCTTCTAATTTCATGTTTCTAAAAAGTGCATTTTCTTCTAATTTCATGTTTCTAAAAATTACATTTCTTTCTAATTACTTGCCAAAAAAATTCAAATTACTCTGCTTATACATGAATTTTGAACAGGGCAAATTTTTTAAATACTAATTTTCCTAAAAGTAGAACATTTTATATTTATATTTGTTGAAACTGTATAATAATATGTATTTTTCAAATGGCCAGCTTACATTTCAAATCTCACACGGAACATTCTACATTCTTACAACTATACAAAATAGTCATTTCTTCATATTTCACAATTCTTTTCAACTACACAATATGGCTAGTATGAGTTCCTCAGTAGCTATCTAAATATTCACACAGAGTGAGTCCTCAGTAACTAATCGTAGAAGAAGTCATTACCATATTTTATTTCAAGTTGAAGTTTGTTACCACGAGTTAAAAAAAAATTTACGAGTTATTTAAAAAAGAATGAGTGAGGTGATTAAAGTGGGAAAGCAAAAGTCAAGAGAATTTATGAAAGTGACATATGTACACGAGCTATGACTCGCATTCTTCAATTGAGCTCTCCTTCTCTCGATATAATATTTTTTGACTCCTTAAAAAAAAATTTACGATTGAAATTGGTTTTATTATGTTATATATCTGTATTTCTAACTCAGTTCATTTCCACTCTTGACTCTATGACTCCGACAAGGAAAACTAATACGAATATATACTAATATACGAGAACGAGAACGACCACAACGTCGGCGTCGGCATCGTCGACGAGGTATTGAAGGGAAAAAAGAGAGGGACTAATGGACTCTCACGTTCAGCGTTCAGCATCAGCTCATGGTTATAATAATGTAGTAATTTTATAAAGTTGCAGTTATAAAAATTATATTGTTGGCACGAATGGGGAAAATGGGTATAGTCCTGTCGTCGAGTCGAAACTATACACTGAAAATCATATGGAAATGGATGGACCAGGATCGGGAACGGAATCAGTACCACCAGTACCAGTTGGGGGGAAGACCATTAATGTCCGTTATGTCTTTATGTTATGTCATTTGAGTGGAGGGAGAAATACACATTATTAGGCCAGTATATATGTATATAGCATATAACTATGGTGCTAGTAAATAAAATAAGTATTAAAAAAAATCAGGCTGATTGTATGTGCCTACATACCCACTCAGAATATGGACACGCACAAGTCTTAAACTATGGGTTTTAAATTCATTTGGCAGGGCGCTTGTTGAAAGGAGAGCAGAATGCAATTTTTTTGACAATAATTTTTTAGCGCTCAATTTTTCTTTTCATATTATCATAATATCCTCATCTCCTCCACTTTTACAATTTCAATTGACAATTTAGAGATGTCATCAAATTCTCACTGTAGGACTCTCTCTCTCTCACTCCTATAGCATTGACAAAGTGCAGGGCCGGATAATGCGGTCAGCGCAGGCAGCTTCCGCTACCTGAATTTTCAAAAAACATGTAAATGGAACATTTTGCACTTTTCAAAAATACTTAAAAAGAATATTTTGACTTTTCAAAAACATGTAAAATAAAATTTTGTGTACATTTCAAAAACATGGAAATAAAAAAATTTCCAATTTTCTCAAAAACCTGTAAATAGAACATTTTGCACTTTTCTGAATCAAGTAGGAAGAAAATTTTGCACTTTTCTGAATCAAGTAGAAAGAACATTTTGAACTTTTTTAAAACATGTAAATACAATATTTTGCTTTACCAAAGAAAACCATCAATAAAATCAAAATGGTGGTTTTTGTATGGAAACAAATTGCTGTCTAAAACCAATTCCTTCGTCCGGCCCTGACAAAGTGGCAGAGTCTGTACGCTCGTGCTCCTATATTCCCTTTACCTAGGCTTGTCATTTAGATTTGGATTGAGTTCTCTACACCTACACTACATGGTTCTGAGCTTGAGCTATTATGAGCCTGTTTTGACATGGACGAAAATTATTATTACTTTGAATGAGAGTCGACAAATGAGAAAATAATGTGAAATTTATTGACAGAGAGGAGTGTAGATAAAATATGGTCATCATAAAAAATTAAAATCTAGGTTTATAGTTTACAGTGAAAAGAGTGTACGGAGAAGACGAAGAAGAAAAAAATTTCCATGCTCTCCTACTACCGCTACTACCGCTACCACTGCTACTACGACTCGTAAGAAATCACATAGAGAGACATGGGCACTTATGTATCATATATATTATGAATACTGAATACAAATACATAAACTCCCGCAATTTTCTTTGACTGTAGAATATACAAGTTTAGAGCTGAAGAACTGTATAGGCTCCTTTCATTTCACATTATTATACTTCCGTTTCCCCCCAAAATACAAATATTCCAAATCCAAATCCAAAGCTCTTTCATTCCTTTCATTCTTTTTTTTCACTTCCACATCATTTTTTCATGGACTGGAATTAAATGGGAAACTGCCAAATAAAATACCGTATATCTTCATTTAATAACCCGGAGGGTGTAGGTGTAAAAAAAACACTGTGTAGGCATATCTCATGTCTCTACGCATCACATAAGTGGGCTATCTATATACAGCCTAGGTGGGTACTTTTTGGGTTGTTTTGCCTAAGAAAGGATTTGATAGGTGGACGAGACTGGCACCGGGAGAGAGGCAGACAAGGATGGAGATGTAATATGGACGGATGGGGATTGGGAATAAAATTTAGTACTAAATTTGTTTATTTCTTTCCCATTCAAGATTGAAGTTCGGAACAAAAAAAATACTGGACTCTAGAATTTCTAGAACTCTATAGACTTTGGATTGGACTATATGCACTAACATCAATCCCTTCCCTGCACCAGCACCGGTACCGGCACTCGCAACTATTGGCTAGAAACTGGACTACTGAAGCCTTTGCGTACGAACAGCGGCCGGCGGACTGACAGATGTTTTCGCGTTGGCATTTTCACAATCACCATCTAACATTTTACTTCCAATTCCGATTTCCATCTCGACTTTGATTTCCTCTCTAAATTTCCTCCTCCCAACCGTCTTCTGTCTGTAGTCTGTGCTCCTTTGTTTTTATTCTCCGCACACGCAAAAAAAAAATATAATACTATCCAACTTGGGAATTTCAAAATTTCATGAATTAAAATGGTATATATAGGTAGGTAGATACTACATAATGTATAAATTGTGCAAGGAGACTTGGATTTCACAAGAGCTGGAACTGGCTCTGGTACTGCGGAAACTGGAAGCGGTCCCGATCCCGGTCCCGGTCCCGGTGCCGGTCCCAGTCCCAGTCCCAGTACAGGACATGCCCTGAGATGTGATGAGTGAGCTCCATTGCGTGGTGTTCTTAAAGTGGCATTGCGTAGCGTTTGTTGCCCCTGAGGTGCATAAACACTCGGCTCGTTGTTTCTCTTCTGTCTGAGACTCTATGAGCTTCCGAGTTTCTGAGAGAGGGAAAACATATCTGTGAGAATCTAGTCGAGTCTCGTGTGTCTCGAGACTCGAGAGTTTTTGACGTGGAAGTTCTAGGGAGCTGTTTGCTTTGTGTTCTACAGGCTACACAGTCCACGCATCATGTAGAAATTTCGGTGCCGGTGCTGGTGCCGGTGCCGGTGCCGGTGCCGGTCTCGGTCTCGGTCTAGGTCCCGGTTTCGGCGTCGGTTTCGGTACTCGTCAGCTCCACAATTTTACAGTTCTCCGTTTAGGTCTATTGTGTGGATGTGGACTGCGTAGTGTGGTATTGCTGTAGTAAACGTAGGACAGGTAGGGATGGAGGGAGGGAAGGAGGGAGGGAGGGAGGCATGTGTGTGTGTGTGTGTGTGTGTGTGTGTGTGTGTGTGTGTGTAATAAGGCTACTCGCCACAGTTTGCTACTTCTCTCTGCTCTGGCTCTGGATATATTTTATGAGTGTCATAATAAAAGTTGAGAGCCGGTGGAGCAGGACGACGGAGGAGAGAAATGAGGGAGGGAGGGAGTGAAGGAGCGGAAGGAGCAACGAACTCTTCCTTCCTGCATTAACTATATAATACATGCGTAATCATATCATAACAAAACATCATGCATTCCACACACACTGCAACTCCATTTCCATATACGCCAACCCCTTTACATACACAGAGACGTTGCACTGGACGAGAGTGTATTAAATTCTGCGTTTTTCTTCTTCTGCCACGCTAAACTTGTACTCGTGCTGGCGCTGGTTCATCTGGTTCTGGTACTGGCGCTCGCTCCTGTTCACTCTCTCACATGGCGCTCATTTCCCTGGCAAATACCATCCAGTTGTACATTTCTTGTGTAGGTAAATTCCATATATATCTCAGATTTTGGAAGGCTCCGTCCCACACTCTGGATTCTGGATTGGTTGGACTTGGACGTGAAAGAGAATTGTAATAATAAATATTATTATTGTAGTCAAAAGCCAAAGACAAACAAAGCCCAACAAGCCTACGTAAGTGCCACACTATACCATGCTATAATGTCCTGGTCCTGGTCCTGGTGCCGGCGCTGGCGCTGGTGCTGGCGCTGGGGCGACGGGAATGAAAATGGCCGGCTCGTGTAGACTGATTTTTATCCTAAAGTGCAGTAAGGTAAAAGGCGGAGGGGAAAGTACTCTGATTACTACAGTTATTAGCCAAGTCTATGTAATAATATGAGAAATGGACGGAGAGCAACTAAGAAACTAACAAGTAAAAGGAACCACCACCACACTAGACTTCCAAATAAATAGAGAAATATAGAGTCCAAGTTGAAGATGGAGAAACTCTCAAGATTTTGTATGCACAGGGAGATGAGGACGGGAGTCTATTTGTAGTTTGTATTTTCTATTTGTATTGTACTCATGTACTACGACGCGAGAGAGAGAGGAAGACGACAACGACAAGGACAACTTAAGGTACAGGTATAGGGGTAGAGCTCCCGACAAAAGCGCAAATTATTATACAAAATATCCATTATAAGCCTCATAAACTCTGTACACGAGGAGCCGTAAGACTGAGTGGACAGGTAAACGTGTGGATTTAATAACATTAAATCCCATATGGCACCTCTAACTTCAGGCACGAGTGCAGGCGGTAATTCCAATGTTAGTTTTTTTCCCTCTCTCTCTCACTCTTCACCGTCTTCTCTCTTTTTCTCCTTTTCTACATTCTATTATTATTATTATTATTATTATCCTCCTATCATCACACATAATCACTCGCAATAACGACAAGTGGAGAGCTGCCGAGCTGTACACTGTACACTGTACAGCATTATAAACGTACAAGTGTAGAATCTAGAATGTAGCGGCTGCTACTCGCTTCCCATTTACACTCTGCATTTCCTTCTGCTCTTTCTGTTCCTGTTCCTTTCAGGGCCGGATAGTGCGGCCAGCAAAGGCAGCCCCCGCTGCCTAAATTTTCAAAAAAAAACATGTAAATAGAACATTTTGAAATTTTCAAAAACATGCAAATAAAATATTTTACACATTTCAAAAACAGGCAAATAAAATATTTTACACATTTCAAAAACAGGCAAATAAAAGTTTTTGTACATTTCAAAAACATGCAAAATAAAACATTTTCCACTTTTCTCAAAACTTGTAAATAGAACATTGAGCACTTTTCTGAATCAAGTAGAAAGAACATTTTGCACCTTTCTAAAATATGTAAACACAGCAATTTGTTTTACCAAAGAAAACCATCAATAAAATCAAAATGGTGGGTTTTGTATGGAAACAAATTGCCTAAAAGCAACACCTTCGTCCGGCCCTGGTTCCTTTCAACTGTATGTGTGTGTGTGTGTGTGTGTGGGTTTTATATTTGTAGTTTGTATCGTATTGTTGACATTGTATGTAGGTAGGTAGGTAGGTAGGTAGGTAGGTACCTAAATTCTTCCCTCTTCCTTTGTTTTTATAAAGTATTAATTTTCATGTAGCCATTATTCGTATGCTATTATGACATGCCATGTGTCCTCATCGTGGACGGAAAAAAAGGAAGGAGGAAATACTACTAATATTAAATAGCCCACGTATGTGTAAGTACATACAGAGGCCATAATAACAGAGCTTTTTAGAGTTTAAATGCACCTAAGTAAAATTGATTACTATTTTATCGTAAAATTTTTAGCGAGATTTTTTTTATTGTATATATAGGTACTTTTGACTCGCTTTATTATCTGACAATGAGTTCGAGCTCTGAATGTTTGAAAGAGGGATAAAGATAGAGACGGCTATATATTGTTGATGTGAGGGCTGATATACTCCATATAATATGACCATTCAGAATTCTAGAATAAAAAGGGACAAGAGTCCAACCAAGTCAAAAGTTTTCTCTTGAATATTCATTAAAATTAAATTATGCAAACATGTGATTTGAAATCAGGGGACACATCTTTGAATTTCTACTTCTCTCCAAGCTTCACAAACTTTTTAATACCACTTCCTTCACACAGCCACACAGCTCACATGCAATCTGGACGGACCCTGTTACTCGTCAAATATGAGTAGCAGCTCAGAGACTATGTATGAGACTGTATGCATATATCACATAAGTACTATATGGTCTACTGGTCCAAGTCGAAATATATATAGTATAATTACATAGTAATAATAGAGCATATGGCCGTGATAGGGATAATACTGTATATCTGAGTATATGAGGCGAGTGTACTATATCGTCTGTGAAGAACCAAAATGACCCGTATCCATTTTTAGCTATATATATCTACGCAAATATTAAAATATGTCCTGAAATCATTTAAATAGAACATTTTGCACTTTTAAAAACCATGAAAATAGAACAGTTTGCACTTTTCAAAAAACATGAAAATAGAACAGTTTGCACTTTTCAAAAAACATGAAAATAGAACATTTTGCACTTTTCAAAACCATGAAATTAGAATATTTTGCACCTTTTCAAAAACATGGAATTAGAACATTTTGCACTTTTCAAAAACATGAAATTAGAACATTTTGAACTTTTCAAAAACATGAAATTAGAATATTTTGCACCTTTTCAAAAACATGGAATTAGAACATTCTACACTTTTCAAAAACATGAAAATAGAACATTTTGCACTTTTCAAAAGCTCTTAATAAACATTTTACGCATGTTTATAATTTTGTGTTTATGACATAGCTCGATTTGATTCCAGCTTAAATTGGAAATGGGTCATTTTGGTTCTACACAGTCGATATACAAGAAAAGTGTACAATACAAATATACATGTAGATAGTACAGATTCTACTTATAAATACGCATGCATATTATATGCACTATGTATTATTTTTGTTTTTACTTTTCCGCCAAAAGTCCAAAGTAGAATTCGAATTCGAATTTGAAGCCCATGTGGATTATCTATGAACGCATCGGTCACGGTAAATAATAAAGCGACACTCTGTTCAAGAAATGTCTCTCAAGCTTTTGCCCTCTTCTTCTCCTGTGACGGCTCTGACGACAATATTACAAGTTTAGTAATTATTGTATTCAGACGAGATTCTCACTTCACCTAACTGCAGGTGGAGGAACTAGAGAATTTTACCGTTACAATACTATACACAACCACACATTATAGACTTTCTTTTCTTCAATTTCTTCGACTTGGAATTCTACACACTTGGTCTTCAACTTGAAGATCCTTCGCCTCCTTCTTCTTCATCTTCTTCCTTGGTCGTATCGTTGTACTTGTAAAGCTAGTTAGGCGAGATGTAAAAAAAAAGCACTCACTCTTCACATGCTTACGTGTGTGGTGTGTGGACGAGGCTCAACGTCTTGGAAGCGCCGACACTGACTCTTGTTGTGTGTGTGTGTGTTCGATTGTTGAGTGTTGAGTGGTTATTGAAAATGAAGTGTGGATTTTTTTATTCCAAATCATAAAATCATGTTTGGCACTTTGTAATAATCAAGATGTTATAAGAGTGAATATCGAAAGAAGAAAAAAAAATCATCAAGATGTTTTTTTTGCGCGTATGTAATTATCTATAGCTGGGGGGGGAACTATAGGACGACTCTTCCCACAGATATTTTCCATATTTCTATTTATTAGATGTGTCTGATGAGGACGAGGAAATGACGATGACTATAGGATGATGATGATGATGAAGATGATCTACTAATAAAAGGATGCAAAAAAGAATGAATTCATTTATTTTGTGGTCTTGATTTTCATTTTTGGCTTCCACTTTGGTTCAATGAGTGAGAGCAGGTATTTATATGGGTATGCATATACATATATAGCAGGTGTATGTGCTTTTCCTCTCAAGATTTAACACAGGTACCTAAGTGCATATTATTTATAATGGATTGGAAATTGGAAAATTTGAACTTATCTTTTCTGATTGAATTCTACCGTTTTTTAAAGAAGCTCACAACTCACAAGACAATACACTATAGTAACTACATAGTAGTACATAGCGTGTAGAAGATGAAAAAAAATAGTGTATTTCTATTGGCGTCCAAAGTGAGATGTGGGGATGCACATCATTTAAAGATGGAAAATTAAAAGTTAAATTACAAAGCAAGACTATAATAATTGGGTTAATGCCAGTATAGTTAAATGATCTTTGTAAATTGTTATTATTAAATTATTCAAATGCTGTAAATAATTAATTTTGCTATTTTAGTGGTAAATATTTAGTTTAATGTTTTTTTAAAAAATAATTATTACATATTTACATGGATTTACTAATTTATAAAAAAAAATATTTAAATTACATAGCTGTTTTTGGTTTTTGTCGCTTTTAGTTGTGGGTGAAAATGACCCCATTGAATTGAGCCCAGCTTTTTGAAAATTTTGTAAAAGTAAAAGGAGTTAAATTTTTAATGTGGATTTTGAATGGTGAATTATTTTTGAAGTAAAAGCGTATATATAAAAAGTATTCAAGACTCAAAAAGTGGTGGTGTTTGCATTCGCATTTAGTTTATCTCAAGTCTCGCACACTGTCACTGGAATTCTCTTGAGAGGGATGTTAGAGAGAGAGAGAGAGAGTGAAATCTGGAAAAACTTTCTCTGTAATTTAAAATGAAATGAGCATTTGAAGAATTCCTCTCATTTCAATTAGCTCCTCTTTCTATCTAGAAACAAGTATATAGTGTGGTGTGCGTGTGTGTGAGTTATACGACTTAAAATCTCCTGCATCCAGAAACAGAAACGTAGTCTCTGTTTCTGTTTCTGTATCTCTCATGTATTCATGACGCACTTCGAGAAGAGTCATTTCGTACGCGCCAAACCAACTACAACATAAATATCTACTCACTTTTCACAGTCCTACAGTCGTACAGTAGAGATACTGATATCCCACCAAATGCAAAGGAGTCTATAAGAGAGGGAAACGCTCCTCCATTTACGCTTCCAAAATCTGAGAAGGTTTTTAGTCTTTCCCTCCGGATTCGGAGTTTATATGCTTCCCCATACCTCCCTATATGCATTTTTATAGAAATGCGTATCCGTCTTCACTGGAGATTGGAGATTCAATACCAGCCATTCCCTGTTGTTGTAAGCCTGTTTGTATTATTTTGTAAAACACTTAGAAAAAAAATAATTTCCGTAAAATAATTCACAAGATTTTAAGCATTGTACAATGAAAGATTTGTAATAAAAATAGCATTTAATTAATTCAAAAGGTCATGAAATTTACTAATACAATAAACAGCAGTCTGCATATAGTTATTTGAGAAATTGACTAAATATCCGTTATTCCCTCTTCACGAAGAGTGTAAGTGAGAAAGGTCGAATTCGAATACGAAGACGAAGACGAGTTGACTCGCGCCCTCATTGTACATGTATGAGTTGACGTTGCTAAAATAAACCAGAATCTACGCACGTTTTTAGTTAAACTCTGTGGATGGGAGAGTGAGATCGAGGCTCTGGTACTTGGTTCCTGGTTCTCGCTCTCTGATTATTCTCTATAATCCAGTACCCTAGTGCACATTACTTGTTATTAAGAAGATGCAGGATCCATTCCACGAGGCATCTATATCTCATTTATCGTCAACAAACTAACTTTATGCCTTCATCCTACCTTTACTTGTGGAAGTTTTTTCCCCCGATTCAGGCTTCGAAACAACTAGCAAAACAAACCAACAACAAGTACCTACCTACATATATAAGCAACTAACACACAGGCAAAATACTATCTAAGGAAACTACAATCCTACACGCGCACACACAGAAACGCACACAAACTTAAACTGTAGCAATGGAAAACAAATAAGGATCTTAAAAAAAGTAGCGGAAGCTCATAGGGAATTATTTTTACTATAATACAGAGTGACGGAGTTATACACTCTTTTTTAAAGAGCTATTTTGTATAATAAAATGCAAAAATCAAATTTGTATTGAAATTTTCAAAATTTCAATCATTTGCCTTAAATTTTTAACGCGTTATTTTTAATTAAAGTAAGGTAGTTGCCTAAATCAAATTAAAAATTGCCAGGTATTTTCAAAATTTTTACAAGGTAGTTTGTAAATTGCATGTAGAAGGAGAAGTGCAGGGCCGGATAATGCGGGCAGCGCATGCAGCCCCCGCTGCTTGAATTTTCAAAAAACGTGTAAATGGAACATTTTGCACTTTTCAAAAATATGTAAAACGAATATTTTGGACTTTTAAAAAACATGCAAATAAATTTTTTTACACATTTCAAAAACATGCAAATAAATTTTTTTACACATTTCAAAAACATGCAAATAAAACATTTTCCACTTCAAAAAACGTAAATAAAACATTTTGCACTTTTCTGAACCAATTAAAAAGAACATTTTGCAATTTTCTAAAACATGCAAATACAAAATTTTGCTTTACCAAAGAAAACCATCAATAAAATCAAAATGATGGTTTTTGTATGGAAAAAAATTACTGCCTAAAACCAATTACTTCGTCCGGCCCTGGAGAAGTAACTCGGAGCCGGAGCTGCATCATGTACGCTCAACAAGGTAAATTCAAACAGTTTAAGGCACATACACGCTTGAGGAAACGGTTAGCCAACGCTGAGACTGAACTGGGTAATTTTACACCACGCAGACTACACCTTGAGTAATTAGACCACAAACTAATTACGCGTTCTATTTTGGGACTCAACTTCCAAAACACAATGCAAGAGCAACTCCATATAGTGACGTCTAAATGGTACAGGCTACGGGCTACGGGCGACGGGCTACGGGTACGGGTTACGGGTTACGGAAACGGTTACGGTTACTTTACTCAACAGTTCTCATGGGTGCGTAGTCAGTAAGGTGAAACGTAGTGTGGAGTGTAGTCGCTGGAACTGGAAATAATGGCTCCCCTTGTTTTTATAGCATATGGGATGTTGAAATAGCAAAGTTTGAGGCTATTCTTGTTCTTGCTTTTGTTAGTCTTCCTCTCTCCTGGTTTCCATGAGCCCTTTTCTTTCATGCTCTCTCATCATGTTCCTTTTAGTTTTGATTGTGCGTATCCTTTACTGTTGGACTTTGGTAATTGAATTTAAAAGGCACCTAATGCTTAATCATTTGAGAGTCATGTCATCAGATACAAGCATTATTTTGTATATTGAAGCACTACTCCTTCACCATTCTCAGTATACGCACGACGAAGTAAATGGTGAGCCTGTAAAACTCGTGGAATTTCGAGTGTCTTCTCGATCAATGGATTGCACCATGCACTCTGTCTGTCTGACTGAAGGGGGACGCTATATGTATAGACTGTGCAGAAAATTAGGCATATTCTCCGGAGCATTTTGTAAAATGTATACTGCGTAATAGGAGCAGTATTAGGAAATAGGACGAGTAAAGTAGACCAGAGACGAGACGAGACGAGTCTCTGGATCTGGATCTGGAATATGACTGAATGTGTGTCGTGACATTCTAATGATTCTCTCCGTCTGTTTCAACGGCTAATCTCTGATGACGCCACATCGCTTGACTCTTTAGGGTTGATTAATTTTAATTATAAGTTACAAAAGCTAAAATCATTCCGCTGGAAAATGGAACGTAAACGAGAAGGGAAGTCAAAGGGATGAAAGGAAAGGGAAAACGTAGGCGATGCTGTAGACTGTAGAATATCGTCTGTGAAGAACCAAAATGACCCATATCCAGTTGTAGCTATAATCGAAATGAGCTACGTCATAAAAACAAAATGAAAAACATGCGTAAAATGTTAATTAGGAGTTTTTGAAAAGGTGCAAAACGGTTAAATTCCATGTTTTCGAAAAGGTGCAAAATGTTCAAATTCCATGTTTTCGAAAAGGTGCAAAATGTTCAAATTCCATGTTTTCGAAAAGGTGCAAAATGTTCAAATTCCATGTTTTCGAAAAGGTGCAAAATGTTCAAATTCCATGTTTTCGAAAAGGTGCAAAATGTTCAAATTCCATGTTTTCGAAAAGGTGCAAAATGTTCAAATTCCATGTTTTCGAAAAGGTGCAAAATGTTCAAATTCCATGTGCTTGAAAAGTGTAAAATTTTCTATTAACTTGTTTTTGAAAAGTGTAAAATGTTGTATTTATATATTATTTAAAAGTGTAGAATGTTCTATTTAAATACTTTCTAGACATATTTGAATATTTTTGTAGATAGCTGATATTGGTTTTCGCTAAAAATGGATATGGGTCATTTTGGTTCTTGACAGACGATATGTAGAATGGAGAGTGTATATGTAATATAGAGTAGACAAAGGAAATAAGCCAACTAACATTGCCATTCCATTACATTGCGAGGCCATGTCATTTGAATGAATTATTGCACTCCTCTGTCTATGTGTAGGCTCTGTCTAAAGTCTAATGGGAGAGAGAGAGAGAGAGAGCATAATGTAATCTGCATGTGTTTGCGTTGGACGACGAGGGAAAGTTTTGCAATTTACTTGCAATTTTCTACGCCATCATATTATTATTAATATGGAGTACATACTCGGGACCGGGACCGGGACCGGGACTCCGGATTAGGACGGGGAATCCCGGATCACAAATTTGTTTCTATCCATTACTGATAATATTATTATATGGGAGACTTGGCCCTTTTTAGTATACGACTACTACTACTACTACCATACTACTGGTTCTTGTCGTTATTTCGAATTTCTTTCCACTACTCATGCTGTTGAGGCGGGTGATGAAAAGGAAGGCATAAGGCGTAGGCTGAAGATGAGGATGAGGCATCTTCCTTCCTCCATATTATAGCCTTGTTTTATTTGTGTACACAAGACTCTTTAGATGAGGTAAATGGTCCCACTTTGGCTCTTTGTTTCCATGTATAAATCTTACTACACAGTCTCTTGACGTCGAAATGCTTCCGAGTCTCGAGTATAAGAAGAACGCAGGATTTGGGATGCTGATGCTGGTCGATGTTGTTGTAGTTGTTGTTGTTGTTGTTGTTGTTGGTATACTGAAAATTGAGGGAAATTATAATTTCTAAGTTCCATCTCACGTGACTCATAAATGCATGCGCGGTTATTTTCGTCACTGCTGCCTTCTCTCTCCTGTAATGCTGTAATACTGAATACTGACTAGTGAAGTGAGTCAGTGTCAAATCATGCTACTATTAGTAATAAGGCTTCTACCATAGCATCTCACTGGGTCTTCCGTCTTTTCTTGAGAGGAGATTATGTCTACATATAATTACATAAAATATACCTAGGTATATAGATTACCAATATTACCATACTACACTATACACCTTTAATGAATTTTGAAGTACACCTATAGCACATGCAATGTCCTACTGTGTCCTACTCATAGAAATCTCACGGATTCCCATCACTCATCAACACGATCGCAATCTTGGGTTAGCCTATATGCTGTAATAGCGTTCCACTGAAATGATCATAAAATGATTTTTCGTGACGGGGTGAAGGACGAGAGACAAAAGGGAAGCTGGGCGGTAAAGAAGGCAATCACTGTTTAATTACATTGAATCACCATAGAAACAATACAAAGCAATTTTGTAAATTCGGTCTGCATACAACTGTAGTACTGACTGAGCAAAAATCCCAAATATCTTTTTTAACATATCGTATGCGAAGAACCAAAATGACCCATATCCATTTTTAGCTACAATCAAAATGAGCTATGTCGTAAAAAAAACAAAATGCGAAACATGCGTAAAGGGTTGATTAGAGTTTTTGAAAAACGTAAAATGTTCTATTTACATGTTTTTTGAAAAGGTGCAAAATGTTCTAATTCCATGTTTTTGAAAAGGCGCTAAATGTTTTAATTTTGTGTTTTTGAAAAGTGCAAAATGTTCTAATTCCATGTTTTCGAAAAGTGCAAAATATTCTATTTACATGTTTTTGAAAAGTGCAAAGGTTGTATTTAACATATTTTTGAAAAGTGCAAAATGTTCTATTTAAATGCTCTCGAGACATATTTGAATATTTTTGAAGATAGTTGATATTGTGTTTAGCTAAAATTGGATATGGGTCATTTTGGTTCTTCACAGTCGATATCCGTAATATTTGGGATACATTTTAAAAATTACCTATTACCTATCAATGTTATTTTTAAACGTTTTAAATAGTTTTTTAATGTTTATTTTTTTAAATACGTATAGGTAGGAGATGAGCTCAATAATTTGAATTGGAATTCGAACCTGCTTCCAGACCGAGTCCAATGTGTGTAACGTAATGTATGACTCCATGTGGATGACAGATTATAGCGGTTGAATGATTAAAAGATGCATGAGTTGAATAATACGATACAATATGTACAAGAACTTGACTGAACCTATAGCCCATGCCCAGAGGACATACATCATGTAGTGTGCTACAGTTCAATCGTAGCCAAAAAGCACATCAGTCTGTAGAAAGACGAATAGGATTTAAATGATTAGGATTACATCTCTGAAATAAATTGTTGGTTTAGCCCTTTTTGCACAGGAGGCGAAGGACATTCAGTCAGTGTTCCTTGAGATAATCGTCAAAGACCCAAGACGTGTAATTAAAGGTGGTATGGTGATGGTGGTTCCTTCTCGTGAGTTTACCCACTGAGATTCATTAAATAGAGGAACAACAGGAGCGAGAAGGGAGACATTCACTAACGAATGCTGAGTGGGAAATGGCGAAAGACTCTCTCGTATTATTATTATCAAATGTTAAATCGCCACCACCACCACCACCACTAGCCTTACCAAAAAAACACAAGAAAAAACTGAAGCCAACGCCAAAAATCCAAGAAAGGTGGAAGAACACGATTATGATGATTATTCGGATGATGCAACCCAGCGCAGCGTAAATGTGTAGATTTGTAAATACATACATAATGGAGACTGCGAGTTGTTGGGAGTGCGTGAATTTATATAGATAGAGATTTGTAAACTGTAAATTGTAAATTGTAATATCTGTGTATAGTGCAGTGGCTTCTCCTTCCCTGGAATGGAAGGACTCTCTCAACCCACTTACCTCATTACAAGAATGTATTTGAACAGAAGTGTGGGTAATTGTTGTAGATTACCTTCCGTCACACCTAGTAAACAAATGGGGAACAAGCTAATTACTTCAATTAGTCTCTCTCCTGTGGTTTTCCTCTCCAACTCCACTTCCAATCCATAGTAGTAGAACAAAGAGGAAAACCAATGCTAAAACATGGAAAATAATCAAGTGGGTAGTTATACAACATGAGATGAGGGAGGTAGTGTGGACACTGTACACTTAACCTGTTGAAAATACTGAATTTATTTGATTACTACTCTTACACAATTACTATTGTAGGTAGGAACTTTTATTTCATATAGTTTCTTCCCTTCTTCGTGAATTTAAGGAAGTAAGTGATTTTTTCTGAATATAGTTAGAGAACTTACAAATATGATACTGCTTAGGTGAAAATTCCAGTTAACTTTGAGATTTTGGTCCTTCGAACCGGATATGAAATTTGTGAATAGTGAACACTATATGTTATGCAGTATAATATATACAAATCGTCTGTGAAGAACCAAAATGACCTATATCCATTTTTAGTTGAAAACAAAATGCACTATCTACAGAAAAAAACTAAAATGGCATGTTCTAGGAAGCATCTAAATAGAACCTTGTGAATTTTTCAAAAAACAAGTTAATAGAATATTTTGCACTTTTTAAAAAACATGTAATTAGGACATTTTGCACTTTTCAAAAACATGTAATTAGGACATTTTGCACTTTTCAAAAACATGTAATTAGGAGATTTTACACTTTTCGAAACTATGTAAATAGGACATTTTACACTTTTAAAAAACACTTAAATACAACATTGTTATCTTTTAAAAACACTTAAATACAACATTGTTATCTTTTTAAAAACATGTAAATAGAACAATTTGCTCATTTTAGAAACTCGTGATAAGTATTGTAAAGCATGTATCTTATTTACTGTACTTTTTGACATAGCTCATTTTAATTCTAGCATAAATTGGAAATGGGCCATTTTGGTTCTTCATAGACGATATTACTAAGTTAAAATAATTGCAGATCCTACTCGGTTCGAAGGGCCAAATATACTAGCTACGGCTACACCAATAACTTCCCGTTCAACATTATACATAATAACAGGTCATTTTTTAAACACATAAATAAATACAGTAATAGGCCCCTTAGTGGCCTGTTAATAACTTTTTAAAATAAAAATTGGCTAATAAAACGGATGATTTGTAATAGCTGATTCTGATTCTGGTTCTTAATGGCAAAACAATAGTAAAAAAGTATAAAAAGATTATCCTCTCGTGTACAATTTGCAGTCGATGACATCATAAATAAAGATGATGGTAATATATTGGGAACTTCATTTTATTGATTACTTATTAGTTACAAATGAAGGAATTGTTTTTTATTTACTATCCACATCCAGAATCCAGAGTGAACAGTAGTAGTTCATTGTCGGTGTCGGCGTCGGCGTCGGCTTCGTCTTCGGTAGTGTTCATTTACTGGGAACTGATGCGATCATAGTACAAAAAAACCAAAGACCAAAAGGGCTACAGATGGTAAAATTCGACAATTCTTTTTTGCCTTCTTCACAATATGATTATGTGTGGAGGCATATAGGCACTCCTCATTTGATTATGTACATACATGCAGTGCTAGCAGTAATAGTCCCAGTCCCAACTCCAACACCATATAGCGTCACGAACATGTAGATATCAGTGGTAATATAGTAGTCGATCGGGCCTAATTGTTCTGGGTAAGGGAGGTGGAGCTCTCCGCTGAATCGTAATCGAACCGAACTCAAATTGCCTTCATTTCATTTTCTAAAGTTCTATGGCCTATACCTATACCTATACCGACACACACTATACCACCAAACCAACACCAACCATCGGCCTAACTAAGCCTCAGCCGCTTCACATCTATGTTGCGTGCATGCGTGTAATCGGAAATAAAACTAAAATGAAAGTAAGACTTGTTCACTATTAACTGCTAGTTGCACTGTTTTGTCGAGACCAAGACTTTACATAGCCTTAACCGTGGCTCTTCTATGGCCGTGTTCCCCAGAGAATAGTCAATCTTTGACATATGCGACACTTGTTTTTTTTTGTGTTCACCGCTTTTTTTTTCTTTGTCAATGAATTAGCTTTCATTCTGTAATGTGTAGAATGTACATATACTCAGCTCCAGTGCGTGAGTGCGAGTGTGCGAGTGCGAGTGCCAGTGCCAGCCTATCGTTTTGATCTCTAGCTCAAATAAAAATGTAAGCTGAGTCGGGTATATCCATGTGATGGTGGTGATGTCTCTATGTATCTTTATTTTCCAATTTTCCCTTTCCCTTATAGATGTGTTTACTACAGCTGACTGTAGTAGTAGTGAGTCTGTATTTCTGTATTAACAGAGCAACGGCGGCATCGGCGTCGGCACCGGCACAGGCATCCACGCTAACGCCAACGCCAAACGGCAATGGCATCAGAAATGGTTAACGGCACATAATTATGATTTGTTTGACATATGGCACAAGATTGCGTATAATATAATGGTTTGAATGGGAAATGTACAAAATTGGTCTCTCCTCAAAAAACAAATTACCAAGAATACATAAATAACTTGATCATCATGAATAAATAATACAGATGCAAGAGAAAATAAATTATACACAAAAAAAATATCTATGAATAATAATTAAATAATAGAGATGATTCTTTTATTTTTGAGAATACTGTGCTTGCTTGTAGATTGTAGATTCTGTAAGGAATACAATTACAATTGCAGTACCATAACATATCAAAAGTAAAAGCTTATAGCAAAGTTTTTGTTTTTTGAAGGAATTACCATCTATTTTTGGATTTATGTATGTACCTAAGTAAGTCGTAAGTGCTTTGACTTTGACTGTATTACAATAATAAAAAAAGCGTACGAAAAACCTTGGTAGCCTTTTACCTTAACTAATTTATGTCTTTGTTACTTCTTTGTTTTCTCAATTTCACTTTCTTGTAGACAATAAAATTATTATGGAGAATGAAAAATAAATGGGAGAAATACAATTTAAGGGGAAAGAATAAGAAATCAAGAATATTTTCAGAAATTGTATTTTGAATCTGTATTTATTACAAGTATTACTATAGTGTTCTATATGACTAAATTAAAATACTTTTAAAACTTTTAAAAAATATGGCATACGGGGAGGAGAATTTGGTTGGGCAGAAAATGCACTTTTGAAGGATGAAAAAAACATATGGGCCTCAATTGAATACAAATGGAGATTTTTTTTTTAGTTTTTAGAATCTACATGAAGTTTAACTAAGTGCAAGTATATTTACCAGAAATGTTCAAACAAAAAAGGAAATGTACTGTACATAGGAACATTGCTACGCACCTTTTTTTGTATTAAATACGATTACATTACTAACAATAAAAAAATGAGCAAGTACAACATTCTATTCGCTTTGAAAATTACATTTAATTAGAATTAAAATGTATCTATCAAAATACATTGAACCGCACACACACACAAAATTCCTGCCTGGCCTAACACAAAATCGAAGAAATGAAGTTGTCTATATAAATCATTACTGATATTTGCTGAATGGCCAAACTCAAACTCATATGAGCTTTGTTGTGAGCTTGTGAAAAAAAATAATAATGGTCTCAGATAGAACATTTTGTATCTGCTACGTCTTTATATAGTTATATAGTACTTTGATAGAGAATTTTTTTATTTTCATGTAAATATCCAGGCGCGCGCTACCAACCTATTGGCTGACTCCTCCAGCTCCAGTCCATAGCTTCAGTTCCAGTTTCAGTTCCAGTTTCAGTTCCAGTTCCAGCTACAATCCATTAAATATTCCAAGGAAAAATAGGTCCTAGATAAATTTCTCCTGAGGAGCAGGAGAACATGAGACAGAGGCTGTAGATGAAAACAATTTATGTGCATATAGACAACACTCTCCTACCTACGACTTTGACGCTCACTATAAGGCCATGGCCATGGCCATCCCCATCGCCATGGTAAGTATAGTAATGACTCCAGTGAGGATAGGAGCGGAAAGTATGGAATTAAATTTCTTTGGATAAAGTTTGAGACAAAAGCACCCCAGGAGTCGCAAAGAAAAGCGAAGCCAAATACCAAAAGGAAAAGCCAGTCAGAGATCCGTATCCGTAGCCAAAGCCAAAAAGATCCAAAAAATCGCAAGATGCAAGAATTCAAATCGAGCGCATCTTGTCTCAGTCATCCCATACTTTCACATATGCCACATCAATTTCAAGCCTGACTCTCTCTCTCCCACTCTTTCTGATCGTGAATCGTGAGACAGTAAGCGCTTCCTTGCTGAATCAGTACCGTCCCCGTCACCGTCACCGTCACCGTCCCGATTACCGTTACCGTTACCGTCACCACCGTCTGCCTTCGTCGTCGACCTCCCTATAAAGGCAAAATTATTTTGCAAACTTGCAAAAAATGTATCCAGATCCACACACTCCATACAGTTCTTGTGCTGGCTGGTTTTAGTTCTGGATTGGAGTTGGGAGCGACAGTATAGCGTCTAGCGTTATGGGGATGGCGTGACTATATGGCCCTACTCGTGAGCATTCCATATGTCCGTCAATTCTTTTACGATTGGATGAGGTTAGTAAGGGAAGTTGAATTTGAGTGGCGAAAAGATCATAAAAACAAGAGGAACATGAATGTGTCAGAGTTAAGAATACTTCCTTCATTTCTTTTTCTTCATAATATTTTTTTTTGCGCTACTATACTACATCTCATAGACACAAGAGGCGAAAAGGTTTTTCCCTCTCCTGTGTGTAACCCTTTCGAATTCCAGCTCTGAATCTAGCGTGTTGATCACGTTGAGGCTGGAACACAGTTATTTTGACGCTAATGTTCATTCCCAACAACTTGTGCCTCTCTCTCTCTCCCTGGCACACTGGCTCGCTGACATTTGGTTTTTCGGTTTTTAGGTTTTCTATAATTCTATATAAAGCTATGCCACTACTCCATACTTACAACCGGCACTGAAAATCCCACTCAAACTTATTCCACTCACCAAAAAGGCCATAGACCGCCCTATAGAAAACTGAGAGGGAATTAAGATAGGAAAAATATCTGTATATAGATGCATCACACACGCTTTTATTTTTATGTCCGAGAGTTTGTCTATGAAAATAAAAATGGCCTGACCATCATTGCCAATTTCCAATTGCCAAAAGCAATGCCAATTCCAGTACTAACTCAGACGTACTACACACACACACACACACACATCGTCTGTGAAGAACCAAAATGACCCATATCCAATTTAAGCTACAATCAAAATGAGCTATGTCATAAAAACCACATGAAAAACATACGTAAAATGTTAATTAGGAGTTTTTGGAAAGCGTAAAATTTTCTATTTTCATGTTTTTGAAAAGTTTAAAATGTCATATTTACATGTTTTTGAAAAGGTGCAAAATGTTGTCATTTCATGTGTTTGAAAAGGTGCAAAATGTTCCAATTCCATGTGTTTTAAAAGTGTAAAATGTTGTATTTACATATTTTGGAAAAGTGCAAAATGTTCTACTTAAATGCTTTCAAGACATATTTGAATACTTTGTAGATAGTTGATATTGTTTTTAGCTAAAAATGGATATGGGTCATTTTGGTTCTTCACAGACGATATCTGGAATCAGTTGATTGCGAATCGCTTCAAAGCTGTGTTTATATACCTATGTAGATAGGTAGCTATATAGTTACAGGCAGTTTGGTAGTCTTTTTGTAGAATAGTACATAAAACCGGGAGTCTGGAGTATGCGAGTATATGAAATGTTTTGGTAATGGAGCCGCGCAAATTAAATTGGATGCGGTTGGTCCTTTTTCTTGTTGCACATAAAATCCTGTACAGATGATTTTATTTCATTTTCAAAACTTATATGCCTTGGTATATTATGACTTTCCATCTTTCCCACGCAGTATTTACTTATATTGCATGCTTCCTCTATGTTGACATATATTGACAACATTAGGTTAAAATTTGGCCATTGGTTGGTTGGTTGATTTTGGTTGGGATTGAGTGTGACAAAAGTTGTCAATAAATTATATTACTCAGGCATAATAAGCAGCATTAGTAATAATTCCACTCTATGAGCGCATTTTTAGTATTTATTTTGTTTTTCTTACATATTTGTTATTTGTATTTTGGTTTTAGTTCCTCGTTACTCGTCCCTAGATTTTTTTTTTGAAGTAGACTTTATTATTTTTTGAAAACTTTTTCTTAGAAAATGGGGACAGTTTCAAGTTTTCGAGAGGAGTGCTAGAACTAAAAGGAAATGCAGAAGAAAATAAATAGTGTGTCGCATACGAATATGTATACCTATGTACCGAATACATTCAAAGCCGAGGCCTAAAGACCAACCAACCATACGATTACGAAGAAGTCAGTGTGGGAGCGAGAGAGATGAGGTTGATTGTGAGACGGGAAACCGGGACAGGTAGCTTGTTGGACTACTAATCTACATACATGTGGACTGCAAGCTGAAAAGCAATTTATTGACAAACCAAAAAATGTTTGAGGAAGGGAAAGGAAGGTCTCTTTCCCTGTGTGTCTCTGTGTATGTCTCCGACTTTTCTTTCATGTTGACGTCGACGCCGGAGCCGGAGATGAAATATTTTAAATTAGGTATGTGCATATTATGCATATAGGTAGAGAAATACCTGTGAACTTTAATTTTGTGTAGCTTGGTCTCGTTTTCATTTTCTTCGAGTACCGAGAGTTAGTTAGTTGTTTATGGATGTATGTACCTATACTATCTACGAGTACCACCATGAAGTAGCCTCACTCACAAAACTAATATGCATATATTCTATATAGCTATAATATGCCTTTGGAAACTATAGTAACCTGGAAATGGAAAGGTATAGGAAAAGTCGGCAAACCTGACCTTCACAAGGTACACACGGATGCTAGAGATGGAAATGGAAATTCCAGTCTAAAATGCATAACGTGTTCCTTTAACTTCTCAACAGTCTCTCTCTCGATCTGGAGGCCCTAGTTTTTTTTTCTTCTTGTAATTTTTATCCTTCGTCGTCCGCGCGTCCGCATCTTCTCACTAGATCTTCACTTTGTGATGATATCTTCTGCTGCCCTCGTCCTCGTCCTGCAATACACGCATCCACGTAGGTACGTACATAGTTGTGAAAAATATTTTCAAGTGTATGCTGAGTACACTCAAGGTATAGGTATAGGTATACATTCTGCCAAAGGCGATCCATGTTTGGATTTGAACAATTTCCTTTAACTTATGACCAAGATATTTTGGCTTATTTTTTCTTTTTTTTTTTCATTATATTTCACTCGAATATTCGATCCTTTCCTTTCCGTCTTTCCAAGTATTCCCTGGATTTTCTGTCTTCCCATTCAGGAGTATTTTGTGTGTGATGATCGTTTATTGATTTCTGAGTAAGTTCCTCTCTCTCAGCTTGAGAGCCTTCTCCTACTCAGAATTGGGAAAAACAACCAGAAAAAAAAGAAGCCGAAGTGTAGGGGTTTCGGATACTGGACAACAATGAGCATTCATTTCTTTTGTCTCTCAATAATACTTAAGTATTGTGTATGTACAGAGAGGTGAGCGCGTCCTTCTTGGAGAATTCAGAGAGAGAGAGACGGCAGGCCCACCATAAAATGTCTTAAAATGAGGATAAACTCAAAATCTGAAAAGGAAAAAAAAATCTTTTGTTCCGCTTTTTTTTTCCTGTCGGACCCTTTCACGTTTAGGTTACGCTTAGGTTTGTGTGAGACGCTCATCTTGAACTCCTTTTCTTCCACGTATGTACCTACATGCGACATTCAATGGAGTCCAACACAATACAATAGAATGGAATGAAAGTAGGTGGTACGGTTACGGCTACGGCTACGGCTACGGTACGATGACGGTTGACGCTAGGCTATAGCTATAGATACACATATATAATATGTAGTTAGTACAAAGTACACACACACACACACACACACACACACTATCCCTTTTTGCTCCAATATTATTGGGAATTTAGAAATTCGGAAATTCCTTGGGTCTCGGTCTTATTATTGTGTCTGGACTTCTGGACCTGACCTGCTGCTTTTGGTATTGGTTCTGTTTGGGACAAGTATTTATTAGAGCGATGGTCATACACGCAGAATGTGCAGTGTATCTACCTACCTTACATGCCTAATGCCTATATGCATATAGGCTGTCGTGGAATTGTGTAAGGCTTCTGTTGATCACTACGAATTGTTCGCTTGGGTCAGTCTCAAGATTATTTGAGAGAAGTTCGGCGGAATACTATTATTGCTTTTCCTCCCATTGTGACTGCTTCCCATGCTTGAATACCAAGTGGTCGTACATGTATTATGGATATGTACGGCACACACAGTATATACAGATAGTCATAAATTGGTATATCCTCCGTGCAAATACAGATTACTTGTCCTTACATTTGTTTATATACCGGCAGAACCGGCACCGGCATCGGTATCGGTAATATAATTATACCTACTTAATTTTACTATCCCTATAATATGTATGAACACACGAAAATTCCTAAACGGCCTTATTACATAGTGTGTGAGCCTGTATATAGGGTATACTATATACTGATAGCTGTTACAGTTTGAATTAGTGCGGTCGGCAGAGTTCATTCTCAACACTGAATGTAAATGCTACACCAATTCTCATGTTTTCTTCTTCGTCTTCTTCTTCTTCATCTTGAGTTGCAAAGGTTCAGTTGGGTGTTTGGTTGTTATTATATAGAAGACTTGGGAAAGGTTAATCAGGGGTAGTATACTATTCATATTGTCAGCGAGTCATATCTGTATGTGTCTGTCTCCTTTTCTTATTTGCAGTGTGTGTATAGCAATATTAGTATATGGTTGTATGGGCTATATGGAGTGTATAAGGAAGGAAAGGTGACTATGGATTTGAATAGTGGGGAGGTCATCCTCTCCACTACGTACACCTACAGTGTCTGGACCATATGTCTGGTTTTTTTCGAGCTGAACTTAGACTATATAGGCGGGAGGTTGAAGTTGAAGTTGAACTGCATCCATATAGGAGACACAATAATATTGTGCAATTGTTATTGTACTCCAACAGCCCAGTCTGCCACACTACAGATAGTGATACAAACATAATAGAACCCCGATGCCGATGTCGATGCCGATACGATGACATAGCGGTAAGGGTATATCCCAACATGCTGAAATGCACACACACACACAGTGAATTGAAAAACCAATGCAAACTCCGGAGTCCTAAGCATGACATGGATGGGCAGAGTTATTGGTTTGACACAAGAGCCGGCCCGGGCCCGGGGAAAGAACATGACCAGAAACTAACAACTGTAGCAGCAAATAGAGAGTCATTCACTAATTTTCTAACGCTTTTAAATTCTGTCCTCGTTATTTTTGTGGGTTTTTCAATTTACTCAAGTGATTTCAACTTCACATTCCATTTCAAATCTACAGTGCGGAAAGGAAAGGACAAGGGTATTGTGAAGGCGAAGGTAGTGGCACTGTACAGAGTGCTAGTACATAATATGCATACTATACCAGTGTAAGACTTTTCTCGTTCGAACGGCTGAACGATGCCACGCGAACGGGGCGCCGTTCTATTTTCCTGCGAAGGCATGAGCTTTCGATTGGAAAAGCACGAAGGCCGAGCTTTCGAGTCCGTTTTGCCCCCCGAAAACGCCCTCGCGCTTTGGGGTGGTGGAGCGTTTTACCATTAGGGAGTGAAGTCGACAATTTCTGCTGGCACAGGTAGGTAGGCAGTATGTATATCGTGAACACAGTATAGGAAGGATTAAGTATAGAAGGTACTATACTATAAAGGGTCTCACAGCTATAACGTCATACGAACTTCCTCAAATTCTGTCTAGCTAATGTTAGTGATAGGGTGTATTTTTTTCCAGACCCCACCTCCCTCAAACTTTATCACGTTATGATCTTAGAACCCCCATAGTATTAATGCTAATTAAATGAAAATAAAAGCAGTTGTCAGACCGATTCAAAATATTTATGTATTTTAGTTGAGTGATTGAGTGTAATCTGTAAAACTAACAGTTGCTAAGGTGCGGCTGCATTGCTTAAACTGTGTGCATTCCTAAACCAAAATACTAAAATACCAAACCAACAGCAAAGCCAAACTGACAAGTGACGACCAATCACAAAGTAGGTCATAACTTCTAAAATTTCTAAAAATGAAAAAAAGCTTTTACTACTTACACAGCAAACTCAAAGTATTAGAGTTACAATTACAACTAAAATAAAGAGTTCTGGGTGTGTGGCAGTTTTTCTCAATACATAAAATAAAACACTTTAGCAAGATTGTTTTGCATATTTTTCTGCTTCTAGCTTCCAAGGATCATCAGTCATCTAATCTATTCACTATTTATCGATCAGGTAACACATGTTCATATTAATTATAAAATTGTATTTTATAATATATTTATGTTTCCAAAATGATATTTATCTTTAGCATAACTTTAAAATAGTTATTGTTTGTGTTCGAACACCAAAAAAAGTTTTCAAACTGCTTAATTTATACTACTTAGTTTGGTTAGCAACTTTTATTTACTCATTTCAGTGTATTATAAATAACACGATGATTTTTAATTATTACTTTTAGCTACCTGCATTGGTTTTTTATTTCAAAATCTGACCAAACATGGAAACGTAAACCAATAATTCCCGTTCCTCATTGCCTGTGTTGCAACATCAACCTACTTTGAAGCCAAAAGAAATAAAGTTAAGTATGTGTGTCTTATTTGTGATTCTACACTATCCCGGCGTGATACTTACAGGAGACATATGCGTTCCCACAAACAAATGAGTAACAATCCACATCAAGAAAATATTTCAGATGTTGAGGAAGATATGAATGATTCTAATTCTGACTCATCGGATTTAGATGATGACTATGTTGAAAAAGAGGATTTTGGGTTTCGTAAGCGTTTTGGTCCATTAATTTCATCACGTAAAAGGTTAATTCTCGACGAAAAATAAACTTAACTGTTTTACTTTACTATTACTATTTACTATATTAACGATAACGATAATACGACATACTATACGACTATACCTATGTTCTATTTACTATTTTTATTTATTATTACTGAATATTTATAAAGTTTTCCTTTTTTAAATAATGATAGTTATTTACAACGCATTTTTTTTGGTTAATGATTTTGACCATATTTTGCTTTTTCTACTGTTTTTAATTTGAATAAAATCTTAAATAAAAAAAACATTAAAAAATAAAAAAACAAATGCTACCATTTTTTTTGTTGTTTTAGTTGTTGGAAATTGATAGTACATAGTAAATTACACACACAGTCATAAAATAAATTAAACTTATTAAACTCCATAACATCACAATTTGATAATTTATAGTATTCAAACATTTCATACTCATATCCTCTCATATAGCATAGCCCAGGCCCTGGTAGGCGGTGGGTAAGTAGGTAGTAGGTACTTAGGTACTTTTAGAGTGGAAAGTTGGAAAGGGAAAAAATCTACAGGTAGACAAAATATTATCCGTCCGTCAAAACGGCCAGGAGGTGGAAACGCTTTTTCATGAGCTTTCAGGGACCCACATGAGCCTTGAGTCCGTTTCAAAACGCCGAAAGCTCCATGAGTCCGTTTTTTGCGCCCAAAAATTGAACGAAGCTCATGCGAGGCGAAACGAACGATTATGAACGTTTTTCTTACACTGTACTATACACACGATTTCCAAGTGCAAGGCTAAGGCAAGGTAGTTAAAAGGTAGACATTATTTTTTTTTATTATGTAGGCACTTGCTTCTAGTTCCGGAAAGGGGAAGGTATATACTGTATTATATTATATGGGATATAGGATAAGAAAAGAATTCTCAAATTCTCACATTTTTCTCCCCCTGAGTGAGTTACTTCATCCCATTCACTTTTCGTTTTCACACTTTTCCCTTTTTCCGCTCTCGCCCTGCCTTCTCTGGCTCTGGCTCTTGGCTTTGGCTTAAGTATTGAATTTGAATTTGGTATTATTATTAAGTATTGAGCATTGACTGTATATAGTGTTGGTCTACGGATGACGGATATAGCTGAAGGTTTCACCTTATAAAAAATTTAATTTTTTGGGACATTTTAAGCTTGGATATAGTGTTGATTAGTTTGGTATTTGGTATGTAAGAAAAAGTGAGTTTAAGCACGAACCAAACTGTGGGGAAAATGAAAACTACTATTAATATTATAAGGCTGGCTGAGTGTATTTGTATTGTAATTATTGTATTGTGTTCTGAATGCATTTTTGACTCAATTCTTGTGCTAATCCCTATGTACCTACATAAAATGCACTCAAATTGTGTTCTATACGGAAAAGCTCAAGGAATTCCATCCAGAATTTAGATTTAAATTCAAATAAAAGTAAAATTGTAAAATCCACACATTTTTGTTGATTTCAACAACAACGCTACGGCTACACTTGGCACCTTATAGTATGTAAGATGGTTGTTGTACAGGTAATTCAAATTTTCAATGGACAATTTTTAAAGTTAGCAGAGGTTCACAGTCTATAGCTCCTAAACCAAAAATCAATAGCCGATACCGATATACCAATACCGATACTTTTAACGGAAACTGAAATCGATGCCCATATTGTGCAGACAGATCTCCCACCGTCTTCCCCTGGCGTCTTGCTCTAATTCAAAAGTTTTCTTGGAATTGTAAATTCCATACAGTATTAGTATAGGTATTTTAGTCTTGTTAAAATTGAAATTGAAAGGCATTCCATTCCCATAGGCTTACCTTACCCACACTGCACTGTCCGTCCTATTTGTAGATGAGCTTATTTGGTTTAGTAAAGGAGCGAGAAATGCCATGTAAGAAAATAACACAATATTGGAATTAAATGTATCGAAATCCAAGAGATACTGTACAATAATCCTTCAGCAGCTAGTTCAGTAATTGTAACATAGCACTAATTATTATGATACTACATACTGTCTGTGAAGAATCAAAAAGCCATATCCAATTTAAGCTGGAATCAAGATGAGCTATGTCATAAAAACAAAATGAGAAACAGGAGTAAAATGTTAATTAGGAGTTTTTGAAAAATTTTAAATGTTCTATTTTCATGTTTTTCAACATTGTAAAATGTCATATTTACATGTTTTTGAAAAGTGTAAAATGTTCTTATTCCATGTTTTCGAAAAGGCGCTAAATGTTCTAATTCCATGTTTTTGAAAAGGTGCAAAATGTTCTAATTCCATGTTTTTGAAAAGGTGCAAAATGTCCTAATTCCATGTTTTTGAAAAGGTGCAAAATGTTCTAATTCCATGTTTTGTAAAAGGTGCAAAATGTTCTAATTCCATGTTTTGTAAAAGGTGCAAAATTTTTTAATTCCATGTGTTTGAAAAGTGTAAAATGTTCTATTTAAATGCTCTCCAGACATATTTGAATATTTTTGTAGATAGTTGATATTGTTTTTAGGTAAAAATGGATATGGGTCATTTTGGTTCGTTACAGACGACGTATGTGTGCAATACAGGCCAATAAATATAGGTAATAAGTCACCTTAGGTACATTCTAATTTCTGCTTACAAGTAACCTAACTACCAAAATTTAAAAAGCCCAAGACTCCCCCACCTCCTAACAGTAACGGTCAAAGGACGAGGCGAGAGCGAGAGCTATAGAAGACGCATCTTTTTTCGCTCTTCTTGTTCCTGTTCAAATTCAACATTTAAGTAACTGACGACTTTGTTGCGTGAGTAGATGGGGAGAGAGAGAGTGAGGAGAGTGAGGAGACCCGGAATGGTTATGCTAATGTCCACTGGAATGATAATTGTGATTGTAATAGTTATAGTGATGGGTAATCGTACTCGTAATGGGAAGTGGTGGTAGTGGTGATGGTGGTGAGGCCGAAGCCTGGACGGGTACGGTGACGGTGCTGTACACAGAAAGTAGACAGAGACATAGATAGTGTACATGTTGAATTGTCTTAAGGCTTCTCTGCCTCAATGACCATGTCTAAGCTCTTCTCATGAAATACGAGACTATTAACGACAACGAGTTCCAATTGTAATACCTATAATCGCATTAGATCAACAAAACAACAGTAACAGTCACGAGGCTGTAATAACCCGAACCATAAGAGCCAAGCTTAAAGACGAAGAGAGAGAGAGACAAGAAGTAGACTCGTAGTTTCCTTTCCTTCAGAGAAACATTGACGATCTCCTCTCTCTCTTTACTAATGCACTTAAACTCCTCCGTTCCCCTCATGTTTTTTTTTCTATTTGCATTTAGAGTGTGGAGCTTGTACACTCAGAGACTGAACACAAGAGGATGATGATGGGGCTGTGAGCATTATGTATTAGGTATGGAGTCTATGGAGGAACACTTGATACAGCTATAACCCATTCTCGACACAATTCACAATTTACCTTCAGCCCTACTCAAGCTTCCTACTACACTGATACTAATAGACTTCGCAGAAGACAGAACGTTTTTTTTTCTAGAAAAAATAAGCAAAAGCAGACAATTTGTATGTGCAAATTATAAATGAGTAAATCCGGGAGCCGAGAGTGTACGCTCCAAATTACCAAGGAATTAACTACTAATTTCATGTAAAATGTAATGTCCTCATATTATGTCAAATTTTTAACACAAAAAACATTTTTAGAAAAATTTGACTACTTTTACATACTGAAGCTGCCTCTAAAATTCCAGATAAAAATGTTTTAATGTTTTTTAAAATTTATTTTGAAAATAAGAGGCATTCAAAATTCTCTAATTAAATCATGCCTCCCCCCCACTGTAATTTTTGAGGAAGTATATTGGGATTTTTAGGTGATCCCTCTGAAAATATCAACTTGAGACCAGATATGAAACAAATTTTTTTTACGAGTTGTTAGTGTATGCTGACGTTATTGGTGGAATATTTTAAAATTTACGTTGCCCGTTTGCAGCCAATCATTTTTTGAACGAAATAATTTAACATTGCGTAGACGGGTCAACATGTAATTTGCATATAAAAAGTACTACGCCAATTTTTAATGAAATTTTAAAAAGCGATATCTACAATGTAGTAAGAAAGATGCTCTTTCACGTGGTCTTACGATAATTTTGAAAAAAATAAAATTTTGATTTTTTAAGGTCACCACAAATGTTAGGATTATATATAAAGATGGTAGTGAAAACAAAAATTACCATTTTTACATATATAATTCCAACATTTGTGGTGACCTTAAAAAATCAAAATTTTATTTTTTTCAAAATTATCGTAAGACCACGTGGAAGAGCATCTTTCTTACTACATTGTAGATATCGCTTTTTGAAATTTCATTAAAAATTGGCGTAGTACTTTTTATATGCAAATTACATGTTGACCCGTCTACGCAATGTTAAATTATTTCGTTCAAAAAATGATTGGCTGCAAACGGGCAACGTAAATTTTAAAATATTCCACCAATAACGTCAGCATACACTAACAACTCGTAAAAAAAATTTGTTTCATATCTGGTCTCAAGTTGATATTTTCAGAGGGATCACCTAAAAATCCCAATATACTTCCTCAAAAATTACAGTGCCCCCCCCCCCCTTTCGAAAATTAACAAGCTGCTAGTGCTAGTATTGCCCCTTCAAAAGGATACACTATGTAAAAAGATGAAGTGCGTACAGGGAGGAGATACATAGTAGATATCTACTTAAATAATTAAGTTTACGCACCACGCAGTAAATATTTCGCACCCATCTTTAGTTTCAGTTAAAAAAGTCTTGTGGCTTAATATTGCCATTTCCATTCTCCATTCGCTCACGCTCAAGATATTATGTAGGGTAGGTACCGTACACCCTGTAGTAATGCGCGGGTCTGAGATGTCAAAATTTGTGTAGTACGCGGTGCGTATCATTACAAGATATACGGTGGTAGGTATAGGTATTATGTTTAGATATGTATTTTGGACTCGGTTGGTTGGAAGCTGGGATTTGGGACGCGTGTTTTTGTAGAGCATATTATGAACTCCGCAAAATAATCTCCTCATTCCATACATATGCATACAGGACAATTAGGAGTGGGAAATCGGTTATTTGTACTACCAGGACCAGGACCAGATCCAAAAGCAGAACTACTCATATCTGTTCTGTTGTAAAAAAAAGACAGACTCAATAATTCTTAGGAATGAGTCCCAATGATATGATGTATACTTGTAGCTACTATATATGTATATGTAGGTACTTATGTGATCAGAGACAAATGTGCCAAACGTGTGTACATAATGTGCCTACCTAGCACTATAAAAGTAAGTGGAGTACTGCACGTAAGAAGCAAGCTATAGAAGATAGACAATTTTACTTGCCTATTATTTCAGGTATGCACTCCCAGCATCCCGGTCCCGGTCCCGGTCCCAGTCCCGGTCCCGACGTCGACGTCGACGTCCCAGCCGACTGAATTTGAAGACACGAAGAAGACAGAGGAATTAAAAGGAAAACGAGACGGAAGCATGTGCACGCATTGTGACTCTCATTTTTCATTCTATCTGCTCAGTAAAAATGAAAGACGGGGACGATGTCGACAATGACAGTGACAATGCCAACGATAACGATAACGACGATGGGAACGCCAACGCCAAAACTGAACCAACCCAGCCAACTACCCGGACCAGGACCAGGACCAAGACCAGGAGTACCGGTAGTGTGAGTGCCAATGACGTCATAGGAGACGTGAGGCTAAAGTAAAGCATTGCATGGGAAATATTAACAAAAGAAGGAAGAAGTTTCTAGCACAAGTAATGTGTTATTAGTTATAGCATTGCGAGAAATATGTTTTGTAAATTTTAGAAAATGCCACTTTAAAAGGGATGACTGCTGCTGCATGATGCATGGTAACTGCGCTTCTTCAATGCTCTAAATGCCCGCGCTCTTTCCCTCGTCACACAAAACAAACGGTCCGTCCGTAATGAATGGGACTCTTGGAGGGAAGGGAGGGGGGATGAAGTTAAAATGGTCCGTTTTCGAAGAATTTATAGATTGTGTCCGTGGATAGAACTACAGTTTAATAAAATTGATTTAAAAAAAAATTATAACCATAATTAATGTTTTTTTTTCAAATATTAAAATTAATTCAATAAAATAGTTCAAATAAATTTTTTTCAAAATTATTGCAATTAATTTCATAAAATGTAGATTTACACGTGTTGTAAAAGTAGTGTTTCATATTGGGAATTTGGAAATGGTTAAGTAAGTAAAAAAATTTTTGAATTTTGTTTGAAACGTCTATAGATTTGAGATGATTTGATTTGAAGCTTCACCCAAGAAAAGGAGTAAATGTATGAGTAATCGTAATCATCGTGTGTGTCACTATATAGACTATATAGGCAGGTCAGGTCATAAGCAAAAGTGAATTTTTTGAGAAGAGAGCAGGGTAAAAAAAAGTAAAAAGTCAGAAGCAATTGGCGTTATTTCTCTGCGTATAGCCCACACAATATGTGTAGATAAAATATATAATCATAATAATATGTATATGGGGACCTACATGCACTTTAAACATTATTTTTGATGTATGACGAAGACGTAGCGTGGAAATGGATGGCGGGAAAGAAGAAAAAAGATGGAGGAAATCTATAAAGACATCCGCACGTACGCATGAAATATGAGACAAAGTGAGCCATTTGAGGTTTCACTTCAACTTCAGCTTGACGACTTTCAAAAAATTCAGTCCTCCTTTCTTTCCACCTTTTCTTATTTTCACGGGAAGCTAATAAATCTCACTTAAGACGAGGGAAGACGAACAAGACGAAGAAGACGAAGGGAAAAAAATAACCCATTTGGCTAATAGTATTTCTTCTGTAAACAAGCTTTACTCCATGCATACATACTGATATTATGTAAGTATATCCACAGGGCCGTATAATGCGGCCAGCATAGGCAGCCCCCGCGGCTTGAATTTTCAAACAACATATAACATGTAATGTAACATGTAACAATATAATGTATATGGAACATTGTGCACTTTTCAAAAATATATAAAAAGTATATTTTGACTATTTAAAAACATGCAAATAAAAATTTTTGTACATTTTAAAAACATGAAAATAAAATATTTTCCCTTTTTTCTTAAAACATGTAAATAGAACATTTTACACTTTTCAAAAACATGTAAATAAAAGATTTTGCCATTTTGCAAAACACGTAAATACAAAATTTTACTTTACCAAAGGAAACTACAATTAACATAATAAAAATAAGTGGTTTTGTTTGGAAACAAATTGCTGCCTAAAAGCAATTCCTACGTCCGGCCCTGTATATCCACGTAGAAAGGAGACCATGTTTATGTTGCACAGTATGCAATACTCACTCATATCGCTCCAAGGCTCCTCCATTTCCATCCACTTGCAAACACTTTCCGTTCAAAACCGATCCGAAAACCAGAACTATAGCACCAAGCGGATACAGGTTTCGGTTCAGTACATATATATGAACATATTTAAAGTAGGTACCCACCTACATTGCATATAAAGAATTGCTTATAATATTTTCCATTTTACATTGCATTTCCACTGCCACTGATAGATACGGAAGTGGATTTCGCTTTCGCCTTGTGACTTCTTTGGCAAAAATTTAACATTTTTGATATTAGCAGATCAGTGAGATCAGAGTCAGACTCTGGAAGATATATATGCAGACAGGGAGGGAATAGGATCGAGATGCAAGTGAACCCTTTTTGATGCCTGGATTTAAGTTGAATTTTTCATGCAAATAGCTTAAGCAATTATCTAAGGAACTCTTGACTACAAAATATACGTATCTTTGAGACTTATGTGTGTCAGCGACGTTGTTCTCCTACCATCTATGTATACATAGTATATTAATCTTCCTCTTCAAAACAACGGAAAAAATATTTATTTCTGTGTAGAACTAATCTTTAGGTCTGGGACCTAAAGGATTTGAATTTCCAAGTTTCGTCCATGTTTCAAGTAAAGGCTTGAATTATGTCCGGTAACAAGGTAAAAATTCGAAATTAAATTTTATTTTCAAGCTACATATCGTCGGTGAAGAACCAAAATGACGCATTTCCAATTTATGCTAGAATTAAAATGAGCTATGTCAACAAAAAATACAGTAAATAAGATTCATGATTACAATGCTAATTACGAGTTTCTAAAATGACCAAATAGTTCTATTTAAGTGTTTTTTAAAAGAGTAAAATATCCTATTTACATGTTTTTGGAAAGCGTAAAATGTTCTATTTACATTTTTTTTGAAAAGTATAAAATGTTCTAATTACTTGCTTTTTGAAAAGTGCTAAACGTTCTATTTAAATGTTTTTGAAATGTGTAAAATGTTGTATTTACATCTTTTTGAAAATTTTAAAATTTTCTATTTACGAGTTTGTTAAAAGTGCAAAATATTCAATTTAAATGCTTTCAAGACATGTTTCAATATTTCTGTAGATAGTGGATATTGGTTTTAGCTACAAATGGATATGGGTAATTTTGGTTCTTCACCGACGATACGAATAGTGAAGCAAGCTTGAGTGACATAATCCTGACGATGAATTGAAAGTTTGAAGTTTGAAAAGTTTTAAAAAGTGACGTCGAGACGTTTTTTAGCAGTGAGATTCTTTGAGCAGAAACGTTTGAGTTTGGGGTCTAGGGAACTGGGAATATTCTGAAGGGTAGTCCAGAATGCCCTGAGGCCCTGCGGCTCACCCAACTTAAATTCATGACTCTTCTATGACTTTAAGTCGGAAACGAAATCGACTTTAACCACACTAGAGGAAGGGTGAAGTGATAAATGGAAACCCAATACGAGAGATCCTTCCCATGAATTAGAAAAAACGTTTGAAAAGACCATTTGATTCGCTACTGGTCCCTGGGCGATTTTAATTTTTTTGCTGATTTGTTTTACTATTCTACTTACATGCTGCAGAAGAGTAAACTGCTCTGGATGTCAAATGCTTTACAACTGGCTAGTAGATAATTGGTAATTTTGGGTAAAATAATTTGTTTTCTTTTTGACATAGCGAAATAGAAGACAGTATCAAATTTTAGTATGTTGTGAAGAATCTAATGGAGCAGTCAACAGCTGATATGATTGCAGTGAACTAATACAAAGCTCTGTGAAATCTTTTTTGAGCTTTTTGTAAACTAGAATTAATTATTATTACAGTGCTTATGATTTGCGATTAGTACAATAAATAAACTTGTGATTATTCAGTATTGTGTAAGTTGTCAAAGTTTTATTAATTTGCTATTTTTTCGAATTGGATTAAGTAAATTATTATTTTCTCGGACACTTCTATTTCCTCGGATATTATTTTACGAATTATTTCCATCGAAGCAAAGGTAGGTAAGTATTTACAAACGTTACAAAAGGCATGTAAACCATGGCAGCTACACTGATATTTATTTGGCAGGTCGATGTCGCCCCCCCCCCCGGTCCAAAGTCCAAAGGTGTTAATTTTTTTGACGGGATGGGAGGACGAAGAATTAATTTTTTCGTTAGTATAGTTTGATTTAGATAGCATAGTCGCTTAAATAGGATAAAGTGTGGTTGCCATGGTGTGAATATGTTATTTAAGATTTTTATTTCTATAGCAACCGTTGCAATTGAGTGGCCGATTCAATAATTTCAAAAAAGCCTTAAGTTAGTCTATGGTTACAGGAATTCTTGAGAGACCCTTCGTATACTCAGTGTTCGTGCAGCGGGAAACTATGAAATATGCAAATGCGATGATTACTAGAAAGGGGATTATCCATAAATGATGTCAATGGTAGTGTTAGTGGGTGTAGTCCGGAATTGTTGTCATGCAATGTTAAAGATTGCCGTTTACGTAATGTTAAAGTTATGACATGGGGGTGGAGCGGTCCTAAATGAGTGGTAATTTGGACGACATCATTTATGAACTCTGAAAATGAAGGGCCCGTAATTATTCTATCTCAATTTCAATCTTAAAAGTGGTCACTTATTATGGAGTATCATGGATGTTAGTTAAAACTGTTGCCATAACACTTGTTATATTTGTTTTTAAACTACACTACATTCGTGGAATGTTTTAATGTCGTTGATTAGCTCTTACTTTTCCATTTGTGTTGTTGTTGGCCGTCGGTTTTTGTTGTCGTTATGCTATAAATCAGCAATCAGTTAATCAGTGTATCTAGATCGTGCTCAGTAAATTATTTTTTTTTTGAAATTCACCCAACCAAAAAGATTTTTTGGTAGTAATTCGCTCAACCACGGCAGTTTTCATTTTCCCGACTTTCTGATGTCAGAAACAATGTTTGTTCTTGAGTTTCGGCGAATTTCATTGAATTCAATTTGGAACGGTTTCTATCGAAATAGATTTAATTCGGAAAGGAAAAATATGAAGTACAAAATCTTACTAGTGAATCGAGTACATAAGGCAGTTGAACTTACATTACATCACTACCGGAGGCTCCGCCCTCAAGAGGTTCACAGGTAGCTGCCATGCAGTACAGTCAACAGTTTAGGTGTGAATCACATTGCTATTAATATTGCACTTGCATTTAATGGGGGTCTATCTAGGTGGTCCGGTCCAAAGTCTTGGAACCAGGATTGATTTTACTTCCTGGACCATTTGCATTTTGATCGGTGCCGAAGTGTCATCTCTGAACTGTGATGTCTACTTCCCGGAACCCGAGCTGTGACCAAGACTTTTATCAAATCTTTCAGTTTGATGCGGCTAATGAGTTCGATGTCGGCACCGATTATTCGTTGGAAACCCTTGAACAAATGGATATTACTGACTTTAGGGCAGAACCTTTAAATCGCTATCTTGCCGATCCACTTCCGGAACCAGAATTAGAAGATGTTATCATTAAAAAAGGTATGCAATCGTAATAAATATAAACCCAATGCTATATTTGTATATTGTCGGCGTTTTTATTAGCAACTTAGCTTTTATATAACTATTGAACTTTAGTTTATTCAAAAATGTAATATATGTAATAGCAGAACATTAGATGACTCACAAGTAAGTCATATCGCCAAAAAATTACTAGTGAAGCTGATAAATTATAGGAATGCTAAAACAAAAATATGTCATTTTAGTAGAAGTCATAACGTCCAGGATCGAGAATGTCGATTATATTTCCAGTACCGACGCCGACGACGATAAATTCAACGAGACCGAGATATTGATGGAATTAGAATCGTTGGAGATGGAGCATGAAGGCGGAAGCGAACACATATTTAATGGTCGTTTTAGCACCGTTGATGATTTAACCTTGCTCATTGAAGTGATTGAGGAAGAAATCCAGTTATTATCAAAATATTTGTCAAATCCTGCTGATCCAACTTCAATTTTAGTTCCGGTTCAAGATGTGGAGTCAGTGACGGAAGCCGAGACAGATAATACTCAACAAATGCTGGAAGATCTCGTAGAAAGTTGTTTATAGTGAAGATTCGGTGTATAGAAATAGAATGGGATGTTTTTAGAAAAAGAAATGCTGGAAAATTATTCCCAGGCGCTCAGTTCAAATTTTGCTCTACAAACGGAAGTCGACTTCAAAAGGCTGAAATTTAAATATTATTAACTATCAAACCCAAGACCAAAGCAATGCCAAGAGAACCAAGACCCACGAATCAAGAAAACAAGTCAACATTAAAATTTATAAAATGATGAATAGATAATCGAGAGAAAACAACTGTGGTACATTTAAAATAAGAAATTTTGATTTTATTAACTCCGACGTAGGAACGGGAACGGGATTGCCGATAGCGTATCGAAGGTGCTCAATTGCTCAAAGTTAAATGTTTAGCAGAAGTTTCTTGTGTCCGCGTCACCACTGTCTATGCTGGAGTTGAGATTGTTCGTATAAGACTGATCACAAAAATTCTCAAAAGTATTAAGCTTGCGACCAACAACGGCTGGTTACAACAGCTGACTGGCGCGCTGACTCTTCGAAAAATATAAATCACAGCCAATCAAATTAGTTTTTAGGTTTCATTCATAAGCGTCCTATCAAATGTATTTTTATTGATTGAATTATTTTTAATTTTAGTATTTAGGCTTTCATGCAACCAATGGAAACGTTTATTAGTAGTGTTAGTATTGTTTCACACATTGAAATTTTTTACTTGATTTTACATACCTCACTACGACTACTAAACTTGTCTTAATAATTTGTTTACTGGTATTTGTCCAGTATTTGTATACTAATTCAATAATGCTAGTTTGTTTTGTCGCTTTGGTAATGTTATTGAATAGCTGTATTCTGTTTCTGTTACTTGTTCAAGGTAGTAGTTTTCTCGGTTGTGTATAGTTGTGTAGTAATGTAGTAATTTACACCATGTCCTACATCCTGGGCTATGATTCTATAATATTGTAGGGATCTCTCGTAATCCAACTTTATTCTGCAGTAAATTATTTAATTGATACTAAGCCTAATATAATTAAATTAGAACCACGCATACGCATAGTTTGTATTTGCATTAGAATTGCAAATTATATAAGACAAAAAATTACTGGCTATGAATAATTACGTATTTAATTTTGTGCTTGCTTGTACTGATATTTATTTGCTCCATTTCTAATATCCATAATATGCATTCATTCATTAGTTATTCAGTTCATTGTTCTCGTTATTTTGTTGTCCTATCGTCTGCTCATAACAGTCCTGGCAGCCCTCCGCTCCGCCTGCCCATCAACTCCAAGCTCATCCTGAACGTTCAAAAAGAATTATTATATCCTGTATAATATTGTAAAATTTGAATGATAAAGAACTTAAATAATGGGTTAGAAACTTAAAGAAAAGCAAGGGCAGTAGAGATATATGCACAATTTAGGTTTCGAATTCACATCTCCAGTTCTGCCTCCTCCTCCTCCTCCTAGTTGAGTAAAGATAAGGATCCTTTTTTTCTTTCTTGTCTTCTTTTTTCTAGGTATCTACGGATGTCAAGGAACGAAAATGCCAAAGCCAAGGCGAGGCCGGAAATGCCAAAGGAATGGACAAGTCTGTAGTTATTTGTACAGAGATAGACCAAGTCAAACCAAAACCAAGACGAATTGTTTGAGTGTGTGTGTACATATCATATCACATCTCCCCATCGTCGTACTTTAAATGCTTCATGTGCACAAGACAAGACAAGTGGTGAATGGATAGAAGATGAAGAAGGCTCTGAGAATTCCATGTGTGTCACCATGCCCATCTTCAAATTCTCCATGAATCACTCATTCATCCATGTAGAGGAGAGTCGAGATTAGTGGCAGTGGCTCTGGTTTTAGTTCGGATGGTGATGGTGGTGGTGCAGAGTAATGTATGATGGGTGTAGACTACTATATTAGCTGTCGTTGTTCGACTTCGAATTCGAATTCGAGGTTCCAGTGCATTTTATACGAGAGACGTAGACAACAGGGGACAAAGTTCAGTAGGCTGCAGGGTGCAAGGCTCTTGTCTGTGTGCTTTTCTCTGACTCCTCTGTCTACTGATATATCTCTCATGTCTTTCCTCTTTTTTTCCCTCCATTCAATCTCAGTCTCAATGTATGAGGAGTGCAATGTCCGTTCCTATTCTTCTTGGAAGTAAAATGGCCTCGAATTCAACTGCACGGACAGAAGCATATCTTCACTTTCCTATTTCGTAGGAGGTGGAAGTCCTGGAAGTGAAAAAGGAAATTATTCTATCTACATGTATCACATTTTTCAAACCTTTTCTCTAAAATAAAATGTTTTTCCACTACAAGAATAAAAAAAAACACCTACTAAAAACCGAAATGAGCATTTTTTAGATGCCCGATTTTCAAAAAGCAAATAATTTAAAGTATTTTAAAAATAAAAATGTATTCACTATTTATATTCATAGGATTAGTACAACTATTTAGAACATTTTGCATTCCTAAATATGCTACAATGGTACTAATCCGACTTTTTCGAATTATAAAACTATTGAATTATGTAAGTAGTTTTGAATGCATTAAAAAATATGCATATATCACTTTTTGCACCTTTCTAATCTAGTGAAATGATGTAGTATAAGCTGACCGTGTTAGTTAGTACACAAAAAATCAATAGCGTAGCATATTACGTAAGTACCCACCTAGATACTTGTACAGTATGCCTTGTATTTTTTGTGTGACATGCACTTCCTATTCGTTAAAAAGACTTGTGCTCCCGCTGCATTGTTTGTATTGCAATGTACCTACCTACATAAATCTATTAAATAATATGATGCAGCCTCTATTCAGTATTCAGTAACTCTTGGATATATCTGTAAAGAAAAATCTTCTTTTGGTTTGGTTAAATCTGTGTTGGCTCACTTCCGGACCGTTAAACTTGCAGTGAAGAACATATTTTTTTCTATACTTATGTTTGTGTATGAAAAGCAAACACATCTATGTATTTGGATCTGACTATTAGTTAGAAGTGAAGGAGCTCTGGGCTCTGGTCTGGACTGAATCGGTCGGTGCATTTTCCATCCATTAGAGACCAGAGTTGAGAGAAGTACCGTAGGTACATTGACGAAGAAGATGCTGCTGGAAACCCAGACCGAGACCAAGACCAACTCGCTCCCTCACTCACTCACTTTACGTCTTCAAAGTTATCACATTTGAATTGGAGACTATGAATGGACGTTCCCCTTTGTGCATGATGATGTATGCAGAGGAGTGTCGGGAGTGAATGGTGGGGCGGAAGAGAGAACATGTCCAAGATTTCCGTTCCACTTCTCCGCTGTCACCCCCAACTCACTTCTCTGTATCGCTTCATTTTTCATTGAGTAAACAAATCTCTCATCTCACTCGTCCCTATCAATGCATTCTCACAGCATCTTTCAGCGCTTCGGCCTGGCAACGCGACTTCCATCGGTCTCGGTCTCGGTGTCGGTCATGTCTTCAAACTTTAAATGTACAGAATATGCATATCGTCTGAAGAACCAAAATGACCCATATCCATTTTTAGCTAAAAACAATATCAGCTATCTACAAAAATAATCAAATACGTCTTGAGAGCATTTAAATAGAACAATTTGCACTTTTCAAAAATATGTAAATACAACAATTTGCACTTTTCAAAAACATGTAAATAGAACATTTTACACTTTTCAAAAACTCCTAATTAAAATTTTACGCATGTTTTTCATTTTGTTTTTATGACATAGCTCATTTTGATTGGAGCTTAAATTGGATATGGGTCATATTGGCTCTTCACAGACGATATTATGTAAATGCTGTTTACTTTTATTCTATATTAAGCACATAGTATAGGTATGTACTGCCTATTAGCAACTGTCGGTCGCGGTGTCCACAGTCCACAGCGACGACGGGATTTTGCTTTTATTTTAATTTAATTTCAAATTATAAGCCCACCGTATAATTTTTACACACTATTTCCTGCCAGTACCAGCTCTTAAATAATAACAGCATTTTGCTGGCTATACCTATAGTATGTGTTGTGTGAGTGCTGTAAATGATAATGGTATAAAGATTAAGTATGTACATATAACGTATTACTCGAGTCTGAATCTGAAATGTTAAAGTATTGGTAGGTTAACGCTGAGCGTTGAAAGGGTACGGGAGTAGGGAGGTTGAAGAAACTATCAAAAATTATGATAGTTCAAAGGGTAAAAAAGAAATGAAGATTTTGATAGAACAGCATACCGACGGGGTACAATGCATATTATGTATGTAGGTACGCTGTCCAGGTCCAGCACAATAAAGTATTGAGCTGTGGGTATGTATGGAAGGTAGGACACATTTATTAGGAGTGTATATGTATGGGGAGACGGGAAGGAGCGGAAATTCAGCCTCGACCATGCCATGACTGATATAAAAAAAATGAAAGGTCTTATTTTTCATAGAAAAAGTATCTGTTGTGATGAAACTTTCGAAGAAATCCAAACATCCGGACAGACAGAGAGAGTTTTCTTCACTCTCTCATCTTATTCCTCTGTATAGTTCTTGAGTCTCACGATCAGTCCTCCTCTTTTCTTCAACGTATTTTTCCTATTTCCGTCTCACAATCCACTGTTATTCGAATCCTTATTCCATTTTGTCTTGAGCCCTTTTAGTTTATTATGTAGGTAGGTATTTTTACGAATTTACGATGCGGCTGTATAGCTATATGCATAGAAGTAGGTGCGGGGCATATATATCATCACTTTTCACATTTAGACTTTTGTTATTGATTTGGTAACGTCATTATTATCCCCTCTCTCCAGTCTCCAAAAATGCTATATTCCTTGAACCTCATCTTCCTATGTACATATATCGTCGATGTAGAATGAAGTTTGATCATCTCCCTTTGGAGCTAAAATGAATTATGATCATCTCCATTCTGCTTTAAAATGAATTTTGATCATCTCCATTTTTCATAAAACATGGCCAATGAGATATGCTAATGATTAGTTAATGGTTTAGTAATTTAAAACTAAGTAAATTTAGGGTCACCCATAAATAACGTCATCAAAATATCCACATTTTAAGTCCCTATGACCCTCCTGTCATCAGAGTACCCGTTGGGTAAATGCCTATATTTAGCATGCGATACCATGAATATCCAAGTAGGCTGCTTGGCCATACCCATGACGTCATTTATGGGCGACCTCTTAATTTTTTAAACTTTCAATAACGATTTATTGATGAAATAATTTAATCAAATTAATAAATTAGTACATCATTCATGAGACCAGGGATTATTTCATCAATAAATCATTATTGAAAGTTTAAAAAAATTAATGGGTCGCCCATAAATGACGTCATGGGTATAGACAAGCAGCCTACTTGGATATTCATGGTATCGCATGCTAAAGATAGCCATTTGAGTATAATGTTAACGCTGATGACAGGAGGGTCATAGGGACTTAAAATGTGGATATTTTGATGACGTCATTTATGGGTGACCCTTAATTTACTTAGTTTTGAATTACTACACCATTAACTAATCATTAACATATCTCATTTGGCGTATTTTATGAAAAATGGAGATGATCAAAACCAATTTGTAATCAGAATGGAGATGATCATAATTCATTTTAGCTCCAAAGGGAGATGATCAAACTTCATTCTTCATCGACGATATATGAAATATATGTACATGCACAGAGTGGCTACGGCTTTGGCTACAATGGTGTTATTGTGTCAGTCAAAATTAACTGACACTGACAAGTTATACTTCCAATGAGCTTCCCCTTCCCCCTTGCCGTTAGCCTTTACTCCTTCCACACAACTCACTCTCACAGTACAAAGCACAGACAAAATTGTTATGAAGGGAACATTTTATTATTGCCATTTCTTATCTTCATATTGGGGTGCTTATGAATTAAGTGGAGCTTGAAATAATGCATTTATGACTCTCATTATTTTTCTTGAAGAAAATTCGTAAATAATAATATTATTTATTGGGGAATTTTTTCCTGGTCAATTGGAGTGGCTAGATTTTTAATGGTATTTTTTGATATCGCCTAAGAAGAACCAAAATGACCCATATCCAATTTAAGCTACAATCAAAATGAGCTATGTCATAAAAACACTAAATAAGAAACATGCGTTTGATGTTAATTAGGAGTTTTTGAAAAGCGTAAAATGTTCTATTTACATGTTTTTCAACAATGTAAAATGTCCAATTTACGTGTTTTTGAGAAAATGCAAAATGTTCTAATTCCATGTTTTTGAAAAGGTGGAAAATTTTCTAATTCCATGTTTTTGAAAAGGTGGAAAATTTTCTAATTCCATGTTTTCGAAAAGGTGCAAAATGTTGTAATTCCATGTGATTGAACAGTGCAAAAATAAGCGTTCAAGACATATATAAATGTTTATTTTTGTAGATAGTTGATATTGTTTTTAGCTACAAATGGATATGGGTCATTTTGGTTCTTTACAGACGATATTATTGTTTTCACGCCTGTTCCTACCTCAATTAGACATACACAAGAACCGGCCCGGCAAATGGTATAGTTCAGAGTTTGAGCAATCCAAAAATAAGTAGTTATTGGGCAATGTACAGCTTCCAGCGACAAGGAAGAGAGACAGACAGGAGGATTATTGTTTTGGGAGAAATACGGGAAAATCGGCTACAGAAAAGGTGAAAAAATACAACTTTTTAAAATGTCGAGTTGAAGTGTATTAATTGTGAGTGTTCATGTTGATGTTGGGTATAGGAAAAAAAATAAGAAAAAAAAATGAAAAATGAAGTAACAAGTAAAATGGATGTAATAAGGTATAGAAATTACAAAGGTAGTACTCATCTGACACTTTTAATAATATTAATAATAATTGCTGCGGCGGACTTTCATCGAGTGCCAGGTCCGAGCCGACCCGAGACCGAGACCGAGAACGAGGCCGAGACTGGCCACCCGGAATGAGAACGAATGGAAGCTAACTAGAAAAAATTCCCTAGTTTTAAAAGAAAAAAAATATATCCCCACCTTCTTTTTTAATTAGACAAGTTAGTCTTTATTTACTTCTCCATTTACGATTTTTCACAACTTTTCTCATCATTTGCCGTCAGGAGAAGATACAGAAAGGAAAGGATGAAGGTAACTTACCCATTTTCCACGCGCGCTCCCAATTTCCCGCTCACACAACTTATTAACTTTTTTTCCACTTTCCACAGTATAGTCTGTAGTGGTAAACAGTAACTTTTGAGTGATGAACTTCAAGAAGGTTTTTTAAGACGAGACTACTTGGGGTTGGTCCTAGTAATAATTGTGATTCGAATTTCTATATTAATTCTCCTACACTAAGCAGATATCTTTACTTGGGCAATTCGGCACCTATCTTTATATGGCTGTGAGCGAATACAGAATAAAAAATATTTGGATACTTATAATATAGAAAGATCAAAAAATAAATTCTGTTAAAAAAAATAATACTGATTTTTGTCTTGATTATTCGTCATCGGTTCGCCTTTAGTCCTTGGCCAAATACGTACCTATGTACGTAGTATTGTAATATTGTAGTTTGTAGTGTATCTTTATGTATGTGTGTAAACGCATTGCAATAATTTTGAATAGGAAGCGTAGTAATAATATAGGCACGTCATAATAACAAGCAAAAGAGCGCTTCTGACAGCTAACATAACACCTTCGTTATTCGTTTGACTTTAGAGACCTGTAGCATGAGTGAATTTAGAGCGCCGATAATCTTGTAATCGTAGTCGTCATCTTCACCTTAGTACTAGTACAGTAACTTTAATGGAATAGAATTGAGAGCCTCGGCCTCATTATCGTTATAGCATCATCGGCCCGGTCATTCGTCATTCCATCAACAAATTTTATTTGAGCTCCTGGCAGGAATTAATTTTTTTTTGTCTCTCATACTTTTGGTGTACAGGTGGATCAAGAAAGAGTCAATAGACTTTTTGAGACTTCTTTCAGATTCAGATATCTCTATCTTATCATATTGATAAAGATAAATTCTACATTTTCTACGGTCATGCCCATGATTTTGGATTGAATATATTGTAATGTACTGGATCAAATATTATTATATTGAGGAATTCCTTTAAAAGTACAAAATAAAATAGATCATTTAATAGGAACAATCACGAACTAGATCGTGATAATTCGATAATTTGATGTGTGAGCTTCTTCATTCTTTTCCTTTTCGTGTTTTTCCTTTTCCCGAGGTTATCGCCGTAGATATAGATTTCTATATTATAATATGGATTTTTGACATTTTTGAACTACATCAGATAACGTGCTACATTTTTTTAAATTCCAGAATGTGTAAGAAAGACAAGGGCTCATGTCTTAAGGCTTGTTCGCTTGTTTCCATTTTAAAATTTTCTAATTGCGTGATTTTAAAGCAAGAAAATTATTTTAATTGAGAGGGTTTTAGTTAAATTCCTACATTTTTGTTTTATAATGAAATTATTTGATTCTAGCTAGGTACCTATAGGTGAAGTATATACTGAAGTGTAATACGATGTCCCCTCAAAATTAAAATAATGCAAAGGCTTAAATTTCAATTTAAAAACCAAAAATACATTGTGAAGGACTCCGCTTTTTCATATATGGGATACGTCAATGTCATAGTACATAAAGTCTAGGATGAAATCTCTACAAAATAAAGAATTTCGGTGGAGACAGAGACTATATGTAATTATGTAGACATACTGACTAGTGAGGGATATGGGTAAGAAGGCGTACGAAAGGAATATTATACTACCTACGCAGTACAATTTACGTTTTCGAATTCCCCCCATTAGCTTCCCTTTTATCCTTTCCTCGAAAATTTCACAAATCCACTGGAAACTCTCAAGGAATGGAAATGTACTGTAGTGTGCTTGCTCCCTTCGATCTCGATCTCGATCTGTCTCGATCGTCTATTCTCCACTTCATATAGTCTCTCTAGATTCATTCATGAAAGCCTGAAGGTTGAATTGAAATAGCTAATAATGAATCATTTCACCTCCAGGGAAAACCTCTGAATTCCAATTCAAATTCTACATCTCCAAAAGTTCCCTCTTAAATTCTGTCCTGTCTTATATGTAGCTCACTAACTAGTGAGACATGTCATGTGCTGGGATGTAGGATGTAGGTGATACGTACAGTTGTAGCTAGTATCTATTTTAAATTGTACATAAATGGGTATATGGGTATGGATAATGGATAATGCTCTGGATTGGAATTGGAAAATGTAGCTCAACCTTTATTATCGCTCATTTTTGTTTCGTATAACATACAAAAACAATTTTAAAAAATGGATCAATTTTTTTGTATGTATATAGCTTACGTATCTACCTCTATTAAAATCATAACCTCAAAACCCTTTCATGGAAGTTTTCATCTAGGATTTAAGAAAATATGAAAAAAAAATCAAGAAAAAACACAAAACGCGATGCGCTTTATCTTATCACCATTCTTATGTTATGTTACAGTCTACAGATAAATTCTTCTATATATTTTTTTTTGAAACTTCTTTTATCTTTTGAGATTTCTGAGAGGATGTAATATTTTCTTACCTCTTTATCATTAGTTGATTTACATGCGCTGACAGTTCAAGCCTCCAGATCTCCTTGGAGGCAAATGATTTAATTTTCTAGACGATTTTCCCCCTATCTCTGTCTCTCTCTCTCACACACACACCACACACACACACACACACTGTTCTTTAAATCTTAAATGTACAAGAAGAAAAAGAAGTGAAACATTTTTTGGTTGGTTCCTTCTTTTTTGCTTCTGGTTCTGTTTTTTAAAAGGCTCTGTCTTGTGTCTTGTTGTTGTTGTTGTTATTGTTGTTTTGATCCTGTTGGAGGCTACGCGATACGGGTTCATCGATCATGTGTGATGTGGTCTAGTAGTGGTAGTGGTGATGTTCGTGTGCATATTTGATTGTCTTAAACAGATGGGAAGACAGAGAGATTCAGTTCATAGGGATGCTTAGGATGCTGTAGTGGAGATGGGGAAATAATGGACGTGTGTGCTGTACTCGAGATTTTACTTCATCGTCACTATCTCAAAAATGTGTGTGGGTTGATGCTCTGGTCTTCTTCTTCTGTTCTGTGCTGTGGGTAATACTCCGTGGACGGTATATCATGTGAAGATGACGTGCGGGGAATTTTATGCCCGGAGTTTAAATTCAAATTAAATATGAGTGTGCGTGTGTGTGTGTGTGTGTGTGTGTGTGTGTGTGTGTGTGGTGCGTGTGCTATAATTCTGTTGTCTTGACTTGGTCTTAAAATGTATGTCATTATTGCTTTGATTTGGAATGATTATTCTTCTGTTATGTAGCTACTATATTTTTTATACTATTAGTATAGTGCTGTTTAATTGGGGCGCCCTTAAGAAAGAGTGTAAAAGTGTATTTTTTCAATTTCGAAAAATTACAAATGGTTCAAATTTTTGCACTTTTTTAAATGTACAAAAATATTTCGTTTCTGTAAACGATTTTAATAATTAATTAATAGTATTGACAGTTATTATACAGGGGTAATGATTATGATAGTATTATGTCTAATAATATAAAGTGGATATTGTTTCAAATTACTCCATACTATTTTGACTGTTATTACCCAACACATTTGTAGAAATGTTCAATTTATGGTTTCTAACGGTTCGGTTGGTTCGGATCGGATAACGGTTATCCGATGCTACGGTTCGGTTCGGTTGGACAACCCAACCGAACCGCGGCGTATACGGTTCGGTTCGGTTGAGGTATCGGTTAACCGTGAACCGTCACGGTTATCCGTTCGGATAACCGTGAGTATAAATGACATTTTAGTTACAATTATTTAAGTAAATTATTTAGTATTCTTTTTTTAAATCTTTCCCTCAGCTAACCCTTATGGTATTTTTCCCTCTAGTGTGTATTATATTTTCACTTTAAAGTATGAAATCATTGCTGAATTATCAGCTTTGATTTTGCATTCGAAATAAAATGCAGAATTGGTACCTAAATTAAAAAACGTTATTTTTATACTTGTTTTCACTTACTCTTAATGTTAGTTTATTAGCAGACTAATTTGTTCAACATTTTAACTTGTTTTGTCTTGAAAATTGATATGGTATAAATATGGGTCGTGTCGAACTGACCGAAATAACAAAACAATTCAAGCATTTTGGGAAGCGATACCATTATGTGGTATTAAAACTGAGGTTTTTTGTCTCAGTTCATTAGATACCTGATTAAAGGCTGATTTTTAAATGCCTATTATTGTGTAAGACCATTATAAATTCATTAGCTTTAAGGAAAAATTTCAAACATACAAAGGTTTACACAAGCGACTTCGGATAACGGTTAACCGTCGGTTCGGTTCGGTTGGGACTTTTAACCGAACCGTTTAGTTACGGTTCGGTTCGGTTTTCGATTTTTCAACCGTTTGGAATACGGTTCGGTTCGGTTACGGTTCGGTTGAGCCAATATCCGATCCGTTAGAAACCATAGTTCAATTGATATTAATTCCACGCACGCCTATATGGTATGGTCTCTTTTCTTTGCATTGTTTGTAGTGATGTGATGTAAAAAAACAAGTAAAATTGGAAACGGAGTGGAAATGATGGTAAAAGAAAAAGAATGTTTCTCTGTGTCTGGGTGAAATGGAAATGTGTGTGAATTTATTTGATTTTGATAGGCATGTAAAATGGATGGAAGACTTTCCCTTTCTTCCCTTTTGATCTTGATCACAACAAGAAAATTGGAATTTTATCCAATTCTATGCATGAAACGGCATAACCAGAAAGACCGAGAAACCTCACCAAAACCGAGTGGGTGTAGTGTGGAAAAGGGAAAACAGAAACCAGGACCTCGATACTAATCTAATACTGAAACCGATGCGGGTGTGTGTGTGTGTGCATGAAACCCCACAACATCACCATATTACCACACGGCCATGCCCATGTCCCATACCAATAACACCATGGAGAAACGAGTTGACGATGGAAAATAGAATTTAGAATGGAACTGAAACATCTACACGTATGTATAGGTATGTAAGACCCTCTTTGGAATACTGCTATTGAAGAGTCGAAACAAGCTAATAGCTATTTGCATGTTTTGACAAGTGTGTAAAATGTTCTATTTACATTTTTTTGAAAGGTGCAATGTTTTGCAAAATGTGTAAAATGCTCTATTTACATTTTTTTAAAGATGCAAAATATTCTAATTACTTGTTTTGAAAAATGTGTAAAATGCTCTATTTACATTTTTTTAAAGATGCAAAATATTCTAATTACTTGTTTTGAAAAATGTGTAAAATGCTTTTTTTACATTTTTTGAAAGGTGCAAAATATTCTAATTACTTGTTTTAAAAAATGTGTAAAATGCTCTATTATTTACATTTTTTTGAAAGGTGCAAAATATTCTATTTGCATGTTTTGAGAAATGTGTCAAATGCTGTATTTACATGTTTTTAAAAGGTGCAAAACTTACCTGTTTTCAAGGGAAAATTACAACCCTTACCTTTTTTTTTACAAAGGCAAAACCTTGTATTTACAATGTTCATAAATTTCAAAACTTGATATTTACACTAATTTTGAGCATGTAAACCCTCAAACAAAATTTTCATCTATAAAATACCGTACAAAATTAAATTCCAAAAATTTACTTGTAATAAAACGATAGATTATGGATATTATATAGTTGGTATGAATTCTTCAACACGAGCCCGCCCTCGTTCTCTAAAGTATGGAGCATGTCTCTGCACTTCTCTCCCACTTGCATGGATCATAGATCTCATGCACATGGAAGTGGTGTAGGTCGTAGGTATGTCTATGTAAATTTCAAACCATTTTTTATACTTTTGTGTCAAGAAAAGAAGGAACTTGAGAGAAAGTTAAACTTACTTTTTCTTCTCTCTCTCTCCTCCCTCTCACGTCCAGTGTAAATTCTGTTTTAAAATCCAGAACAGCACGCTAACTCCACTACCTACCCCCACCTACCACTGCAATTACTGTAGTATATTCTGTGCTTATATAGGTTTGGCTATATGCATATAAAAATGCACTCATTCTTCTGTCACTGCATAGTAGGTATCTATCTATCTTGTGGACTGTGCTGTGGAGGGAAAGGAAAATGACGAATCAACTCCTCAAATTTCTTCTTCTTTTTTCTTTCTTTTCCCTCCAAGTTTTGGATTATTCCAATTTCCTATTCCTGTTCTAGGAAAGCTCTATAGCGTGTATGCTACATACTAACTCACGCACTTGCCTATATGCGTATATCATCAATAGGTGTGATTATGGAAAGGTACGGCAACGGGAACGGCAACGGCAATATGAACCTTTTGCGTACCTTTTTGCATGAAGAAAATTCCCGCGGATGATAAAATCCTATAGGAAAAAAATTAAGGAAAGTTTTTCATCATCATATCATATAAGACAGATATACGTCATATATAGTCACTATAGACTAAATTGTGTATACTTCTTGCCTCACGTATTATTATAAGGATATATAGGTTTTTTTAAGGAGAAGAGCATAGGACATGGACATACGGAATCTTTCATGTTGCTTACTTTGACTACCTATCTCTGTCATTGCCTATAACATTGTATGTAGAAGGGCGGCTGACTGAGGGACTGAGCTATTGGTGTGGATATCTATCTAACTATTTGTAAAGTTTGTGTGAGGAGCACAGGAGTCAAGATCAAATTTAAATCTAGTATCATTTTTCTGCACTCTTGAGCACTGTTTGGTTTTCCAGTTTTTGGTTTAGAAATATAGCAGACGTTGAATATACATACATACATAGATGTAGAGATGTGGATGGTATTACGCAATATTATACATGGAGATTCTGCTGTAGGAAATAATAGTATAATTTGGATTTGTATATCAATGCTGAAGAAGGAAAACTAGCTATCGCTATATAGAAAAAGAATATATTGGGGCTAAAATTAAAAATGTCTATCTAAAGGTGCGTGTGTATGTTTTGAGCTTAACTTTGTAACTACGCATAATAGTGGTTCTGGTGATGGAGGGGCTAGTGGATGTATGTGGATATAAATGCTTTTAATGACGTTTTTAATATTGGTAGGTGAATGAAGCTGATTGAAGCATTTTTAAGAGTATGAAATATATACCTATTTACTTAGCCAGCACTTTTAGCAAGTGAGAATTTGAGCTATTTACACCTTTTTGAAAATAAAAAATACATGTTATTTTGAGCTTTTTAAAATTGTTAATTTAAAACTTTCTTCCCTTTTTAAAAGTGTTTACTTAAAAATTTCTCCCCCTTTTAAAAAGTGTTTACTTAAAAATTTCTCCCCCTTTTAAAAACGTTAATTTAAAAATTTCTTCCCTTTTTAAAAGTGTTAATTTAAAAACAATTTCCCTTTTTAAAAGTGTAAATCTAAATATCTTCAATTTTAATTTTTAATATCAAAGGAACTGTAAAAGCTATTGGTATTTTTCCAGCCAAGATTGCCAGATCGATTGTCTTTTTTGCATTTAAAAAACATTACTTATTAAAAAAGGCTTGTTTTCCGGCTTCAACTTACAATACATGATATATGGCATGGACATGAAATAAGATAGCTACTAAAAAAATCCTGACTACTAGAATAATAATCATAGGATTTTTTAGATTTGGTTTTTCTTCCCCTTTTTCCCCCGCTCGCTTACATGGGGTACTGGTACCCACCAATATAGGTACATAATATATCTATAATCTGTCGCATGGATGTTGCAGTCTGAACCCCTGAACACTACAAAAGTATTAGCTCCACTATTAAGGTCTTAAGTCTGGCGTGGAGCCCGGTCCCGGTGCCGGTCCCGGTCCCGGGATTTCCAATGTAGAGCATGGCATGGAATATAGCATATGGGGATGAGTTTTGGGAGTTTGGAAGAGCGTGTGATCCTCAAAAAGGCCAACTATTTTCAAACCATTAAATGTAAAGTAGATGTGGATATAATGTAATGTGCTCTAAAGTTAATAGCCCCGTACATACAGTGTGTGAATAATGATATATTATGTAAATTTTCTAGATATGCTGAGTATCGTCGTCATCGTCCTCGTTCATGTGGTCGACTTAGTGGAATAAGATTAAGAGAAGATGCGATGACACGTATTTACACAGGATAGACTCTAGATCCCTTCCAACTGTTTTATGAGTAGGTACTTTCCATCTCCGTAGTCTTTACTACACACACACGGATGCGTACAGCGTGCTAGAAGATCATATGGCCCTGGCTCCCCATATCCACTGCGAATATGGAACGACATAATGTCGTCTTTCAAATTTTGCAATAGCTTTGTTTACAAATCTGCAGAAAAATTTTCAGCAATTTTAAAAAATCAGTTTGTAAATAAATTTTTTTTTAAAAAACAGCTAGACTACAATATAATTTTTTACGATTTCAAACTTAAATAAAAATAAAAGCTGTTTCTAAGAATTTTATTGGAAATTTTTTATAATTTGTGAAAAATTTCGAAGACATTTGTGCACACAATTTCTGGTAAAAATCAATTTTAAAACAATGAAATTTTGAAGTCTTGGGTATATTTTTGCTACAGGTGGGGAAGGGGGTCAAAGATCATGAAGCACCCTGTACACCTTCTCTGTTGCAGTCTCCATTCCATATTCCATACCTAGTAAGTATTAGTATCTCTCTCTCTCTCTGCTCTGTGCATACAAACCGGTGGTAGTGCCCGGACCAAATCCGGTACCGGTTCGCCACACTACTATGGTAGCGACGGAGAAGAGACGGCTCTCAAAAGTTGAGTTGATGATGAGTTGAGGGCTCGAGAAGTGGAGGCTGGAAGAGAAAAAAAAGCACGTCAAGTGGAGTGAATGGGAAATCCTTAGAGAAGAGAAGAAGGCAATCAATCGCTATTTTCATGAAGATTTACTTCCCTCACACTCTTTTTTTTTCTTCAACCCAACTCAAATCTCATCTTATCTTAAATCCGTGCAGTGTGGATTCTTATACCCATTTCCGATTCCAAGTCTCACGCTCACTTTCTTTTCTCATCTTTCCTCTTCGCGACCTCAGATCATCTTCTACGTCATCTCTTCACTATCATCCGCCTGGTCCGTCTTCTTGAGCATATTATGTCTCTGCTGGTACTGGTACTGGTACTATGGTACTGGTGAGGGATTCGCAGTGGCAATGGCATTGGCATTGGGAATGTGGACGTAGCGATTACGGATGATATTATCGCTGCAAAGTTCTAGTGCGAACTCAACCAGATTAGTAAACATATTTTCGCCATTGTGTGTGCTACCATTCGTAAATCCGTACCTACACCGCCATGCTAATTTTCCACACACCCACGCACACAATTAGCTTGAAGATGAGTGATTTGAATTTAATTTTATTAGCTATTGCTAATATTTTATGCAGATAGCGTTGCATTTATGTGGGCTGATTTTAATTGCAAATTATTAAGTAGGCAGTAGCTGCGTAACTTAGTATCTCTGCGTAATTTGCAAGTTATTGGGCTGTCTACACCATTTTGAAAGTGTAAGGTGCAATATATACAACCCTTTGACAGTAAAAGAAAAATACACTTTTTTAACACCATTTTGGCATTGAAAAATAGGCTATTTACTTATGCTTTCTTAAAAATGAAAAATAGGCTATTTAGGATTGTTTGAAAGTGCAAAATACTTTATTGACGCCTTTTTAAAAACTGAAAAATATGCTGTTTACACCTTTTTGAAAATGCAAAATATTTTATTGACGCCTTTTTAAAAACTGAAAAATATGCTGTTTACACCTTTTTGAAAATGCAAAATATTTTATTGACGCCTTTTTAAAAACTGAAAAATATGCTGTTTACACCTTTTTGAAAGTGCAAAATATTTTATTGACGCCTTTTTAAAAACTGAAAAATATGCTGTTTACACCTTTTTGAAAATGCAAAATATTTTATTGACGCCTTTTTAAAAACTGAAAAATATGCTGTTTACACCTTTTTGAAAATGCAAAATATTTTATTGACGCCTTTTTAAAAACTGAAAAATATGCTGTTTACACCTTTTTGAAAATGCAAAATATTTTATTGGCGCCTTTTTAAAAACTGAAAAATATGCTGTTTACACCTTTTTGAAAATGCAAAATATTTTATTGGCGCCTTTTTAAAAACTGAAATATATGCTGTTTACACCTTTTTGAAAGTGCAAAATATTTTATTGACGCCTTTTTAAAAACTGAAAAATATGCTGTTTACACCTTTTTGAAAATGCAAAATATTTTATTGACGCCTTTTTAAAAACTGAAAAATATGCTGTTTACACCTTTTTAAAAATGCAAAATATTTTATTGGCGCCTTTTTAAAAACTGAAAAATATGCTGTTTACACCTTTTTAAAAATGCAAAATACAATATTTATGCTTTTACCAACCTGGTAATTACATTATTTTTTTCACTCAGCTTGATAAGTGGCAATATACGACAAATAATGTATCTGTTTATACGTCTATTTCTTATGCAGAAAATCCATCTCATTGTTCTATCTTGTTCACATTGAAGCTAAAATTTATTTAGCTTTTATTTTGTCGGGTTTCCTGTATGTAGTGCGCATGATGTGAACTCCCTCTCCTCGCCCTGCTTTACCTGTGCGTTGTCAAACAAAGAAACTAATAAGTTCCTAATGAATAATAAACTGCGCAGGTAGTTTAGTTTTGATCTTGGTCTTGGTATGGAAATAGAAGCCAAATTGGTGGTGTTATTGACATTGATGGTGATATTACTGCTTAGTTTTTAAATTAAAAATGAAATAGTAATATCACCACCCTGTCGATGTCGATACCAATATCGGCTCTAACACCATAGAACCATATAGCTTTCTCAGTCAGTATTTCATCAAAGTTGTCCTAATCATTATACGTAGGGAGAAAGAAGGAGAAGAAAAGGGCCAGGATCCACTTTGTAGATGCTAAAAATGGACTGCTATTGTTTCCATGAGAAAGCGAGAGATAATCAAATGAGCTTTCTATTATGTCCTCGCTCAAAATTAACTTGAGAGTGATTTTCTCTTGAGCACATGTCGTATCCTCCCACTTCCTCAAACTTCCATCTCCTCCATCCACGTGACTTTCCCGTACAAAAAAAAACTTGCAAAATTAAAAGGACAAAGGGAAACCAAACTAAAAACAAAAGACTATATAGTGAATTTCCTGATGCTCATGCCTCGTGTTTGATCTGCGTATAATTTTGTAAAATATTCGAATCTGCGGAGCGCTATGCATTCTCGTGGTTCTAGTTCTTCACTAGGTTAAAATCTTTCTCTCTGGTTTTTGCCCACTGATTTCCCAGTCCCTGTACTTACCAGCAGCAGCGGAGCAGCGGAGGCATGAATATTTTGTTAGGTATATAGCTACTCACTTGTAAATTATTTATGGAATGTGTTGCCATTGGAGATTTCGCAGACATTTACCTCCTCGACCCTGTATCCTTTCTCTTTCAACTACTTACTAATATGTACCTACTACAGCCACAGGCCACAGAGCACGCACCAAAAGAAACACGTGGCAGTTTCTTTCTCATGGTTGGTGCGCTATGTTCTACATACAGTACGTAGTCAGAATGCTACAACGTAATCTTTGTCTACATCTACTGCACTGATTTCGGGTCCTGGCACTGGTCCTGGTCCTATGGTCTGTTGTGGCCTGTGTCAGGATAATAAATAGTAATAATTGTAAAAAAGTAATTGATATGTGATATCCAAAACGGTACTACACACTGACTATACCCAACCAATGGGAACTTTCCTAGAATTTGAATTTTAGTTTAAAAAAAAATATCTTAATTATACTATAGCCACAACTAAGGTATAATTAAGCTGTAATTGTGTAAATAATTATTAAATGAGGGATTTCAATCTCATAACGCTATTAATGTACTCGCTACTGATATCCTAATCTTACCTTTGCTTTGGTCTGGTCTGGTGACTTGTGGTTAAGAGTTGGTATACTATAGTATTTAGTAATTATTCATTCGTCACCCAAAAATGAAATGAAACTTGTGTGCTTTGATGTTTGACTTTTTTGTTTGTTTTGGTCTTACAAATTAAATTTCTGAGAAAGTACCTGCTCTGCGGTGACGGTGAGTAAATACTATAAACGTGTGAGGGACCTAATACCTATGTAGGTTAGTAGATTTATGGCTAAATTGGCGGGTGTAGATTCTGTGATAAAATTTTTATTGTGGCTGTATTAGACTGTGGAGGTTGACATACTCTTATCATCTGTCTGTATCACTTCTCATTCAAGTCTCTCAAGTCTGACGAGCAAATCTTTCAATCTTCATTTTTCCAGGTCCAGCCCCATAGTTTTCCACTCTCTGGCTCTGACTACTAATATATGGAACTACGTATGTAACTTGTTTTACATTTTAAATCATAATAATATTAAAAGTAAACTGTCAACACTGTCGAATGTGAATTTAAAAAGTAGTAGCAGTAGAAGTTGTTGTTGTTGTTTTTGTTTGCTTGTTACTTTGTTTGTTTGTATTTTTTGGGCTTTTCCCTCTACTTCATTTACACTGTGTTCCAGCTCTGCCCTACTTTCCTTTGTTTTCACCTTTGACGTCACGACCAGTAAGTACGAGTACTCAGGATCATTACAGTAAATAGTACGAAGAAAAAAAAGACTACGATATTACGTAGGTAAATCAACCAGTACCAGTCACCAGCATATGGACTAAGCTTGTGTAGAAAGTTTCCTCTGAGGCCACTTTTACCAATTACGAATTAATCCAACCTTCCTCCCTCCCTCCCTCAGGGCCGGAAGAAGGAATTGGTTTTAGGCAGGAATTTGTTTCCATACAAAAACCCCCATTTTGATTTTATTGTTCGTTTTCTTTGGTACAGCAAAATGTTGTATTTACATGATTTAGAAAAGTGCAAAATGTTCCATTTACTTGATTCAGAAAAGTGCTCAATGTTCTATTTACATGGTTTTTAAAAAGGGTTAAACATTTTATTTTCATGTTTTTGAAATGTTCAAAAAAACTTTAGTTGCATGTTTTCGAAAATTCAAAATATTCTTTTTACATATTTTTGAAAAATGCAAAATGTTCCATTTATATGATGTTTTAAAATTCAGTCAGCGGGGGCTGCCTGCTCTCACCGCATTATCCGACCCTGCCATCCCTCCTATATCCACTATGGCTCACATATATTCATAATTCACAGGTAATAGTCCTAAAAATAGTCAGAAACTACAGACAGAGCGCTATAAAATTACAGGAATACAAATGATTTTGTACATTTTGAGTGTGAACGAGAAGTGAAAACAAGAAGTTTTGTGGGAACCAAAAATATTATTTAATTAATTTACATGGGTAATACCGATGAGGGCGAGGATGAGTAAACACTGCATTCATGCCTCTAGCATCTCGGCATGACATATAAAGGTTATTATAGTTTGGTTACGGCTACGCGGTTACGTTTAGATTATGATAGGTACTATATCCATGCTTTTCCGTTTCCTATTATTATTATTTTTGCGAAATTCAAACTCAGGATGTATAATTTGAATTTTAGGCAGGAATTATTTTCAACTTTCCATTTTGAGTCTCATCACCATTTTTCATTATAATATACACAGTTCTGAGTGGATATAGGGGAATTACTATATATGAATAGTGAGAAGGTATATAGGTAGCTACTTGTAGAAGAAAGTCGTAGGTTTTGCGTCATTTTCTATTTTCCACACAGTGTTTATTCCTAACGAGATTCTTCATCTTGATCCACAAGCACGTGTTCAAACAAACCCTAATCTCAAACCAGTGGCCCAGGCTTAAAGCAGTGTCGTCCTCGTACTATGACAGAACTGTGTATAGCTTCAGCTTCCAGCGCCAGCTTTATCATAGCAGCAAGCAAGTTTTGAAAAATAGTTCTACTACTATGGATTATGGATCATGATCGTGGGCAGGGAAGCATATAGTGTGGAGTAGGAGTGCTGGGTAACTACAGAATAGACATATTTAAGTGGGCGGTAATTTTATAGAAGATCATTCTTGAGTGCCAGCTCTATAATATTCATACAAATATGCATCGGTATATCGGTATCGGTAGGCTTCATGAATGATATCAGTACCCAGCCACTCATATCATATTCACCATGCACACACACACATATTATATATAGCCAGGAAAGAATTCATTAATTAGAAAATTTGAAAAAGACAAATCCTCTGATATTTCCCGCTTGACTTCCCTGTCTCCGAGGGAGAGAGCAGGAGGAGTGGGAACAATTAATTATGAGCGAAATGTGAGTTAATATTTCAAGTTTTTCTTTTTACTTTCCTTCGTATTATACAGAGGCTTCCCAAAGAATGGATTTTAAATGGAACGTTTAAGGACGACGTATAGGTACATATTATGTAATATACGCTCTTCACTACAGACATTGCATTGATAATTGGTTAACTCACAGATTTTTGGTCGTTTTTGGCTTGGACTCTCCCGTCTTAGTTTCAAACTCATTCATATAGCCATTAACCATTTTTTTCCTTTCTTAAATAATTAATTCGACTCTCTGTCTTTAACACGCTCATTAAATTTTATTAACGTCTCATATATGTAAAATTAGGATCACAGAATCTCCCTGTCATTGTCAGTATATGAACTTATTCACAGCCCCATATAATGTTCCATATGTACATAGATATACCCCATACAAACAGATGGATGACGAAGAAATTTCGAAATTTGGGGGGATTTGTTTTGGCATGTAGAAAAGAGACTAGGACCAATCAGAAAATCGATGAAAGTTAACATTTCAAATTTCTTTTTACTTTCTAGTTTTCCACCTAGTTTTATTTTTCTTTCTCTTATTCTTCTTTAAATTCAATTTTTAGAATTTGAATTCAAATTCACAACTCAAAAACTCTACTCTCCTTCTACGGTACGGTATGAGGCAAGGTAAATGTAAAAGTTTGAAAGCTCAAGTGGAGCTCTGGACCCAGGACGACACGTGGCATGTCATGGCGTATGGATACATATATACCTACACAGCTAACATATCTACAACTAGAAACAAGGGCTAAGAAAAAAAGAGTGTTATTAGTTAGGCTATGTTACAGAGTGAGAGTGAGAGAAAGAAAAAGTGAAAAGTAAAGTTGACAGTGAGAGTGTCATAGCGTAATATGTGAGTGTGTAGATATACAGAATTGATATGGGGACATTTCACATAGGCACAGTTGAGTGCTCTACAGTCTACACAGTGAAAGTACCTACCTACCCACCTACCTACTAGATGTGAGTTGTGGACATTTAAGTACAGATAAACGTATTGGCTTCGGCTTTCCGTCCGTGTCTCAACGTCCTGCAAACGTAATAAAGAACAAGTTTACTTTTACTTTCACTTCTCTCACAAGACGAGTATGTAGTCATGTGTATTAAAATTCTAAAGAGATTTAGACTTGTAAGTGAGGAGTGTTTACTTTAAACTTTGAATTGAGGCTTTAGCTCTGCTTTCCCTTTTCCTGTTTCCACTCTTTTCTTGGAATTTTTGGGGGCCTAGGATATTATTTTATTAGATTTCCTACTCTCTTTAAACTCTATTGTATTTGAACAGGTAGGAGCAGTACTTTCATCCGAATGGTCTATGTGCTCCACTCCACTGGTTAGCGTTACCGGTGCCGGTACCGGTGTCGGTGTCGGTTGTGCTTGTTTCTTATTTCTCTCATTTTTTCCCCAGTTTCCTCACTGGGGCCCACATGTTGTTCAGCTCAAATGACAATAGATTCATAGGAAAGCTATTATTGGGAGTGATCTGTGTGGATGTCTAAATGGGAATTTTATTAAATGGATACATATTGAGGGGAATGAAATGGAATGAAATTCAAATTCAAATACTTAGTGAATACATAGGAGAGCCATCCTAGTAAAATCGACAAGATTACATTTTGCATCTAATTTAGAGTGTTTTACTGTGGATTATTTTATTTTTCTGTTTTTTACTATGATGGCTCTCTAGGTAGGTACATACTCCAGGACCAGAAGTCGATCTACTCACTTAACAAACTTTTATCATCTAAAACAACGTAGAAAACAAAAAACAGATTTCATTAAAGAGGCCTTTGTTATTCTTTCTTTTCTACTATTTTTTTTAACATGTATAGTTTTCCTCAAAGTTGAAATAGATGAAAGTAAGTCAAATCCAGAGCTAGAATATTGCCAATTACAGTCAGAAAAGCTGAGAAAGCTCTCTCTCTTTTCTTCAGCTTCAATTCTTCGTCATTCTTATTGTGCATCGTCATTTGAAAATACATAATAATAATTCTTTTAAAAAAACCCTAGGAGGCGACGGACCATAGAACCAATAAAAAAGAAAGTCGTATGGAAAAAGTCAAAGTCAGAGTGAAATCTAAATCCAAAGAGAAAGCCATACAAAGTCCTCATTTCAACTTTCAAGGTTTTTCTGTTTTTCACTCTCTTTTTTTTTCAAGAATTTAGTGATTCAAAGTGTGAGGAGATGAGGAATGAAGTGAATATAAAATCAGTGGAGAAAAGAGTCAGTTCCACACACAGGGTAAGGAGACGAGTAAGTCCTCCAGCATGCACAGCTTTATCTCTTTCATTTTCTTAGGTTTTTTCTTTGTAACTTATATCCATATTATACAATTTACAGTATTCTTGTTTTCTCCTTCATCTATATAGAAGACTTTCCACAAGAGTGTCATAACTTTGGATTTGGATTTTGGATTAGGAAGACGATGACAGGGCCATATGAGTATGTCTCTAATCTAGTCAAGAGTGCATAGTGTGTTTGTGTGTGTGTGTCTCTGTGTGTGTGGGGGCTTAAGGAAAAATGAAAAGTTGCATGGCATGCACTCCACGTTGCAGTCCGGATTCACAAAGCTGAAGCTGAGGATGGCTTTTAGTAGGAGGAAAGGTGGGAAAGTACGGAGCGAGAACTTGGAGAGGGTAGAAGAAAGAGACCAACTTTTGAGTCAGATGCCGATGCCGATGCCGGGCGGTGTGGCTTTGCGTTGGCGTTATATGGCGTTGAGGTTCAAAATCTGAAGCTGCTGCTGCTGCTGTTGATGACGTTGACTGTGGTGGGGTTGTACGTTGGAAGGAGTGGAAAGGTAAAAGTTGAAGGCTACAATTCCCATAAATAACATGGGTATGTATGGAGTATGGACTGGGATGGGAGGGAAAGTGGTGGAGTATTTTTCCCAGGTAGAATAAATTGAGAGAAACAGAGAACAGAACCAAGGACAGATAAAGCCACTACCTCCTTTCACCACCATCACCACCACCTGCATTTCTGTACCTGTACAATGCTCATACATACGAAACAGCACACACTCCAGTTCATTTTAGAATCTATCCTATACATAATACATAGATACCTACCTACGCTAATTCTCTGAGACTCCTGAGCGGCCTCAGTAACTAACTAGCAAAAGAGTCAAGAGCGAGAGCGACAGTATATACAATCTTCAAGGTAACTTTATAGTTTATTGAGGTTGGCCAAAGTTTTCTAGTTGCATCTTGATTCTTGATATTCTTGATTTGGGCTCTAGTTCCAGTTCTAGTTCTAGTTCTTGCAGGTAAAACCCAGGGCCGGACGAAGGAATTGCTTTTAGGCAGCCATTTGTTTCCATACAAAATCCACTGTTTGGGTTTTATTGATGGTTTTATTTGGTAAAGCAAAATGTTGTATTTACATGTTTTAGAAAAGTGCAAAATTTTCTTTTTACTTGATTCAAAAAAGTACCAAATGGTCCATTTACATGTTTAGAGAAAAGTGCAAAATGTTTTATTTGCATGTTTTTGAAAAGTCAAAATATTATTTTTAACATATTTTTGAAAAGTGCAAAATGTTCCATTTACATCTTTTGAGAAAAGTGTAAAATGTTTTGTTTCTATGTTTTTGAAATGTACAAAAAAAATTCAATTGCATGTTTTTGAAAATTCAATATATTCTATTTACATATTTTTGAAAACTGCAAAATGTTCCATTTACATGTTCTTTGAAAATTGAAGCAGCGGGGGCTGCCTGCGCTGGCCGCATTATCCGGCCCTGTAGGTACCGGTTCTGGTTCTGGCTCTGGGTCCCTATGGTGGTGGTAGTGAAGGTGAAAAATCTGTGAACTGGAACAAAGTATGTACGTACATGGTATGTTAATATAAAGGAGCTGGAGGTTAATTGGATTACATTTTCATTCTGACCTCGCTGCATAAATTTTAATCATCTGACCTACGCTACGTTTTTGTGCAAGGCACTCAAGGTCCTTTCCACGTTTATGTTTACCGTTACCGTTACACCTCCAGCCGCCTTCCCTATACTCTCCATGTCCTCCTCATTCTTTTCTTGAACTTTTTAATTTCATAAATCAAGCATGCCCAATCACCCAATGTAGACCAGAAAAACATGATCATAATATAATATGGCCACTGCCTACTGCATAGATTATTTTTGTTTCACTTTCCAAGTTTTTTTAAAATATGCAGTTTTCACATGCGATAGAAACCTTGAAGCCGCTGGACAGGTATACTTATCTGTAATTTATTGTTGAATATGGAACATGAAATTCATGCTAGCAACTTTTTTTTACTTTACATACATACTTTAATAATGGGAAATTACTATGCGTAATTAGCAAAATTATGTAGAACACAATACTATAGCGTGTACTTACTCTCACTAGAAATTACTGTACCTAGTTGCTAATGGAAATAAGTATTACAATACAATTTTATATGGTATACGGACTGCGATGTGACCCACTTACATGTGTGTCGAGTTCTAGAAACGGTAATGAGAACTGTGAGCGGCGTAGTAATAGTAATAGTAATAGTAATAGTAGTGGTGGTAGTAGTAGTATAGTGGGTATAGTTGAGCATGTACTTTCTCGTGAATGGTTTTTGAAAAGTGGGAAATGAAAAACAGATCTGCGTCGTTTTGAGGACCCCAGAGAGATTCGTCATTTCCCTTCCTTCCGAGTTCCATAAGGAACATTAACCTTTTCTCATGGAAATTTACGTTTAGAGTTCCTGGTTAATTCCAAATTCAGCGTTTGCTTCCCTGTACAGAGTCCAGTGCGAGAGGCTTGTTTTGGTGTGAAATACATAAATATACTTGGACCTCGTGGTTCGCGCACGGCATTGTATCGTCATCGTCAGGGCGGTGACGGTGACGGTGACAGCTTCATACATTTCTGGTTTTATTTTCCTATTTTGTAGTAAAGCATTAAATATTATATAGAAATGAATTCTGTAATTTTCCCGTCATCCCGCCATACTGACTATATAGTGAGTGAGAGGAGTTACACGATTGAGAAATAGATCCGCATGTATAAAGACATACTTGTAAAAGTTATTACTATTGTGTCACATATTATGTATATGCCGTGTTGCCGCTCCCGATACCGCCACCGCTCATGCATTATGGGGCTGTGGTAAATGAGTATCTGTGGCTGTAAAAGGAAAAGGACTGATAGTCATATAGACAATTCAATCATGGCACACACACACATACACACAGCATGCCATGGCCCAACCACCACTTAACACCTCCACCTCCATTTACAAGCATCCTGATTGGTTTCCCATGGAAGCAATGAACTTTGGACGGAATTGGGAGGAAGACGGAATTATTTGATATGAAACGTATCTACACCATCTACGCAGATGATCAGCTGGTTGGATCTGGATGTGGGAAGTGAAGTAGTGTTCCCAGTGTTCGCACTATCTTCCTTTCCTTTTTTTTTATTGGTATTATCATCCATCTTTTACTTCCTAGTTCTATCCCTAGAAACCTTAAGCATAAAATGCTCAGAATTTTTTATATACAGTCTATAGTCCATAGTGGCATACAGTCAGCTAGGTCCACGACGCTACATGTAGCGTCGTGGACCTAGCTGACAGTGCACTGTAGGGAGTACATATTGTATTGATCTGCTTGTGTGGAGGCCTTGGGTTAATTTTATGTAACACTATCTCTCTTCCTTTTTCCCTCCTCAAATAGTAAATAGAAGAGAAAAGGAAGATGGTGCGAAATGGGAAATGAATCGTCTTTTCCACATAGGAACACGCTACATTGACAGATGCGTGGTTGGTATGGTATCTGCATTTGCGGGGAAATAAGGAGTAATTCACAACTGACAGTTTAGTAGCTATATAGAGTTGCGGTCGGTGGGTTGCAGTGCAGTTTAGATTTACAAGATTTAATTAAATTAAAGTCTGGGAGTGTAATAGGGAGGTGGTATGAGTAGTAGTAGTACTGATCCTAAGTGAATACTCACAAGGGAAACTTCCCAACTACTCAGGGCCGGATCCGGATAATGCGGCCAGCCCAGGCAGCCCCCGATGGTTGAATTTTCTCAAAACATGTAAATGGAACATTTTCCAGTTTTCCAAAATATGTAAAAAGAATATTTTGACTTTTCAAAAACATGCAAAATAAATTTTTTTGTACATTTCAAAAACATAGAAATAAAACATTTTCCACTTTTCTCAAAACATGAAAATAAAACATTGAGCACTTTTGTGAATCAAGTAAAAAGAACATTTTAAACTTTTTCAAAACATGTAAATACAACATTTACCATGTACCAAAGAAAGCCATCAATAAACTGAATATACTTTAAATGGAGGTTTTAATTTTAAAACAATCTTGCATTTTAAAAACTTTATATTGTGCTGTAGTGTCCGGCCTCTACCTCCTAAACTATTTATCGTATTCTAATAAAATTTGAAATATTTTTTTTTTAATTAATTTTGAACATAATACTTACAATTTCCAATAATTCCGTGTTCTGTATTTAGTGTAGGAGCTACAAAAATTAAACATTTCAAAAATCGCGCGCGCGCGCAATAGTAGCTTGACTTACGACTTTTTGCTGGTAGCTAAATTTCAATGTCTATATTTGACGAACGTATATTAGGAGTCAAACCATTTGACTTTAATTATGAGTCTTCAGTCAGACTGATATTAGCATTTACGGTAGAGTCGTTTGCATGGCGTCGGCATTGGTGGTGATGGTATTGACCCTAGAGTTTGTAATGACGTATAAACATCTATCAAATTACCGATTCTTTTATGTCATATCCATGAAGGATTTGTCTGTGGTACTGTGGTCTAGATACTTACCTTCGTTCCTCCACAGTTTATTTACATGTGTGTGTGTGTGTGTGTGTGTGTGTGTCTGGATCCTGGATTTTTTAGATTGGACTGGGATTGGGATTGGGATTACATTCCTCTCACCAATGTAGATAGGTAGGTACCTGTTTGCTCATGCTACTGCCATCGCTGCCACACGTCTCTATATGCCCTTTTCAAAATAGCATAGCACTCTACTCAAAGGTTCATATTGTAGGACACGCTGTACTCACACGCTTTATTTCCGGGTTTTATATCTGTAATCTGTTTTTTGTTTTCAGTCACATACTCCATGCTCCATACTCTGTGCATATAACTCTCTAATCATTATAGTCGTATTTGCATTCGTTCGTCGTCGTCGTCGTCGTCGTCGTCGTTTTCGTTTTCGTCGTCGTCGTCGTTCGTGGGAGTTGAACTATTTTCATCGAAATGGAAATGGAAAAAGTATGAACTATACAAAACTGCACAGAACCCAACGATATACTGTGTATATGCTATATTCTATATGCTATGAAGGAAGAAGAACGTGTCACGATCGTCATGGATGTCACTTTAAAAGCTCAACACACTCAACAACTCTCCACTCAAGGTGCAAGATCTGAGTTCCTCAGTTTAGATTCCATGAGAAAAGATTGTTTGATATTATGTTTTACATCTTGTAGGCCGATTAGGATTATATCTTGTTATATCTTGTTCATTGCAACGAGATTGTGTCGTTCAAAAATTCCTAACATTTTTTTTTTGTAAAACCCCTCTCACTTATTTCTTCATTCATTTTTAAAGAAGGATATGCGGATGTGAATGCCAATGTGGTGGCTATGCCGAAGCCTAGAGATGAAACTAAATTGCTTGGGGAAAAATTCTTTTATACATTATGTTTATTTACTATTTATATGACTAATGAGATGCTTGACCGGGAACTGGCACTGGCGTACAATTGACAATTTTAGGTAGGTAGGTATTTGTGTCGGGTCTCAAACTACAACATTCTATAACTACAACAAGGCCTGACTTTTTAATTTCGTTCCCGTGACTGACTGTTCTAGTTTTACAGGTTTCAGTCGTCCATTCCGTATTCCTTATAGAGATGTGCAAGAAAGTAGGGGCAGTATCTGGGGAAAAAACTGATGATCAAAGATATCGTCTGTGAAGAACCAAAATGACCTATATCCAATTTAAACTACAATCAAAATGAGCTATGTCATAAAAACAAAATGAGAAACATACGTAAAATGTTAATTTGAGGTTTTTGAAAAAAGTAAAATGTCCTATTTACATGTTTTTGAAAAGGTGCAAAATGCACTAATACCATGTTTTTCAAAAAGGTGCAAAATTTTCTAATTTTATGTGTTTGAAAAGTGTAAAAAGTTGTACTTACATGTTTTTGGAAAGTACAAAATGTTTTATTTGCATGCCCTCAAGACATTGAATATTTGTGTAGATAATTGATATTGTTTTTAACTAAAAATGGATATGGGTCATTTTGGTGCTTCACTAACGGTATGATACCTACTTTTCTATGATTGACGGTAGGTATAGAAGTTATACCGCTGGTGTTGATTAATCAATTACATTGTTTTCCATTCCTCTCATTCAAGCTATAAATAACCCATTAGTTTCTAGAAACAATTGTTTATATAACAAACAAACAAAAAACAAAATGGAATTTCGTATTACCACGGGGAGACATAAATTTACACATGAAAAATGGAACGGACCGGGGAAAGTAAATACTCATTAAAATCTCTACTCAATCTGAGGATGAGGGGTAAAATAACAACAGAGATTATTGACGATTGTCACACATTGTCAATTGGACAGTAGGAAATGACTGCGTTGAACTCTGACATTCATTTCGGATTTTAACTTGACATTGAATTTCCCTTTGACATTGGCATGTGGAGATGAAGTATAGGTATACACGGGAAGCGGACTGACTGACTCACTGACTGACTGCGTGCAGTAGATTGTCAACACTTCTCAAGAGTGCAACATTCACATCAACAGCTCACGAGCAACACATGGCAAGAAACGAGAAAGAAAGAAAGAGAAAACGAAAATGAAGCCGATGACGATGGCGATATTATCATAACAATGTCAATTTTAGAAATGTTCAAGAATTGGAGTGTGTCTGTTTGCTTCTCTGTGTGTGTACATAATATGTCCCTATACCTATACCTATACACTGATACTACGCAGGTGAGGCCATCGCCATCAGAAGGTAAAAGGCAGATAGTTTGATATGACACTGCTATATAGACTTCTACGTAGTAGTACACAGTGGATGACGTAGTACTCGTCCTGCTAAAGGTGGTTTATCGCTGATAGCTCAAGGTACATAATAAAAAGGTAAATTGGAGTAAACGGATAGAAATAGAAGTAGAAAAGGAGAATCGATTGAAATTCGATAGGAAAAGTAGAACGCAGTAGAAGACGAAGAAGAAAAAGAAGGGAAATGCGAAAATGGGAATTGTACAAACTGAGCAACTGTAGAGCGTAGAAATGTCGTCTCTGTCTCTAGTAAGAAAAATTGCTTTCATTATTAGCTCAACATATCTTCTGCGTACAGAGTCAAGAACTGACGGGGACTGAGGGGAGACGAGGATGACGACGCGATGACGATGACGACGACGACAACGACGACGACGACCCAGGAGTGCAGTCGAGTCGAAGCACATGGGAAGCGAGACAGATTTAATAAACTGTCATCCTTTTTATCCCAAAGATAAAAAAAAATGAAAAACAACACCCACTCATCCTATATGCACCATCATATCAAAGGAAATCGCTCGTGTTGGTGTTGGTCATCTGGTGCAGTAGTAGATGCTATGCTATAACTATATAGTCCCGTAACAATAATAATGGTAATAAAAATAATACAGGTAAAGCGTCTGATCTGGAGTCTGAATAGGAATCCAAATCGGTATCGGCATCGGATGTCAAGATAATCGTGAGAACATGTGGGAGCACTACTGAAAATTAAATTCCTTTTGAGTGCGTCCATCGACACATAGCTTCATTTTACACTCTACACAGTCCAAGTTGAATGTAGGAAATACAATGGCAATGTAGGTACCTACTTACACACACCACCTAGGCCAATAGGAATAGGCAGCCCGCTACGCGTACAATCCAAAATCCAACCAAGCCATTAAATTTAATAATAGCCCTGCAAAGGAAAATCCCAAGCTAAAAATATTTTATAAACTTTCTTGTTAAATAAATTGAATTGGACTCGTGTGAGGGGGGCACACGTGTTGAGCTTCATCCAATTCCAAATCCAAATCCAAATCCAGGTCCAGAACCAGAACTAGAACCAGAACCAGAACTCTGAAAATGTGGATAATAATTATAATTTTGTGATATCCTTGTAAGTACATAGATAGGTTCATATCTCAATCTCATCATCACATGGTGTACGGATAGGGACGAGCAGAGGATGAAACTCGTTTACCTCTGGGATCTTAATGACGACTATAGGGACTATAGGGACTGACAATGAGTACGACGCGGTCTTGAGCGTAAACAGAAACAGAAGAGCTCGTTCCAGTGCCAGTACCAGTGCCAGTGCCAGTATAGTCAAGATTCAATCCACGATAAAGCTAACAAGGTAAAAAGCTTTAGGAAAAAAAAATACTGGATAAAAAAGAACGATGAAACGTTTAGTAAATATGCTCTTTGGCTTCCCTTCCCTTATCCCTCTACATCTCCACTTGCCCTTTGCTTCACCTATAAATAAGTTACTTATGTAGTTCCGGCAATTCAATTCAAATTTGAAATCGAAATCGAATGGTGCTTCCATTGTATTATACTCACGTGTATAAAAGGTCTTACCTCGAGCAACAGATCCAGATCCAACACCCGTTTCAGTTCCAGTTCCTACGTTCCACACACGTTATTAGACCAACCTACGGAACCATAGGCACATAGGTAGGATACTAAAATGCATAACCCGTAAGAAGGAGTAGGCAGCCCGAGTCGACTATATGAGAATTACATATGATTACCAAAAAAAAGGCTCGATTATGTTTTTTTTTTAAAAAGCTTCAAGTGTTGCTTCAGCTTCAAGTCTTTGAGACTTCAATAATAAAAGTGAGAGCTGAGGAGGTATAGCATAGATATTAGACACACACAACAAAAATAATAAGGAAAAGTTTTTTGATTATGTTCATCCCATTTATTTCATGAGAGATAGTGATGGTGATTGTGATATTATTGTGGAGTGCGTGGGGCTCTTTCTGTTTCTGTTTGTGGGAGGAGACACTCACGGTGGCATTTTATGTATTGGTATCCACATCGTTTTGTTGGTATTCGCACTTGCAATGGATGGATGGTATGTAGGCATGGATACTCAGTCTAAACTGTGGTCTAAACCTCAAGGCATTTATGAATACAACCCACTGCTTACTATGCGACTACAATAAGTCTTAGTGATGAAGAAATCATTTTGTCAGTATTATCATTTACAGTAGGCAGGGCCGGACGAAGGAATTCCTTTTAGGCAGTAATTTGTTTCCATACAAAAACCAACATTTTGATTTTATTAATGGTTTTCTTTAGTAAAGCAAAATGTTGTATTTACATGTTTTAGAAAAGTGCAAGATGTTCTTTTTACTTGATTCAGAAAAGTACAAAATGTCCTATTTACATGTTTTGAGAAAAGTGGAAAATTTTTTATTTCCATGTTTTTGAAATGTACAAAAAAAATTTATTTACATATTTTTGAAAACTGCAAAATTTTTTATTTCCATGTTTTTGAAATGTACAAAAAAAATTTATTTACATATTTTTGAAAACTGCAAAATGTTTTATTTCCATGTTTTTGAAATGTACGAAAAAGTTTATTTGCATGTTTTTGAAATGTACAAATAAATTTATTTGCATATTTTTGAAAATTGCAAAATGTTCCATTTGCATGTTTTTTGAAAATTGAAGCAGCAGCGGGGGCTGCCTGCGCTGGCCGCATTATCCGGCCCTGAAAGTAGGTGCCTCCACATTTATAATGCTAAGGTAAAATTTAATTCGAATTTATAATCTTAATCGTATACACATGCACCTACAGGTACTTTCAGGTTTCCAGGCTTACGTTATATACTTAAATGTATTTTTATTAAAGTTTGAATTTAAATAATGTAGTACCGTATTTCCTATATTAGTATACCCGTCTACTATTCTAATTCCTACCACCCAGACCCATCTACGTCTACAATTATAGATCTGATACTGCCATATAACAGTGTGTTAAATAGACCCGTTTACTATTCAAACTCCGACCTCCCAGACCCGTCTACTATTATAAGACATACGGTAAGTATGTACCTGTAAAACATATTGTGATTACTAATTAATATAAATGTTAGCTTTTGAACTGTAGTTGTTGGTTGTGATAATAATTATTGTAAATAAAGCAACAGGCTGTGTTGGAACTTTTCCGTGCGATACCATGAAAGTATGAAAGTGGAACTCAAATTCTACACAAACTATCACACATGGTGTGACGGTTACTGTTTAATAGTACTTGAAAAGATAATTACATGGAGAATTATAGGACGTACTAGAAAGACAGACAGAGAGAGAAACAAAGACAATAAAGGTTGCTATGTTTTACTTGGTCTTTCCCCTTTTTCACTTCTTGCCTTTTCCCTTTCTTCCCTACACAACGGACTACAATGGAGAGTGCAGCACATTTCATTGAGGAACAATACAAGTTCAGTGTCATACGGGAGTACGGTGGTTATTATTACTACACAATGTCTGTATAGTTATTGAGTCTCCCGTTCGTGTTTCATGGTGGAGGAGACAATAGGCACTTTTGCTGTGTAGTGTAAGACAAACAGCCTCGTCACCGCTCATCACTGTTCACCGTTCGCACCGTTCTCACATTATTGTGGACATGGACAAGGGAGTAGAGAGGCTCTATGAAAGACTCTAAAGTGGCTCATTTTCACTGAATAATTGATCATGTCAAAGCTTAAATAACGATCTGCGTATGAGGAGTACTTGAAGCTTGAAATTGAAATAACCGTCCGGAAAACATATCGTATGTGAAGAGCCAAAATGACCCATATCCAATTTAATCTAGCATCAAATCGAGCTATGTCATAAAAACAAAATGAGAAACATGCGTAGGAGTTTTTGATAAACATAAAATTTTATATTTTCATGTTTTTTAACAATGCAAAATGTCCTATTTAAATGTTTTTGAAAAGGTGCAAAATGTTCTAATTCCATGTTTTTGAAAAGGTGCAAAATGTTCTAATTCCATGTTTTTGAAAAGGTGCAAAATGTTCTAATTCCATGATTTTGAAAAGGTGCAAAATGTTCTAATTCCATGTTTTTGAAAAGGTGCAAAATTTTATAATTTTATGTGTTAGAAAAGTGCAAAATGTTCTATTTAAATGCTCTCAAGACATATTTAAATATTTTTGCAGATAGTTGATATTGTTTTTAGCGAAAAATGGATATGGGTCATTTTGGTTCTTTACAGAGAATATGATCATGCTGTAGGAAGTAGGTAGGTACCTATCTATATTTTGGTATACACATAAATACAAGATTGAAAATTATGCTATATAAAAGCAGAATTTAAATGCGAGTAATTGAATAATAATTACTGTTGACATTGAGACCGACACATGCCCCGAGTCCGACGCCGACACCAACATTACGACATCTTTGTAGTAGTGAGTGGATGTCGCAAGCCTTTTCCATGTAAAAACATAATGGCGTTTTGTTTTCCGTGATTTCCTTGATGTTGATTTTGATTTTGATTTGCGATAGAACTAAAAAAAAGATCTATATAAGTTACAGAGGCAGGGAGTGTGGACAGGAGGTGTAGGTGGGAGTTACATTAAGCGTAACATTAAGAAAACTAGAAAATCTTGAGTTTTCTTCCTTATCCATTATTCTGTCTATGTGCATCCACTGTTGATTGTCCATGCTTTTTTTATAAAGATTGTTTGGGTTTAGTTTCGTCTGGTTCTAGCTCATCTGCTCCTGGACTCTTTTGAAGCCGTCGTGAAGATGTTTTGGGGGACCTTGTAAATGTAAAAAGAAAAAGAAGTTAAATAAAAATAGTGAAACACCTGGCCTCCTTAACACGAGCCATGTCATGACTAAACATAAACTCAATGAATATCACGTAATTCAACCTTTCAGTTTCAATTTATATTTTCTGTCTCTATTTTCTATCCATAATCTATCAGATACACAGCATGTACATATTTATTATGTATTTTGATAGTGTGCATATAGGTACATATATATTACTAGCTCCCAGCCTCTCAGCCCCAGCTCCTTCCGTACTCTGTAATCACATGACAATGTGTGTATCTATTTAAGATGGGACGCAATTGCAAGGCACACACGCTACATTTGTATACTGACACACACATTCTTTCTTTTCTCCTTCAAGTCAGCGCCAAGCCCGAGCCAAAAGCTTAAAGCTTAAATATGTAATAGAGAGGACAGAGAGAGAGAGAGAGTGGCTGTATTATTTCTGCAGATGCTACTATACAGTCTCCCTGCCCCTCTTCCCACAGATAAAATTGCCGAGTTCCTTTTGCTTTTACTTCATTGTTCAGAGCTCTGACACTGCTAAGAGCTATTTTCCGAGTGTGTACAGTGTTTGCGTGTAGGTACTCTGCCCCTGTTGTATTATGAGAGCTGAGGTTCTTGGGGAAGAAATTCTATAAGAAAGAAAATGTTTTTTATTTACAATTTCTTTTTTTTTGCTACCTACTTTGGTTTTACTCTGAACCGGGTATATATTACTGGTACATTTATAAGTGCATATCGTGAGGGAAGAACCAAAATGACCCATATCCAATTTAAGCTACGATCAAAATGAGCTATGCCATAAAAACAAATTGAGAAACTAGCGTCAAATTTTAATTACGAGTTTTTGAAAAACGTAAAATGTTTAATTTTCATATCTTTGAAAAGGTGCAAAAATTTGTAATTCTATGTTTTTGAAAAGGTGCAAAATATTCTAATTCCATGTGTTTGAAATGTGTAAAATGTTGTATTTACAAATTTTTGAAAAGTGCTCAATGTTCTATTTAAATGCTCTCAAGACATATTTGAATATTTTTGTAGATTGTTGATATTTTTTTCTACTAAAAATGGATATGGGTCATTTTGGTTCTTCACAGACGATATGTGATGTTATATAATAGGAAGGAAGGAGCCCATGTGTGTGTGTGTGTGTGTGTGCAGTAAGGCTCATGGAGGGACATAATAATTGTCAATCTGGATTCTCGATGATCGTCGTCGATGATGTAGATCATGATCACGTATGGCTCACTAGCTCCGGCCTATTAGGGAGAGAGATATGAGATGCACCAGCCCCAGAAAAACCAGTGCCGGTGCCAGTGCCAGCTGAAGAAATGGAAGTGATTTAGATTTTTTTTCTCCTTGTGATATTATTCGTCGTAGAAAGTGAAGTAGAGATGGGGACGGGAAGGGGGGGACGAGGGAAAAGGTAAAGTAGGTAAATGTGAAATAGTTGTAAGTTATGGTCATGGTTGAAAGAAAAGAGTCTTTTGTGTGTGGAAATCTCTTTGAATTGTTCAATTCGTTGAATGTGGTGGTCTTCTTCAAACTCTCCCTCTGTATTCTAACCTTCCTTTAATCTACTTTACAATTTACGCTCCTTTTCTTCAGCCAACAACTTCCAGACTTTCAAACTTGTGTGCATTTCCCCCCTCCTCTATCATATATCCTACTCCACACAAGATATTCTCAGCAATTATACGATCACGATAACGACAACGAAAACGATATTCGTCTCAAGTCCAACTCTCCCGTCCCTATCCTGCCCCTATATAATCTAGAGTACACTCCCGGAACTCGGATTTGACTATAATATGGGTGCGTTTCCTATCATCTCTTACTGTACTCCCCCCATAATAATTTGTTCGCTCCTATAAACACATAGGTAAGGCCACTTGTGGACGTAGATACTGTGTGTAATCAGAGTCTGACACATTGCCACATAATATGTTTCATAGTTACTTTCCTGCTTTGTGTGAAAGGGATTTTTCTAAAAGTAAAATACAGTGTGAGTATTTTAAGAAAAGATTTTTTTTCGCTCCATTTTCATTGTATTTGTATTATTGTATTAAGTGTAGAGGAGCCCTTGGAATGTATTGACACTACGTATTATGTACTTATCGTTTTGGCTATAGTATTTTACTATTTACGAGTCTATAGTGTGATGGTTACTTTCGATTTATGAACAATGTTTATTTACATATAGGTATACACATAGTTTGACGTCTGCGACGGCGACGGCAACGGCAACGGCAACGGTTACGGCTAGGAAAATAGGATAATGTTGAAATGTAGGTTAGCCGTGCCGTATCGTTAGATTTGGGGTTGCGGCCTTTGGGTGGTGGTGATAGTGGTGGGCTCCATGTTCAATATTGTACAGACTGGAGATAGGACACAATGTAGTGGAGTAATTCCAAGTTATATAATAGGAGTAATAATAGTTGTAAGTAGTATTACGCAGGCTACAGTTATAATATAATTATATCCTTCTTTCTCTGAGAACACAATATAGGAATCATAATAATAAATTTATCAGAATCACAGTGTCCCAGTCCCAGTCCATAAGACTCACATATGAGACTCAAGACACGCGGGTCGAGACAAGAAGCGATTCGGTTCGGATTAACGATCAGAAATCCTGTAGACAGTGTCATCAAGGAAACCTACGTATGACGTATGGACTGTGTTCTGCTCTCTGTACTCTATATACCTTACAAAAGACCCCCAGTCAACTTTATTATGATTGTGAAAGGAAATCACATCACATCACAATCAAGCTCATCCAGTCCTCGTCCCGTTGTATACTATACCATCCAGCCTATATGGTTACAGGTTATTGGTTATTTACAGTCTGAATCCGAATCAGAGCAGGGAACAGAATCTATTAGGGCTTTTTTGCTTGGGAGCTTTTGTATCCGTTATACATACATTACCTTTTTTTTGTGTCTAATATTTCCTACATCATCCACAATCCACATCCACCCTTAGATTAGACTATAATATAGAAATAAGAATTAAATAACTTGAATATATATTGTACCTATACATGTAAAATTGAGAGTTTAATTGACTGGTTCTGGTTCTGGTTCACATAGGTAAACTATAGATGCTCTGGATATTCATCCAAAATTAAAACAGTCTGCGTACGTACTGAGATGGTCTTTTTTTTAAATGTTAGTGTAAAAGGTAGGGAGTATTATGGAAATTTATTATTGCGATTAAAAAATAATAAGGCTATGTTACGGTGTATCCTCTATAAAGAACCAAAATGACCCATATCCATTTGTAGCTAAAAACAATATCCACTATCTACAAAAATGTTAAAACATGTCTTGAAAGAATTTAAATAGAATATTTTACACTTTTAAAAAATATGTAAATCGACCATTTCACACTTTTAAAAAACATGCAAGTAGAACATTTCCCACTTTTAAAAACATATAAATCGACCATATTTCACACTTTTAAAAAACATGCAAATAGAACATTTCCCACTTTTTAAAACTACCTAAATACATAGAACATTTTACACTTTTCAAAAACATGTAAATAGAACATTTTACACTTTTCAAAAACATGTAAATAGAACATTTTACACTTTTCAAAAACTCTTAATTAACATTTTACGCATGTGTCTCATTTTGTTTTCATGACGTAGCTCATTTTGATTGTAGCTAAAATTGGATATGGGTCATTTTGGTTCTTCACAGACGATATTTGTACGTAAATTTTCCCATATCTTTTTGTGTATTGGGTGTTATTTTTAAATGGGGCAGAAAGTTTGAATTAAACAAAAGTTTTTTATAAGGCATATTCATTTGTTAGTTTTTGTGTGTGTTTGTCTCATGATTTATTTATTACAGTAATGTCTAAAAAATATTGAAGAAATCAATTTTATATTGTGCTTCGTGTAGTTGTATTTTTGCATTAGAAGGAAATCAGGAGGCAGGCCGATTTTTTTTTGTCTCACTCTATTTGTATTTCAAAGCAGATGATCTTCCAGTGCACACAAAGATGTTAAGTCAAACTGAAAATGCTGACTGAGAGTCTGTGTCTGTAATGCATCCAGTAGGTTTCCTATTTAACATTTTCTTAAGGCTGGTGCTGAATCTGAATCTGAATCTGTCTGAACTTCTGAAGTCTGAATGTGAGGTAGGTAGGTAGGTAGGTAGGGAGATAGGCAAGGGCATGAAACATGCACAACTTGTATGCACTTTACACAGTGTAAAAAGTCTCTGTAGGTAACTTTTTGTTTGCTCAGCATAGGTACATATAGATATATGTCTGACTCTACATATTTCTGAACAGTGAGTTGTTGTGTCTGCCTGTATTTACCTACCTATACCTACCTACTTGTGAATGCAAGAACAGCAACAATGTTCAGTCTGACTAGTGAGCATGTTGTCTGAATGGTTTTTGATGAATAGAAAACTGACCTGACCCTAGACCTCTTTATGGAGCAGGAGCGTCTGAGACGACGGAATATTTGATTTCCTTTCAATTCAAGAATTATTATGAAAGAAAGACAGGGGGAAAAAAGAAGGAGAGAGACACAGCTGCAGCAAGACCAACCAAACTACCAACTACCAAGCCAACGTCAAAGTATAGTATGCTGTAGTTCTATGTATTCTTCAAAAAATACCCCCCAAAAAAAAATCAGCCCGAGAGTACCTTACCTTTCATTCTTTCTTTCCATTTCTATTCCATTTTTCTTTTGGCGTGTATACATTTCTACAACCACGACACAACTACACCGTGAACCACCACTGGTTCTCGGGTCCTGGGCTTTCCGTTCATTGTGGAAAATGTCTGAAGAATTAAGAATGGGCTGTCGCTGTGGAGTGTGTGATCCGGTACAGTCACATACAGTGCAGTGTTACTGTTAAAATATAGATATACATACCTGCCAAGTAAGGAGGTATTATTACATACATATACATTATATTCCTATACTATGTAGATAGGAGATATAGATGTAATTAATCATACATATTAGAATATCATAATCAGTGATATTATGTATCCGTTTATCTATTGCTAGTATTGAATCATGAGAGTTAATACGTAAGCACAAGTATGAATGTGGAAATTGCACATTCATTATATTATTGGTAAATCCCGTCCATGGTAAGGAGGGATGATTTCATTATGAACTAAAATCTATAATGTAATATTGTATTGATCAGCAGGATTGTCCTTCCTTCTACAGAAGCAATCCGTACCATTTAAGAATCATTTCTATCTAACTGCAAATAGTTCTATCTCCTTTAACATGGTGAAGAATATTTGAGTAATTATTGTAAACTCTAAGGAGTTGATCTAAAAAGCTTTTCCTATTTAAAAGCATTGTGCATTGTTTATGCTGACGTTTGGGATCCTTTATCCAAACCGTCACTTTGTCACTCAGCCATTAAGTTTTATGACTTTATTGGTGAGCAGAAACCATCCGTAGTTTCACAATACAGGATGGACATTCTATATGTTATTTCGTATGTGCTGTGACACATACTCATATTATTTGAACGTTTCATGCCCACAGTACGTGGAGGAAATTACATGTATAAACATTGGTATACCTAAATTTCACTAACCGAGTTTTACTCAACACAAAGACTGATCTTAATAAATCAATTGGAACTTGAGACCCGAGCGAGCAGCATCTTATTATTTTCTGTTCCTCCGGAACTTTTCACATTTTCATTCTCATTTCAATTCACCTCATACTTTTTGATGGAATATAATTCCATGATAACGTACACGTAGATTCCATTAATAAAGTTATTACGTTATCAGCACGGCTGAGACAAGTGGTCACCATTGACCCCACTTAGGTCACGAAAAGTCGTAGAAACGGAGAGAATATTTTAACCCAAGCCGCTGGCCAGCGCACCCGAAAAATATTCCCCGTATTTCCAAAAGTAGTCGAAAATCCCAGAGCTTCCTACTTCATACGTGCTAACTATTTAATCCATTGGAAAAGTTAAGCATAGCCACAATAATTCTGTTTATCCCTTGGAAAAGAATATTGTGAAGAGTCTGTTTAATCCGTTGGGAAAAGACTAAAATATTCTATTTAATCCTGTTGGAAAAGAATATTTATAGATTCTATTTAATCCATTGTGGAAAAGAATCTCATATCCTATTTAATCCGTTTGGACAAGGATAAAAATACAGATCTATTTAATCCGTTTGGAAAAGATCTCATCTTTACGGCAGCGAGCTAACGACACTACTATACTTAATTAAACCTAACGAACCGCCTAACAAGCGGATCCGACGGAGGTTAAGTAAGTAAACTCGAGGAAATAAGCTATCAATTATCCCCTAAAAAGGAAATTCTGATAGTGGAAATATCCGAGGAGAAGAGTAGCTCAGAAGAGGATCAAGAGGATCAACAGTGAAAATTCGGAATTCAAGAAAGAATAGAATTAACTTCTGAACGCTACGTACCTCCGGTGAGGGCGCACTACAAGCCACACGCAACTTTTAAGTGCATTAATAGAATTTTATCGGCCCTCGACCCGAGATTCAACAATCCGGGTACTACATTCATCTCGCCAGGCTAGACCAAGTCACCTGGGGGAATTTGAAACAAAATCTTCAACTTTGAAGTCATAAGGACGGTAGTGCTACCTCCTTCAAAATTTCGAAAATGAACCATCTTAGTCTAGGATCAATATCCGGAAGACGGAAAGCATGGGAACATCGGCCTCCCTTCAATTTGAAGCCATATGAAGGAAACGAATTTAAAAGGCTGAATTACGATAATAAGGTAGGACAACTCGTGTATGAGTGGAAAAGTCCGAAACCGTACGATCTCCTGGCAGGGGCGAATCAACACTTCGCACACCAGTACGAGAAGCTGCAACAGCATTATACAGATGTCTTTGCCATCATGGAAAGACAATATCAGGAGCTACAAGAATCTGTAAGCCCACCTGACCCCGTGAGTATTGACAAGAATATCACGGAGGAAATCCCACAGTTGTCCGGAACAGGAAACTTTAAGAAATGGGAACATGAAATCATGAAGCTTCTATCATGCAACGAATGCTGGGAAGTCATGGAAGGATCGTGGCCGAAACCACAGAAATACCCGTATACAGGGGTAATTACCGAAGCCCTTTACAAGGCCTGGATCGCTGCTGATCATTATAACCGAAAACTCATCTTGAAAACGATAGACGATATCATGGTTACGGAAGTCTCAACCTGTGAGACCTCTCACGAAATGTACAAAACCCTCAAGTCGAGGTATCAAGCCGTGAAAATCACGCCAAGACATGAATTAATTACACAGCTAGAAACGCTGAAAATGAAGGCATCCGGCTCAGAATACCTCCAGAAGATACTGGGTATTAACGCCATCCTTCACCGAGAATACGATGGATTCCCGAACGGGAACATCATCAAGTTGACGCTAAATGCTCTCAAGCAACGAGACATTTATAGCAATTTTCTGAAAGCCTGGGACCAATATTCGCCCCAGCACCAAACTATCGGGCGGCTCGTCACCGCATTACAGAAATACGACTCGAAAATTGATTCAAAACTGAAAAAGGATCTCAAGCTAGAGTTTCCGAATTACAGGGCAGGAAGAGTAGTCGATCCGAGACGAAACTCGAAATCCGTACCCGCAAAGCCTGAACATACTTCAGCCAATACAGCGGCCACCCACACTGTTGAGACCGAACCGAATTCCGTGCTCAATCCAGTATCAGAGAAGGCAATACCGACCTCATCGTCATCGCTTCTCGAAGGCCCCGAAAAAGCAGGAATATCGATAATTCCGAACGCTCTCATTGATCATTCATATCAAAATTCGATGGAGATGTCACCAGTCTCTGAAGACTTGACACCCGAATTTACAAGAGGGACATTTATCCCTGGTTTTCCAGAAACCGACATGATGGATATCCAGTCCACAGCGACGAAGGATACACTCCCTACCACAGGAACGAAGCCGGACACAAGTCATAAAGTTTATATGGTCCGCACCAAGCCCTACAAAAAGGCAGAAAGAGAAGGAGCATCTCCGTACTCTCATAAAGCTGAGTCCTCCAGGGAAACCGTAAAGCCTCAGTCATCTCATAGTCCAGGATCAATATCCGAAAGACGAAATAGAAGCGCAAGTCCGAACTTGCCCGCTGAAAACATGAGTGTTAACGTGTCCACTCGAAACAAATACATGTTGATTAACGATGGAAGTTCACAACTGTATAAGAATTCAATTGCTATCAAAGCCAAAAAATGGCAGAGGGAGAATAGTCACATATTGGACGCATTAGAAATTCCCGAATTCGCAAGAGTACCACTCTCAGAGTCGATTCTCTACAAATTAGAGAGACTCGAAAAGAAAAATGTTGAACTCAATAAGCCCTACATACCTAGGCCCTTCAACAGAGTCTACACAGACTACTTATCTGAGTACGTGCCCATGCACACTCAAGATACAAGGCAGGACGAAACACAGTCCGAAGCTTTCGATCAGGACGACACCGAGTCCGAAGATCCCACTCAGGACAATTCAGAATCCGAAATTTCCGATCAGGATAGCGAAGATCCGAAAATCGAACTGCAACAATTAAAGCAGAGAATGGCTGACATTGAATCCATTCTCGATGACACCGAAGCCGAATTAGGAATTCTGATCCTAAAGGCAAGAGCGAGACGAGATACACTCTACAAGCTCAAATCTCATTTCCATAATAATGGGAAATTCACAGAAGAACTGTCAGACGATGACCTATACAAAGGATTAGCTGCAAATCCGTTCTCGCCCATACTAAGCCGAGAAATGTACATGAACCACATCCTAGGATATTATCTCCTAATGGACAAGAAATCGGAATTACTTCATCTACTTGAACCAGATTTCAAGGACTGGTATGCCAAAAAATACTCCAGTCACAAAGCCCATCAGTATGATGGCCCTAGACATTCAAAGTCGTCATTACAGAAGAGAAAAGGAGCACCGAAAGTCTCCTTCACATCCCCATTGCCAAGAAAATGGAAATGTCATAGCAAATCGTACCTGGGAAATTACAAGAAACTTACCCAGAGGAGAAACGCGAAACCTTCACTCAAGGAATTACAAGAGAGATTAGGATTGACCTTTAATCCGGAGTCTCTGTGCGCCAGAATAAAGCCGCACCCAGAATTAATCAAGTTAATTCGAGAAGCCCCAACAGAGGCAGATACAGAACATAGATGTAGCCAAGACAGTTGGTGCATCCCCATCAGAGGAGCCCTGCTCCTAGATATCTATCCTGAACTGAAAAAGGATCTAGATAATACCCAGAAGGCTCACACAGCCAAGAACTCATTCAACCAAGCATTCATGGTCAGATTCAAGATTCCAGAAGTCAAACCTGCGGGTCACTGGAAGTCAATTCTTTATACAAGACAAGAAGCCCTCAACTCATATCTGTATGATATTGACATTTTACAAGAGGCAGCAACGAGAGAGAGCATCAGATACCCCAATCCAGGGAAGAGGCAACTATACAAAGCCCTTCAACTCATGAAGGCCCGGACACTTACAATTGAAAAGCCCTTCATACAGAATGAATACATTTCAGCTCTCATCTCTCATCAACCTGAATTTCACTGGACATGTGACACAGGTGCTACCGTCCATCTCTGCGGGAGACTGGACTGGTTTCATGATTATTCGGAATTCTCCGATGGAGAAAGAACCATTACATTAGCCGACGAGAAAGAAGTCTCGTCACCCGGCTGCGGATCGATTATAGTCTCCGCCTACAATGGAAGAGAAGATTGGGAACCCCAAGTACTGACGAATGTCTGGTTCCTACCGAAAGCAACGAACATCTTCTCAGTTAACTATGCATGCAAAAGCATGGGACTGACTTACACGGGAAACGAGAGTAGAATGCTATTCTACGAGTCACCTTCCACTGGTGGGGGGGACACACAGACACCACTGCAAGTGATGCAAGCCACAACGCTATACGAAGGCAGCAATGAAATTCAAAGCCTGGTCATGACATTCCAGCAAATTCCCGTAATCAAGCCCATCGGCACTCAACAAGTAAGGTCAGCTCCCACTACATCAATTCAGAATTATAAGCCACTCAAGTGCAATTCTCAGAAAACAAAGGAGTTAGAATCCACAACTCCGGGGACAATCAGAAGGCAAACAAAAGGCCGAACTGTCCACAGCAAAGAGAGTGAAGAGGAACTCTCACTCAATACTTCACCAGGAAGGTTAACACAACCACAAATTGAAAAATTTACGCTCCTCGATGTAGAGTCGAGCCTCCATACACTAAGCCCGTTCACTGCAATGGCCAGAATTAACGAAGAAAATTATTTCTTGGGATCTACTGTTCTACAAGCAGGAGAGACAAGAATACCACAGGAGTCTCAATACACCCTACTGAGATCCTTAGGCTACTTAGCCGATGAATCATACTCACAGAAGGGAAGATTTAACCCTCAAGGCATTAATTGGGATATTTTTGCCATTCATGGAAAACAAAGGATTACCCATGAAATAGCCCAAGGCGCATACAGACTACCGATAGTCAAAATATACTCAGCTCGAGGAGGGTTCAAAGTCCAGAACAAGGATCGTAAGACTTATCACAACCTCCCAGAGAAGCTAATAATACCCTCATATGAAGGAGAGAAGATACAGATTCCTAAAAAGTTTCAAGAGGCACTAAAGTCCTCAGAAAGCCTTCAATGGAAAGAAGCAATGAATACTGAAATTCAAGCCCACATGAGAAGTGGCCAATGGACTCTGTCAAAACGTCCTACTAATCAAGGAGTTTTGAAATCCTCATGGATCTATGACCACAAGGTCGAAACAAACGAATATGCTGTCACACTAGTTAAAAGTGTGGAAGGTAAAGAGAATCTATCATTTGACATTCTCAAGACTACCATAGCAAGACTCACAACGTCAAGGCTCATTCTAGCAGATGCTGGAATTCGGAGAAAAAACTTAGCAAAGTTTACATTCAGTCCATTGCCCCATGAGGCCCTCGCAGAAGGACCGATACTATTCCTGGAGCCACCAGAAGGGATCACACATCCATACGATTTAGTCTACCGATCAGACACAGCCTATCAACCAATCTATTTATGGGAAAAGGCACGAGCTGGAGTCCAACAGTCACTGAAGGACCTTCAGTATCATCAGAGTAGGTACCAGACCGCACTCTATATACATTCATACACTGACGAAGATCATGAAGTACACAATACGTACATGTTACTGAATAATCAAGAGGCATTAGTCTCCGCGACTCACCGGAACGACATACACATTTTGTCAAAGGAACTAAGCCGTAGCATCAGAGTGGACTGTACACTCAATCCAAAGAAATGGAGGAAGATGGACATCTTCCGGACAGCCTCATACATAAGCCTGTCACAAGAATCGCAGATTCGAAGCCTACGCAATCAATATAAGAAATACGAAGCGATCATTCAATCTCAGTATTTTCAAGAAAAGATAAAGAAAGCTCAGCATCTTTCGGAAACAGAGTATATATCCTACTATGACATACTCGGACAACTGCTAGAAATTCGGGACTCTACCCGACCAGACATTTCATACGATGTCGAACAGCTAGGAAAGAATACAAGTCTTTCAACAGCCAAAGACCTACAAGAGGCACTGCGAATAGTGGAATACCTATACACCACTAGTTCAGAAAATATTCGGTATTACCCAGATCATGACTATCAAAAGTCAAGGACTCAGGTCGAATCCCAAGAAGTTAACCTGGAAGTCCACACAGAAGTCCCAAGTCTCTCGACTAAATACTTAACTACAGTGAGTTGTATTATATTCAATGGGACTCTCATACACTGGCAAGTCAAGGCATTTCTTTCTAAAGAGAAGACTACCATTAGACGAGAAGTCGATGTCATTACGGAAGCCCATCAATTGGCCCTATCCCTGCACACTCAATTGTGTGAAATCGGACTCAGACAGAAGAAGTCCCCGATATATTATATGCTACCTAGCCAAATTGAGCATAGGTATCCTATCGAATTCCGGAGAGAAATTCAAACGAGCAGGAATACGGATCCGAAGCTCCAATTTCTCTGGAAATTAATGACAGAAAAACCTATGGAAGAAATACACTCCATAAACCCTCAGCGCTCCTATGCGCATACCCTGCCTTGGACAGCATCCAGCAAATGTGATAGAAGACGAATACTAAAAAGTCGTATCTCTCTAGGAGACAGACTGGAAGGTGAAGAGTTCGAGCGACAATTCCTAGAAGGAACTCATCCACATCACTTTGTGAGACTCACCACTAACAATCCTGTGTCAGAAGACCTTCGGTCAGGAGGGCACCAAAAAGACACTAGGACTCCTGAGGACCAAGTCCGGACAGGAGAACATGACGAAAACGCAACAATCTCTGAGGATCAAGTCCGAACAGAAGATTCAGGAAGTCACCTACAGAATGCTTCCGGTAATACAAGTAACCCCACAAATTCTGAGGACCAAGTCCGAACAGAAGAAAGCAGAACGACTCCTGAGGATCAAGTCCGAACAGTCGAGTCAAGAAGTGAAATTAATTCTACTTCTACATCAAAGGACCAAGCAAGTCCGTTCACATCAAGAGATATTCGAAACTATTGGACAGACTCATCAGATTCCGATGAGCCCACACAACAGCAAGTAAGCGCTCCACGAGCCATCATTTCACCATCCGTGTCCAGTCAAGAGTACTGCACGAGAAAGCAAGTCAGGAGAAAGCACTCCGAAGACAACAGTGAAGAAAGCAATTCTCACCAAGAGAAAAGAAAGAAACAAGGATCTGTGACATTAAGAGACAGACTCCAAATGGCATGCATCATATTACTCATGATATGCCTATACATCACTAACGGAAGAGCGCATGAAGACTCTAGTTCAGTGAGATCCTACCCGAACTCCGTAACCAGGAGAAGTTTTCATACACTTACATGGGTAGTCAGCAATCAGCAGAACAAGACGAAGGAAGAACCACCTGGTCGTCACTCAACTCTGCAAGGTGATGACATCCGTTATAAACCGAAGTCACCCCTCATAATCAATTCAACTTTAACAAGGAAGGGAACAAATCGATTTACTCTTTCGATTTCCGGTCCGGATATAACACAGGAGACGAGACTCTCTCCTTATTGTAAAAGTACCAGATCACCCATTTCGAACATCGGTTCCCTTTGGGTTAGAAAGAACTCATTTTACCACGAGACAGAAACTTTTAGCTTTTATAACTTTTTTGGAAAAAATTATTTGAGTACTGAGATCCTCAGACTCCAGGTTGGACTCAATTATGCAAGTACACTGACCACACACCATTCAAATAAATTAAAGCCCCGACACTCGGGCACAGTCACCCTTCAGGAGGGTCAACTATGGTCCAAGACCAAATTGGACAATTCTCATCACTATTATGACCTAATAAAGAAGACAAGTCATGAGATGTCAACTCTTCCAACAATTGGGAATCGAGTTACAGAAGCCTTTCACCAGAAGAAAGCAAGTGAAAGCCGCCGAGCCAACATTACGAGCAAGCGGACGGAGACATGCGACGATTTTCTCCATCGGTTTCCCGTTTACAATATGGGAAGCTCATTAATTCAGATGCCAGCCTTGCGAAAGCATCCAATCCCTGAATTCACAAAAGAAGTGAACAGAAGTTTCTCCAGTGATCAATTAGGATTATCACGAAATACCCCTTCTACGGAAAATGTTAGTCTGGAAGACACCTTCCGAAAAATAGAGATTTCATTTCCAGTTGCCCATGGTTACGGATCCGAACAGTTGCACACTGCAGGACCCGTAAGGGGGGAGAAAGAAGAAAGACAAATGAAAATGCAATCGTCATTTACCTCCATCCCAGCAGGGGGGGAGAAAATAGAAGAACAAATAAAAGAACAAACAGAATCAAGAAATTTTCGAAACATAAGCCGTGGAGATATAGAAGGACCACGCACTCACCAAGTAGACGACAAAGAATTACTATCAGAGATTTCAGAGAAGGAAATAGCTAGCTTGACTATTGATTTGGTTGGCATACAGTGTAGGAACCCGGTTCCGAAGCACGTACTTAAGTACTCAAATGAAGAGTCACCTGAAACTACCAGGTTCATCACCAAGTTAAAAGAAAAAGCTTTACTCACACACCCGGAGAAAGCCCCACCAAGTATGCAGGTGGAAGAGATTAAGCAGAAAGCCCAGACAGGGACGTTGTCTAGCTTGAACATCTCTACATTCTGGCCCCAAAATCGAATTTTATATAAATTATTGAAGTGGAAGACTATAACAGTCAGTAATATTGAGAAACAAGCCTTCTGGAACAGAAGCCAAAATATTGTGTTCCAATCTCCTACTATTTCCTATAACAGGAGAAGAAAGAAAGAAGCCCCATCGTTGCTGTTACGTAGCTGTCGCAGTGGTCTACGGTTAAAAACCACACTAGACACCAGCAGCAATAATTATCCACAATATCGTGTATTAGACGATAGTACAGAACGTACGAAAATGTTGAAACCGGATTGTCCTACTGAGACGGAAATTCGAAACAGTCCACATCCAGAAGTCGATTACGAAGGCCTGGACAGTACAGAAAGAAAACCCCGATGCGGGTCACAAAGGCAAACTCAACTACAAGAAAATAGTAGAGCCAGCAATGGGGGATATCAACCCGACAAAGGACCTCCATTGTGCACCATGATACATCTCCAGGAGTTACAGATTGGAGACAGATTGAAACACATTCAAGAAAACAGTGATGACCACATGACATCACGAAAATTCAAAACAAGAATAAAAGGAGAAGGAAGTTCTAATCCACAAACTCAATCTCCGGCACAGAAGACAGATCGACCAGTATTCACTCACGTCTTCAAGGGATGGAAGTCACCTCCCGTATTGTCTTACTCCCGGTATTTACATTACCCCGAGAATAACGACAAGTTCAGGCACATTGCCGAAGAACAAGCAATGAGAAAGAAATTTCGAAAAACAATTTCGAACCAGCTCGGAGAAACCAGTGACCGGCCAGCCCGACGTCAGAATCTCCTCGAGGAAGATACATTCACCTCAGGTGAAAGTATGCTTTTACCCGAACAAAACAAAGAAGTAGAAAACACGATCCAATCTGAATGCAACCACAGGAGAATCCTTTCCTTAGAAGAAAAGCGGATTCTAACGAATGCCTCAAGTTCCTCATTGTGCTCGGAACTATTTAAAGGGTTCGTACTTACAGACATTTTTAGTCTAATTAGAAACCGAGAAGCAGGACCACCACCTATAATAAGTTGTCGTGGTGACAGTATTGGTCCATACCTCAAGCATATTCATGAACTGAAAACCGAAGAAGGTTTCTCGAAATATCATATTTCCAGGGCAGATAGTCTATCATGTACTACATCTGACTGGATATCTAACCGAAGTTTTTTTATTAACATTGACGACCTTGGTACCCATACCGAAAAGGACTCAGCAAAAGAATTAATGAAATTACAAGCACCAATAGGTCAATCAGACCACAATTTGATAGAAAACATCTCTGAGTTAAAGTCACAACACTCAGAAGATCCACCTGATCGCACACCTGAAGCCGCTAGGACAAGGACTCCAGAAGTCAAGCCTGGCATGACAATGAATTGGAAGAATTATGATTTCCAAACTGACCCAGAAATTTCCGTAGGACGCAGTAAAACTTGGAAGCCTTACACCCAGTTTTATAGTCAGGAAAGCAGACGATATGATTATACAGCAAACTATTATAATCATCTGAAGATTACTTACCTACTCAAGGGCACAGCCATCACATGTTTTTGTAATTGTAACCCAGAACTATTGTCTCTGGAAAAAATATCCGAAAAGCTAATCGGAGAGAAAGTTCCACCGACAAAACCTATGTCAGTGTCGAACCACAATTTCTTTGACGAGAAAAAGAAAAGAGAAAGTTCTGAACCCACAACTAGCGAGCTAGAGGACCTAGTTGATTTAAAGTACACGAAAAAGGAAGTCAGACGCAAACCGAAATTTACACTTTATTCCCACTTCCGAGATAACTGGATGACATTGGCCTGCACTACCACATCCCAGAAATACTCAGCCTCAGCCTTCAATAGCAGCCTTATTGACCATGTAAGCCTGAGCCAGAAAATCGGACAAGACTTTACCTTCAGCCTAAGCATATCAAAGCAACCTGGAGGCCCGCAACTACCCTCGTACACATCGGGTAGCACTCAGTCTGTCCTGGATTATAACCAAGTCTTTCCAGATGAAAGCAGTTCAGTTCTCATGGAACTCATTGAACATATCATTGTCATTTTTACAATGATCAATTTGTACATACATTGGTCACGTCATGGACGACCATGTATTAAGAGAAAGAAATATCATGCAAATTGGATATTTCTACCTGTCATATATAAACCTGGAGAGTCGAGCGATGTTCCTGCCGACCAAGACCCAGTACAACAGTTCCAGCTCATCAGACGGCCTGTCGAACTCCCGTTACCGGATTTACTTGAACACATTCAAGCTCATTGGACCAGCTCCAACCGAAGTGGCTAACAGAAGACCCACCGAATTTACTGGACAACTCTAAAAATACGGACACACCTGGATAATCTCTTCAAGGAGACAGATCATGTATATGGTGTAGTATATTAAAATATAAATTATATATTTTGTTGAAATTTTTAATTATGTTATCATTTCAGATTGTTCAGATTTTATGTATGTTAATTCTATATTAGAGATTTATCAATTCTCGGATCATTTCATTGTTATTTTAATTCATTTACCTCAAATTGAAGGAGGGTGTTAAAATATAGATATACATACCTGCCAAGTAAGGAGGTATTATTACATACATATACATTATATTCCTATACTATGTAGATAGGAGATATAGATGTAATTAATCATACATATTAGAATATCATAATCAGTGATATTATGTATCCGTTTATCTATTGCTAGTATTGAATCATGAGAGTTAATACGTAAGCACAAGTATGAATGTGGAAATTGCACATTCATTATATTATTGGTAAATCCCGTCCATGGTAAGGAGGGATGATTTCATTATGAACTAAAATCTATAATGTAATATTGTATTGATCAGCAGGATTGTCCTTCCTTCTACAGAAGCAATCCGTACCATTTAAGAATCATTTCTATCTAACTGCAAATAGTTCTATCTCCTTTAACATGGTGAAGAATATTTGAGTAATTATTGTAAACTCTAAGGAGTTGATCTAAAAAGCTTTTCCTATTTAAAAGCATTGTGCATTGTTTATGCTGACGTTTGGGATCCTTTATCCAAACCGTCACTTTGTCACTCAGCCATTAAGTTTTATGACTTTATTGGTGAGCAGAAACCATCCGTAGTTTCACAATACAGGATGGACATTCTATATGTTATTTCGTATGTGCTGTGACACATACTCATATTATTTGAACGTTTCATGCCCACAGTACGTGGAGGAAATTACATGTATAAACATTGGTATACCTAAATTTCACTAACCGAGTTTTACTCAACACAAAGACTGATCTTAATAAATCAATTGGAACTTGAGACCCGAGCGAGCAGCATCTTATTATTTTCTGTTCCTCCGGAACTTTTCACATTTTCATTCTCATTTCAATTCACCTCATACTTTTTGATGGAATATAATTCCATGATAACGTACACGTAGATTCCATTAATAAAGTTATTAGTTACTCCACACTACATATTTATTTTTTGCCTTTTCTTTTTAGAGAGTATAGCGTCTACTATGTATACTACAGATATGCCATGGCTTTCATATAATAAACTGGGCAACTGAGATTTCTTTCCGGTTCCCAATTATCTACTGCGAGGCGGCCAGGTAAGTGGAATGAGGATTGCTTTACTTTAAATTTAAACATTCTTCAGGAACAGAAGGACAGAAGCCGAAGCCGAAGCCGAAGCCGAAATACATAGAAATAAGAAGCGAAGGGAGCGAATGGGGAGTAGAATTAGTGGAATTCACAGTTCAAAGATACTCGATTACAAAGGGAACAAGTCTGCCTTTAATCTGTGTAATGTACGCATTATAAGGTGATAAGGTATTGTTGTCGCTAAAGTGCACATCTTCTTCTTCGGGTATTATAATAGGTCCTGGTCCTGATATTCGGTAAAGGTTTTTTTTTGGATCTGATGTCACAAAAAAATAGGACGCGGTGTGTACTGATAGTATGCGTAAGACTGCCGTGTAGTCATAGTCATATATAGTGCATTGCTACTAGTGCACCGCATCGGAAGGACGATGACAATAAAAGCTCAGCATTGACTTTTATCTTTACGCTTTCGTTTCACTTCTTTACAAAAATGCCCCTCTGCCCTCTTGGTTCCCGTTCTCGTTCTCGTTTTCGTCTTATGAAAATGCTCGCTCCTATGGACTATGCGGACCGCCAACCATCTTTTCATTCAGGTGGTTCGTGGCAGTGCGGTTCCATCTTGTCCTTTTATGACACTCACATCCAGTTCCAGACCGAGACCGCGAGACCAGGACCGACGTTCCAACTTAAAAGCAATTCCAAGTTTTAACTTAAACCATTAATATTTATTTACGATTAACACACAGCTTGCCTTCACATATCATCATCATTCCTTACTGTACTTATTATTGTGTGTGTCCTCCACTTGTGTGTAGTGTGTAGTGTGGAGAGTATGTAGAGTGGAGAGCACACATCATTGCGGCAGCATCTCTTTAATTGTTTTCTCCCGACCCCGTTATTTATGTTTTGCTTGTTTCTTAGTAGGTAGGTACATAAAGTTTATTTGGATTTCAATCCATCTCCAGTATGTTCTGTGGAGCATGGACAGCGAAGAGCATACAGGGTATCCTACAAACTTTGCCTTCCAGCACGGTCTAAACTGATAGGAAAGTTGATATTTAAATATTTAAATTTAAAAATTCCGAAAAATTGTCTATTGTTTTGCAATTATTGAATCTTTGAACTTATACAGTTTTTTAACACTTGTTTAAATTTGAAAAAATACGATTATCAGTTTATAGAAAATGGAGGTCCAAGGGGGACAAAGGTTCTAAGGCACCCTGCACAATTCTACAGTATGGGCGATCAGGACTCAATATATATGCAATTCTCCCACTAAGCCACTTACCCATTTCCCTTCTTTTATCATTTCTAATGTTCACAATTTTAATGGTTTATAACAAGATTTTATTGTACTACATTTAACAATCCTAATGGCAGCGGCTGCGGCTACAAGACGGTCAGTCCCAGTACCGGCATTATTGCTTTGCAGTCATAGCAAGTGCGGACGCCATTAACATTTTTAGTGCCAGTGCTATTTGGTGTGAGAGCCTTTTTTTCCCATTCAAGTTGTAGTATATTAATTTAAATATATTTCCGATATTTTCTCAACTTGCTACATATATATGTTATTGTTTTTGTTTTCTCATGTAATAATGACATTTGAAATGGAGTGGAAATATATTAGGCATGTGTACATAGTGGTCCCGTCCGTATCCGTATCCGTATCCGTATCCGTACCTGTATATGCATATGAAATTAAAAGTGAGCAGTGAGGACTTCTTCCTACTAGCTCCGCGTAGTCGTAAATTAGGTTGACTTATTGTCTCATACATTTCTAGAACACCTGGAGTAAAAGTTGCGGTGCATGACTTACAGTAGCAGCCTAGGAGTAGCAACTTTCAGCCCACCATCCTCGAATTTGAATCGTCCTGCACAGTCCTATGGCACTCGCACTGTTTCTTCTCGAGCTGAATGAAATTATTAGACTGTGTGGTAAAAACTCCATAGAAATTGCTATTACAGACTATACAGATATATCGTCTGTGAAGAACCAAAATGACCCATGTCCAATTTCAGCTACAATCAAAATGAGCTATGTCATAAAAACAAAATGAGAAACATTCGTCAAATGCTAATTATGAGTTTTTGAAAATGTGCAAAATGTTGTAATTCCATGTTTTCAAAAGGTGCAAAATGTTGTAATTCCATGTTTTCAAAAGGTGCAAAATGTTCTAATTCCATGTTTTTGAAAAGGGGCAAAATGTTCTAATTCCATGTTTTTGAAAAGATGCAAAATGTTCTAATTCCATGTTTTTGAAAAGGTGCAAAATGTTCTAATTCCATGTTTTTGAAAAGGGGCAAAATGTTCTAATTCCATGTTTTTGAAAATGGGCAAAATGTTCTGATTCCATGTTTTCGAAAAGGTGCAAAATGTTCTAATTCCATGTTTTTGAAAAGGTGCAAAATATTGTATATTTACATATTTTTGAAAAGTGCAAAATGTTCTATTTAAATGCTCTCAAGACATATTTGATTATTTTTGTAGATAGTTAATATTGTTTTCACTTAAAAATGGATATGGGTCATTTTGGTTCTTCACAGACGATATCTATACGCACGACGCACGTAAGGTAAATCCCAGCCCAAACCAAAACCCTTATGTATATGTTCCTCTTGGAATTTTCCTACACATATTTCTACGCATGTACATATGCACACTATATAGCTGGTGTAGTGAAGTGTAGGTAGGTAGGTGCATACAATTATAAGATACAAATAATGGTCGGGCATTACTCAGAGAGAAAAGAGGGAAACAAGAGGTAAAAATTGAGGTTCACATAAATATTTATAAGCGCGTATAAATCAAAAGAGAGAGAGAAGGATGACACTCTCAAAGTCTCAGAAGTCTCAAAGCAGAACCATCTTCCATCCCTTGAATAAATTCCGCTTCACTTTTTCACTTGACTTATGCAGACAGAGAGAGAGACAAATAATATGTACATTCCATGCCGGCATATTGCACATGCACTTAATTGTGTGGGGCCGGGGCAGGTACGGGAATTTATCTGTATTCGGTATTTCATTCCTGTACCAGAGAGAGAGAAACAGAGGGAGAAGAAAAAGTCGGAAAGATTCCACTGGAGGATTTTTCATTGAAATCTAACAAAGGCAATAAATAATGTCATACAATCTACAGGGGAAATATAGGTTTAGTTCCGTTTCATTCTATGTATCTCTTCTCCCCCCTCCACCCCTCCTCTCCTCTCCACTCCAGAAAAAAAGAGTGGTCTTTTTGAATCACATAATATAATAGAGCTGGGGGGAAACGGTAAGGTGAAAGAGTGACAGTGAGACTGAAAGACACCGACACCAACACCAACACCAACAAACCATTTTTGATTTCATTCTTGAACTCACAGAAGCTCTGCTAAAGACACAGAGATTAGTTGTATTTCTTTTTGGAAGTATTTAGTGTCTCCATTCATTCAGCTTTGTATTTCAACCTTACAAACAGGACTACTACTACACCCCTCTCCTATACGCTACCCTTCCACCAGCACCACCCAAATGTATTTTATTTTTCTTGAGAAAATCCCGCACTGTACATACAGTTGACTACTTGGAAAATTTGTTGTCGTTGAGACAGATTCCAATTGAACAAGGTATTATTTACGTTAATTTTCTAAGTTTGCCGATGAACGGTAAAATACAACGAAATGCATAATGTCTGTAAAAAAGCAAAATTACCCATATCCAATTTAAGCTGGAATCAAAATGAGCTATGTCATAAAAACAAAATGTGGAACATGCGTTTTTGAAAAGTGTAAAATGTTTTATTTGCATGTTTTTGAAAAGTTCAAAATGTTCTATTTACATGTTTTTGAAAATCGTAAAATTTTCTAATTCCATGTTTTTGAAAAGGTACAAAATGTTCTATTTACAGGTTTTTGAAAAGTGTAAAATTTTGTATTTGCATGTTTTTGAAAAGTGTAAAATGTTCTATTTTCAGGTTTTTTAAAATTTCAAAATTTTCTATTTACACATTCTTCAAAAGTGCAAAATATTCTAATTAAATGGTTTCAAGAGACATTGCAATACTTTTGTAGATAGTACTTATTTCTTTTCGATAAAAATGGAAATGGGTCATTTTGGTTCTTCACAGACGATGATAATAATGTTATTAATCTTTATAGCAATTTATATTGAAATTAATTTTTTTTAAATGGAAGAGCCTTTTTTAAATGTTTATATATTATTATAATAATAAATAGTAATTTATTCATTGAGTCGATTTGGCCTCAGCCCATACAACATTGTAAGATTTTTACAAATGGTTATATATTATGTACAAAGTTTGCTTTACTTTGGAGGGATAAAAAATGAGGAACGCAATCGCTTTTATTTTTACGTAATCAAGGAGTATAGATTGTACTGCTAGATATTGCATTCTTCGTTCAACTGTACTTTTGGTGGTATATTTTTCTCCCCAAAATATACAGTAAATACAGACAGGCATTTATATTATTAGGAATCCGAATTCACATAATATATATTTTATATATTTCTCTTTTTTTGAGCTGAACGTGAACGTGAAAAGCTTATTAAGCCATAGGAATGTCATATCACTCATTTTTATAGATACATTCTCACATAAAAGCTTTTTTCCTCTCCCTTTAGTATAAAAGTGCTTTTTAGCCCATGCTCATAGCTCCTTCATAGTTTGATAGTTTATTAGGTAAGTGTAAGGAGTCCAAGTAAGTAGTCGTAGTGAGTAGTAGTAAGTAGGGTGGGACATGCACTCAAAGGCGTATAGATGTATAGACAGACTGAACGACTAAAGGTATACGCACAAACCGAGACCGACATAATATGTCGGTACACAGGACATATTGGGTTCATATCATACATTAATAGAGATGGATGTAAGATTACGTCTTTATGCACGTCTCTTTCTTTCATTGTACACCCATAGACAGTTAAACTGATATCGTCTGTGAAGAACCAAAATGACCCATGTCCAATTTGTGCTAGAATCAAAATGAACTATGTCATAAAAACAAAATGAAAAACATGCGTAAAATGTTAATTACGAGTTTTTGAAAAGTGTACAATGTTCTATTTACTTTTTTTTTTGAAAAGATGCAAAAATGTTTTAATTCCATGTGTTTTAAAAGTGTAAAATGTTAAATTTACATATTTTTGAAATGTGCAAAATGTTCTATTTAAATGATTTTAAGACATATTTAAATATTTTTGTAGATAGTTGATATTGTTTTTAGCTACACATGGATATGGGTCATTTTGGTTCTTCACAGACGATATACTGATAGTAGTAATAGTAATACTGACTGGTGACATTGGCCTGGCCCGCTCTCTCTCTCAAGTATGAACTATGAAGTAGGTACAAATCTTTGTGTGTGTGTGTGTGTGCTTCTCTTCCCTTCATGTTTAAATGATTGTTGAGTAGAAAAACGAAATGAAAATTTCTACAAGGACGACCACACAAATTTTATGGCTGGTAATCTTTGTCCGGGTGCTTTTTATATTGCAATAAAACCCGCATAAAAATGTTTACATGCCAATGTTGAGAAAAGATAGAAGTAGAACCTACTTAAAGCTACATAAAAATCTTTCCCTTCATCCCGCCCCTCCATTCACTCACTTGTCGTCGTCGTCATTTTCATCCTTTTCCTCGTAGTCGTCCTACCTCGCGATGCCGTTTTCATTCTTATTTTCCTGGCCGGCCGCCGTGTGTCGATCCACAAGGTTGACGTTCGACTTTTTGTCTTGGTTCTTCTTTTTTTTCACAAATTCTTTTTTGGAAGCTTGTGTCTATTTTGTTCCCTATATACCTCATTGTGTTCACATCTCGTTCCGTCACTCTTCACATTGTCAAAAAATCCCCATTTGTATTAGGTATATGCATTATACCTGTAATTGAAGTGTTGTAATAAAAGTCAGAGTTTGTTCTATTGAGAAATTGAGAATGGAAACTCATGGTTATTGGTCCTCAGCGCAGTTCCTTGTGTGTATTTCTGTTTCTGTTATGTTGTTATATTATCAGTATATTAATTTTGCTGTCTATTTGCTTCGATATGTAATTTGTTTGACTTTGACCTATGCTACGGTCGTACTTTTGCAGATGGTTTTTATTTTATTTTTATGATGAAATTGACTTTGTGTGTATTTGTTATGACGTATTTTTAGTATTATTTTTATTACTTTTCGAATATGTATTAGTTTGAGGGGAGGGCTCATGCTTTTACTGTTACTGTTACAGTAATAAAGTTTTATGAATAGAAAATAGATTATTGGGAATCAACCCTTGTCCTTGTCATGGAGTGGTCCGGTCGTCGTGTGCTGTCCATTATGGAAATACAATAATTATTACAAACGAGGTCGACCTACACTTAAATCCTAAGAGCAGGTCAAAATTTGGTATTTTCCATAAATATGATTGTTCTCCTCAATGTAAAGATTGACTTTGCATTATTTCATTTTATTGTATATTAGTTATGTCCTGCTGACTGATACACTACTGGAAACATCAAACAAGTTGCCCAATAAAAATTTTATAGAAATATGAACAATGCGTAGAGATATTGTGTTCTGGTGCATAAGCAAAATAAACAACAATTGGAGGTTTGTAGATTTTATAGTGTAGATAGTGAGTATTATTTATAATTGATTTTAGATCATATCGTTTATGAAGAACCAAAATGACCCATTACCAATTTATGCTAGGATTAAAATGAGCTATATAAAAAAATACATTAAATAATATCCATGCTTACAATGCTAATCACGAGTTTCTTAAATGAGCAAATTGTTCTATTTACATCTTTTTGAAAAGGTCAAAATGTTCTATTTAAGTGTTTTTTAAAAGTGTAAAATGTCCTATTTACATGTTTTTGAAAAAGTGTAAAATGATTTATTAAAGTGTTTTTAAAAGAACAAAACATTCTATTTACATGTTTTGTTACAATTGCTCAATATTCTATTTACATGCGTTTTGGAAAGGTCAAAGTATTCTATTTACATGCGTTTTGAAAAGTGCAAAATATTCTATTTACATGCGTTTTGAAAAGTGCAAAATATTCTATTTACATGCTTTGATGAACACGTTATTTAAATTTTTTCTGTAGATAGTGCATTTTGTTTGAAACTAAAATTGGAAATGGGTCATTCTGGTTCTTCACAGATGATATACAAACTAATTAGACAATGTTTTAAGTATATTAGGTGCTAATAAATACCGTTAAAAAATTAAAAATAATGCTAAAAGATATAGCTCATAATTATGGAAATTTTACACATTGTTTTACAAGCAAGCATATTATATAAATTCCATTATCATTTAAAACATTACAAAAAAAGTATTTAAGTAGGGAAGATCCTCACGAAGGTTTCTTTATCCTGGTCGTCGTTCGCCTCACCCTCACTACTGTCATTATACCAATGTCGTTTTTTCGTTCGTTTCTTCGTGTGTTTCTCGCGTTCTCGTCGTCGTCGTCGTTGCGATGCGTTGCGTTGGTTTGATTTTTTTTTCGCTCGACTCTGGCCTCTGAAAGATAAGACAGCTCGATGAGGATTTTTCTTCCCTTCGCCTCTCTCACAGCGTGGAGAGCGGGAAGAGAAGGCGAAGAACCACGTGTAGATTTGAGAATGTTGCACTCTGCTTCTGCTGATCTGACTCGAGACTCGAGACTCTGACTGACTTATTGTCTGGCTTTGATTTAATGTGTGCATCGTCTGGGTCTGAGTCTGGTTCTCTGACTCTGGATCTTCTGGATCTGGAACTGGATCTGGCCCTCGTTTGATTTCTAATCTTTTCGGGACGTTGCCTTGTCGTTCCTCTTTTTGTTGGTCTTATATTATGATCATGATCATGGGAAACGGCGGAGCGGCCATGCCTTGGGTAAATTGGGCTTCATTGTCCCTCCACAAATGTTTTCCATTATCATATCAATATCATTATCACAATCTGCTCTGCTCCTCAAACTCACTACTTACTCGCCATGCATTAATGAAGGGAATAAAATAATTCAACACATACAGAATTCATACATTCAACCTCGGTGTCGGAGTCAGTCATGAAATCCCCTCATTCCTACTCGTCGTAACTTTATTCCAAATCCAAATCCAAATCCGACGTTGACGTCAACGTCCCTCCAGTTGAGAGACTTGAGACCAAGAAGACGGAGACGAAGACGAAGAAAGTGAGAGAGAGACAGACAGAGTAGACAAGGAGACACACCTTGTACATAAAATTTGAGTACCCATAGAGCTTAGAGGACAGACTCTGATGCCAGGGCTTGAGTTACTAATGTGTCTAAATATTTAGACTAGCTTCCCGTCTAGTGCCAATCGGCAATCCTCGTTGAGTTGAATCTCTGTGTTAAGTACTCAATCCAAAATATGAGCATCTGTAGATGTAGAATACATGTAAATAGTCTGATTTTGATATAGATGCTCACACAAAATAATGTAGTACCCTATGAACCCGGGGTCCCGTGTCGGTTAAAATTACACAATAGGTTCAGTTGAAGTCAAAGTTAAAAACTGCATAAAACGTTGTAGAGCCAGGGCCGGATAATGTGGCCGTCGCAGGCAGCCCCCGCTGCCTGAATTTTCTCAAAACATGTAAATGGAACATTTTGCATTTTTCAAAAATATGTAAAAAAGAAGATTTTGACTTTTCAAAAACATGCAAATAAAATATTTTGCACATTTCAAAAACATGCAAATAAAATATTTTGCACATTTCAAAAACATGCAAATAAAACATTTAACACCTTTCTCAAAACATGTAAATAGAGCATTTTGCACATTCCTGGATCAAGTAAAAAGAACATTTTGCACTTTTCTAAAACATGTAAATACAACATTTTGCTTTAGCAAAGAAAACCATCAGTAAAATCAAAATGGTGGTTTTTGTATGGAAACAAATTCCTGCCTAAAAGTAATTCCTTCGTCCGGCCCTGTGTAGAGCGTTCCGTTCCATGTGTGTTAGGTAGTAGGCCACAACCTAGTGTTTTTGGGTAGGAATTTGTTATTTTAGTCAAGCTACTCCCTTTTGTCTGTCCCATTGGTTTAATAATAATTAGCTGGGGTACAATTTGCAGTGTTTTTTTTAAATTGTTTTTATATTTCACTTTGTAATTTTACAAAATTTGTAAATAGGTAATATTTGAAGCAGAGTAGTATATAATGTTTGAATTCCTGATTGTATGATGTCAGCCTTATCTTTAGACTTTGCACCAGGAATCTTACATAAGCGGGGAGTACCACTACGGCAGCTTATAAGGCTCCATGCACGTACTTACACGTACATGTGTGAACTCATTAAGACAGGAAGTACCGGGACTGTCATATGATTTGACTCGTCTCGTCTCTGGGTCCTCTGTGACTTTGTGATAATTTTACTTTTAACCTTGGCGTTGGCCCCAGAAAGTGATGAAGATGACTTCGTCAACGTGATAATCATTGAGACTGGTCTGGTCTGGTCTGGATCTCATTGTCTCAACTATAAGTGGGATATGGAATATGGAAATGAAGCCAAAAAAAAAATTCATGAATTACTCTCCGTTCACACTACATTACATTTGCCACTCTTTTTCCCCAACCAAGTGTGCGTCTCTCTATTTCTATACATGTGAATGTGTGTGTGTGTGTACGTTATGTTTCTAAAGGCATCGATGAAATCAGCCTTGAAAATTTAATGCTTTCCTTTCCTCTTGGTTTTCCTTTGGGGCATGTCCTATCATATCATATCATGTATATGTAGTAGTACTACGTGGAGTCAGTTTACACGAGCTACAGTTATTCTCAGTTCAGAGCCCATGCAATGTGGTAATTGTGAGTAACACTTCATATAGACACTGTCTGTATAATATTACATAAGATGAGAGCATCTGAATTATCTCGTCTCACTCATCACACCACCATCAACATCAACATCAACTTTACATATGGGATAAAGAATTGAGAAGAAGACGAAGACAAAAAAATTTAAACAACTAAAACTAACACCATTCTCCACATCTTGAGAGGCAGAGCTACAGTTTACTCCCACAGTTATGCTCCACTATGTGTATGCTCGTTATACTATTTTTTTTTTATTTTTTGGCGAAGATCCGAAAAAACCAATTCCAACAAGTTCACACAATTTCAATTTCAACCTTAACTCCTCTCCATACACTACTGCCACTTCCATACAGGAGTCGTAGTCAGTAGAGCAGTGCAGTGGTGCGGTGACGACTCGCGCTCTGGATTCTGGATATATTTATGTAGCTTCGTCAATTGTCTCGCCTCTTGTGTGTGTGTCTGTGCCGATGACGATGCCGATGCCGAAATGCCGAAATGCCGAAATGCCGACACCGACACCGACACCGACACCGTCCCGATGCGATGTCGAAGAAGCAAAGCAAAATATATTTTAAAAAATTCTGACTCTGAGAGTGGCAGTGGTAATGTTTCGAGCCTAAAAAGCTGTCTCGTTGCGTTGGTTTTAGTTTCGTTCATGGTATTTTTTTTCTATTTTTTATTATTCGTCTCTCTCTCTCACACTTCACTTTCACCTCTCCTTCTGCTCCTGCCAAATCTCCACCTCATCAATGAGCTGTGTAGCTTTTATGCGTTCATTCAACTCCAAAACTCCCAACCTGCCATACATAGATTAGTGTGTGTTTCATCCAGAGAGACAGAAAATATTTTATGCTATGCATTGTATGAGTTATTGAGTGTGGAAATTTAGTCTCTGGGCCTGGGCCTGGGTCTATAGATACCAGGTCCATATCTGCACTGACTGTAGAGAGGAAGGTGGTGAATATTACTATTAGATTCATTATATTATTATGACCTAGGCCATAATAATACTATTATGAAATTCTAGAATTTACATCTATGAAGACTGTGGACGTGTGGACTACAAGACAGTATAGTAGGATATGGTAATGTATAGTGATGGCAATGGTAATGGTAATAGTAACGTTGGCAGGGCCGGATAATGGGGCCAGCACAGGAAGCCCCCGCTGCTTGAATTGTCAAAAAACATGTAAATGGAACATTTTGCAGTTTTCAAAAATGTATGTAAAAAGAATATTTAGAATTTTCAAAAAGATGCAAAATAAAGTTTTTGGTACATTTCAAAAACAAGGAAATAAAACATTTTCCACTTTTTTCAAAACATGTAAATAGAACATTTTGCACTTTTCTGAATCCAGTAAAAAAGAACATTTTGTACATTTCAAAAATATCAAAGTAAAACATTTTCCACATTTCTAAAAACATGTATGTAAATAGAATATTTTGCACTTTTTTGAATCAAGTAAAAAGAACATTTTGCACTTTTCTAAAACATGTAAATAAAACATTTTGCTTTACTAAAGAAAACCATCAATAAAATTCGATCAAAATGGTGGTTTTTGTATGGAAACAAATTGCTGCCTAAAAGCAATTCCTTCGTCCGGCCCTGAACGTTGGGTAGGTAGGTTGGTACTAAAGTACCATACATTCTGATAAATGTATTGTTTGGACTTGGATTTGGATTTAGTTTTTGGAAAATATCTGCAATGGTATTCCTATCGACTCTCCTCAATTCGAACGCGTAGGTTTTTCCAAAGGGAATGTTAATGTACTTGCAGAGATTAGATTAACGTTTAATACCAATTTTGAATAAAAGGTCCTCATTAAAATGAGAACAACGATGGTTTTTATGAGAGGCTGTACACTGTACAGTATATAGTAGTAGTATAGTAGGTATCTGTATCTGTGTAGTGGAATATAGCATATATTATAGGAGTCATAGGAATGGGAAGTAGTATAATATGGATTTTATTTAGTGGAGTCTCAGAGTGTCAGACTATGAAAAGGCTCATAGGAAATTCCCCATAGTCTCCCATAGCCTCAGCATAGCATGTGTTTGTAGCCAGATTTCCAGATCCAGAAACGAGAATCCAGGTGCGACGGGCTTCAACTTTACGGTGCTTTTCTCCATCTAATTTCTGGTAGATGTACTACTGTGTTGGAGAGTCCCTACTGCAGGAAGGTGAACACTGTGCATGTGGATGTACCGAGTTACCGAGTGCCGCTTTTTTACTTTCCTGTCTACTTGCATGCATACCTGCGCCTAGGCTAATACCCTATCTTCTACTACCTACCTACTTTTCCGCAATTGTTTCAAAATTTATTAAATGCGAAATTTTAATTATGAAAATTCAAACGGCAAGTTTTGTTTTAATTGTGAATGCTGAAGTATATGCATGGTGAGCATACAAAACAATCTGTAATATTAACATCAGGGTCGGACGAAGGAATTGCTTTTAGGCAGAAATTTGCTTCCATGCAAAAACCACCATTTTTATTTTATTTATGGTTTCTTTGGTAAAGCAAAATGCTGTATCGGACATTTTGAACTTTTCTAAACCAGGTTTAGAAAAGTTCAAAATGTCCGATTTACTTGATTCAGAAAAGTGCTCAATGTTCTATTTACATGTTTTGAGAAAAGTGGAAAATGTTTTATTTTCATGTTTTTGAAATGTGCAAAATGTTCTATTTAAATTTTTTGAGGAAGAAAGTGTTAAATGCTTTATTTGCATGTTTTTGAAATGTACAAAAAACTTTTATTTGCATGTTTTTGAAAAGTCAAAATATTCTTTTTACATATTTTTGAAAACTGCAAAATGTTCCATTTACATGTTTTGAGAAAATTCAAGCTTCGGGGGCTGCCTGCGCTGGCCGCAATATCCGGCCCTGATTAACATCATCAACTTGCTAAGGCTGAAGGATTTCATTGAATTTTACCTACAAAAGAATACTCTGTCAGTACTAATTAAATCTACAATTCTTGAAGAAGCGGACAGTAGTGTGAGTAGTGGCCATATAGCATGCAAAGCATTTGAAGAAAATATGAGCGGGAAATGAAGCTTATGCAATAGGACAAGAAATGGGACTGCTCATGTGTGTCAAGTCAGTGTAAAAAAAACCGAAGCTCAAGTCTTTTTTGTGCGGAGCTTTTGGAAACGCGAAGTCAAAGGTAAAATTACCCAAAAGACCAGAGTCCAAACTATTACATTTTTAACATTGCCTTATTATTTCTGTATAGCTTTTGTACAGTTTATATAGGATCATGTGTGAGAACTGATTCACTTGATAAAGATAAAGACCACGACGGCCGCACTCTCTCTCTCCCTCTCATCTCATGTCTCTCTCCCGCTCATAAAAGTCAAGAAAATTGGCTGATTTGATTTTAAACTTTGAACATAATTTCCTCAGCTTCATCTCCCCCTCTCCCCTTCTCTCTCTCTCTCTAAGCACAGAGTAATAATAAATACCAGATACAAACACTTTTCTGTATGCTTTTGGTTTGAGTTTGGTTGGGGGTTGTCGGTTTGGTTTCTTTCTTGGTTTGACTTTGGGTTTCTTTGATAGTATTATCATATCATTCAAATTCCGTACAAAAAAAATAACAAACGTATTGAAAACGAAAAATGAAACTCTAACCCTATACCCATACCTATACCAATACTAATACTAATACCATAGCGCTAGTATATAGGGAAGTAGCCACATAGCCACAGACTCAAGTTAGTCCCTGTAGTAAACAAAGTTGATAAAATAAATAAATATAGAAGGGAAATATTTTCTTAAGTGTCTCCTCACGGAGCGATAACTGTACCGTATTGTACTATTAGTTTAAACCTTCAATCCTTTTTTTTTCTTCTCGTTTTCCTTTTTACATGATTTCCCTCCACATTACTTTACTTTACTTTGACTTGTTGGCGGTGGGAGAAAGGAAAATGAAACAGACAAGACTCTGTCTGTATCTGTATTGGTGGGATAACTTATTCGGTCTCGGAATTGGTGTCAGTGTCGGTTTCGGTGTAGGTATAGCAGGTGAGACGATACGAGTTGAGATAAAAAAAAGCAAAACAAAACAGAGCATTAGTAGTCCATACCTGCGCCCCTATGCCTATTTCCGTATAAATAAAGGAGCTGGTGCATGTGGTGGAGTGTTTGGTGTTTAGTCTGGTACTGGTACTGGTGCTATGGTGGTGGACGTAACGTACAAAAACAAAAAAAAAACATGATTTCCGGAGTCTATATATTTTTGTAGAATATAGCTATACGTGCAGGATTTTTATGTTTTTACGTAGAGAAAAAGAAGAAAAAAAATCATGTAGTGTTGAAAATGAAAACAATGCAGGAAAATGAGAAGTAAGAAATAGTTCATGTTTATATTGTCTCGTATCAACTTATCAGTCAGTATTTTTTGGGGTGCAACTGGTGCTGCTGGTGCAATGGATGTATGTATATCATATGTCGACCCGCACATAATAATTTCTTAATATATTATTCACTCTGCCTAAAATATATTTTAAGTATTTACATATTCGATATCGATTCTCATCGTCAGAGTCAGACATGGTCTCGTGTTCTCGTTCGTCCTCGTTAAAAAAATAGTGGAAACAACATAAGAAAAAAAAATATATATTGAAGGTTGTTCGTCGAGTCGAGTCAAGTCGTCTGTCCATTCGAAGAAGAGGAGAAGAAAAAAAAATAAAACGGTGCTAAGCAGGTGTTAGGTTTTTCGACAACAAACGGCAACGGCTGATCAGCTTTATAGTATAGCCTCGGCTTTTATATTGTCTTGGCGGGTGTATGAGACAGATCGGCTATCGGCATCGCATCGGCTCCTACTTAATTTTTTTTTTACTTGAGGATAATTAAATGCAAACTAAAATATTAGTGATATATAAATTTTTTAATTTTTTAACAAATAAATTTATTTAATTTAAATGTAGATTGTAAATACGTGTACCGATCGATGATGAGAAGGATATGCAGTCAAATGAACTGTAAAATAATCATAAAGTAAGAAATTAACAGAGTCAGTGCCAGAAGGCGAGAAGTAACCAGGGCCCAAGTCTATAGGAAGGAAAACACTGGAGCTATGGACTGTTATACTATTACGGTTTAAATATGTAATTAAATACAAAAATGTCTTAACCCTTTACCTGTGTACTCCGTGGAGGGTTTAAAAAAGAGAGGGGAAAAGTCTGGAAAAAAGATGTATACATATATAATTATTATTATGACATGCGCTCACATCGTTATCCTTCTCCTTGTTGAATGCATTTCCATGTCATTATAGTAAATATATAATTATAGATGCAATTACACTACACATATTGTAGAGAATGCGATGCCCATAGTACCAGTTCCAGTACCAGTACCAGTTCAATAGATAGTGGAAGTAAAGCCGTTTTTTTCTGTTGTTGATGTTGACATACGTATACCGTGGCTATATATGTACAATCCGAGTAATCATATATGACCATATCCGTACCGTAATCGTAATTTCCTCAAGGTTGTAAAGTAATGTCTATTCAAGAAAAATTTAGAAATGAAATTCAGATTGTGAACGGTGAACGGTGAAGGGACGGTGATGGTGATTGTGATGGTGATGCGATGGTACATTGTTTAAGTGGAGTCTTTAAGATGGGTTCATGGCTCGTACTAAACTTGTTTGTATACTTTTCTACTGTAATACATAATGTGAATGGCATAGGCCTAATATGACATGGGCTACTTATACTTATATATTTAGGTAAAGAATAATTTTAATTTAGCAGCATGTGTATTTGTCCTACGATACTTCTCTCTCTCGAACTCTGACGAGGTGCATCTGTCTCCTGAGAAGAAGACTCCAAGACCTCCAACTCAAGAAGAAGAAGGAGAAGAGAAGAACTCTTAAACTTTTCTTTTCATCATCAAGAAGTACCGCTCAGCCATCAAACCAAACGAAACCAAATGAAAACCAAACGAAACCAGAACCAAGAGAGAAACAGAGTTAGAAACAGACCCAAGACGGCCATACATAAAAAAAATTGAAGATGCTCCCTAATATATATTTAGTTACATCTTCCATGTGCCCTCTCCCAAGACATATCCGTGTGCCTGCATGTGTACGTATGTACACATGATGATGATGACGATGATGATGGTGGCATGTGGCAGACGTCCGTCGTTGTCCTCCCCATTCCGGTGTTTTATTATTATTTTGCTGACTTAAGGCTACGGCCAGCCAGAGCCAGAGCCAGAGCCAGAGCCACACGGGAAAAGGGACAGGTACTTTCTTGTCAGCACCTTTCAGCCCTTATTCCGTGCATACTGGGTCTCACTCAATGCATATAGATATATGATTTACATACATATCGATGATGCACTTTACTCCTTTTTTTACAGACCAGTTTGCTAAGCATCCTTCTTTTTCCAGCATTATTAGTATATACCGTCTGTGAAGAACCAAAATGACGCATATCCAATTTAAGCTACAATCAAAATGAGCTATGTCACAAATTACAAAATGAGAAACATGCGTAAAATGTTAATAAGAAGTTTTTCAAAAGTGTAAAATGTTCTATTTTCATGTTTTTCAACATTGTAAACTGTACTATTTACATGTTTTCGAAAAGGTGCAAAATGTTGTATTGACATATTTTTGAAAAGGTGCAAAATGTTGTATTTACATATTTTTTAAAAGTGCAAAAATGTCTAATTCCATGTTTTTGAAAAGTTGCAAAATGTTATATTTAAATGCTCTCTAGACATATTTGAATATTTTTGTAGATAGTTGATATTGTTTTTAGCTAAAAGTGGATATGGGTCATTTTGGTTCTTCACAGACGATACGTTGTACTGTTGTAAAGTGTATGACTGAGCACCTTCATTCGCCTATATCCTATATCGTCTTGATGGCTACTTATACATAGAACTGTACGCAATAATATAGTCACGTAGATGTTTCTTATAGTTAGTTTTAGATTTTAAAATCGGAAGGCACAGGTTGAGGATTGAGGAGGTTCAACTAAATTTCACGTTTACGTCAGATTGTAATTTTAATTTTTTTTTGCTTTCCCGCCCTTCGTGGATACACATGTTTTTGATCTACAGGTATAATAAAACGAGAACGAAAACCTCACAGATCTGTGTATGGTTCCTACTACTACCAATTCTACTATTTGTCTTCGTTTTATTATCTGTGTAGTTTGTAGATGTAGAAGGTGTAATATTCGTAAACAGTTTTACCTTTATACCATGCAAAGGGAGCTAAATAGTAATATATTGGTCTACTGATAATACTGGTTAAATAGTTATGACTGCTTGCTTATTGGCTCTCTGGTCTGGCTGTGCCTTATAGATAGACAATAGGTGGAAGGAGTTTGAGGAGACTGTATTTCACTTTGTAGATTGATGGTTGATGAATATGGGAAAAGAATTTGTGAGAGTTTGAAAAATAATTCTAGGATAATAGCATATGGGGAAGAAGACATTAATTTAATTTATAATGGGAGTTGATTTCCTTGAGGCAAAATAACATAGAGAGATATCTGAAACAATTCCGGCGCTCAGAGTACATACTACAGTAATAGTCAAGTCAAATGAAATACTCTGCGGTGTGTATACATTTATAAACGAAAACGACAGATATATCTCTACTACTAACGATAAGAATTGATAACATTGTATTTATATAAACATACTTGGGACTCAGGGCCGGATAATACGGCCAGCGCCGGCAGCCCCCGCTACCTGAATTTTCAAAAAACTTGTAAATGGAACATTTTGCAATTTTCAAAAATATGTAAAAAGAATATTGAAACTTTTCAAAAACATGCAAAATAAATGTTTTTGTAAATTTCATAAACATGGAAATAAAACATTTTCCATTTTTCTCAAAACATGTAAATTGAACATTTTGAACTTTTCAAAAATATCAAAGTAAAACATTTTCCACATTTGTAAAAACATGTAAATGGAACATTTTACAGTTTTCAAAAATATGTAAACAGAATATTGAGACTTTTCAAAAAGGTGCAAAAAAATTTTTTTTGTGCATTTCAAAAACATGGAAATAAAACATTTTCCACTTTTCTCAAAACATGTAAATAGAATATTTTGCACTTTTTTGAATCAAGTAAAAAGAACATTTTGCACTTTTCTAAAACATGTAAATACAACATTTTGCTTTACCAAAGAAAACCATAAATAAAATCAAAATGGTGGTTTTTGTATATGGAAACAAATTGCTGCCTGAAAGCAATTCCTTCGTCCGGCCCTGTTGGGACTTGAGAGTTTGTGGGCCGAAGCTGAAGCCCAGATTATCAACCATCAGCGTTCATTTCCTTATTCCATCACATAAAAATATTTTTAAAAAAATAATAAAAGGCCAGACCAGAGACCAGACCAGACCAGACGAGGCAGTAGCGGTCGTCTTCCTTCGTCATCCCACACACTCCTGCTCCATCCTTGATCCTTGTATAAAATATTCTACTTCAAAATTTCACTTGAACCTGAGAGAACACACGTCACACGTGCCCTCATCAAAAGTCAAAAGGTTCGCAGCCAATAAGTTTGAAGACCCTTTAAGACGAGCCAGAACCGTAAAGACTCACGACCATTATTGTAAAGAAAAAATGTTTTAAAAGAAATAGAAAAAAAAACACCTACGAGTTTTAAGTCGCGTGCCACCTATAAACTCATGCCCTTACCGATACCGATACCGATGCCGATGCGATGCCGGTCGATTGCCATTTGTCATCCTTATTGTATGTATATTGTGTTGAAGCCAAGCAATGGAGCCCTCGAGTCTTAAGACAGACGTAAGTAAGCCTCAAACCCCAGCGAATACTTAAAAGCTCCAAACACGAGACTGTTCTTGCCTCGGTCTCCTTTTGCAGACGCAAAAATATTTTAACACTAATTTCACCACGTGGCTATATGTATTTTGAAGGATATGGATATACCTACAGCAGATTATAAAGCGCAGATCTGCGGCGATGTTTTACAAGTATATAATAAGAGTACGCGAGCCTATTAACAGGTAGGTCCTGACTAGTGAGTTCCACCCCCCCCCCCCTCTCTCCCCGTTATGGTTTGTATATTCATATAATTATGTGAGTGTTAATTTTTTTTTCGGAATGAAAGTGGGAGGTAACAAGTTAACGTCTAGCCATCCGTCAGCTATTTTTGTGAAGATATCATGATTTGTATACGCTCTCCGTCCTTCTCGTAGGTACATTGCCCATATATATGTGAAATGTGTCCATTGTGAGAAAGTAATAATTGTTGCCATTAGTTTAAATTTGACAATAGTACTGATTGAGAATGAAAGCATAAACAGTCGTAAATCATCATTAAACTACGACTACGACTACAACTACATTCTGCCACAAGAACTTACTCACATATAGTCCAAAAAACCAAGACACATGGACGAGGCACAGTCCGCAGCTCATACTGTCAAATACTATACACCTACATATATGTATATACTCTGTCAGTCCCCAGTACACATAATGTATAATTACTCCTTGTATGAATTTTATCTCATCTCCTAATTATAGGTTCTTTCCAGTCATGCGTCTGCATGCATAAATTATTTTGAGCGGAAATTAGATGAAAGATTGTAATAGTAATTGCGAGCTGTTCGCTTGTTTCATATTTTTTTTTATTAATAATTCAATCGCCTGGGTTATTATACTAATAGTCGCAAGTCAACAGTCAGTTTCTCCACAGGACCATAGTATTAAAACATAGGAATGAACAGTATGTGTGTAATAATAAAAAAAGATAAGCTTTTTTTTACTTTGTGTAAACTGTGTGTGTGTGTGTGTGTCAAGCTGTGCATACAAATTAAATATAGTAAATATCCTACAACTATATAACAATATTCATGTATTTATTCCCGTCGCTTTCGGTTTCGGTTTTGGTTACTGTTGACTGTATGAAAAAAAATATTTTACTACTGTAACAATTGAAATCATTAGAAAGTGTGTGTGTGGTTGTGTATGTGTGTAATTGTGTTATGTTTGTAGTTTTAATTTTATTTCATTTCTTTTGCATGACTTGCACTATAAAAATCCAAATTAATTGTATAATTCATAATTTGAATTAGAATATTTGCTAGGAAACTCATATTACCATGTAGTAAGTAAAGTCGCAGGGCCGGATAATGCGACCAACGCAGGCAGCCCCCGCTGCCTGAATTTTCTCAAAACATGTAAGTGGAACATTTTGCAGTTTTCAAAAATAAGTAAAAAGAATATTTTGACTTTTTTAAAACATGCAACTAAAAGTTTTTGTACATTTCAAAAATATGGAAATAAAAAATTTTCCACTTTTCTCAAAACATGTAAATAAAACATTTTGCACTTTTCTGAGTCAAGTAAAAAGAACATTTTGCACTTTTCTAAAACATGTAAATAGAAAATTTTGCTTTATCAAAGAAAACCATCAATAAAATCAAAATTGTGGTTTTTGTATGGAAACAAATTCCTGCCTAAAAACAATTCCTTCGTCCGGCCCTGAGTAAAGTACTTTTGTTTGGGGGGCTTTGGATTTTTGTTTAGCGCAAAATTTTATGTGATATGTTTCCACACGTGTAATTGTCATTAAAAAGGAAATTAAGAGAAGGAGTATAATAACAGCAACAACCACAAGTTTCCCGAGAGAACCGAATTAATGTGGGCATTTGCACTATAGAGCCTATGTGCCGCATGGTAACCGCTTGACTTACCGCTTGATCTTGATCAACATTTATTTTTTCACTAACGATAAGGAAATTTTTTTTGTGTGGACATGGACGGAATTTCAGAATTCATAATACATATTCAGACTTAGAGTTTGAATAATAATAATATTTGAATGCATGATTGTTTGACATACTAATATTTGTTTAGAAAAAAATAATCCCCGTGTATTATAGCACGACCATAGGCACCCCGACCCCGACCGCCACGACGTCTATAATTAATAGCTGGATTTTGGATTTGGCGGTAAATCAGAGTCAGTCAGAGATTGTCTCGTACACACAGTACATTAAATATTGCGTGCTCTTAGGATTTAAAGGAAGGATAGGGCTTTGGACAAACCTTACGGAAAATTAGTACGCTAAAACCCACAACCTACAAAAGCTTAATGTGAATGCAAAATGTAAAGGTATAATATTCTCGAATTGAATGCCAGACATAATACGCGTAACTTAACCTGTAAATAAATTTCATTGTTTTAGTTCTAGCATTTCAATGGCAGAGTATACATCATGTTTATGGGTTGTGGAGTTGGGTTGGAGGGGGTTAAATCGTTTCAACTTTCAACTCCTTTTGACTTTGGCAGCATCAATAATGCATTGAGATGTTATCAAAACACTGGGCATGGGGACTGTGTACAGTATGTAATAATAAGTGAGCGACTGGGACTGGAGACGTGCCTCTGATTTGAGATTACATCCCTCTGCTCTATTAAGCTCCCGGCTTATCCATGTTTTATCAGGAGCTCCCACAACAACATGATTCCCGATCCGGACGCACTTTTTCTTTGTAGAATTATGGAATTGCGTATAATCGGATGTAATTCAAATTTACTTTGTGGAAGTGTAGGTGCAGGAGAAGGATGCGGAAAGAGAGAGAGAGAGGAACAGTGTACAGTGGTGAATTTGACAGTCGTCGGGAGTCGGCAGTCGGTCGACAGGTAGGTTTCCTCGTTATGTAAATCTAACCATACAGGGCATTCTTAAATGATTAATTTATCCCGTACCACAACAACCACCAGGACCACCACCACCACCACCACCCAAACAATTTATAATCAAAAAGTCCCTTCGCGCCCCACATTTGATTGAATGTATTCCTCAGGGCCTCATGGAGATGCTAAATCTGTCAGCTTACGGTCATTAGAATTTCCTTTGCGTCATTTTCGGCACGACTTCACGCATAATATTAACATGATTTAGTATTTCGTCTGTGAAGAACCAAAATGACCCATATACAATTTAAGCCAGAATCAAAATGAGCTATGTCATAAAAACAAAGTGATAAACATGCGCAAAATTTTAATTAATAGTTTTTGAAAAGTGTAAAATATTATAATTCCATGTCTTTGAAAAGGTGGAAAATGTTCTATTTACATGTTTTTGAAAAGTGCAAAGTGTTCTAATTCCATGTTTTGAAAAGGTGGAAATTGTTCTATTTACATGTTTTTGAAAAGTGCAAAGTATTCTATTTAAATGCTTTCAAGACATATTAGAATATTTTTGTAGATAGTTGATATTGTTTTTAGCTAAAAATGGATATGGGTCATTTTGGTTCTTCACAGACGATTTGTATCATGTACATATTGGAGATGGGGTATAGCTGGCATAAGGTCCAAGCCATTACTTATTTTTATTGGAAATTGCGAAATCACTGCAGTATGTTGAATATTGCATAACCATCTCATAAGAAATTGATTTTCTAATTTAAAAAAAATGAACCTGTTATGGCCATCATGTCAGTTCAAACTGTCAACTATAATATTCCATATTCCGTATAGACAGCCTGACAGACGACAGACGGCAGACAGAAGTCTAATGAGCTTTAAGCTGTCAGCTCTGCATCTAAAACTCCATAAATTACATCGCCCACTGCCCATTACACATATGAAGGGGTTTCACCAGCTTCAGTTCCAATTGAATTACTGATACAGTCCGATTTTATGTGAATTTGAGTAGAAAAGCAAAATAGCAAATTTGTTGCAGTAGCTTTGTTTTTGCACTAGGGAATCGATCGATCTTGAATTCTTGAATATTAATATTACCATGAAGATTTATATCTGCATGGATGAGGTGCACACATCTATAATTTTATGATTAGCGGTTTGACGGTTGACCTGACTACCTGACCCTGCACGGCAATATAAAAACAGCTCCAAATTGTACTTGTAAATAGTAAGTAGTGGTAAATAATGTGGAACTGTATATTACACGGGCATTTAGATGCATGCGTAATAACTGGAGGCAGACTATATAGCACAATATGCACACAGACTAAGTATGTGTGTGGTACCTACTTCTTGAGGTGTAGGATAAGGATAGGGATAGGGATTTGTGCATGGGTAGTAGAGTCGAGAGTGATAGGAGTCCCAGTCCCAGACCCAGACAGAACGTGTTCAATAGAAAGACAATAAAAATAAAAATGAAAATTAATGTGCGATAACAAGAGCATTTAAAATCATATCTACTAAAACCTGCCGTTGACCACCTTGCTCTCTCTCTCGCCCTCCATTATCTCTCGTCGTCTCCTGGCAGTCCTGTATATATATATACTGTATACCCATTGCTATTGTTCATTGTTTCTTGATGGTTTGGTCAGTCTCTCTATATGCTACATACAACACAACACAATGCATGGCATATGAGTCTCTCTCTCTCTGGATTCTGAATTACTGGATTTACTATTAGAAGGTGGATTATATAGTAGTAGTAGTAGTGTAGTCGTATCGTGTGCATGTGTGATGAAAATGTCTGGGTTTCGAGTTTGGGCTGACTGACTGACGGTATAAAAATTGCTTCCTTGGCATGGCCCTAATACACTTAAACTATTGGACTTTTTTTGTCGCGTGCACGAGGGCTCCCGCAGCCAAAAACCATGTTGTAAGAACAACAAACCAGGACCAGGACGAGACCATGGGACCAGAATCCACCACCACACCACGCAGCAGTCAGTGTGTAAAATACTACGACCCCAACACCGAGAACGAGAACCGACAAACGCAAAAAGAAACGCAAGGCAAACGTCTTTTCCTTAAACCTTATTACTAACCGTCCCGTCCCGTGCGTGCTTAGGATCGAGCTGTAGACTTGATGGGATTGGAAACGTCGAAGCGGGTAGATCTACCTACCTAGTTTAAAAGTATTTTTACATACTTTACCAGTACCAGACCCATTATCAGCTATATATCGTCTGTGAAGAACCAAAATGACCCATATCCATTTGTAGCTAGAAACAATATTTACTGTCTACAAAAATATTGAAATATGGCTTGAAAGCATTTAAATAAAATATTTTGAAATTTTCAAAAATATGTAAATAGAACATTTAACACTTTTCAAAAACATGTAAACGGAACATTTTGCACTTTTAAAAACATGGAATCAGAAAATTTTACACCTTTTCAAAAACATGTAAATGGAACATTTTATTATTTTCAAAAACATGTTAATAGAGCATTTTACACTTTTCAAAAACATAAATGGAACATATTACACTTTTCACAAACATGTAAATAGAACATTTTACGTTTCAAAAACATGTAAATAGAACATTTTACACTTTTCAAAAACATTTAAATAGAACACTTTACGATTTTCAAAAACTCTTAATTAACATTTTACGCATGTTTTTTATTTTGTTTTTATGACATAGCTCATTTTGATTCCAGCTTAAATTGGATATGGGTCATTTTGGTTCTTCACAGACGATATGAATTTCTCAAGAAAGTCTCTCGGTCTGGCTGGATCTGGAATATATATTACAATAGGGATTCGACTCCTCCATATATCATGATAGTTAGGTAGGTATTTATATTCAGTGGACTGGTCTGGTGCAAGTAGTAGTAGTGGTAGTGGTACTGGTGGAAGTAGAAGGCACATGTTGAGGTTCATCTGATTTACTTACGCTCAACTCTTTGCCTGTACAACAACCGCGCGTTGCATGTCATGCACTATTACTATGAAGTTACATGGAGAGATACAGACTGAGAGATAGGGAAGTAAGTACAGATGCAGCCCCATTAAAAATGGAAGACCGTTATGTATGTAGTGGGAAGAGTGAAAATACCTATGGAAAAAAGGACATGTGTTCCGAGTCAAGGAAAAGTCTTTGCGGTATTTAACCCAACCAGTCTCCTCCACTTCTTTCCACGTCTACCCTCAGCTACCTACTCTGTGTCTTGTACGTAGTACGAAAGTACAACAGTGCAGCCTGTAGAAGCATTCTACTTGTTTGGATATAGAGCCCTACGTAAATTGGATTGTTGCACAGAATCTCACTCTAATACATTCTGACGGTGCATTACATGGTCATGGAAAACGGGAAACAAGAGGAGCAAGTGTAGATAGTAAATATAGGATTTGAAAATCATTTCAAATTCGAACCTTCAACGTTATTCCCCCTTCTTGAACATTTTCTTTTGCTAAGTAAGTCTCCATCTATTTATACAGCTAACAATACAAGTCTAAAGGGAGGAGGGGGGGGGACTTTTGGGACTTTAAGGGAATTTCCTAACACACACGCACACACAAAAAAAAACCAAAACGGAAACTAAAGGATCGGGATCGTTCGAATTTGTGAACAGAAACAGAATGGAGAGCATCATGTATGTACGTGCGTAGGAATTGTCCTTAATTTTTATGAGGATCTCTTTCTTCAGTTCGCTATCGGCATCGGTCTCGGCCTCGGTCTCGGTCTCCGTCTCCGTCTCCGTATCGGTTCTTTTTGTTATAGTTAGATTTTAGATTTTAGATTTGACGCTGTGAGTTCGGGTGCCAGGTGTCCCCTCCACTCGCCCTTCACCTTTTACATCTCATCTTGCCAGCCTCCAGACGCTGTTCCACATGTGTGCTTCCAGTGAGACTTGATCCTTTACAGGGAATCATAATCCAAAGAAAAAAAAAAAGAAGAAAAAACCCTCAGACTTTTTTTTTGTCTTCTTCTTCCCTTTCAACTTAACATGATCTTCATGTGGAATGGATGTGTGCGCTGCTTAGGTGTGAGTCTGGTCCTGGTCCTATATGTGGCCTTGGTCTGATCTCTGATCCTGAGCTAGATCACTCACATGATCCTAGAAATGAAACTTAACTAAAGACCCACAAAGTAGGATTCGAAATTGAAATAGCACGAGCTGTGTATCTATGTAGCGAGGGGTAGTAATTGAAATACATATAATGTTGTATGAGAATTACAGTTGAATGGGAGTGCATCCATTTCCCTCCCAATTTACATTTAAATATCAGAATCAAATGGTCAGAATTTTCTATAGATAAATCTTTTGATTTCATCAATTAAATTGAATGAAATATAAATTATGGTCTTATTTGCTGGAGCTGGAGTTGGGTCTGGAACTGGAACTGGAACTGGTTAACTGGTACAATGGCATCTCAGACTGTGGACATGTGTAAGATTTCTGGAGATTTTAAGGGACGTCTGTGCTGTCTCGGTTTTGGTCTGAGTCTCGGTGTGTGACAGGAGAAGTGAGCGGTTGGCTCTGGATTTAGATTTGGATTTGGGTTTGGGGTGAGGCTAAGGTCTGTTGTGTCTGTGTGGAGTTGTGGAGTGTTGTCGTTGTCCTTGTCTTCTCTCCGTATTCATCTCGTTATTTATTGTAGCGTAAACAAAAGAGATGACAAAATTCTTAGAGGGCAGATGCCATACGCTCACAATATCTCAGAGACTCAGAGACGAGCCTTCCCAAAGGGAACGTGTGGCGGACTAAGGGATGGAAAACCAGGATCGTAAGGGACTCGTGCCCTACTCTCATCTCCGCTTATGATGATGATGATGATGATGATGATGACGCTACAGTATAACTACTACTACTACTACTACTACTACGCTGCTCGTGCTACTATTGCGCCACTGTGTATATGGGTGTAGAGAGAGTAGACAGACAGTAGGCACTTAATTTCGAAGCGTGTTCAGATATCAAGACGAAGACGAAGGGATGGTGCAGCTTTCTCGAGAGCGTTAGGTAGTTTGTCATGGGAGCACGAGCCCCTCTAAAATGTGAAATGTGTGCCGGTGCAGTGGTCTATTATGCACACTGCACAACTCTCCACACTCACACCACTTTATCCACCATCACATCACCACACCTAAAGCAGAAGCAGCAGAGTAAATATATGAAAGCCTGTCTTCTTTATTAAATTGAAAAGTACCTTCCTCCGTCCTACAGAGATGGTCTACTTACCCCCCAACTAACATAGTAGTACACAAGTCTGAATACTATGTCATCTTATGACTCTTGGTGTCTGTGCCTGATGAGCTATGGCGTTGGTTTTAGCTTTGGCTTTTCCATTCTATTTTTTCCTTCGTCGTATGGCATTGTAGTTTGTAAGTAAGACGAAGCCGAGTGTTTTGTAAGGGAAAATAAAAATAGAGTAACTCCAACTACCCCAGTAGCAGTAGCAGTAGCAGTAGCAGTAGCAGGCAGGACCAAGTTGTATTACTGTATGTTATCATATGGTTGAGTTTAGTTTAGATTTTGGTCTGGTCTGGTATGGTCTGGGAGAGAGGGAAAACACATTATGGGATTTTAAGACAAGTGACCCACAAGATGGTCTCGGTCTTTGTGTCCAAGACGTTTACACACGGAAGTTGAGGAGATCAAGGAGAAGTGAGGGGAGTTAGCATTGAAGACGAAGACGATGGTGGTGGTGGCGGAGGGGAAGGAGGACAGAGTCATAGATCATGTATCAGCACTCACCCTGTCAGGGTATAGGTCGTATATGTGGGTAGATACATATAGGGAAGCACGCGCCAGGAGAAGACAGAGGGATATAATATAGGGACAGGGACAGGGACAGGAGGAGATGTGTGAGGAGACAAGAAGATGGATATCGGTTATCAGAGTTGTATCCTAAACACTACATGTTTTAGTATCTACCCTGCACTGCCTGCCTGTGTACAGTCCAAGTCCAAGGCTATTTTCGAATTTAGATAATGCTCATAATTTTCTACTGTATATCCACGGATACGGAACTCGAGCACTCGAGACTCGAGACGTTGGGCAGTGCGTGTTGTTGTACCTTATAGGAAAACAGGCGTAGAGTGTGTTCACAGAGAGACAAGTTCAAAGCGGGGGATTGCATCTGCACCTGGACCTTAAAATGTCTTCAGTTAACATCTGTCTGTCCTTTTAGTTTGTTGAGGGAACAAGTAGTAGGTAGTTAGCTCGCTACAATGGAAGACATGAATCCATTATCAATTATTTACCAATTTACTCGTGGACTCCTGCCCTCCTCGCCCTCTCATCTCACTCACTCCCGATCTGTCCATTTCTATCTATATTCGTCCTCGCGTCCCCGTAACTTTGTCTCCTTCAAGTTGAAAGCTAAGCTGAAACATAGAGTAGTAATAGAGCACTCTACATATATCTAGAAGGACTGGAGCACTGGAGACAATAGGAAATTGAAAATAGGCGATTGTTGACACAGTGCTGTGTCAACCATGTCTCACCAGCAACAGTGGATCTATAAGTGTAAATGAAAGCAAGAATTACTATATCGTCAGTGAAGAACCAAAACGACCCATATCCATATTTCGCTAAAAACAATATCAACTATCTACAAAAATATTCAAATATATCTTGAGAGCACTTAAATAGAACATTTTACACTTTTCAAACAAATTAAATTAGAGCATTTTGCACTTGTCAAAATTACGCAAATATCACATTTTGCACCTTTTCAAAAACATGGAATTAGAAAATTTTGCACCTATTTTCAAAAACATGGAATTAGAACATTTTGCACCTTTTCAAAAACATGGAATTAGAACATTTTACACTTTTCAAAAACATGGAATTAGAACATTTTGCACCTTTTCAAAAACATGGAATTAACATTTTACGCACGTTTCTCGTTTTGTTTTCATAACATAGCTCATTTTGATTGTAGCTAAAATTGGATATGGGTCATTTTGGTTCTTCACAGACGATATGCATAGTAGTGTAGCTTTCCATCTTTTTTTAAATATACCCAATCCACTCCCATTTATACAAAACTAATACAGAGAGAAGCCATCTCATCTCCCTCCGCTGAAGCGCTCTTGAGACGGGAAAAGCAAACAGAAGACGTTTCATCTGTAGGCGTACTCCACATGTATGTACCTACATAATGTAAGGCAAGTGGGATCAATCCACTGTGCTCCACTTCCATTTCCACTTATTTAATCTAGTAGAAAGTCTATAATATAAGTTCTATGCTTTGTCTTTTCATTTTTTATATTTTTTATTTTTTTTTCGCATTAGTTTCTATATTGTTCTACTGACCTATTTTGAGGGACCTCATGACCAAGGTAAACACGAATAAAACGTATAATTTGACCAGTCCAGTTGGTCTGTTGGACCGTTTGACTTGTCCAGGACCAGGACCAGACAACCAACACTGTAATTTATACCACACATGAAAATGACTGGCATTTTATGAACCCATCACGAACCATCATACAGTCGGTCTCCTTCTCGTTCCCGTTAGTATACTGTCAGTATGGTGAAATTGGATTTAGAAGTACAAGTTTATTAGCTGACGGTTCTTGACGGTTACTCTATATTATTATTACAAATAATACATGAAATCCATGTAGCAGGACGTAAAGGCAGGAAGGTGGTGAATGTAGGATTTTTAAGAAAAACACAAGACAAAAAAATAGAAATGTGAGTAGTATAGCTACCTACATGTTATTACTAACTTAAGATGGAGGGAGACGGGGAGGGAAGGAACGGTAAGAGATGTTCATGTTGTCAATGCTAAAGGTGAGATAAAGCCGGTGCCTGTGCCGGTGCTGTAGTCGTTGCCGATGCCGATGCCGATGCCGATTCCGGTGCCGGGCAAAAGCAACACAGTATGTACAGTTGAAAAACAAACGTTTTGTTTTGAGAGAGTATTTGCACAGCCTGACATATGGGCTTTAAATCCTTGAGGTGCTTTTCAAAGGAATGAAGACAATGAAAAGTGTGTCGAAAACACCTGGACATGTGTACTGAGAAACGGTCTCTGTAGACACGAGAGCCCACCTAATTTAAAATACATAATAAAAGCAAAAAAAAAAAGAAGGAAAAATAGAAGAGTTCTCAGTATAGGTGCTCTCTGAGTGAGGTGTAGGTATAGTGTGTAGACTGTAGACTGTAGGGTGGATTATATGATGCACTATTTACCTATGTACATGAGTGCATTTGAGAGTAAGCTTTCGTGAAATACACACAATAAGGAGGACGACTGTAAACAATGTCATGTTGTGTGGAGTCGGAGTCTCGGTTGGTGTTAGTGTTGATGTTCCGGACGGTGCGCGGTGTGTTATGGTAGTTGTAGGGTGTTGGTCTTCACTACACACACACACACACACACACACACACACACACACAAACATAGAGTACGAGCATAGGTATAGGATGGGTCCAACCAATGTAAGCGTTGCCACGTGTTCAGCATTAATACGAGTAAACAACAAAAAAAAACTCAACTTCCCTTTGTTTTCCTCTTGTTCTTCTTCTTCTCCTTCTTTTATTTCCAAAAATGAACTCTCTGTAGTTTTCACACTCACTATTATAGTCTCTCAATTTTAGAATTTATTTTGCATATTATGTTACAGGTATGAAACATTAGTTGTAGATACCTTAGTGAACAGTATCTTTTACGAGTATTTAAGTAATATTTACTTGCATAACTTTGCTGTTTTTGTTAGTAAGAATTATATCGTCTGTGAAGAACCAAAATGACCCATATCCAATTTAAGCTACAATCAAAATGACAAAAGAAATGAGACGTTAAATGTTAATTAGGAGTTTTTGAAAAGTTATGTTTTCGAAAAGGTGCAAAATATTCTAATTCCCTGTTTTCGAAAAGGTGCAAAATATTCTAATTCCCTGTTTTCGAAGAGGTGAAAAATATTCTAATTCCATGTTTTAGAAAAGGTGCAAAATGTTCTAATTCCATGTTTTCGAAAAGGTGCAAAATATTCTAATTCCCTGTTTTCGAAAAGGTGCAAAATGTTCTAATTCCATGTTTTAGAAAAGGTGCAAAATGTTCTAATTCCATGTTTTCGAAAAGGTGCAAAATGTTCTAATTCCATGTTTTTGAAAAGGTGCAAAATATTCTAATTCCCTGTTTTCGAAAAGGTGCAAAATGTTCTAATTCCATGTTTTTGAAAAGGTGCAAAATGTTCTAATTCCATGTTTTTGAAAAGTGTAAAATGTTCTAATTCCATGTTTTTGAAAAGGTGCAAAATGTTCTAATTCCATGTTTTCGAAAAGGTGCAAAATTTTCTAATTCCCTGTTTTCAAAAAGGTGCAAAATGTTCTAATTCCATGTTTTTGAAAAGGTGCAAAATGTTCTAATTCCATGTTTTTGAAGAGGTGCAAAATCTTCTAATACCATTTTTTTGAAGAGGTGCAAAATGCTCTAATTCCATGTTTTGAATAGTTGCAAAATGCTCTAATTCCATGTTTTTGAATAGTTGCAAAATGCTCTAATTCTAATATAGATTATGAACATTTGTAACACACGTTAGGAACGCATTATGGAATAGTATTGAGCTATTTTCAATTTAAGTTTTTGGCCCAAAATGTTTCATTCAAACTGACGGCTGACTTTGTACTTTTTTTTACATAGATTCGCAATATTTTAATTGTTGTAGAACTCGTGCGGAAAAATTCTTGGCTCTGAGAAATATTACACTAATAATGTGGAGATCTTCCCTTTTTAAAATCTCGATTTGATACCTGACTCAAATTATAGCATGTACCAATCTCCCATAAATATTTTCCTTTTTGCTTAAAAGTTGACAAATTTCCGAATTTCCTTTTCATCCTTTTCAAAAACAGTATCAGCCTTAAAAAATGAAGGAGACAAAACAACGCAAGGAGACTAAAATTAAAATAATAGTACTCAAGCCGAATACATAGTACACAATATATAAATGGCATAAATGGTATTTTAAAATAATCCTTTTTTGAATCAATGCTTTTATACTCTCCTGGCAATATATATAGCCATAGCCCTGTCCTATTAAACCGAAAATGTCCTTGAAATTTATTTTAATTGCATGAAGATGTGGTTTCAGTTTGAATCTGTAAGGAAATTGTATTTCATTCATATCATTACGGCTACGCGGCTACGGCTACGGCTTGCCGTTCCCATTCCCATTCCCATTGAGTGCAGTATATAGTGAGCATAGCTCTGGAGTCGACGAGCTGAGTTGAAGAACATACATATAATATGGAGAGAATAGAGACGGAGGGAAAGGAGAATGAAGTAGACAGTAAGTGCGTAGTTATGGGGAAGACAAGGCTCATGGACTGGAATGTAGTTCTCTAATAGTCTAATAAGTCAAACAAACTGTTGTGAGGGGGAAAGGAACAAGTCGAAGAAGTGACTTTTACACACGTAAATTGAAAATGAAAGCTTTATCCCTAACCCTACTAATATTACCGGAAACACTCATTCTAATAAGTCAAACCTAATTAAGGAAACTCAGCGGAGAGATGCTGTAGTCAAGTTGACGGGCCACTGTACGGGGATACGGCAAGAAGGGGCATTCACACACTCACAAAATTAACCACTTCTCTCAAAGAACATTCTACTGTTGCTATATATACATCAATGATTTCGGTACTCCTCCCGTGCTTGTTAACTATATCGTCAGTGAAGAGCCAAAATGACCCATATCCAATTTAAGCTACAATCAAAATGAGCTATGTCATAAAAGCAAAATGAGAAACATGCGTAAAATGGTAATTAAGAGTTTATAAAAAGTGTAAAATGTTCTATTTACAAGTTTTTGAAAAGTGTAAAATGTTATATTTACATATTTTCGAAAAGGTGCAAAATGTTCTATTTACATGTTTTTGAAAACTGTAAAATGTTCTAATTACATATTTTTGAATAGTGCAAAACGTTCTATTGAAATGATTTCAAGACATGTTTCAATATTTGTGTAGATAATGGATATTGTTTTTGGCTAGAAATGGATATGGGTCATTTTGGTTCTTCACTGACGATATGGAACATTTGTTCTTATTGTCTTATTAAAGGCAAAAGCAAAAGGGTAGGTAGGTCCGTCTCCGTAGATTTACGCACATTTGTAGACAGAACCTTGCAACCTGAATATGTAGGAAATTACAAATGCTCGAAGCCGCCATGGAAACAGAGAGAGAGAGAGAGATGGATGGGAAGGAGGCTTATTAGTATTATACATAATGTAGGTACTAATATCTGTAACTACGCACAAGTTTAAAAGGTCTGTTATGGGTTACGGTCAAGAACGTGACTCAAGAAATTCTGTGATTCTGTGGGTCGAACATAGAGCATTATATAGTAGTGCGTGGATTTAGTATAATTACCCAATAATTTATGATGATGTGACGGGAAAAATATTACAATTGTGTAACTTGATGTATAATGATACTACTGTACTCATAATAATATTGCAGGTGCGTGAAGGGAAAGCAATCCCAGAGGCTGTAATTAATTCATTTATTGTTTTTCGTGTCACATAGAGAGAGTTTGCATTTTAATGCAATGAAATAAAATTTGCTTCGTATTATGTATCAAAATTTCCATTGATGGAAATTTCAAAATTAGAGAATTAAATTGTACAACCCCAGCATCACATTTGTTTTCCATTTTTGGAATTTTACGCATGACACGCAGGGCCGGACAATGGTATTAATTTCAGGCAACATTTTGTTTCCGTGCAAAACCCACAATTTTGATTTTATTGATGGTTTTATTTGCTAAACACAATTGTTCTATTTACATATTTTAGACAAGTTCAAAATATTCTATTTGTATGATTCTAAAAAGTGTAAAATGTTCCATTTACATGTTTTTTGAAAAGTGGAAAATGTTTTATTTTCATGTTTTTGAAATGTGCAAAACTTTTATTTGCATGGTTTTAAAAAGTGTCAAAATATTCTTTTTACATATTTTTGAAAACTGCGAAATGTTCCATTTACATGTTTTTTGAAAAGTGGAAAATGTTTTATTTGCATGTTTTTGAAATGTGCAAAACTTTTTATTTGCATGGTTTTGAAATGTGCAAAACTTTTTATTTGCATGGTTTTAAAAAGTCAAAATGTTCTATTTCCATATTTTGAAAAGTGTCAAATGATCCAATTACATACTATTTTTTGAAAATTTAGGCAGTAGGGGCTGTCTGCGCTAGGCAAATTATCCGGCCCTGATGACACGGTCGCGGACACGGGACAAATATACATGGATGCATGTGCTCAAGCTTCTATAAATAAATACACGCATATGTTATTATGTCCAGATCCAGAGGGATTTCAAAATAGTGTTTAAAGATGCATATATGGATCATATGGTGGTGATGTTCGGGGTGCGGTTGCGGTAGTGGCAGTGGTAGTAATTTATATAATGAAACTTGTACACTCTGTATTAGTGGAGATTCATGGGGAGATTCTTTATCCTTATTCTCCTGTATGGTTCTTCTGGTTCTGTTCTTCTTTGATGGAGTATTTAGACTTAGACGGAGGGGAAAGAAGGGAGGATTTTCTATGGGATTCTATTCTCATGCATCTCCTGGTGCTGATGTTGATGTTGATGCTGATGCTGATCCTGAGACTGAAATGATCCTTTGCTCTGTTCTGCTCTGCTCTGTTCTGTTTGTGTTGATGCGATGAGGATGTTGATGTTGATGATGATGATGTGGATGCTGGGATGTTGGTCTTGTTGACATATGTGGGACATGTGAGTGGAAATGAAATCAAGGGAAATGAGAATGGGTCGGGAAAAGAAGGAGGATTTTCCTTGTTCCAAGTTTCGAGCGAGTTGTGTTGAGCGACAAACGAGTTTCCTACTGCCAATCCTTCCTTCCTCTTTCTTGTACGCTACACAATTATTATTCCCTCTTTCCCTCGCTATGTATTTATATTTCTCCCTCTGGTTTTCGTCAGTGTTTTCCTCCCTTATAGTAGACATATCGTCTGTGAAGAACCAAAATGACCCATTTCCAACTTAAGCTACAATCAAAATGAGCTATGTCAACAAAATACAGTAAATAAGATGCATGCATACAATGCTAATCAAGAGTTTCTAAAATGAGCAAATTGTTCGATTTAAGTAGTTTTAAAAACTGCAAAATATTCTCTTTGCATGCGTTTTGAAAAGTGCAAAATATTATATTTACATGTTTTTGAAAAGTGTAAAATGTTCTATTTACATGTTTTTGAAAAGGGTAAAATGTTCTATTTAGGTATTTATCAAAAGGTAACAATGTCCTATTTACATGTTTTTCAAAACTGCAAAATATTCTTTTTACATGCATTTTGAAAAGCGCAATATATTCTACTTACATGTTTTCGAAAAACGCAAAATGTTCTAATTGGACGTTTTTGAAAAGTTCAATATATTCTATTAACATGTTTTCGAAAAGTAAAATGTTCTATTTACATGTTTTTGAAAAGGGTACAATGTTCTATTTAAATGCTTTCAAGGTATATTTGAATATTTTTCCAGATGGTGCATTTTGTTTTAAACTAAAAATGGATATGGGTCATTTTAGTTCTTCACAGACGATATAACCTACAGTCTTGAGCCTACTCACTCACCTACTATATAGTGCTTTGTTGGTGACTGTATACTTTCTATTTGGACTTTTAGTTCCAGTTCATCCGGCTGGACAAACTAAAAGGAAAACGAAACCAACAAGTCATGTCATGAGTCCACCACCACCACCTTATACCTTATACCCTATATCTTATGGTCAAGGCAATCAGCTTGCTCCATATATTGGCCGCGTCCCCATGTAAATACGCATTATACTTCCCATTGCCTGACCTGGCCGTCTTCTATGAACGAACGGAGCCGGAGCCGGATCCGGAGCCCGTTGCCGGCTGTGGCTGTAGTACTGTAGACGGAGTGCTGAGTGTGGAAACCGAGACGGAGACGGACGTAAAGATAAATAACCGTGAACTGTGAGTGAAGAATTGGAATAGGAACTTCAATTGGCAGGGCACGGCATGACTTTCCTACACATCTAATGGAACTACAACTTACAACTACAACACAATCACATAACTGCAGTGTACTCCTTTCTTTCTGCTGTATATTCGTAGGTATAGGTGCGTATGTGCACAGTGTTTTGTCTAATGTGTGGGTGGGTGTAGGGTGTAATGGGAAGCTTGAGACTTGTCCAGTCACACCTCATCTGTAAATGTAAAAGTAAGCGTGATAGTACTCGTAGAATGGAGTTGCTTGTCCTATCCTACAATCCACAGTATTTCTTGAATTCCACACTCAAATTGTCTTAGACAGATAGACTTTAGGTAGAGCGGTGCTATACTCTCAGTACAGGATGGCTATACATTGAGAGAAAAGATACAAATCGGACTGACAATGAAAGAAGAAAGCTCAAATGACCAGAATAATAGCGAGTCATCCACATGTCAGCGTCAGTCTGTCAGTCTATGGTGGCGACCAGTCACTAGTACAAGCGGATATGGTAGGAGAGAAGCAATGCTTTTATTTTTGGGAAGGATGAGATTCACTCCCGACTTTACATGTCATTGGAGACAAAGTAGGGAGATGTAGAGGTTAATCTATTCAGAACCAGAACATATTATCGCCAGGGCGAGGACGACTGGAGCGCGGGAGTCATAACATAACATGTGTTTTTATTTCCATGACATGTCCAACCAGAATCCGGCCCCGCTCATTCACGCATTGTTCCCTTGACATTCTAAATGGAATTCTTATCTACTCATCATCATCATCCTCATAACTTCACACACTGTCCATTAAGGGTAACAATGCTACAACCACACGCTATTCTGTGAAACCATAACCAGAACCAGTCTTGTACACAATGTAACCGCAAATAACCACAATTTAATATATGTAGCAGTTTTCTCATTCTACTGTCTACTGTAATTGAAACACTATTTCTAACTTTTAGTATGTCAAATATCTTGTGTGAAGAACCAAAATGACCCACATCCAATTTAAGCTACAATCAAATCGAGCTATGTCATAAAAACAAAATGAGAAACATGCGTAAAATGTTAATTAAGAGTTTTTGAAAAGTGTAAAAGGTTCTATTTACATGTTTTTGAAAAGTATGAAATGTTCTATTTACATGTTTTTGAAAAGTGCAAAATGTTCTATTTACATGTTTTTGAAAAGTATGAAATGTTCTAATTCCATGTTTTTGCAAAGGTGCAAAATTTTTTAATTCCATGTTTTAGAAAAGTGTGAAATGTTCTAATTCCATGTTTTTGCAAAGTTGCAAAATGTTCTAATTCCATGTTTTTGCAAAGTTGCAAAATGTTTTAATTCCATGTTTTAGAAAAGTGTAAAATGTTCTAATTCCATTCTTTTGAAAAGGTGCAAAATGTTATACATACATGTTTTTGAAAAGTGCAAAATGTTCAATTTAAATGCTCTCAAGACATATTTGAATGTTTTTGTAGATAGTGGATAATGTTTTTAGCTACAAATGGAAATGGGTCATTTTGGTTCTTCACAGACGATATGTCCTGTCTTTCTCCTGCAATGGAAGTCGTACCGGTCAAATGTTGATTTTCAGACTTAAAAATAAATAGCTGCCTACTCTCAAATAATCCACACAGATTAATTGGACCGGTGAGGGAGAGAGGTTTTACGTTCCTTACTCCTTACCAAATCGAGATCCAAGGCACTAAGGAAAAAAAGGACAAAACTGTAATATTTGACGAGCACACAGACACCAAAAATTGCGTGTGTGTCCTACTGAGCTAATATATTCTTATTGTGTATCTGTTTACAAATTTGGATTCTGATTTTACATTTCAAAAAACATTTCATCATAATATTATTATTGTAAACATGTGAGAAAGCGTGAGAAGATGAAGAAAGGAAAGGAAAAAAAAATTTACAAGAAGAAAATAAGAAAGGTAGGAAAAAACTGAAGAGCTCAAGACTCAAGAATATTTAATGCCTATAGACTGTATAGAACTAAAAAAACTAGAAAAAAAAATAAAATAGAGAAATTCTACGACTGCCTGTGTGGAAAGTTGGAAAGACGCACAATCCTCACAGTTTGGGCCTTTCGTCTCGGTCTTCTCTGTATCTTGGGCTCCACGCTCTGACTCTGACTTTGGGAAAGTAAAAAGGAAAAGTGAGCGAGAGAGTAAAAGTAGTGGGGAGGGGAAAAAAAATCTGGAATCTGTATCTTTATGAAGGGAAAGCTCACAAGTTACAAACATACTCTGTTCCATGATGTACATGTACATGACAGGGACAACAATAGTAAAATGACTTTGGAGTTATTCCAATTCAATCACATGTTAACATTAGCCCGTCATCCAGTCATCCCCACAGTCCCCGCGACCAAATCCAAAAAATCCAGACTCAAACTGTGGAACTATATGTAATAGTAGTAGTGACGCTGTAACTTTCCTACACTGATACTGTGTACACTTTCTTCCCTCACAAAACCACTCTCTCTCCTCCCTGTATACTGCTCATCCGGCGTGAGAGAATGTGGACAAGGAGAAAACAGAAGGAAACATAGACAGATATAGATAATACCCGCTGATTCCGAGAGTCGGAGTTTCAATCCAGTAGTGTGGCACTCGCAACGGGACCTGGTTCTGGTTCTGGTTCTGGTCCTGGGAATACACATGGGTTTTTCGTATTTATTTGTATATACGGGTATTATATGGTGTGTGAGTGTGTGGATTTTGTATTTTGTATTTTCTCAAGTTGTTTTCCATCCTGTCTCTGTCTGTCTATTGTACTTATGGTTGGATGCTCCTCATGCTCAGCGTTCCGTCCTTTACGCACGGCGAGTCCACAGAGAAAAAATCCAACCGAGAATTTTAACTTTCTTTTCCCTATCCATCTCCATGTCCTTCTTCATGGATTCGCGTCCCGAGTCCTGAGTTGTTCTTCTGGGTCTTCTGGCCTTCTTCATCCATCGTGAGTTATGGGCTCGTCGGGGTTTTTGGTTACACTACGATCCTACGAATGTGTGACCATATCTCTTTTTCTTGACCATTTCCCTTTCTCCACGATGCGATACTCTCTCCCTGTTGAGTGGGTCTATGGTCTTTCCTTCTTCGGGTTTGGTTGGGATCGTGCTTGTGCTCGTGCTGGTGTTTGTATTGGTAATGCATGTATTATGGAGTTGTGGAGTATGGGAGTATGGGAGTATGGTATATACAGTACAGCTCTATATGAAATGTAATGTACAAGTTAACTAATGTTGAGTTTGTTGAGTTTGGATTTGGATGAATTTATTTTTTCACACTTGGCACAAAATGTCCAAAGACGATAAATACAAGACAGAAAGTTGAATTTGCGCCAGTGCATTCGTGCAAAATAATTGCTTTTGCTGGGGTATTCTTTCCATCTTCCCCATCTTCTCCATTCGTTTTGCAAGCTTCTGTGTATGTGGCCTTGGCTATATGTATAAAGATGTATAGTGTATACAAACCGATCCATATATATATGTGCCTATGCAATGCAGCACCCAACAACCAATGACAAGGACAACGCGGAACTCAACAAAAGTAAATCCAATCTGGCTATTAGGCTCCTTGGCTTTTGTGCCGTCAAAATCCTGTCACACTCTCTGTCTCCCTTTTCTTTTTCTTTCTTGTCACAATGTTAACTTGTTTATCTCCAGTATATTAAATAAGTGTGTATGTGTGGTCTGCAGTACACATATAGCTAGTAACAATATGCACGCACTGCCAGGGAAGGTAACTGCCCGTCTCCAGTGTACGAAGTACCTAGGTACTTTAAGTGCGTAACTATGTGGTGCTTGTTAGTCTTAAGTTCTTGAGTATTTATACCACGTTTAGAACACAGACAGTGATGGAAATGTTTTTTTTAAATGTATGAAGTTTCAGCTCATCCAAGAGCCTGAACTATCAGAATTAAAATGTATAAAAACAAGGAAAACTAAAGCAGATATAATAATATCGTCAGTGAAGAACCAAAATGAGCCATATCCATGTTTAGCTAAAAACAATATCAACTATCTACACAAATATTCAAATATGTCTTGAGTTCATTTCAATACAACATCTTGTACCTTTTCAAAAACATGTAATTAGAACATTTTACACCTTTTCAAAAACATGGAATTAGAACATTTTGCACCTTTTCAAAAACATGGAATTAGAACATTTTACACTTTTCAAAAACTCGTAATTAGAACATTTTACTTTTTTCAAAAACATGTAAATAGAACAATTTAAACTTTTTAAAAACTCTTAATTACAATTTTACGCATGTTTCTCATTTTGTTTTTATGACATAGCTCTATTTGATTCTAGCTTAAATTGAATGTCGGTCATTTTGGTTCTTCACCGACGATATGCTATAAAATAGCGCTTTCTGCCTTGTGGGAAGAGAAAACTGATGGCATCGGATTTGGAATCTAATCTGTTCTGATCAGATATATGAATGACAGCAATAAAATCTACAGATGGCCATCATGATGGTCATGAATGGCTCAAAATGTATTGGAATTACGCGTGGGACTACATATACGAATGGGAGGAATACTACCACTCATTTTTTGATGGCAGCATTTTATATTTCCTATTAGGCGTGTATACAAAATAAACATGAAAAATAAAAATGAACAGCTGATAAATAAATAAAAATAACTACAACATATTAACATGTATATAAAGAACCTACGTTGTTATATATGCAGGTCATTCTAGTTCTAGTTCGTAGTCGAATTTAACTTCCTAGTTCTTACAGTTTTCCGTTCAACGCACTCGTGAGACAATTACCAGTGGAAACAAATTAATTGCGCCGTTTTAGAAAATGCAGCTGATCCTATACCCAGGCCAGTCCAAGTCAAAACCGAGGCCAAAAAATACAGGCGAGAAATACATAGGTATAGGTAGGTACACATTTAAGACTTAGGACAGGTTGCGAGTGTGAGTGACTAAACGACATACAGTGGATCTATTATAATTGGTGTACATAAGCTGGGTACTTATACATGGTGTGCACGTTTTTTTTCTGGTTGAATTGTGTATAATATGTTCAATACTGGAAAGACCAATAAGTTGTCTTTGTTGTCCGTCTTGACGGTCGAATTAAAAAGTGATGATTCTGCTGAGGCTGCTGACTCCCCACAAAAATTGTTTACATTGCGGTCGGTTGAATAGATCCACTATAATTGTGTTCGTTATTTCCAACTAATTGCTCTGTAGCATCTCCTATGATGATGAATTAGCTTTTCTTCGTCGTCTTTCCCTCTCGCCAGCTCCATTTCTCTCTTTCTATTGTACATACTGTGACTTTGACTCATTTGCCATTTGTGGTTGCGGGCGATGGGTTGGTTGCCTACTGTAGTATGGGATGGGATGGGATGTGATACGATAGGATGGGGATGGTGGCCATGCAATGCTAATACTTTAATTCCTCCTCCTTCATTCTTTCATTTCAAGAACAAATGAAAGTGTATAGAACACGAGGAAGACTTTGAAGGATGCTACATGTTTTTTCTTATTTCCTTCCTTCCTTCCGTCCTGACTATTTCTCTGTGTCCGGGACCGGGGCCGGGACCAGGACCGGGAGCAAAGGACCAAAACCGAAACCGAAACCGAAACCGGGAATCATGGGATCCCATCCTGTTGCCCTGTCGTTATCTTTCTTGCAGTGTCAGCTCAAGGCTGGAGCTAGCTTGTTTGGCCTTCGTTTCTATGGTATAGGGTCATTTAGATACTGTGTCGGTTCCCTTTTTGAAATTTCTTACCCACCCAAAACAAAATACACATCACATTTTGGCCTCAGTTTTTGGCTTTAGCTTGTAGTGCTTTACCGATTTTGTAAATTTAATAATTTCTGTTTGGGTTATTTTTTAATGTTGTACTATTTAAATAGTAAACCTTTTTTTACTTACAGCTTTAATCATACTGCCCCCGCTGCTTGAATTTTCAAAAAACATGTAAATGGAACATTTTGCAGTTTTCAAAAATATGTCAAAGGAATATTTTGACTTTTCAAAAACATGCAAATTAAAGTTTTTGTACATGTCAAAAACATACAAAATAAAATTTTTCTACATTTCAAAAGCATGCAAATAAATCTTTTTGTACATTTAAAAAACATGCAAAATGAAACATTTTCCACTTTTCTCAAAACATGTAAATAGAACATTTTGCATTTTTCTGAATCAAGTCAAAAAAACATTTTACACTTTTCTAAAACATTCAAATACAACTTTTTGCTTTACCAAAGAAAACTATCATTAAAATTAAAACGATGGTTTTTGTATGGAAACAAATTGCTGCCTAAAACCAATTCCTTCGTCCGGCCCTGTACCAGTACCAGTACAAGCGTAATTAAATGCCAAAATTGCTAAAAGAATTTGTATGTTGTGTTACGTTATAGCGTCCCATAATTATGGAGAACTTTGAAGCCGTGCAAAAGTGGGAACAGATAGAGAAGGTTGAGCCTCAATTCAAAAAGATGACTAGCTTTTTTCTTTTTTTTTTAATTTTGAGCAACGAGAGGATCGACAAGAAAATGAACACTCATCTCCCTGCACACCTTCACTGTTGAGCGTCTCCAGTTGATTGTGTGTGCGTGAACTATGTAATTATCTGTAATTTGAGATTTGAACTTCCACACACAGTTACTGTGCGGTGAGGAGAGAAGACCGTTTTCCCATTTCCAATATAGTGAGCATATAATTTGAAATTGGAATTTTAATTAGAGATTTTAAATAGAAGCTTATAGATGCTTTTAATTTTAATTCTGTTGGGAGTCTCTCGGTGTCGGTGTCGGTGCCCGGCCGGCCATGGCCATACTGCGGCATACAGTCGGATCTTTTGGTTAATTTAATTTTCATGCCGTTGAGACCTTGAGAGTTTTGTCTGCGGGGGGCATTATAAATCATTTCGCATTTCTTGGGATACATTGACCTCTAGATATAATAAGCTTCAGCTTCTTCACCTCTCTCTCTCTCTCTCTCTCGCATTTGCCATTATCATTACATTCATTACCATTACACTCACCATCTTATTGCAAGGTCAAGGCCAAAAGGGAAAAGGTGCTTAAATTTTTTAATTAATTTCCATTCTCACCCCATGCATTTCTATGTGTAGAACATCTCCACAGTATACATAGCTATTTTACACTGCGAAAGACCCAACGGCTATAGCTATGTTTAAGCATCAGACAGCAGCATCACCGCTTTGTAAGCCTTGCCAACATTATTTGATACACAGTAAAATAGGAATTAAAATTTTGTGTAACTTTTGTGAGAATTTCGGAAATGAATTCTTTTGTGCTAAAATCCCCACACAAATCTTCATATTACGGCATACGGACTGAAACCAAAAATAAAAATGCATTTCGTTGAATTTGATTGACTTTCTTTTTGACATTGCATAAGATTAGGCTTCCATATTGAACATTGAACTTTGACTAAAGTAAAATTCGATTTCCATTTCTATCAATAGCATCTGTATTAAGACGCAGCTGAGCCGATTTGGATTTCCTTTCGTAGATTTTTGATTCAAAAGCAGAATTAAATTTTATTATTACATGCACTTCAACTGCATTCAACGTCATATGAGTATTTCCTCCTTTTTTTTTAGAACTGAATTTATAAGCAGAGTACTGGAGGTTGGGGAGGCGGCTATGTGACTGTGGAAATGAAATTGAGGTAAGAATGGAATCTATTGTAAGAAAAGCAACACTGAATCCTTCCCGCCACCGTAACCGTCACCGTAAATAAATATAAAGACATATATAGGGATGTCAAAAAGCCCAAAGCTTGACTTGTTACTCACTTCTAGGAAAATCTGCGGTGGGTCTCGTGTGTGTAGTGTGTGTCAATAGGAGGGTGAGAAAATGAAAGAATTTATGCAAAATAATGAAGGCTATACTATATATACTGCATAAGAAGAGATTGGCGTCTGAGCTTGCATATACATCACATGGGCTGGGAGAGGAATGAGGAAATGGCGGAGATGCATATTATGGAAGTGAAGAATTTATTCTCCATTGTCATCGTTCTGTCATTTGCCAGCAGGAATTTCCTTGAATGTCAAAGGGGGACCTGTGCCTCTCTTCTTCCTCCAGCGAGACAATAAATATGTTGGCATGATGATGGGATGAAAAGTAGACGGAGAGAGAACATGCTCACTGCTCAAGAGCTGAAAGCTCTCAATTTTCATTTAGCACAGACACACATAGAGAACAAGAAAAGGAAAGGAAAATTGTCAAAATTAGTTCCTTTATCGTCGTGTCATATACCATATAACCATAGGTCCAGAATCCAAGACTCCTTGTGTACCACTATTACTATTACTACTACTACCAGGGCCGGACGAAGGAATTACTTTAAGGTAGCAATTTTTTTCCATACAAAAAATACCATTTTGATTTTAATGATGGTTTTCTTTGGTAAAGCAAAATGTTGTATTTACATGTTTTTAGAAAAGTGCAAAATGTTCTTTTTACTTGATTCAGAAAAGTGCAAAATGTTGTATTTACATGTTTTGAAAAAAGCGCAAAATGATCTTTTTACTTGCTTCAGAAAAATGCAAAATTTTCTACTTACATGTTTCAAGAAAAGCGGAAAATGTTTTATTTTCAAGTTTTTGAAATATACCAAAAATTTTATTTACATATTTTTGAAAACTGCAAAATTTTCAATTTGAATGTTTTTTGAAAATTCAGTCAGCGGGGGCTGCCTGCGCTAACAACATTATCCGGCCCTGACTACTAACTACTACCACCTTATGCCATTTATGCTCGAGTCCCTTTTCGTCTTTACTTGAATACGAATTCTGTCACTTTATATGACTACTACGTAAGTAGGTAGACAAATTCAGATTGAACCATGTGCATGGGTACGTCACCCACGCGGAGATGCAAAATTCAAAATATGCCAATTTTCAAAAAACATTTGACAATCTGTTATGAGTACCACCATATACACCGTCTTTTCCTAACTAACTAAAATTTTTGGCATTTTGTACAATTTCGAAACTATGTAATTGTTAAAAAACATTACCTTTTCTAAAAACATGAAATATTCTTACATCTTGTACTTGTACTATTTCAAAAATATCTAACTTTAAAAAATTGTTCTTGTTAAAAAAACATAATATGTAACTGGAGCGGAACTTCCGCTCCAGTTACATATTATGTTTTTTACTAAAAATTGTTATTATTATTATAATTAAAAATTATGTACTACAAATTTAAAACAACATATAAAAAGGCAAAAAACGTATTGAACTTTTCAAAACCGTAACCGTGCCGTTAGCTTTAATTTAATAGCGTTTACCTTATATATCCCTCCCATTTAGTTTTTTACAAGTATATCTACCTACGTGGTCTTGGATAAAAAATAAGTAGGTACCATAGCTTAAGATTTAGAGAGTGAATCTCCTTGAAAATGTTCAGATATAAATTTTTAGCACCATCCTCATTGAATTTAATATTTCTGAGGGAATTTAAAGGGTTTCTAAGAAGGCTACTCATACATTTTGTTCCAGTATCAGCGTCGGTGTCGGTATGTTGCTATCGTTCAAAAGTGAAAAGGCATTATACATGCCACGCGTCACACATGACTCCTCTATTAGAATTTTAAATACATATTATATAAAGGAAATATATGAAAGTAGATGCATACGCAGGTAATGAATATACCTACCTACATATAGAGAAATTCAACTTTCGAAAGGTATTTATGTACATAATTAAATCCTAAGCATATCACGCGCTCAGCTCAACGGTTGAGTGAAAGGATTATTAAGATGTGTATATTGAACATATTACTTTTTCTTACCCCACCAATTTTTTTTTTCAAGTTGGGCTCTCCTCATACTTTCCCACAAGGAAATTCCTCGTGTAACAAAAGGACAGAATGGAATCCACATGAAATAAACTCACGCCGTTTACTTTCTCTATTTTTACCCCCTTTCACACCCAAAGGTAATATAGTGGAAATAAAGTACAGCGGTTTGTCAGATATAAAAAGAAGGGATTTTGTTTTTAGAATTTTCAAACTGATTTAAGATTCAATTTTTGTAGAATTTTAATAAATAAAAATCCAATTATTTGATTTTTTCATGTGAGTGAGATGCAAAAAAAAGGTGTTAAAATTTTCTTCATTACACATTGTCATATCGTCTGTAAAGAAACAAAATGTCCCATATCCAATTTGAGCTAGAATAAAATCAAGCTATGTCATAAAAACAAAATGAGAAACATGCTTAAAATGTTAATTAGAAGTTTTTGAAAAATGCAAAATGTTCTGTTTACAACTTTTTGAAAAGTGTAAAATGATGTATTTACACGTTTTTGAAAAGTGTAAAATGTTCTATTTACATGTTTTTGAAAAGTGTAAAATGTTCTATTTACATGTTTTTGAAAAGTGTACAATGTTCTATTAACAACTTTTTGAAAAGTGTAAATTGTTCTATTTAAATGTTTTTAAAAAGTGCAAAATGTTCTATTTAAATGATTTCCAGACATGTTTCAATATTTTTCTAGATAGTTGACATTGTTTTTAGCTACAAATGAATATGGGTGATTTTGGTTCTTACAGACGATATTCTATTATTATTTGCAAAAGAAAGTTATGTAATTGAGAATAGACAATACAAATATGCAAACCATGCCTGTTCAACTGCTGATAGGTAGCCGATTGGAAGTTTCTCGCAGACGCGGCTGGCCGTGAATATCCACGGTAGCCGATTTACCGCGGTAGGCACCGAATCATTTTTTTGAACCCGTGCATCTCGTGAAATATTTTGGCATACTAGTACATATATTGTATTGCTAGAGCATTGCTGAGTGGAATATCGTGGGCAAAGAATCAAATCTGGCTATCTCCACTCAGCTCTAAAAGCAAATGACTATATCTATAATGGACTAAAAGCAAAACTGACTATCTCCATGCAGCACTTAAAGCAAATCTGACCATCTTTGTTTCGTCACTGGATGCAGTGACTATGTAAGCAAGGCATGTAATAATATATTCCCTTTGTTTTTCCGTTGTATATTTATATTTTAGCCAAATTGAGCGTCAATTCAGCGTATGTACATACCTGATCCTTTTAGTTACATTGTAAATCTTTTCAAACTTTAAATATGATTCATACCTTTTCTGAACGAACGAGTGGAGGTTCAATACATGTATAGTAAGAGCACATATCCCTTCTTAGTTATGCTAAGTTACGTTAGAAATTACGGGGGGTTTATCTGTAAACTCATTTTCCGTAAAGTATGTTTGTGCTATGCCTTAAGCATTAGCGTACATACCAATTATGTTTATTTTATTCGTATGCATTTCCTACGATGTAACTATATTTAAATTAAGGTAAATAGTAAGCATTTGAATTTATTTACTGACCAATGTACTGATTAGAGACCGAGACTACTCAACCAAATTCTATTTACATGTTGAGCTCAGGGCCGATAATTTATTTTAATCCCTTAAGTCAGTAATATTAAATATTGTATTTTTCCTTCGACAGTGTCTTTAGCTGTCTCCCTCCACGATCGACCTAGGTTTATTCTTTGTCTGTCTAACTTTATAATTAAGTACAAACTAGTTTCTTGTAATAATATTTATCCCGCTTCCAGTTTCTTTATTATAAAGTTTTAATTTGAAGTAAGGAAACTAACAAATCACTTGCAAATCTTGGTCAGGCAGCGAACTCACCTGTCTGTCCCAAGCTCTCTGTTAGAAGTCAGTGTAAATTACTTTGTAAATTCAGTAGTCACATTTACCTACTCAAATCTTACATTGGGGCAATCAGCTCTACCTTTTCTTATTAGATCTTTGTTCTTTCTCAGTTAATTTAATTGTTTAATAAACTCGTAGTTTCTGTTATTATTAAGAATTCTGCATTTAAACAATCACCTATTTAATAACGAGCATCGAAGTTGATCATTCAAGAAATAATTACTCATACAGTCTGCAGTTCCCTCATTATATCAATTATCTACATTGATCCATTAAAATCTGCATACCTTCAATCTCTCATCACACCCCCACCAGCCATCTTCTCATTTACCGACTTCTAGCCGCCAAAACAATCTCCATTTTGGACTAAAAGCAAATCTGACTATCTCCATTTTTCATTAAATACAACTAATGTGTTATATATAATAATGATGCCTAAGAGGTTAAGCATTTAAACCTGAGCACAATTGGGATCATCTTTACGTAACGTCATCGAAAAATCTTCATTTTAGGACCCTCTCATCAGCTCCACTTTTTCGAAAATGTTTATATTTAACATGTAGTGTCATCACTTCCCAAATTAACTTTGCGACCTGACCTGTGACGTCTTTTAAGGACATTAAAGGGATCGTCTATAAATGACGTCAAGTATCGTTGCAAGAATTAAAGGGGTCGTTCATAATTGACGTCTATGGTTGTCCCAAACATTAAAAAGGCACATATACCTCAGTTGAGCATAACCCCTTCAATGTTTAGAACGACCATAGACGTCATTCGTGGACGACACCTATTACTTTTGCAACTATCTCTGATGTCATTTATGAACGACCCCTTTAATTTTTGCAACGACCTCTGACACCATTTATGGACGGCCCCTTTAATTTTTGCAACGACCTCTGACGTCATTTATGTATGACCCCTTTAATTTTTTCAACAATCCTTGACGCCATTTATTGACGGCCCCATTAATTCTTGCAACGACCCTTGACGTCATTCATGGACGGCCCATTAATTTTTGCAACGACCCTTGACGTCATTTATGGACGGCCCCTTTATTTTTACAACGACCCTTGACGTCATTTATGGACGGCCCCTTTAACCATTGAAACGACGCTTGACGTCATTTGTGGAGGATCCCTTCAATGTAGAAACAAAGCGAAAAGCCGACGGTGGAAAACCGACGGTTTTTCAATCGGCTACCGACCGAAACGGCTTTTGCGACATGTTCTGCTGTTCCGGTCGGTAGCCGTAAGCAGGCATGATGCAAACATTCTAAAATACTAACATTTTTTTCAAATTTTATTGTGGTTTAATTTTCACACATTTTATAGTGTAAAATTACGCTTACTTATTTAAGGTCTGAACTTAAACATTTTACCATACAACAGGCAGGCCTGCTTCGTTTTTGGGTTGATTGTGTAAGAAAAAGAAAGAGATGCTTGCCTTACTACCACACTATAATACAAAGGCTATAATATTATTATACTACAAAAACATAATATAATTTAAAAGGGGTATATTAATTTTAACAAAGTTTTTGGGTGGTAATAAAGGCTTAAAGGGACTTTATTATAATATATAGAAGAATAGAAGTTAGAGATTGTGATCATAAAACTTGTAATATATCTATTTAATCTACAGAGTATATCATGAAAAAAAAACGTGTACAAAATTGTAAAACATATCTGTTACTCCTATTAAAATCATTGTAACTTTGGGTAATCTGTAATACGGATATATGACTACCTCTTCTACACCACCCCATATCCGCCCTAACTACAAACCCCAAACTATGTCCCGTACACACTTTACTTTTTAATTTTTGACACTAAACTTGAATATTTATTGGATAAGCTTACGGATATTGCATTTGCATAATGATATCCATATACGGCATACGGACATATGGCCATCATATCATTTTCTAAAAGACTCTGTATGCACGCGCGTCCTGATGCGATGCTCATCTGTCCGCAAGCAAGTCACTGTCGAATGTCGACTTGGAAACTGGATAAAGTTTTGATAAAGTAGCTTTAATTATAAATAAAAAGTCTTTACAAAGTATACATAGTTACTTAATCTAATCGTAAAGACTAAGTAAGTCCTGATCAAAGACATCCATCTACGTGTTTATACCATCTACACTTTTTATACCCTGTAGAGTTTCGCAACTAACTGCCTATAGCTCAGATTTACTTCTACGCACCACGTTCCCTCCAAAAAGAAAGTTATGAGTGGAAGGAGCGTACACAATATTATGTCGAATATGTTGTATATTAGCATGACAGGCACTTGGATTAGAAGAGCTCCGAGGAGAACGACTTTCTTAGGAACGAGTACGAAATACGAATACAAATACGATTACGCTCACGATTACCAAAAGTTTTTGAATGAATATTATGAAAGAGGGAAGGGAAAAGAAAAAAAAGAGCGGGAGAGACGAGACGAGTATGATGTTGATATGGATATTACATTATCCATGACTTGAGGAGTAAAAAAGTAAAAAGTATATAGCGTTTCTGAGGACGAGTGAAAGAGAGAGAAAATTCCCTTTGAAATCCCTTCTTCAACTTTCAAGAAGTCTCACAACACAGCCCCCACACTCATTTCCTCCTTTCAACTTGACTGTGACTGTAATTCAATGAAGTCATCAAGTTGGTTCGAATGAGTGCTAATTAGCTTCTGGTGTAACTAAGGTTAATCATGCGTGGGGAAAATTATGTAGAGCACAGTAGTGGAATTGGAATTGGAGGAAAGGCGAGAGGGGAGCGGGAACGGTAACGGTAACGGTAACGGTAGAGCGTAGGAGGAAGACGACGGAATCTAGTCAAAGGAAATCTTTAAGACCAAGCGCAGCACAGGGACCGGGACCAAAACTCCCAGTCTCAGCATCAGATCTATAGGACAGAATTTACAGCTCAACTTTTATCCTATGGCTCTACCTCTCCCACTCTCAACATGACTTCCCTATTATGTCTCCTCAGCTATAAAGTCAAAGTCCTTAAACCTTTTATATTAGTAGATCGATTTAAATACGTATTTCATACGCTACATTTTACATCCAAGGCTCCTTACGCTCTTGGCTCTCGTCCTATGGGTCTGGTTCTGGGTCTGGTTCTGGTTCTGGTCTTGGTGTTTGGGAGGGAAAGAAAAATGTAAAGCAAAGCGACTGACTAACGGGAGCGCGGGAAGGTAAGGTAGAAGAGTCTCATAACCTACAATCGTATTAGACTTTTCCTAACTTGATGAAAGAAAGAGTTGTGGGGAGTTGAGAGTGAAACTTGTCCGGATCTTAAATAATTGGCTACAGACTACATATGGAAAAAGCTACACACACACAACTTTGAGAACTGAACAACTTTCTAGTGTACACACTCAACACATTCTACATAATAATATAATATGCAACAAGCTACATTTTATTATCAACTTTAAAAAATTCAAAGTCTACAACACAGGCAGAGTCACAATCACTCCTCACTACCACTACGCGGGGGGACAGGCTAGAGCACGCAGTAAGTTCTGGTTTTTGATACTGGCCAGGGCCGGATAATGTGGCAGCCCAAACTGCTTGAATTTTCAAAAACATGTAAATGGAGCATTTTACACGTTTCAAAAAGATGTGAATTGAACATTTTGGACTGTTCAAAAAGATGTAAATGGGACATTTTGCACTTTTCAAAAAGATGTAAATGGAACATTTTGGACTGTTCAAAAAGATGTAAATGGGACATTTTGCACTTTTAAAAAATATGTAAATGGAACATTTCGCACTTTTCAAAAAGATGTAAATGGAACATTTTATACTTTTCAAAAACATGTAAATGGGAAAAAAAAAAGGTTTGAAAAAGGTTTAGTTTTTGAGGGGTCAGGCGTTTCAAATCGCTTAAGATCTGGTCTTCCAACACAGACCCCCGTGTGACTAGCTTACCCCGTACTAACACAGAGCCAAGTAAGCGTTTAATGATATAGATCGCCACACATGTGGAGAGCCCGGCGTTTAAGATCAACTTTCTCACGAAAGAGATCCGAGGCAAGTGGGAATCGAACCCCCGCCGAGTCAACAGTAATGGAGAGCCTCAGACGCTATGTCTCGCCCGGCACCACTGGACCACCAGGGCTCTCTCTAACATTTTGCACATTTAAAAAAGATGTAAATAGAACATTTTGCACTTTTAAAAAAGATGTAAATGGGACATTTTGCACTTTTAAAAAAGATGTAAATGGGACATTTTGCACTTTTCAAAAAGATGTAAATGGGACATTTTGCACTTTTCAAAAAGATGTAAATGGGACATTTTGCACTTTTCAAAAAGTTGTAAATAGAACATTTTGCACCTTATCAAATAGATGTAAATGGGACATTTTAAACTTTTCAAAAAGATGTAAATGTGACATTTTGCACTTTTATAAAACATGCAAATACAACATTTTGCATTACCAAATAAAACCAGCAACAAAATCAAAATGATGGTTTTTGTATGGAAACAAAATAGCGCAGCCTAAAAGAAATTCCTTTATCCGGCCATGATACTGGCCCTTCACTTCTTTATTTGCTTGAGTTTTGTTTAAAATTGTTCACAGTTCCCCTGGATAGGGATACCATGGAAAAATTCGAAAAAAAAAATTCATAATAACCCCACATTAAAAATGGCGCCCTTGCGGTCTTGAAATCACAAACTATGCTACTATAATGATAAACGTTTTTCCTAGTTTCCTAGTTTCATATTTCCTAGATTTTCCTAGTTCATATATTTAAATTTGATAGGAAAGTATATAAAAATGTAAGGTGTTTTAGAAATGTGTAGGCGAAATGGTAAGTATCAGTATGGTTGAGATTAGCGTAAAAAAGACGCACAAGTTGGGAGACAGAATCTTAATCTACCTCTGCGGTGTGGTCTCGTGTACCTAAAGTCTATCAGCATCATAGTACCGTGTACAGATGCGTGATGGATTCTTAAGTAAAGAAAGTGTGAGTGGGTGGATGTAATTATTATGTATGTATATGGAGGCCAATGTGTATTTTGGGAGCTATATGCTGCTATGCTAATAGAAAGTATCGAGTAGTGTAGGAGTGTTCAAAGGGAAATAAAGGAACCCTGATTAAAAACAATTAGGACACAAATGTATGGAAATTTTTCCCGACACAGCTAATCAGTTTAAGGATTTCAAGTATTCAAGGAGATCCCTCTCCACTCTCCACAGTTTCATTATCACAAGATTAGGGATTTTAAGACGGGAACAGTTTACACTCTACAGAGTCCACACACAGTCTCACAGTTCCTGGAATTTAGGCTCACGATTAGTTTTATCGCGGACTGCGTTAATTCACTATGTACGTACAACAGTAACTAGTAAGTGGAGACTCTTCTGGCTTTACTTATCTTTAGACAATATACCTTGTACTGTATAGACTGGATGAGGCACCGGCACTGCTATGTATATGGAAGCCCATTTAAAGAGAAAAGCGTTCACATGGACAGAATCTGTAGATGAAAATGCCTATGTATATACTGTACAACTACCCTGTAGCAGGGGCGGCTCTAGAAAAAAATTCTGGGGTGGGCAATACACACACATCATGAGTGATGAATCAAAATGGCTCATTTACAAAATCTGGAATTAAAATAAGCTTTGGCAAAAACAACTCGATGAGATAAATGCGTAAAATGTTAGTTAAGAGCTTTGAAAAGTGTAAAACGTGCTATTTACATGTTTTTAAAAAGCGTAAAACGTTCTGTGTGCATGTTTTTTAAATGTGTAAAATATTCTATTTACATGTTTTTAAAAAGTATAAAACGTTCTATTTACATGTTTTTTAAATGTGTAAAATATTCTATTTAAATGTTTTTGAAAAGTGTAAAACGTTCTATTTACATGTTTTTTGAATGTGCAAAATATTCTATTTACATGTTTTTGAAAAGTGTAAAACATTCTAAGAATGTTTTACACTTTTCCGTGCACGAGAAAACCAGCCGAATCTACGCTTTTTGTTTAATATAATAATATAATTGCTTTAAAGACAAAGTGATTTTTTAACTGCCTTTTGTGTTAAACTGAAAGTTTGGGTTTAAACGACTTATGTCGATTTTATGGAGTTTTTAACTTTTGTGGACAATTATCATGTAATTTTTGACAAAAAAAGTTTTTTTTTAAATTTTTCAAAATTTCAAAATTTTTTGAAACGGGTGAAAAAGCAAGTCAAATTTTGAAGTCACGAATTTGTGCAAAAATTCTTAATTTTTAAAATTAGTTAGCGCTGGAATAAAAATCTGCAAAAAATTTCATTAGAACCACAATTTTTAGCTCTATCAGAAACGATACATAACTCAAAACCCGTAATAAGGCAGGTTTTCTCGTGCACGGACACCTATTTCCATGCTTTTAAATGTGCAAAATATTCTAGTTATACGTTTTTCAAAAACGTGTCAAATTTTCTATTTATACGCTTTTAGGATCATTATATTTTAATTATGTTTCCTGACAGTGAATTTTTTTTTTAGCTAAAAATGAATTTGGGTGATTTTCTTTCTTCACTCACGATATAAGTTTGCCATCTTGGTTTGAATTTTAAATGCCCTTGTGTTAGTATATCCTAAAAAAATCCCTTTGGAATTAGCAATTGCCATTTTGCCCACCCATTGGGTCCGCGCCTGCACACTAGAGATACACCCACTCTACTCCTTCTTTCTAATCGTAAGTTGTACAGATATCAAAATTAGCTGTGCTCCATGCACATCTTCATCCATCCTCCTTTGTCTTTCCCTCTCACTCACCACCGTCTATTTTTGAAAGGGTGGGGAGTAACTAGTCAAAGGAATAAAATCCAAATGGAAATTGAAATCGATTAAAAGCTATACCTTTCCCTACACCTATAGAATAGGCTGAATCGAACAGAAATCCAGAGATGCACAAAATACGCATTTAAAATAATTACACTCTGTAGAAAAAATATGGTGACGTAATCACCTCCCACCTCCTACAGTAATCCTTCCCAAACTATACCATCCGTTGCTGACGTACAGGAGTCTTATATTGATTATTTGTAAAAGCAGAAACGTCAAGCTACAAATTTCCAACTCGAAAATTTGTAAATTGACACTATACACGTTTGAAAAGAGGGTCTGCAAAAAATCATCATAATTGAAAGTTTTGACCGAGAAACATGTGAAAATCCCTCATAGCAGCGTGAAGGAGCAGTATCACAACAAACTATAATAATTGGAGAAAATTGGCATAATAATTTACTCCACCCCCTGGCACCACTCTTCATTATAGTGTGATTTCAAGATTTATCATATTTTCGCTCCAGGGCAGGATAATGCGGCCTGCGCAGGCAGCCCTTCGCTGCCTAAATTCTCAAAAAACATGTAAATGGAACATTTTGCACTTTTAAAAAACATGCATGTAGAACAGTCACCACTTTTCAAAAAACACGTAAATGGAACATTTTGTACTTTCAAAAAATATGCAAACAGAACAGTTACCACTTTTCAAAAAACATGTAAATGGAACATTTTGTACTTTTAAAAAACATGCAAATAGAACAGTCACCACTTTTCAAAAAACACGTAAATGGAACATTTTGTACTTTCAAAAAATATGCGAATAGAACATTTTACGCTTTTCAAAAACATGCGAATAGAACATTTTACACTTTTCAAAAACATGCGAATAGAACATTTTACACTTTTCAAAAACATGCGAATAGAACATTTTACACTTTTCAAAAAACATGTAAATAGAACAATTACCACTTTTCAAAAAACATGCAAATAGAACAATTACCACTTTTCAAAAAACATGCAAATAGAACAATTACCACTTTTCAAAAAACACGTAAATGGAACATTTTGTACTTTCAAAAAATATGCGAATAGAACATTTTACGCTTTTCAAAAACATGCGAATAGAACATTTTACACTTTTCAAAAACATGCGAATAGAACATTTTACACTTTTCAAAAACATGCGAATAGAACATTTTACACTTTTCAAAAAACATGTAAATAGAACAATTACCACTTTTCAAAAAACATGCAAATAGAACAATTACCACTTTTCAAAAAACATGCAAATAGAACAATTACCACTTTTCAAAAAACATGCAAATAGAACAATTACCACTTTTCAAAAAACATGCAAATAGAACAATTACAATTACCACTTTTCAAAAAACATGCAAATAGAACAATTACCACTTTTCAAAAAACATGCAAATAGAACAATTACAATTACCACTTTTCAAAAAACATGCAAATAGAACAATTACAATTACCACTTTTCAAAAAACATGCAAATAGAACAATTACCAGTTTTCAAAAAACATGTAAATACAAAATTTTAGTTTATCAAAGAAAACTTTCAACAACATCAAAATAGCGGCTTTTCTATGGTAACAAATTGCTGCCTAAAACCAATTCCTTCGTCCGGCGCTGTTTTGCTCTGCAATAGTAATACTGGAAGCTTAAAGTCTCTGTGCTGTCGGTCTTCCCATGTAGTATTTCCTACCTACCGAGAAACACTAGCTTAAAATGTAGAACAGTACAGAGTAAATAGCGAAGGAGACCCGTGGATGCATGTGGATGCGTTAAATAGATACATGGGAGGGAAGTCAAAGTCGACGGGAGCGTGGCGACAAGGACGGATGAAATACCGGAAGACGAATTTATCAATCTACACTTCATAAATTTGTAGATATTTTCCATGGTGGTGGTGGTGGTGGTGGCGGTGGTGGTGATAGAAATAGTGATTGTGTATAGGACTGTAGGTGTAGGTATACGTATAGGCGGACTATATAGAAAATACAAGTGTGTTCCAAAATCTGATAGAGATTCTATTACGGAGTTGAGTAGTACTCACAAAAGGCATAATTTCTCACAATCAGAGAGAGAGAGGATGCGACCACACATAATAAAACTTGGGGTCTCCTCAGATATTATTTCTTGTATCCATTTCTTCATCTATATAGGAAATTCCCTGAGAGACACTCAGCAGTATATCTGGAGTAGTGACTTCTTCTAAGTCGTTTTCGTCTTCGTCTTCGTTTTGGTTTTGAGTGAGAGAGACAGAGCCGGAGAGGGAGAGAGAATGACAGGGACAAGAATCTAGACGACGACGAGATATGATTTAACGTACAGAGCATAAAGTTGTTCAAACAAAAGTTTTTCACTGTCAAAGAAATGAAAGAGAATATAAGTTTGATAAGTAAAGACAACGAGTGTGGCCCAGATGTTGAAAAGTCAGAGTCAACCCTGCGACATAGCTTCGGCCTCCAGCCCCATAAGCAGCAACACTCCCATCATAACCATCACCATAACCAGGCTGTGTCAGTCAGTAGTCAGTAGTAGTAGTAGTAGTAGTAGTTGCTGTTGCTGTATATTTGTATAATGGCAGATCTGATACACAGCCTATAGTATGTAGCGGAGCAATAGAATTTGATGTGCATTTTAGTATGTACCTTACTATGTACAAGAATAGAGCCAGATCCAGATCATCTAGAAACTACAGTATTGAAGCTGGAAACCAGAATGCAGGGCCGGACACAGGAATTGATTTTAGGCAGCAAATTGTTTCCATACTAAAAACTAAAACCCCCATTTAGATTTTATTGACGATTTTCTTTGATTTGGTAAAGCAAATTGTTGTATTTACATGTTTTTCGAAAAGTGCAAAATGTTCTTTTTACTTGATTCAGAAAAGTGCAAAATTACCTATTTACATGCTTTGAGAAAAGCGCTAAATGTTTTATTTCCATATTTTTAAAATGTACAAAAACTTTAATTTGCATGTTTTTGAAAAGTTAAAATATTGTTTTTATATATTTTTTGAAACTGCAAAATGTTCCATTTAAATGTTTTTTGAAAATTCAAGCAGCGGGGGCTGCCTGCGCTGGTCGCATTATCCGCCCCTGCCAGAATGTATATGTGTATCTATGTGGCAGAGAGTCTCTTTTGGTCTAGGTCCTGGTGTGATCAAGACTCACCAAGACCAAGACACACACGAAAGGAAGACACGAGGAGTAGATTAGAGGAAAAGAAAGCCCAGTGAGGAGCGAGCCTGGGACAAAGGGAAAAGGAGCACGAGATGAACAAGTCGTCAAGTCGTAAAAGTGAGTGAGGAGGGCGAGAACGCCGAACGGGACTACTCACAACCTGTGGAAAGATGCAGAGCAATCAGCAGCAGTGCATTGGCACGAGGATCAAGAATCAAATTCTGGTATTATTATGTAAAATTTGAGCGCGTGCAAATTGGTGTGGATTTCAAAGATTTAAAAAAAATCCTTGTTTATGCTTCTCCATAGATTATGAATGTACCTACCTACCTACCAAGATAGTGTACTTTTTGAACATGCTTCAAAAAACAATAGAATAGTTCAAAAAGTTATATCTAACCTTGTTTTTTATATCCATAAAATTTGTGAGTTGTACATACTACCCACATGGTTTTTAAAATGTGTAAATAATCCGTTTTGCATGTGTCAGAAGAAAACACACGTAGGTAGGTACCTAAGGTACATTCAAAAATTTTGCCACTCTCGGAAATGGTGTAAATAGAATCTTTTGATCGCTTTAAAAACACATAAATAACACATTTGGTGAAGCATGTTTTTTAGAAGACTATCATAACTCATTCTTACTCATTTAAAAGAATGTACACCTACATACATTGCGTAGTTTCCCTCCGTCGGTCTCTTGCACCCCTTTCTATATAACAAGTCTTCTTTAAACTGTGTATGTCTACCAAAGCACTATATATGCTATACAATGCACATACATACAATTTGCGTCACACACACAAACTACGCACCAAGTCCACAAGGACGACTTGGAAGGAGCCAAGGAGCAAGAAACCTCCGGGAAAAAAACCGAACAACTTGGAAAAATCCAAAAATCCAACGACGAAAAATCTTCACGTGTAGATATTAAGAACGCACATACACATACACACACAGCAGTCGAAATTTCGAAATCGAACATAGGACCAAGTCGAAAAAGTGATGATGACGAGAAGTCATGGGGAAGAAAGGGAAAGAGAGAGAAGGGGGGGGGGGATCCAAACAACATAACACATATGCAGAACTAGAACTAGAGCTACATAATATATTATAGTGCCATACCATACAATGCCATACGAGCGAAACCATAGTGGGAAATAGAAAAAGTTTGACAAGCTTTAAGCTAGGTAAAGTCAAAGTCAAAGCCAAAAGTGGATAGGCACAGAAACGGGGAAAGAACTGAAGACTAATCGACGGACTAAGAAGTAGACGAAGAAGAAGAAGACGAAGAAAAAGAGGACGGCAGATGAGACTGATGACTTTATGAAAGTCGGGCGGATGCGGGGGATGAACATGAAACTGATATTTACAAATACGGAGCACGTGGGCAAAACTCAAGCTCCCCAAGACACACACAGTCCACGTCCATAAGACCGGAGGCAGAGAAAAACTTTGTGTGTGTGTGTACGTCTGTCTTTTCTTGACTTCTACTTGTACAACACTTCTACGTAGGTCTTACTAGTTAGGTACGTAGGTCCTGTAGGTACTTCTACATTCTACATAAACATACAACCACCCTCCCCTGCCTGTCTGTTTCTGCCATTGAAAACCCGATGATTTTATTTCTCACACAGAAAGAAACAAACAGAAAAAACGGAAAGAAAATTAGACGCGTAATAATAATAATACAGGACTTGACTCGGTGCTATTAAAATACTGACCCTGGTACTGCTGCTGATTGCTTGGGTTTGGCTGCTAAAGTATAATAATTATACGTCGCTCGAATACTATATCGTCTGTGAAGAACCAAAATGACCCATATCCAATTTAAGCTAGAATCAAAATGAGCTATGTCATGAAAACAAAATGAGACACATGCGTAAAATGTTAATTAAGAGTTTTTAAAAAGTGTAAAATGTTGTATTTGCATGCTTTTGAAACTTGCAAAATGTTCTATTTTAATGTTTTTAAAAAGGTGCAAAATGTTTATTTACATGTTTATGAAAATTGTAGAGTATTTTATTTACATGTTTTTGAAAAGGTGCAAAATGTTCTATTTACATGTTTTTGAAAATTTTAGAATGTTCTATTCACACAGTTTTGAAAGGTGACAAATATTCTATTTAAATGCTTTCAAGACATGTTTCAATATTTGTGTAGATACTAGCTACACACACGCACAAAAAAGAATTGATGTTTCTATCAGAACTTTGTGACATGTGTAACAGAGCATACATCGTCTGTGAAGATCCAAAATGATCCATATCCATTTGTAGCTAAAAACAATATCCACTAGTGGATATTGTTTTTAGCTACAAATGGATATGCGCCATTTTGGTGCTCCCCAGACGATATATATTCTGATGAAAAGTAGAAAACTATAGAGAATAACTGTATATGAAAAGTAAAAGCATTCACACAAAATAATGTTCAGGAACGAGCTATGGCTTTTCAACAACACTCAGGATGGCAGATGTGATGCTCATATTAATAGTAAATAGAATAGTTGTATAGTTTTGTATGTAGTGATCGTCTCTGGCTCTGCCTTCCTGAGTTCAGTGTCTATGGGCCTGGTCCGGGTTTTTTCCGTGATTCGGATTCGGATTCGGTGAGGATACTGGTGTGGCTTGTAAAAATGTTGTATGCAATAGATTGTATGGGATTTAGCGGGGAATTTGTGTATAGAGACTGTAGACAGAGAAGACAGACAGAGAAAAACACTTTATGAATTCAAAACAGTATGAGAGAGAGAGAGAGCGAGAGAGAAAACAAATAGCATGGATTTATATATTGATATTGATTTTCAGCGGGGAATTCTATATGTGTGTGGAGATGTGTGGAGAGCGGACTACAATTTCAGATTACAGATGTGCTCTCTTCACACTTAGAAAGTCTTCATAGTCTACACCTAAATGGACCCGAGAGATGGAGAGGAGTGAAAACGCTTAACTTTTATTCATTGGATGGGGAAATACCTTTCAAAGCAGGGCCGTATAATGCAGCCACCGCTGCTTGAATTTTCAGAAAACATGTAAATGGGACATTTTGGAATTTTCAAAAATATGTTGAAAGAATATTTTCACTTTTCAAAAACATGCAAATTAAATTTTTTGTACATTTCAAAAACATGCAAAATAAAACGTTTTCCACTTTTCTCAAAACTTGTATACAGAACATTGAGCACTTTTCTGAATCAATTAAAAAGAACATTTTCCACTTTTCTAAAACATGTAAATACAACATTTTGCTTTACCAAAGAAAAACATCAATAAAATCAAAATGGTGGTTTTTGTATGGAAGAAGTGGTATGCTAAAGGCAAGCTAAACTTAAACTGCTATAGTCAACATGCAGCCAACTTTGTTCGTACTTCATGGAAGTGTTAAAAAACCGCTGCTATAAGTATTAGTAAGCGTAGCTTCACTAGAAATCAGCCCATTTAGTAGATTTCCAATCAAAAACACCCTCTGTACTGGTACTGGTACTGATTTTAGCTGCATATGTACAGAGAGGCGATATCGTCTGTGAAGAACCAAAATGACCCATATCCATTTGTAGCTAAAAACAATATCCACTATCTACAAAAATATTGAAACATGTTTTCAAAGCATTTAAATAAAATATTTTCCACTTTTAAAAACTGTGTAAATAGAACATTTTACACTTTTCAAAAACATGCAAATAAAAAATTTTACACTTTTCAAAAACATGCAAATAAAACATTTTGCACTTTTCAAAAACATGTAAATAGAACATTTTACACTTTTCAAAAACACGTAAATAGAACATTTTAAACTTTTCAAAAACATGTAAATAGAACATTTTACACTTTTAAAAAACTCTTTATTAACATTTTACGCATATTTCTCATTTTGTTTTTATGACATAGCTCATTTTGATTCTAGCTTAAATTGGATATGGGTCATTTTGGTTTTTCACACACGATATTTACTTTTGTAATGTGGGCCCATATAACCATCTTCTAATGAAAATATTATCAATTAGGATGAACAATACAGTTTCTTTTTTTGCTCAAATAAATCTGCGGAGAGCGGAAGAAATAAACGGGGAGAGGGAGACTCGAGAATGTAATGTCATAGCTCATGATTAAGATTACAAGGAGGGAGCGGGGAAGAGACAGACGGAGAAGAAGCATCTATGTGGATTGAAATAATAATAGTTCTAGACACCATACCATATATACAGTATTACAATAGCCTACAAGTACGACGACACACACTGCCCTGCCCTGTAATACAGTAGGTACTATATACACTCACTTTTCATGGCTCATATAGTTTCTTGGACTTGGAACTGTGTAGACTGTAGACTGTATACGGGAGACCAAAGTTGAAAGTTACATGGTGATAAACTACAACTTACTACACAAGTCAATAATGGAAGGAACAAGCAAAAGAAATGCTCGGGACTCGGACTCGGACTCGGCAGAAGCCATATGCCATATGGTAAATACAAATACAGTTTATAAGCAGCATGAGACAAATAACTATACAGTACAAGGAAAGGACAGCTACACATTAAGTCCATACCTACTATGTGTATTATTTGACTATAAAATAAAATGGAAACAAAAAAGAAAACGATACATACAAAAACAAGAAGGAAACTGTGGCGGTTTATTTAGAATTCAAAATTCAGAGTTTCGAGAAAGAAATTCAAGAATCTGAATCTGAAATTTCCAGAGCGACGTAAAAAAAAATTGGTAAATGTTGTACTACGGACTATACGAACGGACCCCGACACGAAACTTCTCTCGTGTATTCTCCTCATCTTATTCCCAACCACAATTTGACACGAACCCACATTACCCTGCAGTACATATGTCATATGTAGGTATGTACCTGTCTACCAACATTGCATTACTTGTCCGTGTCCGTCTGCTTATTTTTTTTTGCCTTTGCTTATATAGGCTCATAGTCCATAACGTTGTAAGTTGCGCTCCGTATTCAGACGAAAGAGAAACATCTTGGGCCAGAGGAGAGTTGAATAATGGGAAAAAATTAGAAGACCAGCTGCTCCATTTTTTTCCCTCCATCCTATCTCTTCCCATGTGGATACATATGTACGTCCCATTATAACATGTCCACATTATGCACCATACATTGTCAAATACAAGGCGCTTTTAGAGGGTGAGGGTATACGTCTACTTCTACTATTATAGTATGATGAGTATATAGGTATAGTCAAGACTGAAACGAAAACGAAAACGAAATCTGAACATGAATCAGACTACTTTGTAGGTACTTTGTCTCCGATCCTCAACCATTTTACTATATCGCCGTTTTGTGTGTGTGTGTGTGTGTGTGTGTAGAATCGTTATCAATTGAGGAAAACGAGGACAAGAACACCATTTGATTCCTTTAAAATATCTGTCGATTGTAGATACTGTAAAGAACCAACCACACAAAAAATATTAGAGTTATCGGCCAGGGTATCAGGAGTGAAATGTAGGGGAGTCGTTCACACACTGTAAACATCCAGTTGGGAATAATATTTTTTGTCTTAACGGGTAATAGAATGAGACGTAGAGATGGGGGAAAATAGAATTTAAGCGAATTTTTTGTTTTTAAAAAAGGCAGGAAAATAAAAATATTTGTATGACGCTATATAACTTTAGGGAATTTGAATTTTTTGTATTTATTTTAATTTCCCAAAGTGCACTATGTATATTACGAGCATTGCCTATGTACCGATATGCTCATGAAACCACACAGAAAATGACAAACTTTTTAGTATGATTTGAATTATTAGGTGGATATCGTCTGCGAAGAACCAAAATGACCCATATCCAATTTAAGCTAGAATCAAAATGAGCTATGTCATAAAAACAAAATGAGAAACATGTGTAAAATGTTAGTTAATATAGTTTCTGAAATGTGAAAAATGTTTAATTTACATGTTTTTGAAAAGTGTAAAATGTTCTATTTACATGTTTTTGAAAAGTGTAAAATGTTCTATTCACATGTTTTTAAAAAGCGTAAAATGCTCTATTTACATGTTTTTTAAAAGTGCAAAATATTCTATTAAAGTGCTTTTAAGAAATGTATCAATATTTTTGTAGATAGTGGATATTTTTTTCAGCTACATATGGATATGTCATTTTGGTTCTTCACAGACGATATGCTTCTTGTATGTGTCTTCCATAAATTATGGTCTCTGTATATATTTGCAACATTAAGGTTAAGATTAGTTAATAATTATGTTATTGTTTCTATAATGTAGGTACCTACATATTACATAGTGTCAAGTTTCCTTCCGCCTTGGACTCTTGTGTTAGTTGTGACTTGGTGATTGTATTTTAATTAAGTGCTCTGCGTCAATTTGTGGAATGGGTTACGGATTACGGATACGGACTTTGCGGATTAAGGAATTGTATATAAAGGCCAAGTCGAGAAGAACGAGACTGCGAGACAAGTATTTACCTAGGTACCTACATACATACATATCTAAATCCTGTTGACATGTGTATTATAGACATAGATACAGTAGGTAGGTAGGTAGGTACGTGGCTTTGCATGTTCCAACTGGAACCTGTAGCGTTCTTAAGTATGCAGTGACCGTGGCCTTGCCGCTCCCGTTCCCGTTCCCGTTCTACTGTAGACTGGGTAGGTATAAGGTACCTGCTCGCTTTGAAGTGGAAATGAGTGTGGGGGTAAGGAGATTACTAAAAATAGGAAAGAGGATAAAGGATCATTAATTTATCTTCTCCTCTTCACTCCAGTCTATATTCCTCTTATCAAGCCAAGTGGATAAACTTGTCGAGAAAACATTTTCAGGGGAATTTATCAGATTTTGATTTAGATTAAAACTTTGAGAGCAATTCTGCTCCCCTATCTACCATTCAGCACCATACCATAGGACTAAACGCCACCACCCGCACCACCCGCCTATTCACGTACATATGTATATGAGATAACTGACGAGGAGGGGACAGAGTACAAACAGAGATTTAAATTTCTAATGCCATATAGTCTTGGGATTGCTACTACTAGTGTTAGTTTTAAAAATTGCGAAAAATAAGGAGATGAACTAATTTTGCTACATATCGTCAGTGAAGAACCAAAATGGTCCATATCCATTTGTAGCTAAAAATAACATCCATTATCTACAAAAATATTCAAATATGTCCTGAGAGCATTTAAATAGAACATTTTGCACTTTTCAAAAATATGTAAATAGAACATTCTGAAGTTTTCAAAAACATGTAAATAGAACATTTTACGTTTTTCAAAAACATGTAAATTTTTGCATCTTTCAAAAATCGTGTGAATGGAGCATTTTGCACCTTTCAAAAATCATGTAATTAGAACATTTTGCACCTTTCAAAAACATGTAAATGGAGCATTTTTCACTTTTCAAAAATATGTAAATGGAAAATTTTGCACGTTTTCAAAAACATGGAATTAGAAAATTTAGCACCTTTTCAAAAACACTTAAATAGGACATTTTATATTGTTGAAAAACATGTACCTATACTTTACGTTTTTCAAAAACTCGTAATTAACATTTTACGCATGTTTTTCATTTGGTTTTTATGACACAGCTCGATTTGATTGTAGCCTAAATTGGAAATGGGTCATGTTGGTTCTTCACAGACGATATGTATGTGGTGGTAACAAACATTTTTTAAAGCCATAGTTATTTATAATTTAGATTTTGTGTGCAAACATTTAGGTAGTATGCTTTGATTTAAGCCACAATACCTTGACTTGTTTTCAATCTTGAGCTACACGCTGCGTAAGTAAAGCGTGAAAAATGTTCTGACGATGAGTATGACTGCGTGTAGCATGTTCCGAGAGTCAATGAATTGAAGATAAAGATTCTCCATTAATGGAATGTTGAAACCGAAGGTTATACTGGGTTATTATTATTGTTGATGACGATGACTTGTGCTGTGTTGCTGCTGTTGCTGTTTCTGGTTCAATAGTTTTGTTATTATTGTATTGCCATAAAAAGGAGCGAAAGGTGATGCTTCGTTAACCATTTCCATCAAGAATCCAGACTATTGACTACTATATTGCGTTAACTTCAATGTTAAACGGTCACATAGTTTTGGGTGTAAGAAAGACACGCAATATACCGACACTGACACAAGAGACAGAGAGGAACAGTGACAATACCTTTATTGTAGAGTTTGAGTCATAAAATGTTTGCCAAGTGTTGTTGGTTATTATTGTAAAATAATAAGACCCATAGTGAGCAGACTGAGGGTCAGTAGCTAAAATCCTTCAATAAAATACCTACTCTGTATAATATTTGAAAAGGTTCTCTCTGTTTTCTTTGTTACGCAGTTTAAGCACATTACACTACATTATAGAAATGGTGTTCTCGTTCTCGTTGTCGTTGCCATTGTCCTTATCGTCCTTGAAGGTGCGTGGCGTGCTTTTTACAGTTTACACTTTACACATAATGTTGTACAGTCAAAACGAGACATCTTTATCATCGTACATGTTGTGCATGTTGTCCTTTCATAATCATAAAGATCTTAAGATCTACACTCCTTTGTAATGTAATCGTAATGTGAGTTGAGCATAATATAATTCCATGCAAAATATTTATTTATCAAGTTTTGTAATTTGAATAGTTTCAAATTTTAAATTATGTTCAAAATATTTTAAGCAGGAATGTGAAATTAAATTAGAATTGTCAATGCTTCAACACTACGATTACAATAAATTGGGAGTGGCTTAATTTCTCTTTAAAAAACTTTTGTTTTCTGCAGCTTACAAAGAATTATAATTAGTGCTTTTTGAAACTTTTGAAAACTGTAAATAGGCTTTCCGGCAGCTTACAAAGAATTATAAATAATTCTTTTTAAACTTTCAAAAAACTGTAAATAGGCTTTCCTGCAGCTTAAAAAAAGCTATAAATAGTTCTTTTTGAACTTAAAAAACTGTAAATAGGCTTTTCTGCAGCTTGCAAAAAACTATCAATAGTTCTTTTTGAACTTTAAAAAAACTGTAAATAGTGTTTTCAGGAGCTTACAAAAAATTATTAATAGGACTTTTTGAACTATCAAAAAACTGTAAATAGGATTTCCTGCAGATTACAAAAAACTGTAAATAGTACTTTTTGAACTTTCAAAAAACTGTAAATAGGCTTTTCTGCAGCTTACAAAAAACTATAAATAGTTCTTTTTGAACTTTAAAAAAACTGGTAATAGGTTTTTCTGCAGCTTACAAAAAACTATAAATAGTTCTTTTTGAACTTTCAAAAAACTGGTAATAGGTTTTTCTGCAGCTTACAAAAAACTATAAATAGTTCTTTTTGAACTTTCAAAAAACTGTAAATAATGTGTTCTAGAGTTTGCAAAAAACTATAAATAGTATTTTTTGAACTTTCAAAAAATTGTAAATACTGTTTTCTGGAGCTTACAAAAAATTATTAATAGGACTTTTTGAACTTTAAAAAAACTGTAAATAGGTTTTCCTGCAGCTTACAAAACCTATAAAATAGTTCTTTTTAAACTTTCAAAAAACTGTAAATACAGTATTTTCTGCAGCTACAACAGTGCAGATTTTGTAGCTTAAGAAACAATTTCTCAAAAAATTACAACGTCAAAATGGTTCTTTTTGCACCAAAATCCAACTTTGAATAGTGTATTTTATTCGAGAATGTTTGCACTGTGTAAATTGTGTATTATTATCCATGATTTTTCTACACATTCACCATTTACGCGCCTAAAATACACTATAATGGGGTTAAGCTGTGACAGCTACGTACAATGGGAAATGGCCATGACCATGACAATTCCGTGTAAGGTATTGATATTCGCACTGGCATGGGTAATAATGTTGAGAATGGTACTTGTCATAAAATAGGAAGATAGAGTGTCTGGCCTCATGGCCTTCGTCTTATATGATCCCGAACTCTGCAGTCGTCCGTGTGTCCCAGTAGTCCCTGTCGTGTTCCACGTATGTTTACAGATCATACCATCTATCCGTATTGACGGGGAAGTAAGTTATTTTATTGCAGCTGCCTCAAACCGAGACCGATGCCGATGCCGAGACCGATGCCGAAACCGTCGTCTCAAACCCCCAAAGGAAACCCTCTCTCCTATCTTTCCCCATATACTAAATTCAAAAGTGAGCTCTTCTAGCTCACTGTTTACCCAAACTCAAAAACCGACACCGCGAAGGCGAACTGTGTGTGGAACTTCCTTCTACTTTACAATATCGGAATCGGGACATGCTTCGCACTCTAAATCTGATCTAGCCAATTACCCACGTGTAAACAATGTATAGTGTTTATAAAATGTTGAATTTAAATTTATATTTAAATAATTTAGCATTATTTACCCGTGTCGTCATAAACTATTCCTATACTAGTCCACTTTTGATTCGGAAAGATATATATTTTCTTTTGAAATGTGCCGACGAGGCAACTTTATCTTTTGTAGATGATACCTTCGCGTCTCCTTCCTCATCTTGGTCCTGGTCGAGATCCTGGTCCTGATCCTGGGCTGGTGTGTGTGGAAGCAGAAGCCAAATTTACAACTCACGCACATGCTCACATATTTAGAGATTCCACTGCTCTTTGTAGAGTTTTATAGGGGTTGATGGAGAGATAATATAGAATGGATGAGGCGGGAAACTATATGGGACTCAGATTCTCAAGTTTGTTTTACAATTGTGTGTGAGTCAGCTAAACAATACTTAAAATCAATTTAACCACAGTTAAGTTAAGCATTGTAGTACAGGTACAGGTACACAAACCATGCCGCCAGAGACCTTAGAGAGTTGTACTTAAAGCGTGCGTCTCTGTGCTGTCTCTTCTGTGTGCGTAATAGCGGAGTCGTCGTATGTACACGGAACACGCTTATTTGGCTTTTGAATCTTCTATTGATTTTATTCTGGTGGTGATTTTTATCTTGGCGAGTGCGAAAGGAGTCCTGTGTGTCTATCTAATGGCTCCCTTCTTCAAATTTAAATGTATGAATTTACAATACATATATATTCAGCGTCGTTGTCAGTTGTTTGCATGAATTGTAGAGTAGAATGTAGAAATGGAGTACAGTATATAGAGGTTTTGATAATTGCGTTATTTGAATTAAATAAAAGATTTTGCCCGTGAATTATTTATGAAGAGTCTTGGTGTGGAAGGCATATAGTGAAGTTTTGTTCTCGGAATATTTGTCATATTTAATTATTTAATGTGTGCTTATCGTTTGCCAGTTAGTTATGTAGGTATATAACTTTTAAATTCATTTTTGGTCTGTGAGGGTGGATATGGTGCGCAGTAGTTAACCAAATTCTGAAAACTTCTTAATTTTGTTAAAATCGTTTTTGAAAAACAACATTTTCAAATGTCGGTTTTCCAAATAGAGATTTTCCAAATTAGATATTTTTGGAAAGTAGGAGTTACAATATTTAGCTGCTTAAAAATGGAGAGTATTCAAAAAATGCTTTTTTAATAATTTTTTTTATCGAATTCTATGCCCCAAAAAAAGTGTAAGTTTCAAATTTAATGTCAAATTTAAATACAAAAAGTTACCTATTTTAAATGAGATATTTTTGAATAGCACAAGTGCAAAATCATCTCGTTACAAGAGAGCAAAATATTTTTTTCAAGACATTAAATTTTTTTAGAATAATTAGCATTAAAATTACCAAAATTCATCACCTGTAATTTTGAAGTATTTTTAACGCACTATGTTTCCTCGGGATCTGGAAAAGCATAGCCAAAAACGTTTTATCGGACCTCAGAATGAACGAATAGTGTGATAACTCGAGTGCATTTTGCGCGGTGCTTTAGCAGCAGCCCGCCAAAGTTCAAAAAACCGAATTTTTCAAAGATTGCCACGCTGTAACTTCTACAGTTTTTGTCTGATTTCAATGAAACTTGCAATTTTTGTGATGTTCAGACTTTTATCTAAAAAGTAATTTCTGGAAATTTTAAAATTCCAATTTTTAATTTTTTTAATCAAAAAACCTTAATTAAAAAATGGGTCTCAAAAGTATGACATTTTATTAATTTTTCGAAAAAATAAAAAAAATTGGAATTTTAAAATTTCCAGAAATTACTTTTTAGATAAAAGTCTGAGCATCACAAAACTGCAAGTTTCATCGAAATCAGACAAAAACTGTAGAAGCTACAGCGTGGCAAACTTTGAAAAATTCGGTTTTTTTGAACTTTGGCGGGCTACTTCTAAAGCACCGCGCAAAATGCACTCGAGTTATCACACTATTCGTTCATTCTGAGGTCCAATGAAACGTTTCTGGCTATGGTTTTTCAGATCCCGAGGAAACATAGTAAGTGGTTTGCAATGTTTATACAATAAGAAATTTGCTTTCGCCCCATATATATAGCCTTTGCAAGTATTGTGAATTGAGCTTCTTTTAAATAAAATATCGTGAATGAAGAATCAAAATGACCTATATCCAATTTAAGCTAAAGTCAAAATGAGTTATGTCATAAAAACACTAAATAACAAAGATGCGTTAGATGCTAATAAAGGGATTTTGAAAAGTGTAAAAAAGCTCTATTTACATATTTTGTAAAGTGCAAAATGAGCAATTTACACACTTTTTAAAAGTGCAAAATGAACTATTTACACGTTTTTTAAAAGTGCAAAATGAACTATTTACACGTTTTTTAAAAGTGCAAAATGAACTATTTACACGTTTTTTAAAAGTGCAAAATGAACTATTTACATCTTTTTGAAAATTGTGAAATGTTCTATTTAAACGCTTTGAAGATCATGATAATTCTTTTGTAGATAGTGGATTTGATCTTTAGCTAAAAATGGATATAGGTCATTTTGGTACTTCACCGAAGCTATTCAAATATGCGTACGCCGTACAACAGTAACAGTATGAAGTGACTCACTGTAAATAATAGACGTAAAATTGTCCCATTTTGAAAATTGGAAGGGATACAATTCATGACATTCATTTTTGAATTGGACATCTTTTGAAACAAATTAAAAGCTGATCTACCTACATTAACAAGGGGAAGCGTTGAAGGGTGATTGAATTTTGTGGGTGACGGTGATGGGATGGGATAGGATGATGGGAGTTGAGGGCTATTTGAGTATAGTATAGTGCAAACCCTTACAACCGCGCTACTCCTTCACATTATTATGTATGTAAGAAAAACAAGATGGATTTTATATTGAAATGTTTGACAGGCAAGGCTAATTTGATTTTTATGGAAATTCCCTATGCTCTCTATCTCTCTCTCACACTGTATCCAGTGTATCATATTATTATAGGATTCTCTCTGTCGCGGGGTCGGCGTTGGTGTTGGTGTCGGTCTTGTTCCCGATGTTGATATTCGTGTCGATGTCGACTCTGTTGATGCACCGTACATATGGGCGCTGATATTTAGATTTAGGAACAGCGAGGAAGTGTGTGAGATTGATAGAAACTGTTAACTGAACACTGTACACACACACAGAGAGACATTTCATGATTGACAACAGGGAAGGCGTGTGGGCATGAGGGTTTTTTTTTGTATTTTTCTAGAGCAAGTTTCCGAGAAGGCCCAATATGACAATATGACAGTATGATGTGGCTAACAAAATTGTCGGCATTGTGAATGCAATATGCTATGTAAATGAATGATAAATGAAACCTCAAACAAAAACGACTCTTGCTACACCGTACACCGCCGCTTCTTCCTTCCCCCTATCGTCTCTTTTATTCAGAATTAAATACTCACAATGCATTATTATGTAGAATCCAAAAGTGCGCTTCTGTGTGTATTTTAAAATTGGATTCTAAATTTAAATTACTTCTTCCATGTTTTCATTTTCAAATGGCGCGTGTACAGATTTGTAACCGTCACATCCGGCTTCTATTAAAACCCTGGCTTGAATTATTATGAGAGATTATTATGAGGAAAATAAATCTTTTATTAGGTTTTAACATTTTTAAATTTCTAAATTAGTCGAGATTTACAGTTTGTAGAATTTCCAGTATTTAAAACTTATAAAATTATTTGACAATCTACCGGCATATGCAATGAACTGTCTGGTTATTTAGAATACAATCACCAAAAACACCAGGGGCGGATAATGTGGCCAGTGCAGGCAGCCCCCCCCCCCGCTTGAATTATCTCAAAACATGTAAATGGAACATTTTGCACTTTTCAAAAATATGTAAAAAGAATATTTTGACTTTTCAAAAAACAAGCAAATAATTTTTTTTACACATTTCAAAAACACGGAAATAAAACATTTTTCACTTTTCTCAAAACATGTAAATAGAACATTTTGCACTGTTTTGAATCAAGTAAATACAACTTTTTTAACTTTTCTAAAATATGTAAATACAACAGTTTGCTTTACCAAAGAAAACCATTAATAACATCAAAATGGTGGTTTTTGTATGGAAACAAATTGCTGCCTAAAATCAATTCCTTCGTCTGGCCCTGAAAAATACACAAATCTTTTCTGTCCGGATTTTGGATTTGGAAAAAGGGGACAGAGTCAACAATGAAATAATTAAACACGTATCTAATTATATTCACGTATAGTGTAGGTAGGTACACCTACACGATTATACGATGCTAACAAGACATGTCTACAGACTAATTTGATTTAGATGGGGGAAGTATTAGTCGTGAGAAATAAAATGAAAATTTTATCTGGTTTTTCGTTCCTCGATTGAGATGGAAGGCGGAAGGGTAACCTGTAAGAAATGGAGGAAAAAAAATTATAAATAAATTTTTAATTTGAAACTACATATAGCACGGCAATGGAAACGGTAGTGTTTTCATTTCATTTGTAATAATTGGATGGTTTCAATTTTCAATGCTGATAATTGACATCGAAGGGGGAAGAATGAGCCTGGAGCCTATTCTGCATTCTGTGATGTGAATTGTGGATTTAAGTAACAACAAGTATAACAAACTATGTACAAGACAGAGACAGTGAGAGTCACAGGTAGCTTAGCCAACAATCTAAATCTATGAAGGTAATTGGGAGCAAATACAGCTTGAGTAAAGGAGGAAGCACTGACGATGAGTGCGTGTCGCCATTCCTTCTTTAACTCGCGCCGTCATTCATCCAATTTTCAAAGCTTGAATTTGTCTAATTATTTTTAATAATGGTAATTCCATATATGTAATAGGTAATAGCCTTGTGATAAAATTAGACATGTATTTCCCTCCAAAGAAATTAAGTATGTAAATTAACGGCCTATAGTACACGTAAAATCCTCAGAAACATAACGGTGAATTACGTCGTCCGGTACCGGTACCGGTGGCAGTACCGGTAGCGGTAGCAGTACTGGCACCGGCTCCGGCTCCATTTACCGCACTTCCTTTTACATTTTGTATTTTTTGTGTATGTGGTGACTTGCCCCAGTTTTTAGATTTAGATGACATTTCACACAAGAGGATAATTTACAACGTGATGGCTGCCCACCTGTCATTACACAGAGCATAAATAAAAGTAAAAGAAAATGCTTTATAATTAGAGTAAATGCTAATACATACAGTTCACCTTGTACTTGGTCTGTAATAATGTGATGTACGCAAATTAGGATAAGGCCGCCGAACGCGTACTAGCGTGTCAGTTTTGTTTTGTTGTGAGTTTTTTACTTGTATATATATGCGCTTGAAATGCTTTCCACGCGGAGTAATATATCGTCTGTGAAGAACCAAAATGACCCATGTCCATTTGTTGCGGAAAGCAGTATCCATTACCTACAAAACTATTCAAATATGTCTTGAAAGTATTTAAATAGAACATTTTGCACTTTTCAAAAATATGTAAATGGAACATTTTACACTTTTCAAACACATGGAATTAGAAAATTTTGCACCTTTTCAAAAACATGGAATTATAAATTTTTGCGCCTTTTCAATAACATGGAATTAGAACATTTCGCACCTTTTCAAAAACACGTAATTAGAAAATTTTGCACCTTTTCAAAAACATGGAATTATAAATTTTTGCGCCTTTTCAATAACATGGAATTAGAACATTTCGCACCTTTTCAAAAACACGTAATTAGAAAATTTTGCACCTTTTCAAAAACATGGAATTATAAATTTTTGCGCCTTTTCAATAACATGGAATTAGAACATTTCGCACCTTTTCAAAAACACGTAATTAGAAAATTTTGCACCTTTTCAAAAACATGGAATTATAAATTTTTGCGCCTTTTCAATAACATGGAATTAGAACATTTCGCACCTTTTCAAAAACACGTAATTAGAAAATTTTGCACCTTTTCAAAAACATGGAATTAGACATTTTGCACCTTTCAAAAACATGTGAAAATTATACATTTTGCACCTTTCAAAAACATGTGAAAATTATACATTTTACGTTTTTAAAAAACTCCTAATTAACATTTTACGCATTGTTAACATTGTTTCTCAGTTTGGTTTTATGACGTAGCTCATTTTGATTGTAGCTTAAATTGGATTTGGGTCATTTTGGTTCTTCACAGACGATATGGTAGCGGTGGGTAGTATGGTTATAAATATATATATATATGTAAATGCGAGACTACGTTATCAGATTGGAATTGGGAGTAAATGAGGAAACGTTGTAAAATGTAAATTTGACAAGAGTTTAAGTAAGGACTCACGGAAATAAAATTTACAGACGGAAATGACGAAAACACTATAAAAATTAATGGAGGACGCAGAGGCAAACCCTCATTGTCCTCATGTCAATTAGATGGGACAGAGCAGAATAGAAACTGAAATAGTAGGTAGGGCAAGAAAGCATGTATAAACATAAGCTCTGTGGCTCTGTTTTTAACTAGCTAAACTACACCTTCCCCCACCCCCTCTCTCATCTGTCTGTCACTAATTCATAATTTCAACAATTCAGAAACACTCTCACGCACTCTATAGATATCCCTAGATTACTATTACGTGTACGAGCCAGAAATAATTATTTATGTGTAGCTGCGGATGAGTGCAGTATTTTACATTTCCCAATAAAAATATCCTATCTATATTTTCTAATTTTGCAAAATTGATTTTAATTCATTTTAATTTATACAACCTACAGATTCGATACCATTACACTCTTATTTTTTTAAATAAAGAAGTAAAATTCTGTATGTTAATTTTTCAAAACAGTGCAAAAGGGCTATTTACAACTTTTACAATAGTGAAGCGCAATGTAGCATGTCGTCTGTGAAGAACCAAAAGGACCCATATCCAATTTAGGCTAGAATCGAAATGAGCTATGTCATACAAATAAAATAAGAAACATGCGTAAAATGTTAATTACGAGTTTTTGAAAAACGTAAAATGTTCTATTTACATGTTTTTGAAAAGTGAAAAATGTTCTAATTCCATGTTTTTGTAAAGGTGCAAAATGTTATAATTCCATGTTTTTGAAAGGGTGCAAGATGTTCTAATTCCATGTTTTCAAAAAGGTGCAAGATGTTCTAATTCCATGTTTCTGAAAAGGTGCAAAATGTTCTATTTAAATGCTCTCAAGACATATTTGAATATTTTTGTAGATAGTTGATATTATTTTTAGCTAAAAATGGACATGGGTAATTTTGGTTCTTCACCGACGATATTCACTTTTGAAAAACAGTGTCATATAATTATTTTTTATGTAATTTTTTAAAAGTACAAAACATTTTAGTTACATCTAATTTTGAAAATATTCTAAATATTCTAATTAAATAATATTGAAGTAAACCCAAGTACACAATTTCAAATTTAGAATTTAAAAAGTGCAAAATAAACTATGTCAATGCCTTCATATCTATTTATGTGAGAGATTTGATCACACGTCGTGTATAAGCGTTTTTTGTTTGTTTAAATCGACAAGTTATTTTTATCCATTCTATCGTAGCCCCTTACATTTTTAGTCAGCTCTATTTAACATAGCTTAAAAAAAGCGTGGGTATACTTACTACGATCGAACCTACATATATATATATATATTACATGATGTAATGCAGTTAACTATAGGAAGCTTGTAATACTTTCTATAAGATTAAAAATAGCGCAGTAAGAAATGTAGGTAGGTACTCAATTTGAGGTTGACACGCCATCCACATCCTGAACGTTTTTGATTGTGAGTGAGTGCGTAAAATACATTAGGTTCGTATAGTTGGTTTGTGAGCACCTGGGGATTTTTTAATTTGGACGGGAAGACTGAGAATCCCGATTCGAAACACACAACTAACTACTGCACTGTCTGTCCATGTCGATGTCGATAGTCGATGTCGGCTCTGTCTGTGTGCATAGGTAATCGTTCTGTTCACAATATGATTTGATACAATACGATAGGATAATATAATATGTAAACAAGGGACAAGCTACTACTCCTTTAATCTGACGAGGACGACGACGACGACATTATGATAAATGTTTTTCAATTCCAGTTGGATTTAATTTTACGGCACATAAACACTCCTGACAGCGGTGTGTGGCATAGGAGACTTGACAATATGCGATCCATCTACCAATTTATTTTTGCTGAGTTGTCTATTAAGATTGTAAGTAAAAGTGCACATTTCAAATGCGGTTTTTATAGAGGTGAATATCATAAAGACGTCACACACTACTACTACTGGAGATCAACAAAAAGAAATGAGGTCCTCCTATATTCCTATTTTAGTAGCTGGGACTTGTACTACTGGTCGCTCATATGACATATGACCTCAAGAGCTATGTCGTCTGTGAAGAAGCAAAATAGCCTATATCCAATTTAAGCAAGAATCAAAATGAGCTATGTCATAAAAACAAAATGAATCATGCGTAAAATTTTAATTAAGAGTTTTTGAAAAGTGTGAAATGCTCTATTTAAATGTTTTGAGAAAAGTGTAAAATGTTCTTTTTACATACTTTTAGAAAGTGTAAAATGTTCTATTTACATGTGTTTGAAAAGTGTAAAATGTTCTATTTATATGTTTTAAAAAAGCGTAAAATGTTCTATTTACATGTTTTTAAAAATTTTTAAATGTTCTGTTTACATGTTTTTGAAAAGTGTAAAATGTTCTATTTACATGTTTTTAAAAATTTTTAAATGTTCTGATTACATGTTTTTGAAAAGTGTAAAATGTTCTATTTACATGTTTTTAAGAAGTTTAAAATTTTCTGTTTACATGTTTTTGAAAAGTGTAAAATGTTCTATTTACATGTTTTTAAGAAGTTTAAAATGTTCTATTTACATTTTTTTGAATAGTGCTCAATGTTCTATTTAAATGATTTCAAGACGTATTTGAATATTTTTGTAGATAGTGGACATTGTTTTTAGCTACAAATTGATATGGGTCATTTTGGTTCTTCACAGACGATATGTATATTCCATAGGTATATAGAGTCATATTCGTGTAAAAATAAAGGTTGAGAGACGTAAACACGGTAATCAAAAAGAAAATCGGCCATGTTTGACGGACAACAACAAATCTATTGAAAACCCAAGAGGTCTACAAAGATTTCCTAGTTTACTTGGGGAAATGGCTGAACAGCTTGAAATCACTTTCACGTTCAGTGATTCCAGGCTTCTTTCTCTCTCATTCTTCGATTTTCCCTGTTTTTTTTCTCTCCCTCTTTTTCTCCCATTCTTTATCTGTCCTTTGCTTTCCTTTTCGCCTTCATCTTCTTGTTCGAATGGTTTTCAGTTTCAGAATTCTAAATGTCCCTCTGCTCTCTCTCTCTCTTTCTCCCTCCTCCCTTGTTTACTACTACTCCTTCACTGAGTGACTTTTCAGATTTTATAGCTTGTCTTTCCCGTGTATATCTCAAATCTCAAGTCTTGTCGTGAGTTTCTGGAAGGAAGCAGCTAGTTTACGGATCTCAAGATCGGTCACTACTACCCATACTCCACCGATGCCGATGTCGATGCCAATACAGACAGAGGAGAGCATAGTGCCACTCCTAGTTTATTTGTCCATTATAAAATAAAACTTTTGATGGTTTTAACTTGCTGATCTCATTTCTAAAAAGGGAAAGAGGGAAAGCGAGAAAATAGAGAGGGCGGGGAAATTATGAGCTTGTGTTGTAA